>JAFEVB010000012.1:0-1200000 GCA_032629725.1 Gremmenia infestans
CACTTAAGATATAAATCTTAAGGCAATAAACTTAGTACTACTTTATTATATAATATATCTATTAAAAATAGTATTTAACCCTAAGAGATAATAAATAATAGTTATAATATAACTATTATAAATTAGTGTATAGAAATGCTCTCTATTAGCATATAAGCTTAGACTATCTTTTATAGCTATAAAATTTTATCTAAACGTTACTACTTTAGCTACTAAGACTTAGAAGGCTTCTAAGTTAAAAGGTTTCCTAATAGCTTTATCTTAGTTTATTTAAGAACGCCGATTAGAAAAGAAGCCCGCATCTACTACTACTAGAAGGCCGAAATTCAAGCTAGATTCTAAATAGCTATATAATTACCCTATCTAATTTGCTAGTTCGGCTTAGTATTAGAAAGTAGGTAGTTATAATAAATCTAATCCTAATACCCTTAAAAGCGAGATAATTAGATATAGTCCTAGCTAGTATAGAAAAGGGTCTTAAAATAATTACTATTAGGTATAAATAGATATACTAATAGATAAGAATAAGTATAAAAATAATAAAACACTCTAATAAAATCTACTAGATAGAAAGAGGGTAGCTAAAATCCAAGCTATTTTACGCGTGTTTAATCTAAAGAACCTAGACGTAAAAAGAAAGCCTATCTTATATCTAGTTTTTCTTCTTAATATATATCCGCTTAAAGAGAAAGATAGGAAGCTTTATCTAATCTATAGAATAATTAAAGTCTTATATCTAAAAGTACTAAAAGTCTAGAAGCCTAAAGGACTATAGGATTAAGGGTGCTAGATGCTAGAAGAGATTCTTAAAAGTGCTTATATTCCAGCTAAAGGGTTTTATATAAGGCTGATAGCTTAAGATACTTTTTATATTAATAACTATATTAATTATTAGTAATATATAATATTATATAAGAAAGATTAGATTAAAAAAGGGATTAAGCAAGCTAAAGAAGCTAAGAAACACTTTAGTAAAAAGGTATATACGTAGGTCTTTAGTTTAGAGTTAGGAGATAATAAGAAAGATAAGTAGAAAAATAAAGATAAGAATATAAGTATTATTAAGAATAATAAGAAGATTTATCTACTACCTAGTATTATATTATCTCTCTTATCTTTGTATCTACTCTATAATCTATTCTTTTATCCACTCTATAATCTATTCTTTTATCTATTTTATACTCTATCTTATAATCTATTCTAAGATATATTCTCTATTAAGTGCATATCTACTAGATATCTTTACCTGCTCTATAAGTAATATCCTCTTTTAAGAAAGCATATAGCAAGTTTTAATAGTATAAAATATAACTAAATAGAATATTAATTAAGTGTCTAATTATATATAGCTCTTAAGACGCAGGTGTAGGCTATGCTAAAACTACTTAGTAGTAGTGCTAAACCTAACTTATTATTATTATTTCGGTTGCGTCCTGCTTTCTTTCTTCTCTAATTTTCATCTTACTTTCTATAAAGCCTTAATCTCTTTAATAAACTATTTTTATAGCAAAGCACGTTTTTTATTTAAGTACTATATTATCTTAATTATGCTATAGAGGAGAACTCGCGCCTAATATAATAGAGCTGCTAATATTAACTTAGATAATAGAAGACTATCTTAAATAATACTTTCTAGGAACTCTATAAGTATTATTCTGCCTTAGATATTACTATATATAAGATCCTCGATTAGTATATCTATAGCTCTTACCTCTTAAGTATATATTTACTTTTATATATTCTATAGACTTTATCTAGAAAGAAAGCTAAAAGCTAGGCTAATACCGCCCTAGTTAAAGAATAAGGCAGATTTTAGAACAATTTCTTAGCTAATAATATATTTAAAAAAAGCTCCGTGTCTAAAGTTTATATTATTATAACTACTTTATATATTATCTAGCTTATTATTTAAAGAGCTAATAATAACGCGCTATAACGCGTTTAGTAGAAAGGGTCTATTCTAATAAGCTCTATAAATAATAAGTTTAAGCTAACTACCTATGCTTTAAGCTTCTAATAAGACTTATTTTTATATAACTTTTAGTATAACTTAAGAGGCTCTTTATCTTCCTTGCCTATATATCTATTACGCGAAGACTATACCTCTTCGATTTATTTAAGCTCTCTAGGTGCGATTAATACTATAGCGTATTACTATATATATAAGACTTTATTATAGAAAAGTAGTAGGAAAAGAAGCTATAGTATTACGTGTAATAGCGGATATATTAGAAGTAGTAAAGCTAGGGAAATAGATGCAAAGGAGCCTTAATATAAGATAGATGCTAGTTCTTTATTATAAGGCGATTTTAAATAAAAAGATAAGCGAGGAAATCTTATTAGATTATAAAAAACTCTTTACTTAGAGAGTAAGTATAATCTTAGAGCCTCTATTATATTAGCTGCATAGGCAGCAAGCAAGCTAGGACTAAAAGACTATATCTAGCTAAAAGTGGACGTAGCAAACCTTAGTACTTCTATTAGCAACTACTAGAAGTATATTATATTTTAATAAAAGCTTAAAGGTTTTAAGCCCTAGTCTTTTAATAGTAAGTTTTAGGTTGCTTATAAAGTATATAAACATATCTTAATACTAATAGAAGTAATAATACTAATATACCTATTAGATAATTAATAGTATAGAAGAAAAACGCTTGCTTCTAATAACTAAGGTTTATAATAATATGCTTTTAACCTTTAGTAAAGATAGGAGATCTAAAGTTGAAAATATAAAAAGGCAATTTTAGTACAACCTAGCTATTAATTATATAATCTTATTACCTGATTCTATAAAGGTCTAGTAATATACTTTCCGGTTGGATAGGATACTAATAATTACTAGCTTAGCTATAAGAAGTTTCTAGTACTAGTTATTATTAAGTCTTTAATTTAGTTCTATAATATAAAAGAAATATATACTTATTATAAAGTTAATATAGTTTAAAAGTAGTTTAAGACTATTCTAACTTAATTGATTATTCTTATATCTATATTTATTATTATTATAGCTAAGAAGCAGACAGCTGGTTCTTTAAGTCCTTAGTTAAAGTATAGTACTACTGCCTATATATTATCTATTTGCCTTTATTATAAGACTAATATTTTAATTTAGTTATATAGAATAGTATAAGAAAGTTATAGATAAAGCAAAGTGCCTAAAAAAGAGAAGAAATATATACTATATTAATCTTTAAGATAAAAAGCTATATTACTTAAACGGATGGCAATTATAGGAATAACGTAGCTAATAAGTTTAAAGAAACTATTATAGATCTGAAAAAGGATAAAGACTATATAGTATATACTTTAAAGGTTTTATCTTTTCTCTTATACTAGAAACTAATAGTATATAATATTAGACAGCTCGGCAGCTTCTATAGAAGAGAGAAGTAAAGGTATAAAGATATAATAGACCTTATAGGCGAAAGATATATACTAATATCGCGATCTAGGATATTATATATTAAAGACTACCTATAGGTAGCCGCAAGCCTAGAAATAGTTATATATAGCTAATTAGTCTAGAGAATAGTTATTCTAGATCCTCTCTTTTATAATAAAACGATAATAGTAAAGGTATTAGCTCTAAAAACAAATTAAATATTCTTTCTCTACTATTAAAAAAGTAAAAGGTTTATATAGTAATAGATAAATAGCTAGAAGATACTATAAAAGGTAAGAATTGCACTTATTTTATAGAACTAGTTACTAAATAGTTAGGTAATAAGAACGCAGATTAAAAGCAAAAAGGAAGCCTCTATAGTTAATAATAAGCCGCAGCTTTTTTTAGTTAGCTAGGTATAGTATTCCTCTTTTCTAAAGATTATACTAACTACTAATTCTTTAAGGATTATCTAATAAGCTTATAATAGTTATTTATTTTAAGACTAGGAATAGTATAGAGGGTATAGCGTATAGGCTTAATAATAGGCTGGATTAGGAAATAATATATAGTAAATAGTAAATAAAGTTAGAAACTATAAACTATTATATAATAAAAAAGTAGTAATATAAATAGAGAGAGATAAAAGTGCTATAGAAAGTTATATCTAGTATTAAGAATATAAAGGATTTAGTTTATAAAGCGTAATAGAAGATTAACTAAGTAGAGAAGGTTTTTTTTATTAGTATATTAATAAATATAAGATAAGCGGATAAATAAAGCTAATAGATCTATAGACTTTATAGTTCTTACTATCTTTTAGTATTAGTATAAGCTTATAAAATATATTTATATAATTTATACTAAATGCAATTAAGTTTAATAAGAATTATTAGAAAAGAGTAGAGGGAAGAATAGATCGCGGAGTAGAGGGAAGGATAGATTATAGAGTAGAGAGAAAGATAGATTATAAAGTAGAGAGAAGAATAGATTATAGAGTAGAGAAAAGAATAGATTATAAAGTAGAGAAAAGAATAGATTATAAAGTAGAGAGAAAGATAGATTATAGAGTAGAGGGAAGAATAGATCGCGGAGTAAAGAGAAGAATAGATTATAGATTAATATAGAAAAGAATAAATAGAAAAAAGATAATATTTAATCTATATTTATATTCTTTACTTAATATAAAAGTTATAACTATTATTATAATTACTATTAAGCTAAAATTGCTATTATAGATTCTAAGTTTAATATTATCTATAATATAGATTTATATAAAGATATTTTAATTTAAGCTATTAAATACTATACTATCTATTATACTTTCTATATTAATTATTTATAAAAAATAGAAGATATAGTTAATATCTTAAGTATTAAATCTAAAAGTAATCTTATATATAAAAGTATATTATAAGAAGCTAAATAAGAGAATATTATAAATAATAGATATAGAAAATAAAATATAAAATATATTATATAAATAAGATAAGCTTTTAATATTATTAGGGCAGGCTTAAGATAGGCTTAGGCTCTTACTATTAACTTTTTGCTCTAATAATATTAAAAAAATCGACTTATAACTTTAGTAACTAAAGCTGCTAAAAACATTCTAATAATATTAAAAAAAGTTTTTAGTAGGATTTGAATTCTACTAATATTAATAGCGACCCATTTATAGATAAAATCAGGTCGGTATATAAAGGGGATATAGTAGCGGAAAGCATCTTATAATACTTCTAGAAGAATATAAAGAGGCTTCTACTATACGAAAATAAGATATATATCTCTAAAAGTATCTAGAAGAAATTCGTTAAGGAATAATATAAGCTACTAGCTTACGGACATTAGGGAAATACTAGAACCTAGAAAAGGCTCTCGCGGAGATACTACTTTCTAGGCATATAAATAATAGTTAAAAAGGTTATTAGTAAGTATAATACTTATATACGGAATAAGGTATTATAATACGTCCTATATAGTATAATAAAATCACCTGATATACTAAAGACTCTCTAGATATCTATTATATAGGACTTTATAGTTAAACTACTACTATCTAAGGACCTAATAATAGGAGTAGAATATAATTCTATCCTAGTTATTATAGATAGGTTAATAAAATACACCTATATAATACCCTATAAGAAGTTAAGTATAGCTAAAGACTTAGCTTAGGCATTTCTCTAAGTAGTAGTAGTAAACTATAGCGCGCTAGAAGAAATCATATTAGATAGAGATTAGCTCTTTACTTTAAAATTCTAGACGGCATTTACAGCTCTGCTAGGTATTAAAAAGAAGCTATTAATAAGCTTTTATCTATAAACTAATAGGTAAACTAAATAGATAAATTAGATAATAGAAACGTATATCTAATATTATATAAACTATAAGTAGAATAACTAGGTAGGACTTCTACCACTTGCCTAGTTCGTATATAATATATTAGCTGCGGAAAATATAAAGATTTTACTAGTATATATAAATTATAGTTATAACCCTAAGGCCTACTACTTTATAATAATCTTAGGATTAGATAACTAATCTGCGACTATATAGGTAGAAGATCTTAAAGCACTTTAGAAGAAACTAGCTAGCGACCTAGCATTCTTTATAAAGAGAGTAGTATTATACTATAACGGAAAACATAGTATAGAACCTACGCTTAAAAAAAGAGATAAAGTCTACCTAATATAAAAAAATATTAAGATAAAACAACTAAGTATAAAACTGGATTATAAGAAGCTAGGGCTGTTTAAAATTAAATAAGTTATAGAACTAGTTAACTATAAATTAGTACTATTTAGAATAATAAATATATATCTAGTATTCTATATATCCCTTCTTAAACTAGTACTACTAGAGGCGCTACCTGCGCCTATTATAGAAATCTAACTAGTTAACCCTAATACTAAATATAAAGTCGAAGTAATACTAGACTATAAATAGATTAGAGGAAATATTAAGTACTTAGTTAAATAAATAAACTACCTATACTTAAAAAACACCTAGGAGCTAAAAATAATACTTAAGAACCTTAAGATATTTATAGACTATTAAGATTAGCATTCTAACCTAACTAGAATAGGTCTAAAGGATTATATATAGCTAGTAATATAATAAAAGCAGGGTTATTAAAAGAGTTAGGACTAGGCAAAGAACTACTAGTAAGAAAGTTAGAAATAGGAGCAGGCAGAACCCTCTACTTACGCCGCCTACTTTCCTTTTTCTTAATCTTCTTTTTCTTCTTTAGAGCGTTAAGCTTATTAAGGGTTTTAAGGCTCTAATATAATATATTCTAGGCATAGCGTTTAAACTTAGACTATTACTAATTAAGGCGCAATAGCTTTAAGAGCGTCTTCTGCCTTTTTTGCTCTAAATAAAGCTCTTTACGCTCTAGCGTAGACTAGTCCGCGAGTAATAGGCTATAGATATCGCATTTTGTTTTTAATTTTATATAAGCATCATATTTGCCTAAACTAAAGGATTTAGATATAATATACTCTAAGCTTTAGGATTTATAATAAGTGCACTTTATATTAATAGAATAACTAAAAGAGATAATTCGGTTATAAAAGATAAAGCGCTCTTTATCTTTAATATTACAAATAGGTAGTATAATAAGAAAGAAAAAAAGCTATACTATAAGAAAGATATTTCCCTATATTATACTTAAGCGTAGGGACTACGCTAACTAAGAGAGGAATAGTATTATAAACGTAATATATAACTAAAGGATCTTAGGCTTAATATCTAGCTCTAGACGTAGGAGAACTCTTAGTAGAAACAGGTTTTTCTTATATAAGCAAAAGATGTTTTTCTAGTATATTAGTTATATAATAGACTAAGAAGAACCGTAGGGATTCTTACGGCCCGTTAGAATCTATTAGGATCTAAAGGCATAAAGGTTCTATATAAGGCTAGGTTATTACCTATTAGATAGGAGCTTTATACTTAACTTAAATAGTATTTCCTAATATACATGTTACGAAGGCAACATGTAACTAGGGGACCTTAGGCTTAATATCTAGTTCGCTAGGCATAGGAGAACCCCTAGGAGGAAGAAGGTTCCTTTATAGTAGCTAGTATAATAACCACGCATATTGGTCAGCCGGCCACGTGACGCGTCACATGGATGGATTATTTAGATCGTAATGATCTATATAATCCGGGATTGGTAGGATTAGAATGATCTATATAATCCAGGATATGAAGGTTCTATATAAGACTAGGTTATCACCTATTAGATAGGAGCTTTATGCTTAACTTAAATAGTATTTCCTAATATACGCTTATTACTTTATACTTTATAACAAGCTATACTTCCAAGTATAGCAACCAGTGATCTATTAACAGATATTAATATTAACCTAATAATAACTTAGGTCCAGGGACCTACTTAAGTTATAAGACTTACCCTAGCACTACGTAGGCTAGGCGATCATTACACTTTAAGCACCAGTCTCTCTATCAACGGAATAATATTATCCACCGGATCCACTAAGAGGAAGAACACCCTAACCCTAATGCTAACTCCAGCTTCCACGCTAGCACCAGCCTAGACCCTCGCGGTATAGGAATGAACTACGATTATTAAGACACCTAACACGTTCTATAGGGATAGGGGCAAGTTAGATAACTTTCTAACTTCAATAGATATATATATCCTATTCAACTAATACTTGTTTAGAACTAAGGCAGTAAAGGTTATCTATATGATTAGTTACCTTTAGGGCATGGCCTTTAACTAGGTTAAGACCTATATTAATAACTTCATAGCAAATAAGACTAGTTAGGGGCAAGTTATAACCGGGGCAAGGACCTTAACTTAGGCTATATTTATAAGCTACGAGGCATTTAAGAAAAGCATCCGATAAGTCTTCGGCGACCTTAAATAGTAAAGTATAGCCGAATAGGAGCTACGACGACTAAGGCAGAACAAGTCAGCCTCTAAGTATATGGCTAGGTTCTAGCAGTATTTAGACATGGCGGGATAGGGCGACCGCGCCCTAACCAGCTAGTACTACGCAGGACTAAAGGACTTCGTTAAGGACGAGCTAACTAGAATAGACTAACTAAATAGTCTTGCTGAAATAATTAAGGAAGCAGTTAAGATTAATAACTAATTCTTTAAGAGGTCCCTTAAATAGAAAGGGACCTATAACTTTAGTAAACAATTAGGGAAGACAGGATTAATAGGAAGGAAGGACTAGGGGGACCTAATAGAAATTAACGCCGCTTACTAGAAGCTAAACCTACTCTCTAAGAAGAAACAGGACAAGTAATATTAGAAGGGACTCTATTTTAAGTATGGATTACCCGGACACCTAGTATCCTCTCACAGGCAGAAGAAGGGGAAAGGACCCTAAAAGAAACGAAATATAAGCGCGGCTATATAAACCTTAGGTGTAGCATTGCGACTAGACCCTAAGGGATAGGAGTACGGCACGCAACCACCTAAGTATAAAAGCCAGGAAATAAACATAGAAGAGAAGGCAAGCCCATCTTAGAATCCTACGGACCAGCTACCTAATATGGATAAAGAATAGATTATAGCTAATAATAAGCTTTCTATAGGAAACTGGTAGGAACCTAAAGAGGGGGATAAACCGGCCTTTAAAGGGGACTTCCAGCTAGGGATAGAGAAACTAGAAGAAGGCATATACTATACAGTCGTATACTAAGATATATAACAAGTTGTCTTTAGAGCACCTTAATAGCCCAGGATTGTTAAAGGCATCCCTAGAGAGGAGATGCTAAGGCTAAGCTTAATTATAGAGCCAGGAGACGTCTGGGAAATCACTAGCGAAGGGTTAGGCAAACGCATTTGGAGGAAAACAACTTTTCCCCTATTTCCTAAGAACCTAACGATTTTCGCCTAGTAATATATTAGTAATAAAGCATAAAGCACGTTCGCGCTAAACACCCTATACCAACTAATAAGGTAGGAAAGCAGTTACTAACTATAGGAAAACCAATTCATAGGATACAAGGTCCTAGAAGGAAGATAACCAGGAAAGCAAGTGGCGGCTATAGGAGGCCGAAACCACGTAATACTAAACGCCTATACTAGAGGAAAGAAGCTACGGGTCATGCTTGACTCTAGTGCGCAGGGGAACTTTATCTCGCTAGAAGCTATAAAAAGGCTTAACGTACTAATATAAGAGAAGGCGGAGCCCTACCCACTTACTATTATTAATAGGACGGCGATTAAAATAAATAGAGGGATAGTTAAGCATAAGACCATACCTATACAGGTAACCATTAAAGGTTACTAAGAGGAAATCAGCCTAGATATAATCCGTATCGGAGATAATCAGGCCATTTTCAGTGTTTCTTAGATCAGATAACATAATCTAGAAATCGACTAGGAAACTTATAAGGTAAAGTTTACCCAATGCAGCTATATATTAAAATAACTATATAGCCGTAGAGAGGTTAGCGCCACCTCCTACAACGCGCTAGGGCACGCAACCCGAGGCCCTCCACCGGACGACACGAAGGTTAAAAAAGAGATACTAGTATAGTATAAGAAGTTCGAATAGATGTTTAATAACCTATAAGGTAAGAAGGCCTTACCTAAACATTAACTATAGGACTATAAGATACCGCTTAAGAAAGGATGCAAACCTCCTTAGGAACCACTTCACCGGTATAGCAAAGAAGAGATAAGACTATAGAGGGAGTATATTAATAAGGCGTTATCTAAAGGATAGATAAGGGAGTCGCACTCCCTATTAGGAGCGCTAATGCTATTTGCAAAAAAGAAAGACGGACTGGATCGATTTTGTATTAACTACTAAAAGTTAAACGAGATAACTATAAAAAATTAATACCTACTACTACGGGCAGACGATATATAAGACCGTCTAAGGAAGGCGGTAATCTTTACATAACTGGATATAAGGGATGCATATCACCTAATCCGCATTACGAAGGGCAAGGAATAGAAAATAGCATTTCAAACCAGATTTAGTTACTATAAGTACCAGGTTATACTATTTAGGCTAACCAACGCCCTAGTAACCTATCAAGAAGTTAACCACGACGCGTTAAGAGCTTTCTTGGACAGGTTCTATATATATTACCTCAACGACGTACTAGTATATTCAGACGACGAGGAATAGTACGTAGGACACGTAACACAGGTCTTAGAAGCACTTGCGGCGAAGGGATTCCGCCTAAAGCTATCCAAGTGCAACTTCTATATAAAAGAAATTACCTTTCTAGGCTATATAATTACGCTAGGGAAAATCGGCCTAGACCCTAAAAAGGTCCAAGCGATTATTACCTAGGAGACGCTAACTATAGTTAAATAAGTGTAATCTTTCCTAGGATTCGCGAACTTCTGCTAGAAGTTTATTAAGTTATATTTAAAGAAGGCTCTGCTACTTACAGACCTAATAAAAAAGGAGAAAGAGTTTAAATAAACAGACAAAGCAGAAAAGGCATTCTAAGAGCTAAAGCAGGCCTTTATAGAGGAACCTATCCGCTAGAACTTCTAGCTAGAACTCGAGTTAATAGTAGAGATAGACGCGTCGGATAGGGCGATAAGGGGAGTGCTTATATAGAAACATAAGGATAGCAGCCAGCATCTAGTAGCATACTACTCCAGAAAAATAACGTCCGTAGAACTTAACTATAATATATATAATAAGAAACTCCTAGTAATAGTTAAAGCATTATAGGAATAGAGGGTTTACCTTTAGGGGGCTAACTTCCTAGTAATAATTCTTACTAATCATAAGAATCTTATCGGCTTTACTACGACTAAAGACTTAAATAGGCGACAGATAAGATAGGTAGAGACACTTGCCACCTATAACTTACGATCAAATACGTAAAGGGGATAGAGAACGCACGCGCTAACGCACTAAGTTGGAAGCTAAGATATAAGGTAAAAGAGGAAATAAAGGGCGTTGCGATCTTCTAGGAAGACAGCAACGACCTTATCCTAAATAAATAATAAATCGCAGCGGCAACCCGCGTCGACGGCGACCTATTCACAGATAAAATCAGATTAGCATACAAAGGGGATATAGTAGCGGAAGGCATCTCGCAATACTTCTAGAAGAATATAGAGGGGCTCCTACTATATAAGAATAAGATATACATCTCTAAGAGTATCTAAAAAGAATTTATTAAGGAATAATATAAGCTACCAGCTTACGGATATTAGGAAACACTAGAACCTAGGAGAGGCTCTCGCGGAGATACTATTTCCTAGGCATGCGAATAATAGTTAAGGAGGTTATTAGCAAGTGCGATACTTATATATGGAATAAGGCATCACGACACGCCCTATATAGCATAATGCAATCACCTGACATGCTAAAGACTTCCTAGACATCTATTGCGTAGGACTTTATAGTTAAACTACTACTATCTAAGGATCTAATAATAGGAGTGGAATACGATTCTATCCTAGTTATCACAGATAGGTTAATAAAATACACCTATATAATACCCTATAAGGAGTTAAGTATAGCTAAAGATTTAGCCTAGGCATTTCTCTAAGTAGTAGTAGCAAACTATAGCGCGCTAGAAGAAATTATATTAGATAGAGATCAGCTCTTCACTTTAAAATTCTGGACGGCATTTATAGCTTTGCTAGGTATTAAAAGGAAGCTATTAATAAGTTTTCACCTATAAACCAATAGATAAACTAAACGGATAAATTAGATAATAGAAATATATATCTAGTATTATATAAACTATAAGTAGAACGACTAGGTAGGACTTCTACTACTCGCCTAGTTTATATATAATATATTAGCCGCGGAAAATATAAAGATCTTACTAGCATACGCGAATTATAGTTATAACCCTAAGGCCTACCGCTCTGTAATAACCTTAGGAGTAGACAACCAATCCGCGACTATATAGGTAGAAGACCTTAAAGCACTTTAGGAGGAACTAGCTAGCGACCTAGCATTCTTTATAAAGAGAGCAGCGTCGTACTATAACGGAAAATGTAGTATGGAACCTACGCTTAAAAAGGGGGATAAGGTCTACCTAATATAAAGAAACATTAAGATAAAACAACTAAGCACGAAACTAGATTATAAAAAGCTAGGGCCGTTTAAAATCAAGCGAGTTATAGGACTAGTTAACTATAAATTAGCACTACCTAGAATAATAAACATACATCTAGTATTCCATGTATCTCTCCTTAAACCAGCACTACTAGGGGCGCCACCCGCGCCTATCACGGAAATCTAACTAGTTAACCCTAATACTAAGTATAAGGTTGAAGTAATACTAGACTATAAACAGGTTAGAGGCTATACCAAGTACCTAGTTAAATAGATAGACTACCTACACTCGGAAAACACCTAGGAAACCTTAGTAACGCTTAGGAACCTTGAGATGTTTATAGAGTATTAAAACTAATACCCTAGCCTACCTAAAAGGGGTTAGAAGGATCGTACGCAGCTAGGGACGTAACGAAAGCAGGATTATTAAAGAGGTTAGGACTAGGAGAAGAGCTACCAGTAGGAAATATAGTAGGAGAAGCAGGCGGGGCCTCTTACTCGCGCTGTTTATTCTTTTCCTTCTTAATCTTTTCCTTTCCCTCTAGGGCATCTAACTTATTAAGAGACTTCAGCCCGCGATAGACTATCTCTATGCCCTGTTTATAAAGCTCCTATTAACAATATTCAAGTTCGCGGACTCGGACCAGACTAGCTATAGCTGCCTTAAAAGCTATATCTCTTTTAAACTTTAGGCGCTCTTCCTCTAGATAGAGATCCTAGAGATTATTAACTAACACTTAGAGAGCATTGCATTTCGCTCCACGTCGGACGCACTCTCTATACCGCTGCGACTTGCCATTTAGGACCATGCATCGGCGATAATAATAAGTATAGTTGGAATAAGGCATATTCGAGACACCGTACAACTAAATAGTTTTAAAGAGAGTAATGTATTACTTGTGTTTAGCGGAGCTAATAGGCATAATAAAAGAAGAAGGGAGCCGTAGGTATTATAAAATATTTCCTATTATTATACTTAAGCGTTAAGATAACGCTAACCAGGAGGGGAATAGTGTTATGAAGGCAACATGTAACTAGGGGACCTTAGGCTTAATATCTAGTTTGCTAGGCATAGGAGAACCCCTAGGAGGAAGAAGGTTCCTTTATAGTAGCTAGTATAATAACCACGCATATTAGTTAGCCGGCCACGTAACGCGTTATATAGATAGATCATTTGGATCGCAATAATCTATATAATCCGGGATCGGTAGGATTAGAATAATCTATATAATCTAGGACATAAAGGTTCTATATAAGACTAGGTTATCACCTATTAGATAGGAGCTTTGTGCTTAACTTAAATAGTATTTCCTAATACACGCTTATTACTTTATACTTTATAACGAGCTATACTCCTAAGTATAGTAACCAGTGATCTATCAACAGATATCAACATTAACCCAACGACAACTTAGGTCCAGGGACCTACTTAAGTCATAAGACTTACCCTAGCACTACGTGGGCTAGGCGATCGTTACAATACGCTTATTACTTTATACTTTATAATAAGCTATACTTTTAAGTATAGCAACTAGTAATCTATTAATAGATACTAATATTAACCTAATAATAACCTAGATCTAGGGACCTAAATTAAGTTATAAGACTTACTCTAGTACTATATAAGCTAGGTGATTATTATATAAAGGCTAACTTATTCTACTTTAGTTATTATAGCTTCTATTTAGCTATACTTTACTATTTAAGATTACTAAAAACTTATTAGATGTTTTTCTTAAATGCTTTATAGCTTATAAATATAGTCTAGGTTAAGATCTTTACTCCGGTTATAATTTGCCTCTAGCTGGTTTTATTTGCTATAAAATTATTAATATAGATCTTAATCTAGTTAAAAGCTACGCTTTAAAGGTAACTAATTATATAGATAACCTTTATTATCTTAGTTCTAAATAAGTATTAGTTAAATAAAATATAGATATCTATTAAGATTAGAAAGTTATCTAACTTGCTTTTATCTCTATAGAATATATTAGATGTCTTAATAATTATAGTTTGTTCTTATACTATAAAAGTCTAGGCTAGCGCTAGTATAGAAGCTAGAGTTAGTATTAGGGTTAAGATTAGAGTGTTTTTCCCTTTAGTAGACCTAGCAGATAATATTATTCTATTAATAAAAAGACTAGTGCTTAAAGTATAACAATTACCTAGCTTATATAGTACTAAGATAAGTCTTATAACTTAAGTTAGGTCCCTAGACCTAGGTTATTATTAGGTTAATATTAGTATCTATTAATAGACTACTAGTTACTATACTTAGAAGTATAGCTTATTATAAAGTATAAAGTAATAAGCATATATTAGAAAATACTACTTAAGTTAAATATAAAGCTTCTATCTAATAGGTAATAACCTAGTCTTATATAGAATCTTTACGTTCTAGATTATATAGATTATTATAATCCTACTAATCCCGGATTATATAGATTATTATAATCTAAATAATCTATCTTTATCTTATAATATATTATATAACTAGCTAACTAGTATATATAGTTATTATATTAGCTACTATAAAGAAACCTTCTTCCTCCTAGGGTTTCTCCTATGCCTAGCAAGCTAGATATTAAGCCTAAGGTCCCTTAGTTATATATTATATTCGTAATATAAAAGTGTATTTAGAAAGCGCCCGCTTGCTAAGGCTCTAGCATAGGATCCGCGGGTTTAAGTGGCCTTCTTCTTTACCTAATTTAAATCCTATTAAGAAGGTCTAGCGATAGATAAAAGAAGAGCTAAAGAAATTAGCATATATACCTAAAAGTATAGAGGATTTAAAGGGGGAGCTGTAAAAGCTATAGGATTAGGTAGATCTATATAACTTCTAGTATTATACTAAACAATTAACCTATAAGATTAAAGATATAATTATAGTATATAGACTAGCTACTATTAATTAACTTATATTTTTAATTTGGTCCAATTCTATTAATAATTTAAAAAGTTATTCACGATTAAAGAGGGAGGGTAGAAAATGGTGGTTCTCGCTTGGTGGGCCATGTGTAGTGGCACATACTCTTACAACCTCACAGACTTCTAAAGTTTTACTACTTGAAGACAACCATAATACAACCGGGATATATCTGGCTATTCCAGAAGTCCTGTAGCTTGTTTAGTATCTAGTCGGAAATCTGTGCTTCCACTTATATTGTAAATCTCCAATGCTTCATTACAGTGCACCAGCTTTGTTTCAGCAATTTGTATAGATACTTTTGTTTTTGCGGCCATGTCTATTAGAAGCAAAGCTTGAATTTGGGGATTGCTACGTTCCCTCGTACCAGACGTTGATCAAGGCTCAATTCTTTGTCTACTCTGGCATGGAAATTGTCATCAGGCGGATCTGCGTTTGAGATCTTACAATATTTCGATCTTCTGAACTCCTACTCCTCCCTTTCTCATTCTTCACTCAACTTACATTTCTTCCCATATAGCTCCGTATCGAGGCCATATTTTCTAGTTCCGATGTGGCAATGATCCTAGTGGTATCAACAGTTTATTGTCTTATATACAGCCAATGCGTTGATCGTTATCCGTGCCGCTGAGCCCTTTACCTGCCATGGGTTTACAATGTAATGGATAATCCGGTACGATTTCTCCGAGGACACGAAAAACAGGAGGCTAGAAGTTGACAACGACTGGAGTCCGAGATCAAGGGTGTGGAGGTCTGTATTCGAGGGGGGGATCAATGGGAACAACTCGGTACGACGACAATCTTGAACCGTTCATTGACCCTAAGCGGCGTTTATCGACTTGTAGTAAGACGCTGCAATATCTCATTCTTAACATTAATGGATCTCAATTATCCTGAAGACAAAAGGAAATCAAAGATTCTCGACAGCTCGGATCTTGATGACGATATTTCTCCATCAAAGCTCGACTCTGAAAGCCCCGTCCAAGCTTCAAGCAGCTATGCGAAACTAAGCCGAACATATGCCCATCAATAATACCATTGAGGCTTAGATTATTGGTCTGATACTCATCTTCCACGCTCAGCCTCCAGTTTCATTCAAGTCGGCTTCTTGAACCTCGCCTTCAGAAATATCAAAATGTCTGCACACCTCACCAAGAGTAGCACTTCACTTGTCCAAGCGGGAAAGCTGTCTTCTTCGGTAAGCCTTTCCCTTCCATCCCGTCACGCAGTTCATTGTCTTCGCGTCCACGTCGAATATTATGGAGAAAGTAGAGGGAGACAGTGTAGTTAACATAACGTTGGATGTGCATGGGGACCGCGTTCCAAGCTGTAGTTGCTGAGTGGCAGTCTTTTGGGCCTGCTGTATGGAGTTAGTGTAGGCGGATTGTGCACATGAGGACGAGAAGCTGTATGCGTTGTTCTGTATTTGTCGTACGTATGTTGTCACTTCCTGCTAGCGTGCCATGAACTAATTGTCTTGCTTCGTAACGGTATGATAGCGAAGTACAAACCAACACCCAACCCACTGGGGCAACTACACCATTAAATCTCTTCATATTCTTCCGTCACCTAGTCACACTATGCTTCATCTCCCGAAGCTGTCCCAACGTGAGAGCACTGGCAGTACCCATCATCTCCCTCCACAACCTCGCATAATCCCGCCCCAACTGCTCAGCAGCCTACGCCGTCGTGTCTGAGATGTGTTCGTATGTAGTGGTATGCGGCAACACTTTTGCAGAAAGAAAGCCTATGCCCGAACTCGCACTTCCTTCTCGTAATAAAGTTCAGCCCGCCCTGGCCAGAATTGGCCGGTTGAACGGAGGTCCACGTGGAACGAGGGAGGTCGAGGAAACTGTGATCTATGCAAATGTTGATGCTCCGTATTTAGAATCTGCCGCGTTTGAGGCATGCTAGAACGGAGGAGTCGATACCGAGGACCAGATCCAAAGAGCCCCCATCTTGATGATTTGTGTGTCTCCCAGAAAGAATTCATCCGATTTCCAGGCTGTGTCCTTCCTCTCCCCCAAAACCCCCCCCTTTCGAAAGACTTCCTTCCCCATTGCAAGTATCGCTACGCTATACTTGGCTCTAGAGGATTTTTTGTCATGGCCGTATTGATGAGTGACCCGAGCCCAATAAGTATGATGACGGCGCAGAGGCTGATAAGGACAATTACAACTGTCTTTAACATGTTGCTTTCTTCTTTCTTTCTTCGGCTTGCTCGAAAGGTAGATTGGACGAGAGAGTGGTAAGTAATAGAGAGGCAAGTGGCGAGCAAAGCGAGAGCGAGTGACTGAGCGAGTGGCTGATTTAATGAAAGACTTAATTATGCTGTATATATGAAAAAGAGGGATTTAACAAAAAGACATAGATTTTACTCCGTAGCCTCTCTTATTATTCCGAGAACCAACTTGAGAATGTGAGTCTGACAAACCTGTCCTGTTCAGACGGTAAGGTACCCGCTTTTGCGTCTCCCACTTTATTTAGCGAGTACGAGACCCTACCGGGTTTGCTTCGACCTCCTCCTATCAGATCTCAACATAAGCCTTCTTATCAATAGCCATGCCCGCCCCACCACCTCTTCTGGCAGGTATTACAGCGATTACCGGGCTATTGATTGGCCCCTCGTAACGCAAAGTGACGCGTCGAGTCCGAGCCCCCGCGAGATCACGCAAAAAAGCAGCAAGCTACGGACGGATGTATATCGACGGGGACGGGATCTCTAGCCAAGCACTGGACTGGTCAGCTTTTAGTGGAAGGAATACCCGTCCAGGAACCCGCGTGCTCGTTGCCGGATCCAGGGGGGTTGAGCGAGGTTGAGGTGCGGGATTGGGCGAATTGAAGATGCAGGAATATGGGTCTACGAAGTCGCTGTTTTTTTTTCATTGACCGAACCGTGTCTTTTGCAAGGAAGCTGTCTATCGTATGTTTACGAAGTGTATACCTAACATCTATCCCTGCGTGCCGAGACGCACCCTGTAAAGAGACAAATCGTAGGTACGAAGTACTTGACGTTCAAGCGACTTCAAATCTATAAACGCGTTAAAATTTATATTTATTTTTATTTTAGTGCATTATATACCTCCCTCGAACACTCCTCACTTATTAGTTTCGAAAATCATCATTGTGTCGTTGCCGCTCCCTTGAATCTATAAAGAGCCTCCTTTTCACTATAATAGGACACCTTGACGTGCGACACCACCATCAAGCTTCTTCAACCATTTAAACACATAAAACGATTAAACATGGATATTTAGGTCCTATTATAATGCTAAACTGCTATTGCCACGATTGTAGCGGCCTTGGCATATGGTTCTGGCTCTGGCTCCTCTGGCAGAGTACTTTTGCACTTCCGACCACGTTTACGGGCCTTAGCTTTGGCTTCTTTGGCAGCGTCGTTTACCCTTTGCTCGTGCTTCCACGAGGGTCCTCATAGCTCATCACCTTCCCTTCCCCCTTCGCGTTCCCTAGAACGAATGACTTGGTCGATCGTCGAACCTTGGCTTCGTTGTTAATTGTAGTTAGGAATTTGATTCGGTCGTCTTTGACGATAACATCAGTAGAGGATTTCTAGAAAGCTTTGGCATTAATTAGTCAGCAGCATTTAAAGGCACGAGCAATTATGTTAGAGCTATGTTAACAGCACTCCTAATACCAACTGAAAGGATCGAATAGCTAGTCTACGTATTAGCAAGTGCCCACCTTATTTCATTTATGCGAAACACAGTTATATTTCAAAGTCTGGCTAATTCGTTATCTTTGGTCTTCAAAAGACGAACGCTGCAACAACTTATAGCAAAACAAAATCCAACTCGAGTAATTCTTCAGCAGCAACTCTAGAGCGCAAAAAGCTTATAACGGCTCCTAATAACCGGCGACGAATGCCTCTTTCACTATGCTAGCTACTCTCAAGCTTGATAACAGGGAGTATATTATATACAAGTTGGCTCTTAAGTAAGATACAAATATCATCCATGAAGCAATATACTCTCAAGCAAGTAAATAGTTCTTTTAGAAGCTATAGGATCAGCATATAACAATCTAGGATATTATTTGGTATTTGTTGGTATCACAGGTTGATATCCGTGATCACCTCTATACTACGTGGTAGACTTGATACTGGTTGATGTTGCTTTCTTTCATAATGTCTAAGTCTAAGTGTGATGACAAGGCGTGGAGGTTTTCACCTCTGCATCGCTTAGTCATCCATACTAGTGTCATGTGACCACCATGTGACCATATATCCCGACAGTATTACCTAAGACTCTATAATAAAAATACTTATATTATCAAAAACTAATAGATTTATAGAAGCTTTAATATACATATACCCATAAAAGTAAAATCAGCTAGCTTTAATTAGAAATTTATCTTTTGCTACCTTATACTATAATTAACCGCTGAACCTCCGTTGACCAGCAGATATGCTGCGCTAATCGAAAGAGGAAACCGAGCCAGCCAAACTAATAAGCACAATTCCCGCGCCAACTCTGCTCCTATGTTCTCTAAAGCGAGTTGATCGGATAGTATACTACGGGCTGTATAAATACCAACCAATGCTCCGATGGCAGACTCAAACTTCACCTTCTTTCCCTTTCATCTCAAACAATCCTCACTAGCCAGCAACAATGTCACAAGACAAGAAGGTCGTCTTCATCACGGGGGCTAACACGGGTCTTGGCCTTGAAATAGTCAAGGCGTTGTATAAAAGTACGCAATCATACGATATCATCGCTGGTAGTCGGCTTGTTAGCAATGGTGAAGCCGCCGTTGCAGCTGTGCAACAAGAAATCCCATCTTCTTCCAGCAGCCTCAGCGTAGTCCAATTGGACCTTGCCTCGGATGAGTCCATCAAGAAAGCCGTCGAGAACATTGAATCAAAATCCGGCCGGCTAGATGTCTTGGTCAACAATGGCGGCGCAGGCTTTGACGGAGCTCTCAGAGATGGCCAGCTGAGCATCCGGGAGGCGTGGAACAAGTCGTGGGATACCAACGTCGCCGGCACTCAAGTACTCACGAGTGAAGCAATTCCACTGCTGCTCAAGTCAAGACAGCCACGACTGATCTTCATCACAAGCGGGACTTCTGCGTTAGCCTTTACCGAGAGATTTGATCACCCAGCGCTACAGCGTATCAACGCCTCGCCAGCACCAGGTTGGCCAAAGCCAAAAGAAATCAATCCTATCGAGTCATATCGGAGCGCAAAGACTGGACTTAACATGATGATGAGACAGTGGCACCGGATTTTACTCAATGATGGAGTAAAGGTCTGGGCTATATCCCCGGGATTTCTCGCAACTAATCTGGGGAACGTTGGGATTGAACAGATGAAAAAGGTAAGCAAAGAAGATAGCCTGTCGAAGAATCCATTTTCTGACCAATAAATATTAGATGGGAGCGCGAGATCCTTCAGAGGGTGGCAATTTTGTTAAATGTGTTATTGAAGGGCAACGAGACTCGGAAGTCGGAAAGGTGGTTGGCGCTACCGGTATCCAAACTTGGTAAGACAGCTCAGCATTCTTGTTATAGCCTCTAGAACGTGAGATCATGTCAATTTGAATTATATAATTACTGAATTAGGCGATCTCGTAATCTCACTATGCAGACTGAGTTTATTGAACGAACTGTAGCCTCTCACGCTGCTTCAGAGATATATGGAGAATGGACTCGGAGTTGGGAGATGAGGGATACAAAAGTTGTAAGTAACTCAGGCGATAATATCATCTAACTTCCGAGATTCTGTAATTTATATAAGAACACGTCCAAACGAAAAGACATAAAGCTTGTGAAGTGAAATGGGATTAATTAAATATATTATTTCTTTTCCCGCAAACGGCTACCTTTCTCTTCGCGTAAGTACAGGCGCACATTCCAACTCTTGCATCATGTCCTTCCAATAAAGCCCATCAACGCCGGCACGTTCGCCGAGGTGCAGTTCATGAAGCCGCATGCGCACCGCCTCGTAATCCCTCCTCACACGCCGTTCACACCACCAGATTCCCTCGTATCGACACATCAAGCCCAGCCAGTACCCAAGCAGCCACAACGCCCTTTCATCCCTGTTGTAGAGAAGAGATTTCAAATCTCCATGTATCTTCGTGAGAAACACCCAATTGAGGAGTATCGTCGACTGTGGAGGATGAATGCTCCGTAGATAGGCAAGCGCGATCGTGGCTGGCCCAAAAATATCATTCTGGTCGGCATTATTGGATTCACAACTGAAGCTTTCATTCTTCAATTTGAATGCTCTAATCCAACTCTCAGGAACAATACCCAAGCTTTGAAATTTTCGGATTTCTCTCCAGCCGGCCTTTCCGTGGCCAAACATGATGGGATCTAGAAAGGCTACCGTCTTCTCCAAACACGCTGACAGTGAGATCAAGAGAGGTCTGAGACCCGCCTGCAGGGCTAGCCATCCCAATCGGTCTTCTCTGGAGCTGAAGACCCAGGATGATTTTGGATTATCTTCAACGCCATCATCTTGGTGTGGAAGTGTAAAAGCGATCATATTTAGGAACAGCGCAGCCAGTAGCAGTGCATTCACTCCTTGCTGCCCCAGTGACTTGCTGGGTGTTTCAAGGGCTATTTGGAAGTCCTGGATGGCAAGGGATTGATAAAAATGTTCTGCGATACGATGCTGTAATATCCCTGGAGACATATGCCGCAAGTGGCACGCAGTAGTTGCAAGTAATGTGTTGCGGATAAGAGAGTTTGACTGTGAGAGCGAGACTAGCTCGTCACGACCCGGCATGCGGAATATGGCATCCCAGTTTGTACAGAAATGATGCAGGAGTTGAATACCAGGGGTTCCATTTTTTGGACTGGGGTATAGAGCAGTGATTGAGCTGACTATAGAGAGCTTTGTAATTGCAACGCCCCCCATAATGTTGTATTCATGCTCGCCCTCATAAGGCCTGTCATATGCACGAGTTCTCCTGTTTCGTCGACATCGTAGGCACATTGGCTTGTTCTCGTCACACTAACATGACATAAGTTTCAATAGACAAGAAGCTGTGACGAGAACAAAACAGACCTTAACCTTTTTCTCTTTGCAGGGAAGACAGCCAGATCTGGATTTCCTGTGGTGTCTTTGTTTCTTGTAATCACGGATTTTCAGATCGGAGTCAATGGATGAGAGGACTTGAAATCCGGGTTTTGTGTCTATCTCCATGGTTGATTAGAAGAGGAAAGCGAGGTGATCGAAATCTATACATCAATAACCCTAAGAGTTTTATCTGGAGATGGTGTAAAGATAGAACCAGATGCTGAGCAAGCCATCTCGCCTGTGCTCGGTTTCCTATACGAGACTAGCGCTTGAATTCGGATTAGATCGGAGGAGCATTAAAACCCCGACGATGCAGCTAGCCATAAATAGCCTTAGCGCGCAGCATAGATGTGGGCCTGACCATTCAATCATAAAGTACTGAGATGCATGAAAAACAGAACAAAACTCGTACCTGGCAACCCGAGGAAAAAAATTCTTCTGAGGCTTTTATTATTACGGTATTATTAGATCAGGCTAATCAAGCTAATTTAGGCCAGTGCTCGCTAAACTGTAAAGCTAAAATATGTAGCGTTTATGCCCCCTCCCCTCTCCTTATACCAGAGAAACTCCTAGACTGCATCATTTCCTCCGTGAACATCTTCAAAACTTGGGACCTCAAAAGTAATTCTGAAGTAGAGATCATATAGAAATTGCTATATTAACACCCAGTCTGTAGCATAAATAGTTTGACCACCTAAATCGTTACCATCATCATTAATTATATCATAATCATCAGCGTATAAGTTGAGTTTTGGAAAATGAGTAGAGACTTCGGGTCCGAGGTCCTTCTGTGCCATTAAGTCGTAGATGAACGTATGTCCTTTTCGATGTCCTCCAGCGACATATCAGTCTGAGTTGAGGCAGTGCTTTCCACTACGTCGTCTTTCGGTTTGTTTAGGGTGTCTTCACCACCCAGATTTAAACCCTTCTTCTCTCCGTCGACCGGGACTAGCTCCTCTTCTTTAGATCGGATAGGCAAGCTGGGCTCTTTTCCCTTCGCGTCTCTGGTTTCACTGGCACCTTTACCCTCCAGATTTTGCTTCTTCTCCCCATCATCCTCAACATCGGCTTCACTCCCTTCATCAATAACATCCACCACCTCTTCATCATTGCCATCTCCAAAAATCTTGACTTCCAACCCCTCATCTTTACTATATACCCTGAAGCCCACAATACAAACCGCGTTCCACGGCTCGGTCTCATCCTCATCATCGCTATTGCTCGTCTTGTGTTTGTTCGCGCTCGGAGTACCACCAGTATTGGCAAGTCTCGGCTTCAAAGTGGGGTCATCGTCGCTATACATGTCGTCGAACTCGGATATCGGAGAAGCGCTCGAGTCACCATCTGAAGTGATGGCATATTGATGTGGCTGAGGAGCATGCGAATAGTTGCGCTGTGACATCGAAGCATTTCGGCTATGGTGTTTGTAGGCTATCTGCGGTGCTGGCGGCGGTGGCCCACCAGCATAGGTGGGAATATGGACTGATTGCCGAGGGGAGATTGCGATAGAGCTGCTTTTTGGCGTTTCAGGCGTTCCCTGTGAGTCTGAATAAATGAAAGCTACGTTGTCGGTCTGGACGCCTTTGTCGTTATCCTTAGACGCCGGCAGCTCCGACGTTGATGGTTCTTCGGACACAGCATTTGGGTCTTCGGTCTGAATTGCCTTGTCCTCTTTCTCAAATCGTACCTCCTTTGCATCATCCGTCTGCATAGCTTTATCCTTAGGCCTGTCCTCCTCTTCCTCCTCTTGGAACTTATCGGCATCGTCCTTAGCCTCTTTGCGTTCACGCTTCTCTCGATTCTTCTTCTCCTGCTTCCTGACAATACGACGGCCCAGATGTCTTTTCTCCCAATTCTTTCTTCGACTTACGATACGTGACTCTCGTGCTTTCAATTTGTCGTGAGCTTTGCGAGCAGCTGCTCTGGATTCCATGTGTACGGCCCCTTTACTGTGGGCAATATCATACGACGTGCCTACCTGTGCCAATTTGTCATTATCGACTTTTTGTTTACATTGCTCTTTGATCACATCTTCAATCGTCGATTGAGTTAAGTCGCGGTCCGCAACTACCATGATGAACACGGAGTATGTGCCGGCCGGAAGGCTTTTGAGCTCAGTCACCACACTTCGCTCCATTAAGTAATTCCCATGGCTCCGAACAATATAGTCTTCCCCGTCTGGCAAGTCAACCTCGTGTAGCCGAAATTGCAGCCTGAAATTGTACTGTCCTTGCAAGCCGCCAAAGTACCGGTCATCGAGTTGGCTGAGCACCAAGACCACTGGCGACTCCTTCTTGAGCACAATTCTGAATTTCTGCTCAAACTCGGCTTTCCATGGGACTTCCACACTGATCCACTTTTGAGTGATTCTCCAGTCTGGAGAGTCCATGAATAGCCGGGTTCGATCAAAGTGTTGGTATTTGCGAAGCAGATCTTGGTAAGAGATCCAAAACACGCTGTCGTTACCAAACTGGTGGTTCAGCTCCTTTTGCGCTTCTGGAGTAAATTCCTTCGAACCATCGCTCCAGGCGCCTTCCCAA
The DNA here is from genome assembly GCA_032629725.1 of Gremmenia infestans. Classification (NCBI taxonomy): domain Eukaryota; kingdom Fungi; phylum Ascomycota; class Leotiomycetes; order Helotiales; family Hamatocanthoscyphaceae; genus Gremmenia; species Gremmenia infestans. The sequence continues at coordinate 24,929 of JAFEVB010000012.1, forward strand.
TTGCCTCTCTTGCCCTTGCCCCACGGGTTCCTAAGAGCATTAGTAATGTCTTAATTAGAAATTTGTCTGTCTACTCACCGAAGTTTGAGAAGTCGTTGTCCACTTGACAGTTCTCGAGCTTCCATGATAACGTAAGCATGACCTTCTGAGATTCCTTCTCGGTTCCCGTAGCCTCCATCGAGGAGTCCGGTAGAGCAGCCAAACAAGAATTCCTCGTTGACCTTGAGAATCTCGTTGTTCCAAAATTCATCGGTATCGAGGATATCGGAAGTCAAAAGCTCGGTAGTAACCCCTCCTGTCAAATCTTCAACCCCTTCTCCAATCCACCCATAATCCAATGCAGCATAATCTCCGTGGGCTTTCGCATATGCTTTTTCAAGTAAAGGAAGCCATGTCTCATTCTGGTCTCTACAATGCGCGAAAAACAGTGCTTGTGACCCCGTTTGGTAAGTTTTGCGATACTCCTTTTCCACATCTTCTCGATCTGTTTGTTCGAGTAGATGACGTTGAACGGAGGGAGAGTCCCAGTCGGGGGACTTAAGGTACAATTTGTCATCGATGACGGAGATGATCCATTCGCCATCTAATGATGTTAGTGAATAATATCTCAGCATGAGATGAGACAATAAAAAGCTGGTGCTAGGCTATGAGCTACTACTAGCTACTCATGCTTTATAAAGAATTGTGGTATAGCAATAAGTGAAGTTTGAGTTCCGATTGAGATGATAAGGGATCTACTGTTCCACAGCTTGGGACTCTGTACCACGAATCGGGCGAGACCAAAACTACGTAGCGACTTTTACGATCCTTGGAATTTTCTAGGTTCCAAAACACTCGGCTTTTTAGTGAACATGGCCTCTTTCACATGCGGGCGGCTCTGGATGAAGAGGGAGAGTTGAATAACCATACGGTGAGACATCAGCTTACCGCGATGAAAGACAAAACCATAGATGCCAATTTCTAAATTTACCCTTAGTGAATAATTCACAAAGTTGATGGGCGGACTCACTTCGATCGTATTCAACACATATTCTTCGGATTCCCACTTCCATGTTAGCCAGTGCGGTAAGGCCTGCAAGGAGCCAGCAGTCCCCGATGCTGCCTTGCTTCACATCCGCAGGTGATATTTTATCTTTCAAAAAAGTTGGCTCTTCGAAAATCTCATGGACTCTCTTTACTGCTTTTGGGACGTTTGAGGTAATACGTGTAAATGCCCGTCCGTCGACTTCGAATTTGCTGCCTCCGAGTCCATTCAGACAATAACCCTTCTCCCATTTCAGATCCCAGTCAATATCAAAGTCTGGATCGCGGTACCGCATGTTTACTCTCTTACACTCCTTGACCAGCTTTTTCACCCTTGATCTGCATTCTTGCACAGCTCTTTCGAAGTCTTCGGAGACAAGCAGGTTCGTTCGTTCGGGTATAGGTGGCAGGTGAGGCCTTTTGGAGTGGTCTTTCGACTGCTCGTTCGCGGAAAATGGTAACAGCACCATCGCCTTGCTGAACTTGCGTGCAGAAAATCGTTTCCAGATTTTGTTGATAGTCTCTTGAGGCGGCAGAGCCTTCTTCTTCTTCTTCGACTTAGGCTTTCCCCCATACGGCGGAGGCCCTGCCTGAGGCCTAGTGTTGTTGTCCGAATCGCTGGAATCTACCGTGGACGACATATTTGTAGTAAATTGAGAGGAACGAGAGATGGGAGTTAAAACCAGTAACAAGAGGTCTCTGAAATAATGTAGGATATTTACAAACCGGGAGTGTTGCTCAGCGCTTGCTAGAACTCCGAGCGACCCGCACAGGTTATATTCGTGTGTGAAACCACAGCCTCACGATAGTCACTGGTTATCGAGGCTCTGAAGCTTACTCCGTGACTCCACATGCATGAGTCTTCAATCTTCAGCAGGCAGAAGAGCCCATTGGGTGCCGCCTCTTTGCCGAGTTGCCCTTTGCCCCCTCTGATCAGGTTGCACATATGCTATTCGTCCAGAAACAGAAAACGTTCTCGGCATGCATGAGCATTGCATGTTGCGCCGAAAGCATACCTATTGTACTCCGTGAAGTACTTGTGAATGCGATGTTGACTTGAACCATGGTGGGGGGGAGGGGGGCTGGCTTATTTTCAGCCGCAAAAGACACAAGAATGCGTTCCTCTGATGCACACATATTGAACGATGGCAGCCTTGCAATATCACTGTAGACCGTTAACAACGACGTGTCAAGGTTCAAGAGGCGTTGGCGTTGGTCAAGAGAACATCGGCGTGGGTGGGATGGTGCCAGCCAAGCCAAGGCACAAGAACAAGGCTTCCATGCAGATCAGATCAGATCGCTTCACTGGCTCTCAGTACTGTAAGGTATGCCTGCTCTGATTGGCTGTGGCTAAATGTGGCTCAGGTACCACAGCCTCCAGGAAAGAGTCACAATGTCAGCATCAAGAAAATCATCCCTTATATTGTATTGCAGATCAGAAGTTTGGGGATGAGAAGAGGGACATCTCAGAGAAGTGAGGTTACGGAGGTATGCTCCGTAAGTGATCGGGTAGGACCCCCAGAAGTTCCAGAACCTAGTGTCACGTGGTGCCTAGTTAGTTAAAGCACTGTTGAAATGTGAACGTAGTAATAGATAATAGAAAAAGGCTCAAATCTGGCATAAGAAGGTAAAGTTATATGTTATGATTAATATATATAAAGGATAGTCTAAAATCAAACAACCAAGAAACAGTTCTATACCTGGGGCATATTTCTCTGAATTCTTGTCTCTTTTTTATATTGGGATTAGCCATGAATTATTCCTAGTAAGTTCATAAATCAGTACTTATAAGATTCACGATTGGTTCGTCACTGGCTCAAGGGAACCTGCATGATGGCGCCCCGTGCCCGTGATTGCCCTTGAAATAGGAACGAGGCGCAGTTGTCAGCGAATCGTAATGCAAGGATCCTTGACATCTGAAAGAAACCCTCTGATTGCGCCTACTTCTAATCTTCCCCTCTTTTCAAATATTCTTGTCTTTCACCTCTAAGAACAACAGAATTCTCGTGGTTCTTAGACGACCGTCTTGATATGGAAATAAGAAAGAAGATGTGAGGTGAAGCATCAGCGCACGGATCACACCACAACATGGCCATCTTTGGGAAATCAAAAAAGAGCAAGCAGACGACATCTCCACCTCAAAACCCCCTGGCATATCCTTCACGAACCGATTTGCATGCGCCCTATGGGAACATACCGCAGCAGAATTGGTCGAATAACCAGAATAATGACTCTCAAGGTTATGGCACCCCGCAATTGCAAACCTCAGCCATTTGGCTAGCCCCGCAGAGTCAGCCAGTTCCTATTACTCAGAATCTCGCTCCTCTGCTTCCTGAAAGGCCGCACAGGTCTGATAATACTATCAGCCGGCTCAATTTATCGTCCATGAGCAATCTACTAGACCAAGGTGTACCTCAATACGTCCCCGGCGCTAGATACATCAATAATGGCGGATTAGCAGGAACACAGTATCTCAACCAAGGCGCAGCCTTGTGCGATTTGATCTCGTCGAAGTTCGATACAGTTATCACACTTATCGATGGAGATAAGTTCAATGGAGATGAGGGGGAATTTGTCGTTCATCAAGCTGCGCAGCAGATGTGGCCGCCGGCACAAGAGTCGGATCGGTCCCTTATGAGGAGCGGCAACCACTCTGTTTCAAATGCTCTTATAGGTGCGAATTATTTTGACAAGGTAAATTTGTATGCCAACTCGAGGCTGCCTCCAAATTTACCTCCCATGAAATTGTAAGTTCTTATTAGCTTCCCTTGCAGGGCATATTCCTAATTCCGCCTTAGATATATGCCTACCTTCCCTCTACTATGCTTAGCAGCACAATACTCTGAACGTGTTTATTCGAAGCCTGGTGGACAAGAGAAAGAAACACATGTCGATTCCGATTGGCGAACGGGTACAAAAGCGATGGTCATTAAGTCGGTCCCGATGGATGACATGAACACCATTGTCTTTGCAGTTAGAGGAACGCAAACTTTCATGGACTGGGCCGTAAATTTCAACTCTGCCCCAACAGCCCCTGAAGGATTCCTTGTAAGCTCCCCTTTTAATATCACGTGATGCACAAACTCCCTTCCTAACGACGACGATTAGGACGATCCTGGAAACCTTTGCCACGCAGGATTTCTCACCGTAGCCAGGAAAATGGTGAAGCCAGTAGCAGCTCGACTGCGACACTTACTCCAAGAAAACCCAAGCAGAGCAAAATACTCACTCCTCATCACAGGCCACTCAGCCGGTGGCGCTGTCGCCTCCCTCTTATACTGCCACATGCTATCCACCACCCCGGAAACAGAATCCGAACTCAACATCCTCACCGGCTGCTTCAAACGCATCCACTGTGTTTCTTTTGGCGCGCCCCCAATCTCTCTCCTCCCGCTCGCAAAACCACAGACCCCACTAATGAAGAAGTCCATCTTCATGTCGTTCGTCAATGAAGGGGACCCGGTTGCCCGCGCTGACAAAGCATATGTACGCTCCCTGCTGGACCTCTACTCCTCACCTTCACCAGGACAAACGTGCCTTGCAGGGCTTGCACCGCAGAAATTGCTCGCCGGCCCGAGATCCTCGTCCTCGCTCGCCATCGACAAGATGAAGATGCGGCCGAAGCCCAAGAAGTCAAACACCGCGCCTGCGCATAGTGTGCAACCGGTTTGGAATGTTCCCGAGGCTACACTGAGTAATGCGGGCCGGCTTGTGTTGCTGAGGAGTGCGGGGCCACTTGGGGGTAGCGGGGGTAGCGGGGGCAAAAGGGAGCGGATGAATGAAGGTGTTGTGGCACAGATGGTTAGTGATGAGTTGCTAAGAGGTATAATCTTTGGAGATCCAATGTGTCACGAAATGAAGTTATATGCTCGGCGAGTTGAGATTCTTGCTACAAATGCCGTCATGGGACGCCCTTAAGGGAAAACAACGGCGGGGTTAGGTTCGGAGTAAGTTAGGCATATACCCATGTTTTATTTATTTACTATGATTCAAAGCGCGTTGGTAGTTATGAAACAATGGAGAAGCACGAGATTCGAGATTCGAGATTCCATACGACAGCCATACTGGTGCTTATTGTGCCAACAGCTCACGGGATACACGTAGAATTGCGCAGAAACAGAACATCCAAAGCAATTGCCATCACTAATGTATTCCAAGCACCATAAAGTTCTGAAACCCAGTCGTTACTCATGCCCTCAAACGCGAGCAACTCACTCACTTATCTTCCCTTTACGGTCAGCGAAGACGGATCTCTCTGCCTATACGCGGCGCTGGCTACGAACTAGCAATGCTTCAACATGCATTCGTCTAAGCTAAAGAGAGAGCGCAATCGGCCACCTGTCCTTTTCCGACCTACCTACCTACCTACCTCTACCAATACGACACAAAGCCCTTCACGACAAAGCCGCATACTATAAACAATATACACACTTGCAGGTATATAGGGAGGAAGACTTAGAGGCTTAAGACGCGTACGCTATTGCAGGAACTGCCACCTAGCCACCACGCCCTAAGTCGCGTTCTATAGAGACGTCGTAAACCTTCTTTGGGAGCAAAGCTAATTACGTACACCTAGAAGGAGGAAAGGTGGAGCGTCCTATAAGTTGGAGAGAATATGGATTTGCTTGTAGATATAGAGGGAGGATGTATATAGACGCGTAGGAGAGGGTTCTGCAAGTAGCGGCGGAGGGAAGGGAAGGGAGGAAGGGATATAGAAGGCCTTGATATTAGCTGGCAAGGAGGAAAGAGAACTGGACGTCTTTTAGATACCTAACTTATCTACGGCGTTTCCCCCCTACTTCCAGCCATACGATAAGCTACGCATACGCTCTACCCAAGAGACGTTAAAACACCTGCTCGTACCTCTTTTGTAGGGCCTGCAGTACTTCTTTTCTACGAGATCTTTCAACTGGCGGAGGGATCTAAGGATTATTTGATAGCCTGTGAACCAGTATAGCTAGCGATCTTTATGACTAAATTTTGGCTTCTGGGTTTAGTGTATACACTTGTAAATTACCTAGCTAGTCACGCCCCAATGCCCCCTAGGAGGCTTGGAGGAAGCCTATATGGCTTCTCTCCCCCGGCGTTAAACACCACTAAACCAAATTAAACTAATCTTCCCTTTACAATTCTCACACGAGCACCTTGACCACAGTACAGGTCCACAGCCCATAGCTACAAACACCAAGCCATCTCGCTCGAGACTATTTCCCAGTACCTTACCTAGACATACCCTCTCAACAGCCTCGAAACCATCTCCAGCGCCTCGCCCCTCACCTGATTCTCCGCATGCCGATTTACGACCACAGACGGGAATTGGGACGTCGGCTGTGGCGTGATGCCGGTTAGATTGCATTCTCCTCCTACCAGTGAGTATTAGCCGCCCTGGGTTCTTATAATTCTAGAGTCCTTCCTTTATTTAGAGACAGAGTAATAATTCCGAGGAAATGCATATAGCGTGATGCTTTAACGATATCTAGTTAGTGGCGGCCGCCGTTAACCTCAATAATTTATAATCGAGGTATGATGACTAGCACGAGTTAGCTCTAACTAAATAGACAAAAGTGAGCGGATAGGAAGTATTGTTAGCTCATGGCTTCTCTATAAAAAGCCGGCTCTTCTACAAGTATAACCTACCTTCTTATCTCACCTCAAACTCAGACATCACAATTTTATTTCAACGTCACAAGTTTAGAACATTTACATCCAAAAACATGTTATCAGAGTCGACAGCTACCTTTGCTCAGCTCCAGTGCATGAAGCAGGGCGGCCCTTTTGAAATTGTGCAAGTTCCCAAACCTACTACTCTCGCGCCTGACCATGTCCTCATTCGACAGCGTGTCATCGCTTTGAACGGCTTGGACGCCAAACAGCGTGACTTCGGGATACTGATTTCTCGCTGGCCGCACGTGTTAGGCATTGAGGGAGCCGGCATCATCGAGGCTGTGGGCGCGGACGTCACGGATCTCTCGCCTGGCGATGAAGTTACGGCGTGGATGGCTGGCGGTGCACATGGAGAAGAATGGGGTGGCTCATACCAGGAGTATGTAGTCATGCCGGCGTGCTATGTAGCCAAGAAGCCGAATAATATCAGTCTCGAAGAAGCTGCGTCGCTGCTGTAAGCTAGTTCTTTAATCCTTCACATATCGATGAGACAAGGAGACTTAGCTGAAAATATGTAATTTACAGCATTTGCTATAATACCGCAGTTATCGCCATCCTCTGGGGCCTCAAAATCCCACTTCCATACTTCCCCAACACATCAACCTCAGGGCGCATGCCCGCATCTATCCTCATCCTGGGCGGTGCCTCTGCGATTGGCGCATCCGCGATCCAGCTGCTACGGCTCGCGTACCCCTCGCTGGACATCCTCGCGACGAGCTCGCCCAAGCATCATGCTCATCTGGTCTCCTTAGGTGCGACTCATCTCTTCGACTACCACTCATCAACTGTGGTGTCAGATATCAAGAAGGCATCACCAGGCGCCAAGGGCGTGGATATGATTATCGACTGCGTTTCAGCAGGCCTAATTCAGCAGGATATATGCGATGTGCTTGATGAGGATGGCTCCAAGATGTACGCATCAGTCATCACGGCTATTGACTCGCCGGTGGTACCCCAGGGCGTTACGAAGACCCTCATCAACGGCTGGTTGCTCACTGATCTGCAAGGTGGGAAGCAGATTATACCTATGATTACGAGGCTGATAGAGGAGGGGCAATATAAGGTACCGTTGCCGGTGAGGGTGGTCGGGCATGGATTGGGGGATGTGCCCAAGGTTATGGATCAGGTGTTTAGCGCGAGCGGGGAAAAGTTGCTTGTTGTACTATGAGACTTATGTTCTTGTATACAGATAATCAAGATTATCATACTGTAACTACGCCCTTGTAGGCCGAGGCTTTGCTACCTGGATCTGATTAGTTCAACTTTTTTTTAGACACATGCCCCCGGTAAATCATGAGAAGTGGAGCTGACAGGAGCTGGAAAGTCATGAGTAAGTTACTATACAAATTTCACATAGGAATTGAACACTCACAGAGGCAATCAACTGTGCTGAAGTTATTATTATACACATTCAGTTCTCTGACTAATGTATAAAGTTACTCTACTTAAATGTAACCACTTCGAGATATACATTCATTAAACATATACTAGGACGATTTTGTGTCTCTAATGATTCTGTTAATGACTGAGCTTCGGCGTCGCTGAACGGCATTCGGATATACAGCCAGTATACGCCAGCCTTGTGCAAACTCCGCGTCAACCGCCCATTTTCAGTCATTGAAAGATAGACTACCAAGCTGAAGGTTATGGTCTGTCCTGGGATCCCGGGACGATCGCACCACCGGTGACAATGACATCAACTTGCTACAATGCGGGGATATCCCCAGTAGTATGCTAACCGTATATAGCTAGTGGCGGCCGCTGTCCCATCTCAATGCTCAATAATCGATAAATTGGGTCTGACCCATATACATCTACTTAGAACGGCTGATTTTATCTACGTGTATGCAATGACTGAAACTGTAACTAACACCACGACTATACAAGCCGAGAATGTCTGCGCTGCCTGCAAATCGCGGAAGAAAGCCTGCGACAAAGCATTACCCGCTTGCAACTCCTGTACCAAACGCCAACTACACTGCCGATACGACCATGTCACGGCTACGGCACGAGGGGAAAGGAAGCACAATACCGGCAGGAGTTTTGTATCCATTCAAACGTCTTCTTCGCCATCGTCGCCTCTGGGTCTTTCTTCACGTCCGGCGGCTAAGCCTGAAACCAAACCAGTTGGAATCGACGATCTGGGTTCACGCAACCAGCACGACCAGGTTCACTATATTACTGAGCTTGCAAAACATGCTCGCGATGACATTCGAGACCAATACTTTCAAACCTTCCATCGATACCTCCCTATAATAACACCCGAGCTCTTCCACCAAGCGGCGTCACGTTGTCGAGGAGATATTTCCGAGCCACCTAACCCACCCCCAGACTTCATCGTTCTACTCCTTGCTATGTGGCTTATAGTCGCACCGGACAAGCCATCGGATAGTGCTTTGTTTCCTCCTCTTGCCCGAGATTCTCTTTATAGAGCTACTAAGTCGCTCCTGTCGCAAACCCAGTCTTCAATATGTACATCTCTGCCATTAGCCCAAGCGACTCTCCTCATCGCAATATGCGAATACGCTTCTGCTAGGCCGAAAGCCGCATATATCTCTATTATGACGTACGTGGGTCTGGCACGAATTCTAGACCTTGAAGAAGGCTCGGTGGGTACGCCAAAGAGTGGAATGTGTGAGAACGGCGTCGGCATAGCAATTTCAATGCTAGAGAGGTACGGCTTTGCCAGGGCAAAAATGTAGGCAAGAATAGAAAATTCGCTAAGATAGTCTCCCAGGGTCGTACTATCCGAGCTGGACCAAAGAGACTTATGGCCTATAACGGCATGTCCTTCTCCTGAATGTCAACAATCGCAGCAGCAGGCAGATTTTCAAGTCTCGACCTCACCGACATTTTTAAAATTACATGTTACGAATGTGAGTCCTTTTCAAAGGCAAGCGCAGGCCACCTCCTTTCTCGACCAAGTCTTAAGCGTTAGACGTTATATGGCAAAAAATGGGCCGACAACATTCTCGAAATTCGCAGAGCTTGATAGCGAGATCCGTGATTTTCTTGCACTCATTATGAGCGAAGACGGTAGAGGGGATGTTTTCATAATCACAGCTATCACTCTGTGCATCAGGTAGGCTATACCTCATTCGAAGACAACGAGTCTGAATTAGCTCGGTGGATAGTAACATTTATTGATAGGTCACTTTTCCTACTCCACGGCTCCATTCTCGACATATTCGAAACTTTACATACCGAAATTGACTTCCACATAAAACAAATGTCGTGGGCAGCACTCGATATGGCTTGTCAATTAGTAGTCGATGTGGCGCGGTATAACAAGCAGGAAAGAGTTGAGACGATGCCAATACTATGCTGCTACTACAATATCCAAGCCGCTTTAAAGTGCCTGCAAAAACGGAAAAAGTTCTGCATCAATAGGGAAATATGTCGTAATATCGAGTTCTTGCTGCATTCTGAGTCGATGTATGCTAGGAAGTGGCTATTTTAGGAATATGTATTCTAGAGAGCCGAATTCAGTCCTTGCGATTGGGATTTATATTTACAACTAAGTAAGTTCATAATGCCACCGGACTTGAGGAGGGTACTGAGATCTCCTGTTATCTCTAATGTCTTAGCTAGAGATGTCAACTTCTCCAAATTGTCGAAGATCATCTTGGGTGCCTGTTGTGTGCGCGATCAAACTATGCTACTCGATCGATGGATGTATAACAGGCGAGAGCTCCGTCTCCACGGTGTAGCCATAAGCTGGCGGCCTCAGGACCGAAAAGAGGTGAAATATTTCGTCCTCATAAGTAAAGACTCTCAAAATCGTACGTGACACTACAACTGAACTTCAGGCTCTTTATTGACATACCGACAAATCCCAATTCCCAAAGACCGTTAATCAACTAAAGCATTACAATTTTAGCGTGATCCCATGATAACTCGTCACGAGTCAAATAGTAACCTTGCACGGCTCCGATTGATGTAAGTTATGGTTCGCAGAGGCTTTGTACTTTGAGGCTTGTACTCGCAAACTTTCTCCACTAGCTCTCGTGCCAGCCTTTGCCAAAAGTTGGGAGGTGTGCCAAAAGTTGGAAGGCACGGGCGGCAAGGCTGCCGGTCCGAATTCTTGGGGATGTCCTGCTAAGATATTGGAGTCCCCATGCCACATATATTGCGTGCGGGGTCTGAAATAATCAAAAGTGGATTAGTACCCACGTGGCGACGCTGTATTTACACGTGTTATAGCTCTTCAACCTTTTGCTTGATCGTTTCCATTAGATCATACGTATTTCCACGTTCGGCATTTAGTTTCTTGAAGGCGACATTCCTCGGTATGCTATACTTTCGCATAGATGGGATGGAGAGGAGGTGACCTTGAAGAATCTAACAGATGGTACGGGCAAGAACATGGCAGGCTATGGTAAGATACAGTTCTGCGGAGAACAAGCTAGGCGTGATGGCTTGCAATACTTCTGGGTGGACACCTGCTGTATCGACAAATCCAATGCCGTCGAGCTGGCATAGGCCATCAATTCAATGTTTCATTGGTATCGGGATGCAACGAGATGCTATGTCATAGTTGTCGTATATCATGAGCCATCGTGTATTGCCTGGTAGACTCAGCCAACTATCCTAGATTGCCCGGTGTTACGGATCCAGCGGCAGTAGATATTCGAGACTTCCTCCCAGAGTCATATCAAGGTTCAGTTATCATCACTACACGATCGTCACAAGTCAGGATTGGTCATCCTATCCAGATTTGTAAGCTAAGGGTCGTTAATGATAGTCTTCATATTTTGTCAAATGCGTCGAGACGGAAAGGACTAATAAGTGGTAAGAATGTTCTTATTTTTGTGCTATAGTGCTAATATTAATACTACTCAGCCAAGCTTCTCTGCTTCTGGGCGTACTTTGATAATCAGCGCTTCCGAGGAAGCGGTAGTGATGTGTATTGGAGGTTGGAATCTGCGATGTTGATTTCGATTTTGGTTTCCTGAATGGGATGTTATTAGGATGTTTGTTTTATTTTATTTTTAAGAGGAGGGGAATGAAGGAGGAATGCTTTACACTTACGTTTTTCTTTCTGTTTCCAGGCTAGGAAGATGGCGAGAGCTGTGAGGGTGATGACGGCCATTGTTTGGAATGAATGGATCAGGGTTTCGGGTGCGTGCTGATGGAAGGAGGCTGTGCGTGACGAGGGGGTTTTTGTGAGTAAAGTTAAGCTTAATTAAAACTCCTTGTGAATGGTGGAGGGTGTTTACTTATGGGTGGTATGTTGTACCAGCTTGTTTGATACCTGTGCTGAAAACTTTTCTTTCTATGTCTGTTAGAATGGGCAATAGAAGGTGAATTTGAAGATTTCCCTCTTAAAATAGCCGCATAGTATATTCGAGAATCGAAATGCGAATTCAGAATGGAATATCTTCATTGAGGCGTATAAGAAGAATGAGAGGTTGTCCATCAGCCGTGTCATCAACGGGGCTGAACCGCACCCCTGCAAATCACTTCTGCTGTAGCACTACCTTGAGATGCCGGGACCCGATTCCTGCTTGTCAAATAGGTAGAAGTATAGCACAGTCAAATAAATGGACGTCGGTTATTTGCACAAAGTGATAACGACTTCTATCTACGACTGGTAAGTAACACTGAAAATCTGGAATCCTTTAGCACCGCTGCTAACAATATCAATCGTCCCATTTAAGTTGATACTTAAATACTTGCCATTCCCCTTCATCAGGGAATACCCCTTGCCATTACTCATATCTGCGATGGTATATGTTTCTGCGCCAGACCTATCTTTGGCTAATGAAGTGTGGTCCGCAAGAAACCTCCCATCAGCCGCACTGCTCAGCACGAAAGTTCCACCTCCTTGTCCGCCATCGATAGCAGTACCGCCCGTGGCATGGCTAACCCACCGTTGATTCTTGTTGCGATGATCGGAAGTTGCTTCTGTACCAGTGATATCGCTCGCGTTCAGTCCGGCAGTCACAGCATATCCATTCATCTCAAATACAAGATATCGCCCCTCGGTCAAGTATCCACGGACTGACTTAAAGCCTTCCTCGCTTAATTTCGAGGGGTCGGAATTTTCATTCTCGGGCCCAAAAGGTGCGGGGGGTTTGGTCGGGGGCTCGCCGTATTTTCCTTGGCAAATGGAGGCGGCGTCCCAATTGCCATTTGCGTCTTCTGAGGGAGTCATGGCTTCGACGAGGTTGGGTATCGAGTAGTCGGGCTTACTCGATTGTTAATAAATTTGGAATTGGAATCAAGATGTAACTTCACTTACATGGTCAAAGTCAAAAGCATTCAGGAGAGTAGACATGTGTTGGCGTCGCCATGCTGGCATTTGATCTGTGGTTGCACCGTTATAGCCGAGAGCCTCAAGCCATTGCTCTGCGTATAGAAATCAGTCACTTAGTGGGGTATGAATAGTCATGGGATCTTACCAACAAAGATAATCTGGGAATTGTGATCCGCCATTTCGGTGAAGACATTGCCTCCGCGTGTCCAAGGGGATACAATGTAAAAAGGAACTCGAAAGCCTGAATGAGTTAGCTGTTGTACAGATTGAAGTGAGGCATTCAAATATGCCTGGTCCTGTGTATGTCTGTCCTAGAAATCCGAAGATATCGTTGTCTACATCGAGCCATTCTCCTGGCGTGCCGGGAGAAGAGTGGAAAGGGGTGATATGATCGCCCCAACCTCCGGTTTCTAGAACGTCTAAAGTTAAAACAGAATTACTTCAAAAGCTGCTAGTTCACATACCGTCATACGAAATCATAACCACCGTACTATTATACGCCGCGCCGTGGACTACTGCATCGACGACTTTCTTTTGCAACCATGCGCCATCTCGTGGGAGATAAGGCACATGCTCGCTCAGCTCAGCAGGTCCTACAATCCAACTGACCTGTGGTAGAATACCAGCTGCAGCATCAGAGTAGAATTTGTCAAGCCCGGGATAGGAGTTCCCATATTTAGTAAGAGGATCGTCCTAAGTTTCAAGATTTTGGGGTCAGTTGAATACTGCGGTGATATTTATGAGTTGAAGCAATGTCTTAGTCGTAGCCGAGTCTCCAAATATATCTGAAAAGTAAAGAGCTCTTGAATTGTCTGAGGTAGGGGAAATCTTCCGAAAAGGTCACTTACTGGGCCTGCGTTCTGGTATTGGACAAAAGAGGACAGGGCATCATCTCCAAAATTGTCAACATCTTGGTAGACTTGCCAGGTCACTCCAGCATCTTGGTGAAATTCAGGGACTGTCTTCCAGCTGAACGGGAAACATGCAAATCCAGGAGCCTCACACCCTTAGACTTGTCAGTAAATTCCTCACGTGGGGTGATTAAACCACCTGGCGTTCCATTATTATCCAGAACTGCCCCTCCCTGATCTGGAGTTTGAGGTCCGCCTGGACAATTGACACTCCCTGTCATCCATGTTACTCGATTAGGTTCAGTTGCTGCAATTACACCTTCCTAGATTCCGGTTAGCTCGCAGTCTTGATACTCCCACTCACAGGACTCGAATGTTCGGAGTCGAACCTGATACATGTCGGCAACTGTCCATGCCTCAGCAATGGAAAAATGAACTGGAAGATCCTGTCTCCGAAAATGGGCCCAACTTGTCGGGGTATTGTTGACCGCCCATAGATTATTCAAGTCGTTATTAAGACAAGCCTGATTGTTTTGGAAGCTATTTTGACCCGCACCAGTACACTGTGTAGATTCTGTCCAATTTCCACCTAGATAGTTTATGTAATAAGGAAGCAGTGTTTCTGCCTCGGTCGAGATGTCCGGTGTAACTTTTCTAACGATGTGTCAGGCGACTCCAACTTGGATTGAAAGAATAGACACACTGCTGAAAGGTGTTTTTGCCATCTGCATTTACTTGAACGTTTGGATCGGAGAAACCACGAACACCAGCCATAGTTCCAAAATACTACTTTTAGTCAGAGGGTTGTTCATGGCGGAAATGAGATTCGTATTACATGGTCAAAGGCCCTGTTTTCCTGCATGAACAGAACTACATGTTTGATATCTTTTAGAGAACCTGCTGAAACTATGGCAGCATGTATGAAAATAAAAGCTGCTTTCATTTCGAAACCTGGTGCGGTGATTTCACCTGAGGGGCAAACAGGATGGAACGAGGTTGAAAGTATATTATATGGGCCACAAAGCTGTGTACGCGGAATGTCAAATGATCATTTATACTTGGGTACAAATGTAAGACCTTCATGTAAGCGAGGGACATGGCATCTGATCTGTTGACAGCTTTCCCGACTAGGCAGTTGAGTTGGTAAGGACACTGGAAAATCCGCACCCGTTCACCTTGTGAGCGACCGTCTTCATCCATCGCTATCATGGACGAGTGAGGTCCCGAGCGCTTGAAGAATACCTCCGTAGCAGGGTTGCATTAGACTCAAGCCCTGTCGATCAAGGATATCTGGTGACGATACATACCTCGATGCTTCATGCTTTTTGTCCGACTGTGCGATAAGAAAAAGGGGAAGGGTGCTAGCACGAGCTACGAAGTCTACATGGTCGGTGCGCGAGGTGCTTATTTTAACTTCGACGACGACCGCCTGCTACTTATTCCCTCGAGCGTGCACGAATGAAGCATCAAAGTCTCGCTGTGAACTTGTATCGCAATCAAGTCGAAAAGCATGCACCACTACGGTGATATAAAGTTGCAGTTACGATGCTTGCAAGGAACACGGCGGTAGTGATCGGAAGAGGGGAAGAAGGCACGAGCGAATGGCTCCTACCCCATTGGTTCAACGTTGGATTCCCCCAAAACTCGCTCGACAAGCTTTTGAGTGACCTGCAGGCCAGATAACTGAATCGCATGTGATTGATTTCTACAGATTGCTTCCATCAAGTTATTCATATCGTCTTTCTCCTTCCTCTCCGATTCAAATGTCGCTCTTTTTCTCTCTCTCTGAAAGTCCCACGTTGCATTGAACGATGCAATCATAAGCCGTCGCTGTCTTATTTTCATCTCGAAGTAACATAGTTGTCTGGAGGAAAAGTCTTACGAGAAATGAAGGCGACATGTGATGCTTTTCCCGTGCCATGGCTTCAAGACCGACTTCATATCTCCTCGCATCACTTCTTATTTCCTGTCTTCTGTCTTTTGGATTCAGCTATAGAGAATTGTTTCCAAGCCCGAAAATATTCCAGAAATTCTCAAATGATATTTTCGACAAATCTGGAATCTCAATACCATTACATCCCGAAAGACACATATCAAGGGCACCTACAACTATCAAACTCCACTGGGAGATAACACAGGGGCATAGGTCTCCAGATGGTGTTAGAAAACTCGTTTACCTCATTAACGGTACGTTGTCTAACCACTTTCTGATCAGATTTGGCGCTGACACATATCCAGGATTGTTCCCAGGTCCTACTATCGAGGCCCGTTCTGGTGATACTATCAAAGTAGGAGTACACAATCTGTTAAAGTATGAAGGGGTCGCCATCCACTGGCATGGAATTCACATGAAAGGTGAGCTTGTACAATCACGTGATTCTATAGCATTTCCCCCAACTCTGCTCTAGGCGCAAACAGAATGGACGGCGCGGTAGGGATAACGCAAAATCCTATTCAACCAGGTTGTAATATGACTTACGAATTTGGGATTGAAGATACCCAGGCGGGAACATTCTGGTTTGTCAAAGCCTCGGTAATATTTCCAGGTACTGATCTCGTTTAGGTATCACTCCCATTTAGGAATCCAACGTGCCGATGGTCTTTATGGTGGACTTATTATACATTCTCCTCTTATAGACAAAATTCATAAGACAAAACTTCCAGAGTACAAGGAAGAATCTCTTCTTCTCGTGGGCGATT
Organism: Gremmenia infestans; assembly: GCA_032629725.1. Taxonomy (NCBI): domain Eukaryota; kingdom Fungi; phylum Ascomycota; class Leotiomycetes; order Helotiales; family Hamatocanthoscyphaceae; genus Gremmenia; species Gremmenia infestans. The sequence goes on from JAFEVB010000012.1 coordinate 41,426, forward strand.
GGTATCACAGATCCGCGGAAGATGTACAGGCGAGCTATGTAAACCATGACAGCTGGGGACGTGAGGTATGTTTGATAAAAACTAAGTAAACATTGGAATAAAGGCTAACTGAGAACATAGCCGGTTCCTGACTCTCTTCTGATCAACGGCATGGGCTCATTCAATTGTTCCAAGGCTGTCCAATCTCGTCCCCTAGACTGCGCCCAATCTTCGAATTCCCCATTGGTTTTGAACCAGCCGCGGACACGACTGAGAGTCGTTAATGTAGGGTTAGTTGACCATAACAAGATCGGTTGATATAGTCAATAGGCTGATGATTTCAGAGCAATATCTGGACTCGTTTTCCGGATGCCTCATTGTCACATGACTATAATTGAGATTGATGGTGGAAATGAAATCGAAAGATCGGCAGAGGTATCATCGGTGGGTATACTTTACCCTGGTGAAAGAATGGACCTGCTTGTCGAATGTCCTATGGGCTCTGAGGCAGCAGGTTCCCATTTGAGTATTACTTTGGACGCAGAGTATGCACCTTGAAGAAGGAATCAAAACATAATTGACTATAAAGTAGGAACTTTGCCATTCAAAACAAGGCTCTCACACCTACCCACACATTTCCAATTTCGACCACCGCCCATGTTCTTACGAAGCGAGGACACCCGTATCTTCCACCTAAAATAGTAAAGGGTGAGGGATACTTCGATCTCGCAGAAGTGAATGGGACAGCGCTCCCAGACAACAAGTTTTCTATGATCGCTGATCAGACAGTTCTTCTTTACACGAAGATGGAAATACTAGCGCGTTTCGGAAACGTTCCTGTGGGGTTTATCAATCGCACTACATGGGCCGCCCAAAGCTCTCCGCCGGAGCCTTTGGTAGATCTGGACAGGGTAAACCGGGATAAGAACCAGTTGGTGGCATGGATTTCGATCTCTCGAGATCAATCAAGCCCAACCTGGGTGGATATCGTGGTCAACAACCTAGACGAAAAGGGACATCCCTTTCATTTAGTAAGTACCTGCTTCTCATATCCAAGAATCTCACATTGATTTTAATTCTCCCACCAGCATGGCTATGACTTCTACGTCCTCTCTCAATACTACCCCACAAGGCGGGGCTACCACGCATATAACCCATTCGATCGATCCACTCGACCAACGTCATCTGACCTCCCAGGCGGCCCTCATAATCTCGCAAATCCGCCCTTGAAGGATACTGTATATGTTCCCAGTCAGGGGTATGTTGTTCTCCGGATTCGCGCGGACAATGTTGGGATCTGGTTCTTTCATTGCCATATTCTCTGGCATAGTGGGGCAGGGATGGCTATGGCGCTGGAGGTCGGATATCATAATGAATGAGAATGACTGTTCCTGGCCTACACACCTTCATATGTGCTCATTGGTCGCTTGGAGGTCGGGAGTGGAAAGTAAGCTCGTTGAAGCTTGTGAAACTGAAACATGCTGAGCTGAACAAGTGAGTATGGTTTGTTCTCTCATTGGTGCGGTTTTACTATTATGACATTGGATGTTTGCAAGTACTGTGGTGCGAATGGAGACACAAGAGTGTTTGATTTTATTATTTCTTGTCTGTCGAAGTCGTAACATGTCTTTTATATTCATGTACGCCTTGGGGTATTCGCCTTTCTAGTCCCCACCGCAGCAGCACTGCGCAGCCCATATACTTTGAACATTAAAAAGTCTAAATCATTTCTGTCATCCGTCCTGTATCAGACATCCCATTTCATTTTTTATCAGAAGTTCTTCCTGCGATTTCATTCGATCCGTTCATGTTGTTGCAAAACCCGAGCCAAGGAGCCCAGAAAGTCGCTGATGTCTTCTCGAGGCGAAGTGGTGGCTCGTGGGGTACTGGCTCGTGGATAGAGAGATGGGTTTCAATACCGGGAACTGGTAGGAGTAACGTTTCAGCTAAGTTTTATCTCTTCGCGGTTATAGATGCAGTAGATGCAGTAGATGCGTTGAACTTACTTTGTGCCATATGCTGTCTGCGTGTGATGATTATTGCAACTGCTGCTAGTAGTATGGAAATAGAACCGCAGACCAGAGCAATGATATTGTCGGTGGATACTTTACAAGTATTAGGTAGAGAAAGACTGAGGATTGGGAGTGCTACTAACGCATGGTATAAATAAGTTAAGTGGTTGGAGTTTAGTTATAATGATGTTTGTTTTGATTGATGTTTGAGTTGTATAAAAAGAAGCTGGACGTTCGTAGGATCTAATATAGAAATCTAGAGGGCTGACTGCACGCTGAACTGGACGTTTCGTAGGATTGCTCAAAACATCCCACAGCGCCTACAACCAATGAATGTCTCCTCGCAAGGCTGTTGAAGCGATGGAACCCTCCGCCCAGCATACTCACAGGACTATCTACTATACTATTTACTGCATACTATTACCAAGAAACGCCTAACTATATACTCTACCTACCGAAATTCTGAATACAAGCATAAGAAAGATCTAATCTGGCTTAATAAAGGAAAAACCAGATGACTCTAGCAACGTATGTGGTAACCATAGGAGGAAACGGAAATATGTGTGCCTAGTTAAAAGAAAAGCTTCAGCTCTATTAAGTCACCCCATTTTAACGTAGAATGAAGAAATAAAACAGGAAAATCATAAATGCTGTTTAATCCCTATAGTGATTTACAGCCTCCTCCAGAGTAGTTGCACGGGTGAGCTTGCCGAACCCTTAACCAAGATCATAGTGTTTTTATGATGCTCGGAGCGAGCGAGGACCTCCGGGACGAAATGTCAATTTCGTCCCGGAGGTCCAATTCTTTACGCCGATGCTTCCGCGACGCTGATTAGCTATACCCGTTGGCCTGAGGCCGCCCCAGACTTGACTCCCCGACACCACCCCACCTCAGTGGTGGTTGGGCAAAGCGAAGTGGTCACCAAAGCGGAGTGGTCACTCACCAAACCCCGTCTGTGCGTAGACTTTGCGGGTTTTCCAAAAACGCACGGGTAGGCTTCTTATATAGGTAAAAGGTGACCACTTCGCTTTGCCCAACCACCACTGAGGTGGTGTCGGGGGTGGGGTTGTCAACTAGGGGGCGGCCTCAGGCCAATGGGTAGGTGCATAACCTCGTTTTACAGAACAGAGTAGAGAAGCATCGACATGCCGACTTGGTTGCCCGACGCTAAGAAATTGTCACCTTCAGCATCACACTGACGCTCCCCCTATCAACGAGGCTGAAGTCCCCCTACTTTGCCGCGCACATATTAGTCAAGTGAGAAAGGTTAGGAGGAAAGGACGGCACCAGTTTATTATAATGTGATGCGTGCCACACGTGGCATATTATAAGTTTGCAGATCAATGCGGCATTTTTATATCCAGTTTAAGGAGCATAATAAAGAGTTTGAGGATTTGTTATTGGCAGCCTTTCTATAGAGCAAGCCTTGATGACCCTTTTAGTACCTATCACGTGATATACATATCCCTTATCGACTGGGGACAGCCCTTCCCTTCTGAGAAGGTCCGATCTCGGCTCGGTTGACTTTTAGCGCGACCAAAAAAGTCCAATCCCAATTCCTTCAAGTTCGATATCACAAGCTTCATGAATCATAGACAAAGACCCACAGATGTCCCAAACAGCCAATCCCCCATCATTCGGCACGCGGTAAGATAAGATTAAGCGCGTACGGGCCTCGGTATCGCGCTTTTTTCTTGGACTTAGATCCTTAGATCTCTCGTATCTCGCCTCATATTTCATACTTCTTTCTCTTCCCTTTTTCCTTTTGTATAGAGTACAGATTTTCTCTTGCATTATAGAATCTTAGACTTTCTTTTGCTTTACGGGTTAGACAAGATGGGTCAGAGTGGAGACTTTGAGGCTGTCCGGAAGGATATTGCCAAGTTGATGCATCAGCCAGAGTTTGATGATGGAAGTGCAGGTCCAATTCTTGTACGTCTTGCATGGTATGTACCCTTCACATTTTCACATCTTCGTATACTGGCTTTGGGAGACTGTTTGCGTATATTCCCAGCCTTCGCTGCTAACTGATATTCAATAGGCATTCAGCAGGTACATATGACGCCGAAACAGATACAGGCGGCTCGAACGGTGCAGGGATGCGATATGAAGCCGAAGGTGGTGACCCAGCGAATGCCGGGTTACAACACGCGAGGGTCTTCCTCGAAACTGTCAAAGAGAAACACCCTTGGATAACTTACGCGGATCTCTGGACGCTGGGCGGTATAGTGGCAATCAAGGAGATGGGAGGTCCCGAGATACCGTGGAAAGGTGGACGAACAGACTACGTGGACGATTCGAAACTTCCTCCGAGAGGCAGACTTCCAGATGGTGCGCAAGGATCGGATCACTTGCGGTTCATATTCTATCGGATGGGGTTCAATGACCAGGAAATCGTAGCGCTTTCAGGAGCTCATAATCTTGGACGGTGTCATAGTGATCGATCTGGCTTTGAAGGCGCCTGGGTCAACAATCCTACAAGATTTTCAAATCAATATTTCCGTCTTCTACTCTCGCTGCAATGGAGGAAGAAGAAGCTACCAAATGGGGTGGAACAATATGTCAACTATGACGAGGATTCCGAGGCCGAACTCATGATGCTGCCGACGGATATCGCGCTTACTCAAGACAAGAGCTTTCGGACATGGGTGGAATTGTACGCGCGGGATAAAGATAGATTCTTTGAAGATTTCAGCAAGGTGTTTTCGAAATTGATTGAGTTGGGCATTGTGAGGGATGAGGACGGAAAGGTCACGAATGCGGATAATGAGAGAGGTGGGTATCATGCTGCGCCAAAGAAGAAGGCGACACCTGGAAGCCCAACGAAGAGTACTGATGACAAGGTGGGACCGAGTGAAGCGGAGCCTTTGAAGGAGGAGAATAAGCTATATAGGTCGAGGCTATAGGATTGAGATGAAGTGTAAATATAAGTATGGGGATTTAGACTGCGTAGACTTTTGGCAGACATATAATTAGATATAGAGCTAGACGTTGCGAATACATTAGAATTCTCTTCTGCAGCGGGGCCTTCAATCCTTAAAGAGTAGTCTGTCAAAGGAAGGGTGAGAGAGAGTAGGACAAGACCCCGATTTAGGTGCATTGCATAACCGCAGATAAGGTCTTGCGGCTCCAAAAAGAGAAGGAGGAATTTCTTATGGCTCCACGTGATATGCATGCAGCTCGGAAACTTCCCCTGACATTGGTGGGAATAGCACACCAATTAGACATTAAGCCTTCCAACGTGCTAGATTGAATCGCGAATGTTTCTATACAGTAACGAGGAATGTAGTTAGGCTTACCCGATGCAGCAACATAATATCACAAAACAGATAATGCGAAACGTTACATACGGCTATACTATTTACGTCCCCCTCTAGAAGTAATCCCCACGCATTTGTGCTGAAGCTTGGACTATAGAATGTGAAGGTAGCGCCCACATTGGTGTCGTAATCTCGGGGGGATAGCGGCAGCTTGAGGCTATTGATTGATATCATAGACAAGTGTAGCTAGCCCTTGACAAACAAAAGGTAGAGAAGAGAAAGAACTTGATCTGCCATCACTTGAGGGTCTTGATCAGCTTATTATCAACTTATTATCAACTTCTTATCTTTGTATCTATTTATATTTTCGGCTTATTTTAACCTTAAGTCTTCTTTCCGACCATAGCGGCTAGTCTTGATTCGGGTGACTTGCCCCATCCTACGGTGTCCTACCGCGGGTCGTCAAGCCTCCCAATAATAATTCAAACGGGCAGCGACTTATAACTGCCAGCCACGTTCTTTCGTATGTGGCTCCTCTGCCACTGCCACTTCCAATCAAGAACGTCTCCCCACGTCGAGATCGAGGAAGGCTGCACCGAATCTCTCATCCTACGTCGTATCCATCCAGCATCCTATGTCCATCTCTCTGCGATAGGAGCCCGCACCCCCGAAACGTTGTCACTGTTGCATCGCTAGGCTTCCCCGCCATGTCCAACCCCGATCCCATGACTCCAGACACACGACGACACAAAACATTCACAGCGGAAGATGAGCAGTCAGCGCAATGGAACTCCCAGCTGGTGAATCGGCGTGGTGCAGAAGGAAATGCAGGCATCTCCATATCCTCTATACCTGAAGCAATCCCCTCATTAGCAACCTCAATCTTTCAATCGAACACGATAGCACCGTCGCCACCACCGACAACGTCCTCTTCTGCGAATAATACGAGTCTTACTCCTCTAAATACTACCCCCCGTCTCGAAAGTCGCAGCCAGACCTCCAGTCCATTGAGCGCGGGCCTGCGAATTCAAACCGACGTGATTCCCAACCCCAACTATACAGTGACGGCAGCAAGTGCCGACAATACTGGGCGGATGTCGACCGAATTGAGACGGAAGCCCTCGAGTTCTGCGAGTATTCCCATAAAGCCTATTGCGCGGACACCGAGTATCAAGAATATATTGGCAGGCAGCGTGGGAAGCATCTCGAACTTCGGCTCTGCCCCGAACTCTGCCTTTTCGTCTCCCATGTTAAGTGCCATGGCAGACGTTACCCCTCTACCTTCACCACTTATGACCGGCGATTCCCCTGGTCCTTGGAGGAAGTTAGACGCCCGACCTCCCTCCAGCGACCTCATGGTTCCTATAAGCGCAAACTCGGCGCTGGTCACGGCGAATGGCGAGTCTGTATCTCAAGCTATAGCAAATCAGTCGAAACGGCGCGCATATCAGGGACTGTTGAGCGGTGCCCCTGAGTCTGGTCAAAATGTGCACATGAACCAGCACAAGAATACCGAGGGACATACGAGGAACCGCAGTCTCAGCGAATATATTCCAGAAGCTACGCAGGTGCTCAAAACTCGGCATATTACAGTCTCTGGCTCGCATGTACCTGTTCTAGACCCCACTCCAGACTCGATATTGTCTTTAGATGGCCAGATGCGAAGGGAACCTCACCTTGCGGCGCAAAGAGGTCTTGCGCCTATTCCTCGGCCCCCCACCCCACCTTCAAGTCGGACTGGAGGGGAAAGTAGTGATAGTGATTCTTCATTAACAACCGCAAGATTCCCTAAAGTGAACAAGAAGTCCCGCTACGAATATTTCGCGGCGTATACCCGGGATGACTCGAAAAAGAGGAAATGGCGGGCGGTAAAGGTTCTAGGGCAAGGCACATTCAGCATGGTGATGCTTGCGACAAGTCAAATCCCGCAAGAAGACGATCGGATAGACGAAAATGATGTTTTTGGGCAAAAAATGGATGGTATAGATACCCCTGTCCCATCAGAACCCAAAATCGACCAGAAGAAACTTGTTGCGATTAAGATTTGTGAACATGGTCCTAAGGGTGGGGCCTCCGAAGAGCGCGTTGAGATGTCCTTGAAGCGGGAGTTGGAAATCATGAAATCGATATCTCATCCTTCGCTAGTGCATCTCAAAGCCTGGAACATCGAAGAAACGCGCGCAATATTGGTGTTAAGTTATTGTCCAGGAGGCGACCTCTTTGAAGTCGCCAGCCAACACCGAGACCTGCTTGTGCCGGGGTTACTAAGGAGAATGTTTGCGGAACTTGTGGGAGCTGTTCAGTATTTACATGAGCGGCATATTGTGCACCGGGATATCAAGCTCGAGAGTAGGTCCCCCCACCCCTGTTTCATCTTATTACGTGAGTGCAAGGTTTAATAAGCTTGGCTAGATGTCCTGGTCAACCTCCCACAACACGAAATATCCCGTCAACATGACTGGACTACATACCCTTATTCCATCATCACTCTCACAGATCTTGGTCTTTCCCGTCGGGTAGCTGATGACGAGAAACTCACCACGCGCTGCGGATCCGATGATTATGCAGCCCCTGAAGTGATCATGGGCCAGCCATATGACGGCCGCGCTACGGATGCTTGGTCGCTCGGCGTCCTTCTATACGCTTTGTTAGAAAGCAGGTTACCATTCGACCCGAACCCAGGAATGTCCGAAGGACAAAAAATGCGTAGTCGCACGAGTCACCGCATCGCCCGCGTGGAATGGTGTTGGATCGAATTCGCGGGCGACGAAGGAGACCATGAAGGTGATCCTGAGAAATTCAAGAAGAAGGATCTACTAGGCGCAATGATCGTCACCGAAGGTCTTCTGAAACGCGCGAGAAGTCGATGGACGATGGAGAAAGTCGCGCAGGAACCGTGGGTTAGAGATGGGATCGTGGTTGAGGGTGGCGTGAAGTTTCGCGAGGAGGACATTCCAGAGGAGGTCCTTGCGCATGATGAGGGTGTGTCGAGTTCGTTATAGCACTTGCTTCCTTCCAGTCACTGACACTAGGGACTTTGAGAGAAAGATTTGAGAGCAAAGACCTTTCTTTCGACCTCGTTCGTTCTCTACGCCCGGACTCCCCATTTAGCATCTACCTATGTTTTTTCATTCGTTGATTGCATAACCAGCCTTTCGTTTTCGTTTTCCCCTTTTACTATCGCTTTTCTTTTCTTTTGTCTTATCGGATGGGTACAGAACGTATTATGATACGCGATACCACTTGGGAATTGAATTTTTGGCGTCATTCGTTTCTTGTAGAGGCCTTGTTAAAAAAGGGATAGTTGACTTGTTGAATTTGTGGGCTACAGGGGAGCAGGGAGGAGGGGGGTGGGGGGGAGGAAAGGGGGGTATGTTGGTCCTATGTTGTTTGTATATTATATGAAAAGAGGAAAATGAAAACAAAAATTGGGGCGGTATAGATAGATAGGTAGATAGGGAAATGGGGGAGAGGGAATAGAAGAGTTGTGTATAAGAAGTCCTCTTGGACGTGCTCAGCGAATAAGACATGCTATCCTTCCAACTTGGATAGGAAGGTGGAGAGCTATCCACATCCCTCTACTCTAGTAATATATCTATATCTATCCTTCTTATCCTTCCAGGCTTGATTTGTAGTGGAGAGCATGCTAGCATTTATAGAAACTAGCAGGGAGTTAGCCTGCCACCTCTCTACTAGGTTAAAATTAGGAATATTGAAGTTAATTAGTAGGGATAAGGAAGGCACTAGAGGCAAAAAAGGCGTGCAAATTGTAACTATTTTAACTTTAATTAAGACGATTACCCCTGTTTTTATCTAATTACCTTATTTAGCGTCTTTTAGTTTCTATCCTTCCACTCCACTTTTACTCTCCTATCTAGCGCTTTTTTGACTCTATTAAAAGCTTTCTAGCCCTGCTTTTACAGCTCTCTAGAAGTATATCTTCAACTTTCCACTCCTATCCTTCTATAGAAATAAGGCCTGACTTCTACTCTAGTGGTCAATTTTGTGGAAGGATAGGAAGGTAAAAACGCTGGACGTGCTTGGTGATGATTCATGTGTGTGAATTATCTGGCGGGTTGAGTTTTACTTGTACAGTACCTGAAAGATTCAAAGTCAAGGCTCTTTCATGCTGCATTGGAAATATCATCTATTTCTTCATTCCCTGTTTCGTCGCTCGGAATGTACATTCTAATCTCTTCTCAGACGCAATCAATCTTAAGTTGGTACTTGTCCATACCATACGTCCAACGTTAAGCGGTTTTGAAAACAAAACAGGTGCTTTCCAAACTTCCCAGTAGTCCTGACGCAGGTTGGATTCTCCTCGTCATTGTCATATTAACGGGAGAAAATCTGACATAATCTGCCGATCGTCATTGGTCTGCTGATCCGCCGGCCTGTGGTAGTTATAAGGATTCAGAGGATATTGAGATGATGGTGCGGCTGTCGCGTCTGGAGCGTCTGCAACAGAAAGCTTCTTCCATTCTTCGCTAAAAACCTCCTTAATCTTCTTATAAGTCAGCACCCCCCCCTTTGGGCTACCCCCCCCTTTGGGCCACCTCGCTTAGCTACTACCTTTCTACTTTATAACCTTATAACTTTTTTATTCCTCTACTTCTATATAATCGCCTGTACTATCAGATTCTATAACTATATTAGAGTCTTCCTCTTTAATTTCCCGGTCCTCTGCCTTAATCTAGGCCTCTTTTATAGCCTAGATATCTGTAAACTTTAAATTTAGACTAGTTTGCACCTAACGTCTTTTCTGCGGCTCTAACTGCTCTACCTAAGCTTCTAACTGCTTGATTTAAAGCTTTATATGCGCTAAATCATAGTCCTTTTTATCCTATCCTTTTACTATCTTTCTAAATAGCTGCTAACAGGTTAGAAGATCGGTTTCGCCTAATTAGGTAAGTGTTTTAGCTTATAACTATATATCTTTTACTGCCCTAGGGGTCTTCTATAGAACCTATAATATACTCTTATTCTAGGTAAGCCCTGCTTCCTTCCCTATATCCTCTAGAGCTGCTAGCGCTAAGCTATTACTATTTTCTAGCAGTAAACGGCTTATAAGAAGCTTAGCTATATTAGAAGGCTATAAACTAGTAGCTTTCTACCCTGCCTTAATATTCTAAGGAACTAGACTTTTTTCCTAGGCCTTTTTATAGCAATTTAAGAAGTTACGCTTTCTAATTAGGGTAGAATCCGTAAGGAGGCTTAAGTTGCTAAGCTTTTTCTAGTAAGCGCTCTTTAAGAGGGAGAATATTAATAAATCTAGTAGTTGCAATATATATAAAGTGTAGGGAGGTAGAAATAAGAGTTATATCTTATGCTAGAAGCAAAGCTATATAAAATTAGTGGTTTTATAGCTCCTATAACTATTGCATATAAGTAGTCGTAGCTCCTATAGGTCCTATAGTGCTATAGAAAAGATAAAGACCTTTTATAGCTATTCTATAGCTATAGCATCTAAAGTCTAGCTGTTTTTAGTTGCAGTAAACTACTAGCCTTTATATAATTTAAGGCTAGTAGGAAACTACTGCTATTAGACCGTTTTTCCCTTAAATATAATAAGTGGACTAAGTGCTAGCCCTTTAGCACTAATATACTTAATAAAGGAGGTCTAGGCCTTAGATCTAGGCTGTTTCCGCTAAATAAAATATTGATTTATACTTCCTACTACTAATCTATTAGATCCCTAGCTTTCTATAATGCCTGCTTTATCTATATTCTAGCGATTTACGGACTTAATAGCCTTAACTTCTAGAACCTCTAGTTTCTAGAACTATAGCTTAATTATATTAGTTATAGCCCTATTTATATAGGTAGAATTAATCCTAAATTGCTTCTTTATCTATAGAATAGGATTCCGCTTTAGGAAAGCTAGTATCTAGCGTTTTCCAAGTGTAGTAGTGTCTCCCTAGATAGCTAGAAGCTGCTAGGCAAAATCCTTAATCTATATATATATAGGGCTTAATCCTAGGCTTTTCTGCACTAGAACCTAGTCTATTAAACGCTTTTCTTAGACTAATAAAAGCTTCTACTAAGGTATTGCAGCTTCCTAACAGGATTTGTGGCTATAGAGACAGTTTTAAAGTGTAGTCCTTAGAACCCCCTAATCTAGACTAGCGCGCTGTATAGAAATATTATTTGCGACTGTATTAAGTGCTTAAATAATATTATACTTTATATATGCGTGCTTTATAGTAAAAACAAGTTAGGTTTAAAATTTAAAGATATTTTATTAAGTGGTTATTAAATTATTAAATTATAAAGTAGAAGGCCTCTAAGTAGCGGTGAGCTAAGTGGGGTGGCCCAAAGGGGGGGGTGGCCCAAAGGGGGGGGTGCTGACTTAACAGGCGAAATCCCTACCGAACGCTAAGAACTCTTCATCTTCAGGGAGACCGTTGACCTGCACACTGCTAAATCCGCCACCTTTTGCGGCACCCTAGCTGGAAGACCTTGGTCCACGAACACTGCCGCTTTGACATCTTGGAGCTCCTGGACGTAGGTGAATTCAGCGGGGAGCTCAGGGAGTCCTTTGTAGTAGCGTCGATGTGCCTGGTAGCAGTACAGTTTCACCTTTTCAAGGGTTGCGTTGCTGCTACTCATGAAGTATGCTTCCCGCCCTACGTCGTAGCGTCTTTGCAGGTTCAAGCGAGCTTGCGGCTGCGTTGGATCAATGGTAAATCTGGGGGTATAGACCTCGAGGCCTTTTGTCGCTCGAGATCTCATGTAGGCTGTTTCTTTTATCTCTCGAGCCTGGGAGAGATTCTACTGCTTGTCAGCCGTCAACGGGCTCTTCCACTAGTGCATGACAACCCACAATCAAAACTGGCCCCCAGTCTCTAGACTCATCATCAAGCTGCCTAGCCCACATATTCTCAGTTTCTCGAAAGACCCATCCCGCGCGCTTCTTCTTCTCCAATCGTGAATCTATGAAATGGTTTACCGAACAAAACACGTTGAGCTTCTGGTTACCGTATGCCTCATCCCAGAGACTCTCGGCATATTCCTTTGCACAGTCGTAAGAAGAAGCTGGCGCTTCCGTAGTGGATCCGGTTGCGCCAGTAGGATCTTGATGAGCAACGGACATCTTCGAAAGGAGCTATTCTGGCGTGGCTGGGAAACTGGACGAACAGATAGATGTTCTGAATTGTCTCGAGAATTTGAGGGTATAATTTAGCAAGTGCAGGCTGTAAGTAAGTGCTTTAGGAAAGCTTGAAGTATGACTGGTTTTGTATGCTCTCCTCAGAGCTTGCTTGCGAGTAAAACACTGCTTGATGTATTTCCCCAAACCTGCTACGAATTTCTGAGTCGCGCATGATTTACATATCGGTGAATTTGCTGCATGTACGAGGTATTACCAGCAGTATCCACCGAGGTAGTCATTCGCTTCTGAATATTGTCATTCCATGAGTCTTTCGCACCGACATCTCAGTTTGTCCAACAAGCAAATAGAGAAACATGGATCTTGTCTAAAGCCCAGTGGTTGCCTCAATACACGCATCGTTGAAGCAATACGAAGGTAGCGTAGAACTCAGAACGTCTAATGCAAGTAGTGGCTTCCATAAGTCATTACTATGTATATAGTCATTTGAAGTATTAGCCAATCCCATCGAGGGAAAATTCGTTTCCCAAAATTTAGAAACCGTTGAGGGTACACAGGTAGGCTTGGGCTTGGCGGAGGTGGGAAGGTATGTCACACAGCCTTGCCAAAGCTATCTAGAAATCCACGATCCTTGTTCGTGCTATAACCTCACTATTTTTGACACATTGGAAGGCAATATCTTCATAAGGAGGGGTAGCCATCAATAAAACGGCAGACCATATTTCTCCTTCGAGATATCTTGTAACTTATAACTTCGTATGACCACTTTCATATACTCAGCCCGACCTCGAGCACGCACGTGAACAACTCGAGGGTATATTGATCGAGGAGACGACGCACTTGAGGAGATGGAGAAGCTCATGAAGCGTCCGTCAGTCGTTGAAGGATAATTATGGTCTTTCTGTCTAGTCTTTGGCATATCATATATGCAGGGGAGGGTAGATTCGTTCGACTACTCGGCGCATGAGATCCATCCGTCATGTTCATCTGCTCAAACACTCCGAGTACAGTGTAATTAGAATGCATTGATTCGCATCATGAAAGGTACGTGGCGGTACAACATTGCATTTTGATAACAATCTGTGAGGGCAGTGCTGCATATACATGTACTTGGACCCAGCTGCTTGACCAGAAAAAACAGCAAAACGATGAGACACTTGTCCAGAACACAGCCTCTCTAGAGCCCAAATATAAAAAACGAAGTCCAAGCAATATAGTAGCGCTAAATTCAAGTCACAACATATTCAATCGGGACAGTCCCTTCATAAAACGATGCTTCTATTGTGAGGTGCAGTATTTCTCACTGCGATGCGCTATTGCATCAAGCGTATATATGCATGAACCATGAATTCAACTCTTCAGAATTCATAAATTGTGCAGTTCGCTATTTTGTATGGTGCGCCAAAAAACTCAAGCGTCAAGCCATCCTAACTCTCAGCCCCAACATCAATCAACCAACTCCTCAGCTCCCCCCAACATCAAAATCATGATATTCGTACGGTGTCTCAACATACGTCCAATACTCAGCCCGTCTTCGATGCTGGTGCCAAACCCTCTCCCTCCTCGACATGGATTTCCGTGGCCGGTTCTTCGACTTCGTCAGTTTCATCAGCCCTGAAATCAAAATTTGTTGGTGAAAAGTCGTTCTTCGCATGGTGTACCAGCAACTCCCTGTGTAAGCCGATAGCGCCCAACTGTGCAGCTTCGTCAAGATCAGGAACCGGGCTTTGATCGACAAAGTCTTCATCTGGAATCGCGCTACTGAAGTCGTCCAGGCGCCCCTGTATCGAGTCCGCACTTGCCGAGGAATTATTTTGCACGACGTCGCTCGCAGCATCGTCAATATCGGAACCTGTACCAGAGACTATTTGGCCACCACGAGAATTGCCTGGCAAATTACCGAAGTTCCATGCTTGGCCGAGACCACTGGCTGGTAATTCTGAATGCAAGTCTGAACCTAGATGGTCGTATGGTCCAATATTGGTGTAATTGAACCCCGTATCCCCCATGTCAACACCTTCATCCTCGTCCTCAATGCTGTCTTGCAAGCCGTCGTTCATAACAGCATCGCTGACGAGTAGTGGGGCGGCCTCCTCATCGTTCTTTTCGTGGGCTTCATATGCAGGCAAGTTCTCAAGCGCCGACGGATTGACTGTCATACTATCCGTGCTAGCCGAACCAGGATTTGGTCGATGGTGAGTTGCTCCTACTCCTGTCAAGGGCCCCGACGACCCACGAAAGGTACTTCCGACGGGGCCTTGTTCTTCCCCCGACTCGGTGATATCATCTTCTCCGGATTCAGGGGGGTTGTCAAAGTCTTGAACAATCTGTTGGATTCTGGTCCCACCAAGCGGGACCTCAGATCGTCGTCGATAGAACAGTAGATAGGCACTCTGAGTAACAACGCGTGAGGGATCCTTCGTCTTAGAGACAGACGAGTCTGATCATCATTAGCGCTAGCTCTCGAAGACATTCTAATAACTCACCATTGTATTCATACCACTCGCCATCGGTGTAATTCTTGGCGAATGCAGTGTAATGTCCGCCGCCAAGACCACCCCAATGATCGTCAACAGCAAACAAGTCATAGATTTCTTGCTTGCCTTCTTGTGTCTCAACCACGCGTGAACTTAGATCGAGGCCTTCTATCGGGAAGTCCACCATAACGTCGAGCTTGTCTCGTCGCCATCCACTCGAGCTGAACCGCTTCAGGTGCATGACCAGAACATCTGGAGTTTTCCAAAGTTCAAACTTTTTGCTCGCTCTTCGGTGTTCCTTACAACGAGGGCAATACCAGGTGTCCGCTTCCGAGAGAATCTCCTCCTTGCCGAATTCATTCAGACAATCATCAAGAGTAATACCGTTCCTGCGTCGCTGTTCACGAGTTTTTCGTTTTGTTTCAAGAATTGGGTCCTCAAGAGGAGGCATATCCCTAACCAAATTACAGCCTCGGTCATCGTCTTCCCGTTTGCCGCCGTCGTATATTTGTGTATAAGCGTTTTCGTCCCAATCAACGACGATGCCTTCACCGAGTCGTATGAGAGGACCCTCATCTGGGGTATCCTGCTCAAAAGCAGCACTGAGCTCGTGGAACTTCCGTGGCTGATTGCCCTTTTTTGAGTAAGTCTTGATGCTACGGGGGCGACGCTTCTTGGGACCTACTCTAGCCCCATGTTTTGGTGCTGCTGGTCGGACGGGAAGAGCCTAGTCTCCAGTCAGAAGGATGCTCACAAGGACATTCGAAGCACATAATGCTGCAATTAATCCCAATAAAAAAGGTATCAAAGTGTGCAGAACTAGAGAAAAATTGACTTACTCTGGGTACTGTAGGTGCGGCTGCAAGTCTATCCTCTTCGCTTGATTCATCATTCATCCGTGTTTGTTCCGCATACCCACTGCCACCACGCTGAAAGCTATCAGCTTCATCGCTATCCGATCCTGTGTGACCGTCTCCAAAGCTGTCCGAAGAGCCGTCGCGCATGTCACGAGGCTCCGGCGTTCTAGACGAAAGCGTAGGGTATGTCTTGTCTTCATCAACCGGGTTCCAGCCAGTTGGAATGGGCTCATTTGGGGTTGAGAAATACCCGAGGGTGAACAGATTTTGGAGTTCTGGCTCGAGGAATGACCCTGGAGCAAGGAACTTTGGTCGGCGGTTGTTAAATCTCTTGAGGGGAAACCTAAAATCAAGTCAGAGGGTTGTTGTACATTGCAAGTTGCTGGGGCCTTTATACAAGGACTTCTCTTTCTCAACTGGTTTTGTAAATTTGACGCTATTTTCTTTTGAATCAGGAACTCCATTGGTCCCCTTCATGGTCACATCTACGAGTCCATCCTCGCCATCAATCGAAGTTGCCACGACTTTACTGTCACCAGAAGAGTCGGCATCGGAACCTGTGGTAAGGACAATATCTGGATCAATACTGTCCGCGAGGCTGTCACTGGCTTCATCATCACTATGGAAGAGTGAATGGGAACTAAATGTCGCGACTTTCTCGAGAATCTTGCGCTTAATCACATCTTCGCTTCTAGCCTACATAAAGGTCAGCAAAGCAAAACGATGAGAATATCTTAGGCTCTTACCTCTTCAGGGGTAATCATGATGAAATGGGGAAAATCTGAAAGAAGCCAAGGTTTCCTCCATTTCGCTCTTTCCGGGTTTGGTTTACGATGAAAGACGGGAACAAGCATCTTCTCCGCTGCAGGATCTTGCCAGCCAAGTGCATCTTCCTCATCCGAGTTATTGTGGCCGTAAGAGAGCACCATCGACTTCTTCTTCGGCTTAGATACAGCAGGCCAGTTGGTTGGCTTAGCTTCCAGTTCGTAGATAACGCATACGTCGTTGTTTTGAATTTCTTCAGAGGCGACAACGTTGTCGTCATGTATCTTGTAAAACTTGCCTTTAAATTCTTCCGCAACGAACAATCTCTCGACTGGAATATCTACTCGTTTGCTGACAAATTGCTTCAGTGCTAAGATGCTACCTTGTTTGTCCATGTCGACGTGAATCTTGTGTGGTCTTTCATTCAGAGGGAAGTATAAGACGGTGTGGCGCCAAGCATTCTCAATAGGCAATTGCAGGGTGAGATTGTTGAAAGGATCGAAAGTGATGCTAACCTTGGAGCAGACAGGGCAAACGAGGGTTGACTTGTACATGCCCGTAAAAAGATCCGCGATTACTGAATCATCTCGCTTCTTGGTGATATCCCAGACCTTGGCGGCCATTTCTCGAATAGCTTCAGGATTGTTGACCATCTCATCGGTCGAATCCGGCTTTTCGATGTAGGGCTTCTTTTTCACTCGGCTCAGATCCTCTTGAAGTCCGTCTAGTAGAAACCCGAGGAATTCTTGTGAATCTTGTTGTCCATAACCAGAGAATGATGGCGCGTATTTACCAATGACATTCTTGAAGTTCCGTGGGGTAACGGATGTTGGGACTGGCTCCTTATAGATCTCGGCCAATAATCGTGCGTAAGCCTCCGCGACTTGACCGTTATTTCCCAAAGGATTCTCAAAGTTGAGCTCGTTAGCAGCCGCACCAGACAAGAAGTACTTGGTTAATTCTTCCACGCTACGAACGCACTGGAGGGCGGAATTCATGTAACAAGTGTTTCCAAGATTACTCAAACCAACTGTCCCGAGCACTTTTCCAGGTTTTTGTGTACGGCCACGGGTCATTGGACCTGAGGGAGCTGGGCTATTTCTGCCGCTGTTTGGCTGGCTTTGAGACATTCCAGTCCTGGTAAGAGCTGCGGTGGATTTCCCGCTCTTGGAGGTATAGTTGGACACATAGCTATTGCCGTCTACAGCCTCATCTAGGACAATATGTTGGCTGTCTCCGAGGGAGGTCATCGACAGATCACTTGAACCATTGTAATTCTTCTGCAGGGTGATATCACCGCGTTCCTCGTTGACGAGTTCCCTTCTGCTGCCCTTCTCGAGCTCCAAGAAAGTCGAAACTGGGAGCAGAAGATGTTTCCATGAGTCCTGTGGCTCACGGGATTGAGAACTTGGATTTGGCGCTGGTGAGCTAGGCCGTGATGAAGGTGGCGTCACAGTGTTTGCTGTGGGGGCTACCGGTTCTGCAGCAGGCAACAGCCTTGGAACTCGCCAAACACGCACTTTCTTCGAAAGATCTATCTGTGATTGCTCCTTAATTTTCTTCAGGAAGTCGTAGTATCTTGTAGACCTACTTAGGACATATGTGAGTGGTGGTGGATTTGAGACCTTGAGCTTTTGCGGGACTAAAATCGGATTGTTATCTGAATACAAGCGGTGTATGGTGAAAACCGGGGGGTGTATTTCATATTGGGTATTCGGCAAGCCATTCTTATCGGGGTTTGTGTTATGGGCAATGCGTTGAATCGGTTGAGCACCGGGCATGAGCGTATACCATGAGACGACGAGATTCCATGCCTCTTCAGGGAAAAAGGCAAACGACTCCAGTCCTAGACCATGCTTGAGTCGAACAAAATCCTTCCCATCGGAGTCCGTTACGATATCTTGGATAATATCTGAATTGTCGATCGGCCCTACTTCGCCTTCTGGCTCAACTTTGCTCTTCTGTCTAGCCTCGGAACCACGGTCCTGTACACGTTGAAGCCAACGGTGAGACACAACGTACATCATATCATTTTCTTGGGGTACATGTTGCATAGCTGCTTCGCACAATGTTGTCACAGTCTTAATCTGGACGTCGATGGAAGGTGTCTCTGTAGCATAGTCTGTTAGTTGGGTATCTTCGAATCAATTTGTCCCATTCACATACCATTTTGGGGATCTGCTACAGGAGGCACCGTACTTTGTTCCTGCTCCACTTCCATGTCCTGTGTTTGCAACACAGGGTCATTGGCTGGCTTTGGTCCAGCATTCTTTAACATATCCACGGACTGTGCTCGTTGGTGTGTGTTTGATTCTGAGGGATTTGTAGGCTCCGGTGGGTCGGATAGGGGGGCGGAGATCATATCGACATCATCCTTCTGGCTTGAAGCTACATCAGAGTCCTCTAGGTTTGATGCACGTCTCTTTAGTGGCGACGAAGACCTCTGTGGGGCATCTGCAGCGCCTCCCATAATAGCCCTATGTGAAAAGGACTTGAGGGTAGACTGGCTCTTGTTTGAATCTTGTTCGGTAGGTGCGAGAGAGGCTTGTTGGGTGTCCGCAGCTGAGAAATCTCCCCCTCGTTCAGCTTCAATAGAGAGTTTGGCGTAGGAGTCAGTGGGCGAGCTCGCCGCCGAAGACACACAGTCGCCCGCAGAGGGTGCTGAGGGGTTCTGCAGATGCTGGGGGATGTGGGGAGGGATATTTATATCCGAGGAGCTTGGGTTGGGGATCTCAAATCGAGGAAGATCGTGGGGGGATTCAGAGTCGCAATCCTCAACCGAGTTCAGTGGGATATCAGGATTGTTACCGGAAGGCGGGCCTGTAATATGCTGCGGAGAGAGCTTTCTTTTCTTTGTGGAAGACGTCGTGAATGCGAGCTGCCTTTGCAGCTCTGAGTCCGCCGGGGGGATCAGTGTAGGTGTAGGGGGTGTAGGCGGCGCGAGAAAAGACTGGAAGTTTCCTCAAAGGCAAGACTACATGGACAAGCGGACCGCATGTAGGTAAATATTTACGGCTAGAGACGAAAGAGAATGGGACATCAAGGTCGAAGTGGCCAGAGAGTGTTTTGATGGGTGTCGACGAAGAATTGAATTAAATTGAATGAAAAGGGAGACGGAAGAGATTGTAGATGGAGGATCTTGGATGTATTTTACGCTAACCGAGCGTGATGAATATGACGGTAGCCTGCGTGTCCCCAGACACCATAAACCACCTGCAGTCAAATCAACAACAACACCACTGCGATATTGTGCTATGCTGGGAGACTTCAGAATCTGCACAGTAGTGCTGGCGATGATAGGTGAAGCTGTGATTAATCGTGAGCGTTTTCTGTCTGTCCGTTTGTTAGTGATGGGAATGTAGAATGGAGTCGTGCGGGCAAGTGCTGCTCGTGCACGCCAACCAACCAAGCAGACAAGGCAGTATTGATTCACCTTGCAATAGCCATGTACTATACAGCATATTTTGCAGTTTGCTAAATACAGCTTTGTTGTTTATACCCCCGTTACTGAAGCTTTTCGAGATTCCCTTCAAATCGCTCTGCCCTCCCTTTCTGCGATCAGCAATAAAGAAGGCCTATTCGTTGAGTGAATAATGGGAGGAGATCCGGACGAGTGCTGGACACAAAAACGGGCAATATCATGACTTTTACTCGAGTAGTGTCTTATTCCGCCTTACATATTACAGGATTAGTGCGTTTATCTGACCAACACGATCCGGGCGAACGTCTATATATACTTCATTTCTTCAGGAGATGCGAGGGGAAAAACTACCAGATCATTTGCTTAAGCAAAAGATTTTATCGAAGACTGAACCTTGCCGAATGATTTCCCGGGTAACTTCGTGCCCTGCTCTGTTTACCCTGTCCTGTCACGTATCTCCACCTCGCAGTTTTGAAATTGAGACTACTGTCCTGAGTCTTCGCCTCAACACTGCTCGGCCTTTTGCTTGACACTTGGCTTTCAGTCAAACTTAAGACGAGCAAAGTATTTCATAAGCAGGCAAGATTATCTGGTGGTCCTCAAGCCGGTGATGCTAAGGATTGTTTGACCTGGATGCCTCCTGCCCCTTGATGTTTCCCGGCAACTTCCCAATCTACTGCAAGTCTATGCATTCGAGGCTAGACTTCATTTCATTTATATGGCAGAACTCATTTCATCCCAGTCACAGCTGGCTATCCTTATGAACAAATGTTGGATTTAACTGCTTACATAAGCGTAGTCCACAAGACTCTTCTCTTTGATTCTGGATTGATGTTGTATACAATATATGACTGTTACCTCTTATGCCAGCGTCAAGTTCTTATTCGATCATCTCTGTGACCTGCGCATTCTAACAACAAAGTCCACTTTGACTTTCACGTGACTGGAAACTGCTTTCAGGCTGTGAGTCCAAATCGTTTATACAGCGGGTGTATAGAGGGAGGTGAGATTTAGGACTCGAGGTAATGGTGAAACTTTGGGCTACAGGTTGTCGAGAACAGATTGCTGCATGGCCTGGATCAGGCATAATAATGCCGTAGTAAATAGAAACTATGAGGAGCATCAACTTTGATAAGCAAAGGTTCTTCGAATCCTGGCATAGAAATATGTATTTTGGCTCACCGAGGCTTCCAGGATGCCAAATAGCATATACTGAGTGTTTGTCCTAATAAAGCCAGGGTCGAAATCGAAATGTCAGAATTGGCTCTACTGAGATGCTTTGCGCGCAAATACTCGTGACTAGATGGATGGTACCTCAACTTTAATCTACTCCGCCCTGCAGTTTCTCCAAAGAGCATTTAAGCAGTTACAACCAGCCAATCGCAAAATATCGTATCGTTTACCGATTATATGCACCCCAGCGTCATTTATATACCTAATGTCCATTCGTGACGTGGCACGGTCAGCAAGCCAAAGCTGAGCTCAGCCTCACCTGCTGCACCGCCCACCAGAATCAAAATGACGATTGGAGAGAGAGAGAAAGGAAAGAGTTCCAGGCCGCGAAGTCCAGTATGACAGAGAAGGACAATATTAAGCGAAGTACTAAGGTTGTATCGAGATGGCGATGGCTTCAAATGACCCTCAACTTTCGTGGAACCTCCAATCATGCATCGACGATTTCGGTAAGACCGTAAGTAGTTACGCCCCAGTAAGTATATGGAGCCACCTGCCTGTCAGCCCTTTTACAGATACATTAGCCGCAATGCATGCGCTCTATCACGGTATCCTACCGGCAGCTGCCTAGGTGGCGGTCATGGAGCCATCTCCTAATTGAACTCAAGCTTACATTATTGTGCCTCTCCAAGTGGAGAAGCGGAGAGAATTTGCCTTGTGAGTCAGGCGGGAGTACAGTACTGTACCTACCCTTGGACGACCCATTATTGGTTGAGGTTGCCTGGTGTTGTTTATATATATATTTTTCAATCCCCAATGTCTACACTATATATGCTCACTGTCAACCCCATTCATCACATCCCCTCAGTCACTGGGATTTCTCGACAAAGGCCACGGAAACTCAACCACCCCACTTTGGGCCTTCAACAACAGCATCCCCCTCTTACCTCTACAGCCTTTCCCTCTTTGTCGCTGCAATCATGAATCAGTCTTGCAATAAAAGCGAGTCGCTGGGGAATGCGCCCAAAGGGTCTAATACAGCATACCCCGATCAATTGAATCCCCAAACCGCTCTCCTCGATGCCTTCTTCCCCGGATTCTCGTTGCTCTCCTCTGCCCTTTCTAGATACTCCTCAGTCGACCTGACTCTCTATTTCCCAACCTTGCTCGCTTTCGGTCTTCTTATTTTTGGAGGACGCTATCTGAACGAATGGCTCTGGGGCTTTCTCAATGAGCACGCTATGTCTACAGCCGATATCAGGACAGATGACGAGATGTATAATATGTTCATGGGATGGGTTGCCAACCAGAAATTCGCTCAGCGTTCTCGCCGGTTCGTGGCCAACACGGATCTGAACAGCCGCACGTGGTTTCTATTCCGAGATTACGACGACGACGACGATAAGGATGATGAAGTAACCGTTGACTTCGATGACAACGGTAACCCCATCTCCCGCGTTGGAACTGGAAAGCAGCAGAAAAAGGTGCGGTTTACTCCATCCTTTGGAACGCATTACTTTTGGTATAAAGGGCATATTCTTCTCTTCAGCAGAACTCAAGATACTCGTCAAGGAGGCTATGCATCCATGAGTGAGCGCGAAGAGATATCCGTTTCGTGCTTTGGTCGAAACCCTGCCATCCTCAAGGAGCTCCTCGACGATTGTAGAACTGACTTCCTCTCCCACGACGAGAACAGGACTATCATCTACCGTGGTGGTATGAAGTCCGGAACCGCGGAGCCGAACTGGGTCCGCTGCATCTCCCGCGTCTCTCGTCCCTTTTCCACTATTGTACTCGACGAGGCAGTAAAGCAAAGCCTGCTTGACGACATGAAAGACTACCTGCACCCTTACACACGACGCTGGTAGTAAGTCAAGTTCCCATCCCAAACCCCCTATTTTCTGTGTAAGCTCCGGAGCCAGGAGCCAGAGAAACACGTTCTACAGATTATGGAATCCCGGCTCCTGAGACACCTTCCGAGTTCTTTGGCTCCCTACCCTAACCTCGGCTTTTTCTTATGCTAACTCATTAATAGTTCTAACAGGGGAATTCCCTATCGGCGTGGTTACCTCCTGTACGGCCCACCAGGAACAGGAAAAAGCAGTCTGAGTTTTGCCATTGCTGGCCATTTCAAGCTCAAGATCTACATCGTATCCCTCAACTCCCCCGCTATGAACGAAGAGAACCTCAGCCAGCTCTTCTCCGAACTCCCAAAGCAATGCGTCGTCTTACTCGAAGACATCGATACCGCCGGCCTAACACATACTCGAGACGATAAATCCACCAGTGAAGAAGAAGTGTCCAAGCCCCTCGTAACAGCCGTTCCGGGTACTACAGTCATCAGTCCTGCTACCCCACCCCCCAACTCCGGAGGTCGAATCTCTTTATCCGCACTTCTCAACATCCTCGATGGAGTAGCAAGCCAAGAGGGCAGAGTACTGATCATGACCACAAACCACATTGCAAAACTCGACGACGCCTTAATCCGCCCGGGCCGCGTCGACATGACGGTAAAATTCGACCTCGCCTCCCGCGAAATGATAAACACCATCTTCCGCTCCATCTTCGCTACCCTCGAAGGCGACATCCCGGCCCCCAAATCCGGCGGTGCCATCATCCGCACAACCTCCAAAAACTACGCGCTCGAAGAGAAACTCCGCGTGGAAAAAGAGCGAAAGGAGGAAGAGGAAATGGCTGAGATATTGAAGCGGAAAGAGGAGAAGGTCAAGAAGCTGGGTGTGGAGTTTTCTGACCTCCTCCCAGCCATGGCGTTCAGCCCAGCGGAGATTCAGGGATACCTGCTCAAGCATAAACGTGATCCGGAGGCTGCTATCGAGGGGGCTGCGGAATGGGTTGTTACAATGGAGTCGGATAAGAAGAAGAAGAAAGCGAAAGAGGAACGGGAAGAGAAGGCGCGAGTTGAAAAAGAGAAACTAGATGCTGAGAAGGCCGCGGAAGAGGCTGCGAAAGGGGCTGAAGTGGAATCAAAGAAGGTTGAGCCTACGGACGCTGAGAAAGAATGCTCGTGCAAGAGCAAGCCATTAGTAAATGGTATTAAGAAGCCAGAGGAAGCCACCTCGACTTGAGGTTGTACGAGTATTAACTATATTAGATACCCCGCTTCACAGCATTGGAATTAGCGGATTTGTATTACACTTCATCCATCACAGTAGTCAGTCTAGAGCACGTCGTGTGGAACCTAAATATCAAGTGCAAACCAAAGTACTCTTTCATATTGCCAAGATGTGTAGGACTGTGAACGAAGATGGTCCTGCTCTCACGCTAACTTAATCCTTTCTCTTTACTTTTTCGCAGATCGTATAGGTAGGCGGTTTGGTTACAGGAAAGTTCTTACAGACTGACCCGGTCGCGGTCCTACACACAGCGCTTCAAACTAGCACACGAGCAATCCTCGCTTAAGCCCCCATTAAGCAAGAATTGGCAATAAATAGAAGCTAAAGTTTTACGGACTAGGCAATGCTCTCGCAGCATTGATTAACCAGGAATCAGTTATAAACCAGCAGAAACAGTGGCTACTTCTAAAGCAACATCTCAGACGGAGACACCAGCTCCTAGTATAGCTCCGAGTACGCATGAAGATGGACAGTGGAGCTTCAACGCCACTCGAGTTGAAGGAGCGTACGGGCTGACAGCGAAGCATTGTTATGCTGCGCTTCCAGGATTATTCACAGAAATCAATCGAGTTGCGCAGCAAGAGAGAACCTGTTGAGCGTCACGGCGAACAAGGAATGGGCAGACGTTCAAGCTATGTAGGGGATTGCAATTGATACCAATTCGACTGCTGGCAATGGGGTTACATCCAACGCTACACCCATACCCGGACATTGCCAGTCACAATTTGTTTTGGCTACGAGCCGCATTGTAGAATCATCTAAAGAACACACATATATATCAGCGCGCTCATCACTCAATTCAGGTATATGGGGTAGCGAAGGGGTAATTATCTCACTTGAAAACCGCGCTTCTGAATAAGGTCACTGTCATTATTCCAAATATCCAATGTATTCAGGTGAGTCACATAAGGGAGGATATTGCATCTTTTCATGCGAATCTTGCGACAGAAAAAAATACAATGTTGATTGCTCAATGCCAGCTAGCACTACGCTCCCAGTCCGTCCCAGGAGTGCGAAAACTACCTACCTAACGCCGATACCCAGAACCATATAAGCAAACCCATCAAGACCCGCTAAATTTGTCGCTATGGCCGTTATACCTGCAGCTGTCCCATTTCCTCGTGCAAACAAGCTCCGTCTACCCTCAAGTCCTCATAATCCCTTGTATGTGTATACGTGACCCAGTTGCGTCGGATAGCCGTTCCCATCCGTAAGCGCTCCATCAGACCCGGGCTGCGTCCACCACCACGCATACCGGACAACCCAGTCCAGTCCATCAATCAGCGGTATCGCAAAGTTGAGGAAATCTATCTGCTGGTCCGTGGTGCCCTCAGCATGAAACTATATCGAAGTCAGTCACGCTCACTCCAAAACAAAAACCTTGAAGAATATATATATCAACAGTAACTTAAACGTACCTCGGTAATCCAAATCTTTTGAGTATTTCCATCTCCAAGAATGTCATGGATCTGGAACAGAAAGTCGTGGAACAGCTGCTTCTGATCCCAGTTGCCATACCAGTGCACAGTATAGAAATCAATAATACAACGTCCGGCGCAAGCAGCGATGAAACCTTTCAGCCAGGGAATACCAGAGTTCGGATCACTAGTGATGGCTGGAGCGCCCAGGAATGCTCGCCCGTGAAATGGGTTCATATAATCAATGTAGTGCTGCGCCGCGACTGGCAGGTCTAACATGCATGCTTGGTGGTCGCAACTATCTGGTTCATTGAAGGATAGAAGGCATTTGGCGCCACGTCCGAGTGCATCGTTAACGTTGTTTACCCACTAAGGTGCGTGCTTTTGTTAGTCAGAGGTCTTGTATTTCATTGAATGCACTTGCTGTGAAATGCAAAAGGACTAGGCGTGGTGACTCACAGAGTTGGTATGTTCTGGCCTGTCATCCCATAACATCGGTGCAAACTCCAAGTCTGAGGGGAAATCACTAGCCCTGTGGGGAAGGTTAATGAAGATAAATGCAAAGGATTCTCGGAAATTAGGGTAACATGAAGGTCATATGCAGGAGACAGAATGCTGTTCAAGAAAACGTACATGCTAGAGCCCCAGCTGTAAGCCCATCCTACGTTACTTGTTTCACCGCTGCCACTGTTCTCCCTAAAGTGTCGGATCCACTGGGGCGGGTCATTGTAAGGCAGACCACGAGGGGAAGTTGAGCGTACAACCGTCAAGAGGGAAGCGAAGAGGAGGCAAAGTTGGAAGAGGGAAATAGGGGGACTGAAAATGCTGGACATCATGGTCTTTAGACTATTGTAACCTATGGTTGGTGTTTGCTTTCAATATGTGGCAGGTTGAAGCTTGAAAAGAAGTCAAAAGAAGAAGAGGCAAAGCAACAAGAAGGGATAGTCATATAGACATGAAGTTTCCAATTTCTTTCCATTGCGAATCACCCAATTGGAAGTCGAATTCACAGAGGAATATGTACGAATGGAATCTATTATGGTGAATTTCGTGCAATAATAAGTCACAAGACTACAAGAATGAATATGCAGCAATTCGGAGATGTCTTTAACATTGATTCGCAGGAGCGAACAGGCAATACATCCTCCTGCGACGGGAAAAGATAGACATGTGTTTTAGGATATTACAGGGTAATAGTAAGAAACATGACAGATGTAGAATCTTTTATGAACAGAGACACTTCTAAAAAGATGGGGATAATAAGAGACCATTCATGCCAGGACAAACAATGTATTTCCCAGCATCGTTACTAACGATTGACTATCAAAGTGTTTCATATTCCTGAAGTGAATTGGCGGCGTTCAATTCTAGCCGCCGTCTCCCAGTATGCCGGCCTCTGAAATCGGTCTAAAGTAGCTATCTCCTCAAATCCCATGTCAAGATTGACGAGCTCCAAGCAATAGATGCAGGATTTGAGAAACTTTAACTTCATCGCACGGTGGGGGCACTGCGGTTTTGATCTTCAATAATCGGAAGGCAACGCAAAGAGCTGTGACTCAGCCAAATGAATTGCAAATGATGACTGTTTTTGAGACACCCACCAAAGCAAGCAATTGACATTGATCCACGCTTAAAGTACTTGCTTATGACGTGATCCATGTGCCGCTCAAGAGCTGTCTGCATTCATTCTCTGGCTAGACAAGCGTCGATATCAGGTACTCTTTCTCACCTTACCTATAGCAACAGATATGTGGCTAGCGAAGGGTTCAACATGTAGTAATTGAATCTTGGGTTTGTTTCGACAATACGTGTCATACAAACAGCAAAAGCTGTAGCAGGACGTGGTTATCGCTGTATTGGCTTGTAATGTGCGCTCCGGCACCCTCATCAGTCCACAATAGTATTCGTATATCAAATCAGCTTATATCAAATCAGCTTATATCAAACAGTGTGCCAAAAATTTCGAAAAGCAAAAGCAAAAGGGTAAGACTCAATCCCTCTATAATCTTGCTGAAGACACATTCTAGCACCAGTAAACTTCGACGACTGATTGCAAGCATGTATGCTTGATGTCGAGGCACATGTCGGAGCTGGTCAGGAGTTCGGGTTCGACGTTGTCGAGGTCTTGCATAAATTTGAGAACGCCGTGCTGGTATATCTGCACCCACATCGATTAGATGGCAAGGACCTCGAGGACCGCCAGGAGGTTGAATACGGCACTGCATACCGTAATCGTCTTGGCTTTTGTTATAGTTTTTGGAAGGTGTCGTGGATAACTGCACATAGTGACCCTCCTTGCCTCGCCCCTTAATCAGGATAGAGGAACTCTGCGGAACACAAAGCACAATCACAATGCCTGTTTGAATAGCCTCAAGATTATGTGCAGATGAGGAATATTACCTCCTGAGCTACAGGCGAAAGAGCGCCTCGGGAAAAGAAATAGTTAAACCGAGCGGTAAGATTTACTTCCATCGGGTGGGTTTGTAGCAAAAAATTGATCATAGCTATTCCCTTTCGACTTTATGGGAAGAACTACCTCGAAAGGACGTTGAAAATCTGCAGAATCGCTGGACTCTACACCTTCAGCCAAGAAGACCGAGTCTGAGCTTCACTTGCTATTGAAGAGACGCCCTCTGAAATTACACCACTCGTTGCCACTTCTACCAAGTCTGATGCACTTCCATCTCGAGAACTACCCGCCCCCCTTTTCCTCAAGCCTCATAAGCGACGACCAACCACCAGAACAACAAAAAGGTAAACATCCGCCTCACGATCTCGAGACCCCCTTGAGTATCCTCTAGATCGATTTACGCAAGCTAGCATTCATTCTAGTTCCTCTTACGTATGCATTGCATGCCGGCGCCAAAGACAATCTCGGCCATTCTGAAGAAACATCATTCCCGTATCTCGAGTTGCGATATTCAAGGCGAGAAGAAATGGTATCTACCGGTGTCTTGTTTCCACGAGAATTTAGAATAAAGATCGCCGTGCCAATGCTGGGAACCCTTCGTAGCCCTGGTGAGGCTATGAGAAAACCACGATATTTCTGGGAAAAGGGTGCAGCGGAAAGTCCCGATTCCGGGTCTGGACCTACATGGGAAAAAGAAGTGGAGGTCGGCGAGGGATGAGACGGGTCTTGATTCGGTATCGAAAGGGGAACCATAAAAGATTTCCGAATACTCGGCAGCCGCAGCCACCATAGATAATGCGCTCTCGTACCATACATTTCGAGTGGAATAATCTTATCATAACAGCGCCACCAAAAGCATTCTAGAAGAACTTTAATTCGACATCAAAATATTTGCTCCTAGATTTCAGTGGTTTAAAAACTTGTGATAGACCACCGGATAGAGAGAGAGCTTTCCTCAGAAGCACGATTAGCAAGTAGTAACAATAAATGATCATTCAAGTCTATCCTTCACTCAAACAACCCTTGACTTACCTAGATAATTGGTTGTCATTCAATCCCGGGATCTATGTCTCTGTGTGTCTCGTCGCGACGTGGGTGGCTTAGCGCCTTTGAAACGGGATCCCAGAGTCTCAGATGGACGGTCATTTGTGCGACTTTGAGATCTTGGTAGCGAAAACCCGCTCAGAATAGGGCTGCATATGAGGCATAACTAAGGTACCATGGTAGCAAGCGGGAGAAGATCGATGCTTGTCTCATCTGACCCTTGAATCTCGACGTACCACACACAGGGCCGAGTCTAGAGTGGTCTGGTCTGGTCCTTGCCGGCTCAGTGTTATAGAACCGTCAAGCCTAATGACAGCATTGCGCAATTTCACCGACGTGCGGACACTTATTGGTGTTTCCTGGAGTACCTGGCGACTTATCCCGGGATACATCGCTTCTTTAGCTATATTGAGTATAGTGAGTATGTCCGAGGTACGAAAGTATTTGGAATTCGTTGTTCAGTAATCAGGATAATGAGATGAGGCTCGGGGGTGACTAGTATTTCAATGTGACACGTCGGCGCAAAAGGAAGAGCGTTCATGCCCCAGTGCCGATGCGAGAACAGATCGTGGCATTCGTGTGCGCGGAGGCAGGGGCCTGTGCAGCCTATCATACCCAATGATTTCACCGGCATCTAGAAGCCTGTCAAGTAAGCGAACTGTGGCGTCTACCCCTATTGTTTGGAAGGCTGGTGCCAATGCTATTGGTCTGATTCTCCTCGAAGCACTCCTAGCCACCCCCCTTAAAAAACGTCGAGGAAATGTTACTGTGGGTTATCCGGTGAAACTATGCAAATCCCCTTCCCGGTTTTCAATGGAACTTACCACGGCTTCAAATAGTCTTCCCTGCAACCTCAATTGAATCTCCTCCAGAAGGGCGAGCCAAGTGCGTCTTCGAGTATTGGCTAATACTTTCAGATTTCTTTTAGATACATGCTCCCCAGGAAACAGATCTAAAGTGTATTCCATTACCATTCTTTGAATGTAACGCAATCAAACCTAGAAGAAGATGGGAACAAGTGAAGTGTCTTTGAGGCGATAAAAACTTGCAGCAAGAGGCTATGAAGTACATTGTGGAAGGCCTTTCCAGATGTGAAGGCATACTTTGTTTGTCCCATGTGTCCCCCTCAACTTGCAGGTCATCCGCAAAGCCGGGACCTGATTCAAGCTTAATTGATGTTGCGACTCGCATTTGAGATCCGAGTGTCCGAAGTTGGTTGCATATTTGATAGCAATGGGGCCAGCTTGTACGCCATAGGCTTGAACTTGTAGATTGTGAATTCATTACTATCCCGTCGGTGCCGCCACACCGGGGTTTTGAGATGCAGAATGCCATGTCATCGTGCTACTAAGTTGAATCCTAGTTGCGACGAGCTTTCGAGGGGAAACATGCTTATTTGTGGTCTTGACAGCTGTGTGGACTTGAGCAAGTGCTGCTTTGAAACCTCAAGAGGTGCGCACCTGCAAAGTTCGACTTCGTAGGAAATTCGGAGGACAAGCTTGATAGATAGTTCTATGAAGTTATTCGAGTGAGCCAAACCGAGGTTAGGCAAGGAGGCGGGGTAGAGACCTCCCGAGCTTCTCCAGGATCAGACGTAGGGTGTAAGGATGAAGTCTGGGCGACGCGTAAGACCCCTTTGACTAGACATGCGGGCCAAGTGAGTGTAAACAGGGTATTCTTAGATCTGCAGTGAGGCGACTGTTGTTCTCGTGGTTTAAGTTACTTGCATGAAATATGTGGACAGCTCAGATCTTGGGACGATCATTTGCTCCACCTCAAGCATGTGCGTATCTGCAGCGCCCACTGCAAGTGAGGCCAACCCAGCAAGGTGTGTAAGTCACCTTCGGTCACACGAGTTTGATATCCTAGACCTATCATGTAGGATTCTTCTCCTACTGCTATCTTCAGCATACGCTTTTCGCTGATTTGGATTTGCTTCCTGGTCTACCGTCCTGACGCTTCACCTGTCCTAATGCAGAGCAATAAGCACGATCAATTGATATTGTCACTGCAGCACATAATAGTAAGACAATGTGTACCACCATTAGAACAAGAAGCTGACCGTGAGCGCGGGACCCTGGTCTCCCGCCTTAGAATACCCCACAGACTTCGATTTTTGTTTCCACCTATTCGTGTTGTAGTAATTGTGTGATTCAATGACCAATCATTAGCTGCGATCGTCTAAAATACCGTAATATGTAGAACGAGGAGGGTAAGACTTTGACATTTGGCAAGCAGGTGAGCTCCATGATTGACAGGCTCGGAAGATGTTGCCGCAAACCATGTCCCAAATGTCGGATTCCAGAGATTCATCTGCCCTTAAAGATGTATTGTAATGCCATGCCACATTTGTTTCCATTTGAATGCAATCCATTGGCGTGGGGAGAACGTTCTAGGAATTCCAGACTCAGTCCATGCGGCATACTTATCCCGTTTGCAATTTCAAGCCACGGCACAAGTTAGACAGCTGACGAGGGCTTATCATAGAGATCCGGTCAATAATTCATGTGCTTCAAACGCCCCGAGGGGAGTAGATCCCTTCATTTCAGGTCCCCCAGCCGTGTCAACTAGGCATCTGGTGATTGGACAACATATGGACGAGGTGCTTGAATAACCGGGACAGGATCGGTTCTCTTCAGTCGTCGCCGCGGGAGAAGGCCATTGGCCATATATGCTATGATAGCCCCGCCGCAAAGATCTTCGATTGTAGCCACTACAACCAATGGGGTCTTTCCTGGCTAGGGGCTATTGGCCGCCAGGAAAAATTGCGTAGAGGGCGGGTGAGCTTATTAGCCAGTCGTCAAAAGATCGCTAGCATCTTTTGCCGAGAAAAACATCGTACGCCTGTGTAGTCAATCAAGCATTCGAAAGACACCGCTGTCGCAGTGTCTTGTGTGTAGCACCGCCGTCGAATGGCTTAGGAGAATTGAGGAAACAAGATAGGTTTCAATAAGTCTTCAGTAAAACACAACTTCAACTAGAATGGGGTGTCCATATGAATAAAATACTGTAGGAAGACGCAAAAGAAGGATCTAAGAATGCTGTACAGTCTGAAGCAAGAGGTAAGAGAAATGATGTTCTCTTAAACTTCCCGGGCTCGAGTTTTTGCGATGCAGTGGAAGGTGCAACTGAGCTCGAGGCACGTGAACTCAGCAGTCACCTCACACCCTCACTTTCTACATTCAAGGTCCTCCAGAATCCCGATCTACAACTTTAAAGTCATTTTAGAATCAACGATGTACCTAGTCCCAGTACTTTGCGAAAAACAAGGTCGTCAATTCCCAGAATTGCGTTGCGAAGGGGTGAGGCAACGAAGTTGACCTTGGGCACTAGCGTATGTCTTGCTTGGTGTCTTAAAACACTTGAAAAGTATTCCAACGTTATTGATGCGATGCCTATGGATTAATATGTTGAGCCTTGGCTTCACTCACTTACTCATAGCCATGTTTCGCGGAAGTACTCATACATTGGACACCTTGGCTGAGACAAAAGACCCGTGGGGCTTATTGTACTCGTCGCCAGGAGCAATGCGACCGAAAAGGAAACTTATTCGAGCTTCAATTCCTTTGGCAGAAAGCCTGCCTGGGCGGGAAACGGAGCCCAAAGCTCGTATCGGACGGCTTACACCGTGAAGTTCGACCACACGGGGATAGATCGCTGACTGACTGACTACTAAAGTCCTAGAAATACGGCGAATTGTGAGTAGTGAGGTTTAGCTACGGTAGCAAAGACGCATTGTCTATGCCGTTGGAAATCTGGCGAGTGCGTAGGAATGAGAGTTGAGTTTTCTGTACTTTGTTATACCAGAGGGTGGTAGGTCCCAGCTGAGGCAATTCCCTAGGACGAACCAAGGGTAACATGAATACGCCTAAAAAGCCGGTGTCACAAAGCCTCCCTCCCACTGAGGAATGCCTGTGACCCTGCAGTATTCGAAACTAGTTTCGGAGACCGGATTAAAACGAGTATGCAAGCCTAGAAGTATTATTCCCTTTTGTCGGGAATTATCGATCTAAGACCAGAGGCGCATGGGTTAGCATCCAGTTTCATGCCCTCGCATCTAAGATCGAGGTGCACGGCCAGCGTACCGGGTTCCCGGCGCCGCTAAAAACAAGCCACGATACATCCCTGGCGGTACACCTATTCGGAGGCTTTCTTAACAAATAAATTTTGCTTCTTTTGCTTCTTGGGTGCCCAACATAAGCAGAGATCCAATGTGTCGTTAGCGTAGCATGTGGGACGCACTTCTCCAACAGTCCGCCTTGTCTTCAACAGCCGTTTGCAAGGTGATTGACTACACTTACTAGCAAGGTATTATTCGTGGCGGAACTCTATTTACTTCGTTTTCTTTTTGTTGTGATGTGCCATTCGGAAATGACCTTGTGCGGGCGAGACAGTTGGCGGTCTATCCGGGGCATGAGTTCTTCAGCGACATGGAGAGTTTTTGATGGTCGGCGAGGAGGCTCAAGCCTCTGCCAATAATGGCAAGAGCCTTTAGAAGATTGTCACGCCTTACATCAATCTGGCTTGGCAAAACAAAGGTTCTCGAACTTTTTATCGTTTTGATGCTGGGTTCTAGATGGCTTTTACATTGGGTTCCAATGATGCTGGAGTAACCAGCAGCCTCGTCCCTAGGAATGGGAGATATAAGACTGAGCGGTTGGACCCATCGAAAATAATGTTTGGATAACACATCAGCCATCGCTCCAGTCGTAAGTCCTAAGATCTTACTTGTTCCGTTGGGAATCCATACAAACAGTGTCTTCTAGGGCACCTAACGTTTGGTACGCTAGTTCCCCCTTCATCATGACACGCAAGAACATGATATTGGCGTGGACTTTTTGAGGAGACGAATGGTATTTGCAGAGGCTAACCAGACTATAATGCTAGTACGGGTGCTTTCCACGAGATAATTATTCTGTGGTAACCAATCAGCAGCACGTCTATCAATCAAATATTGACGCCAATTCGGACTTGACTTCACGTAGACAAGTATTCGACGAACCGTAGTAAGATGCTCGACTTAGCAATCCAGCCCCCCGCGCAAGCTCGACCCGGAGTGGCTCTATACCCACCCCTCACTGCTCGGCTAAGCAGCGAGTATAACACTTTCGAAGAGCTTTCCCAAGTCTGGGCTGCCGTAGCACTAGTCCATCACTCCGGAGAAGTCTTGTATCAGCAGCTTAGTGGCAAGGTTGCCGACTCTGCCCACCCTCTGCCAGAAGGTGGTGGGGGTGGATCAAGCTCCACGGCCAGAGACAGAGCTTACTTCTACTTTCCGGATCTCGTTATTCACGAGCCCGGCCAGTACCGTGTCAGGGTCACTCTGATGCAGATGGACTATTCATGTGACGCCGCTCCTGATGGCGTCGTGACGGTGCGTGACTACGTCGATTCACGTTCTATCAGCATTGAGAACAATGCTCCCAACCGTTCTCGACCGAGTAAGTGTTCCTGGCCTATTCGTTGACATGGCCGACTGACATGAATAGACTCCCGTGAACGTGCCTTCCTGCGACTCTTGAGGGACGACGGCCAGCAGATTCCATCAGGCTCAGGCTAGGGATCGAATCGACAGCAAGGTTCGGATTGAGGCATTGAAGCTGGAAGCCATGGGAAATGGAACTCTGAGTATTCTTCTGTCGATCGAATTAGAGAACGTGACTAGTATTGTGATTGATATATATATTCTTCTTGATTCTAGGAATGTGTATAATTTAACTTATCTTGCAATGGAAAGGGAGTTGGGTATAATGATGAGGAAATGAGGTTGAAAGGTAAGACAGGACTTTCACTCAAGTATTGCTTTTGATTTGGGAGAAGAAAAGATGTGTGGTATGAATAGTCAAATGGGACTTGCTTGCTCTTACGTATTTTTATTCCAAATACATATCTATTTCAGTCTAAGGGAGCACTGTTGTATTTCCTTTGAGTTATTTGAGTTGGGCTGCTGAGCTGTTGGGCTGATAATGATGATGCAAAGATCGCAACACATTCAAAAGGTCTAGGTGTCTGTGTCAGTATCGAAATATCTCCGTCTAGGTCGGAAGCTCCGAAGAGAAAGAAAGGGGCGAGTTCTAGATTACGCCTAAAATATGTTCCGCGCCGGGTAAATGTGGGGCATGCAAGAAATAAGATACCGTACCGTACACTACACCTTTGTACAGTCCGTACAGCACAGCAGTCACGTGTTGGACGAGGCTGAAATTTTCAAAATCTGAGTACGAGTATGGACGAGTTGACTCACATTTGGATTTCTCTCATTACTTGCCCACCACTGCTGCCCCTCTTGTACGCATCCCTCCCTCACTCTCTCCAATATTTGATGAATTCTTCCTTCTCCTATCTTTCACGAATATCAGGACTCTGCCTACGCCCACAAGCATTCAGATCCAAAATACTTGGACCTGCCCCGCGTTTTCATCAGGCCTACAACATGGCGGCGGAATCGTCCCTACTGGCGGACAAGCTCAAATCCTTGAGCCTGACTACTCCTTTACCCAAATACGCCAATTGCTACCCAGAAGCCAACCCGGTCGACATCTATCGAGCCCATATCACGTCTATCTTGACAGAGGTTACCGGTGTTGATGCAGCCGTTATCTACCCCGCTCTACAATGGACACAAACTCTGGAAAAGGGCGACTTGGTACTCCCAATCCCTGCTCTGCGAGTCAAGGGCAAGAAGCCTGACCAGCTTGCTGCTGAATGGCTTGAGAAGGTCTCTCAAACCCGCTCCGCTGACCGAACGCAGTGCCTTGCTAATTTCTTCGTAGTTTCCTGAGTCTCCCCTCATCCACAAACCCACAACAGCCGGCACATTCCTTCAATTCTTCTTCAAGGTCGAAAAACTCGCTCAGATCATTATACCCTCAATCCTCAAACAAGACAAGCAATTCGGACAAAATCCATACCTAGGCTTGAAAGACCCCACAGACGAGTCAAAGGGACGCAAAAAAATCCTCGTCGAGTTTTCCTCTCCAAATATCGCGAAGCCCTTTCATGCCGGCCATCTTCGAAGTACAATCATCGGTGGTTTCTTGTCCAATCTGTATCAAGCTGCTGGATGGGACGTTGTCCGGATCAATTACTTAGGTGACTGGGGCAAACAGTACGGATTGCTGGCTTTAGGATTTGAGAAATATGGAAGTGAGGAGGAGTTACAAGCGGATCCTATCAACCACCTCTTTCAAATATACGTAAAGATCAGTAAGGATCTAGCGGCTGAGAAGGAAGAAATCAAGAAACTGGAAGAAGCTGGCAAGGATGCATCTGAACTCAAGAATGAAGGGGTCGATGAGCAGGCTCGCCGATACTTTAAGGCCATGACTGAAAATGACACGAAGGCCATTTCCCAGTGGGCTAGATGGAGGGAGATGAGCATCAAGCGATATAAAGAAACGTATGCTCGTCTCAATATCCACTTCGATGACTATTCTGGAGAGAGTCAGGTGAAGCAAGAGAAGATGGACGAAACAGCAATCAAGCTGTCTGAAATGAAGATCTCAGAAGAGTCGGAAGGCGCAGTTATCATCGACTTCGCCAAGCACGTCCCAGGGAAGCCAGGGAAGAGTCTCGAGCGACCTATCATTAGGAAGAAGGATGGGACAGCACTTTATCTCACCCGGGATATCAGCGAAATGCTACAACGGGAAGAGAAATACAAATTTGATCAGCTGATCTACGTTGTAGCATCACAGCAAGACCTTCATCTTAAGCAATTGTTCAAGATCATTGAACTAATGGGCTACAAGGATCTCGCAAAGAAGGTACAGCATGTCAATTTTGGTCTAGTCCAGGGAATGAGCACCCGTCGAGGAACAGTGGTCTTCTTAGATGATATATTACGGGATGTGGGAGAGAAGATGCACGAGGTGATGCAAAAAAACCAAGCCAAGTACGAGCAGGTTCAGAACCCGCTTGCGACGGCCGATATTCTTGGTATATCTAGTGTTATGGTTCAAGACATGAGCGGAAAGCGGTGAGTCTCCTTCCTGCATTGCCATGGGCGCTTTTACTAATGAGAGAACCAGAATCAACAACTACGAATTTAACATGGACGCCATGACATCCTTCGAGGGCGACACTGGCCCTTACCTCCAATACGCACACGCGCGACTCTGCTCCATCACCCGTCGGGCCCAACTATCTGCTGAAGAAATCGCAACCGCTGACCTCTCCCTCCTCACCGAACCCCACGCCCACAACCTCATCCGCGTCATCTCACAATACCCAGACGTCTTGCAAAACACGCTCAAGACGCTGGAACCCACCACTGTGCTGACGTATCTGTTCAAGATGACGCATACGCTGAGCTCGAGTTATGATCATTTGCGGATTATGGGCAGTGAGAAGGAGTTGATGAAGGCGCGGATGGCGTTGTATGATGCGGCCCGGGTCGTGCTAAATAATGGGATGCGGTTATTGGGGTTGAGTCCTGTTGAGCGGTATGTTCTTTCGCCCTCCTTGTGTGCGCCACTTACTGACTAGGAATAGAATGTGATGTGATGTGATGTGGGAATTGGGAAATGGTTGATACCTCCACAGCTTTGTTGAGCTGACGACGGCGTTTTGAGAGTAGAGTCAGTGACTTCTTGTCCTGTCAAGAGAAAAGCATTTCACTTCATCTCCATACAATCATCAAGAATTTGTTGTATGAACAATAGACAATATAATTGATATGGTACAAGTACTACATACTCCCCCCATTTCTAACCTTCAAAACTCCCTTCCCTTTTCCTGGTATTCCATTTTCTAGTTAAATTAAATTCATTTCACTTCACTTCAGCTCATTTTATCTCATCAACCACACATTCCCCTCCCGTCTTAGTCATAAGCCCCTTCCTCCACCATCACCTCTAACCTCAACACCAAGCCTCCCCTCCTCATTCATCGTAAGACTCTCCGTTCTCCCTCTCCCCGCACTCTTCACAAAACTCCTAATACTAGCTTTCCCGCTCCCAGCTTCCGGTTTCGACACTAGGCGGATAGGGATTGAACTCTCATCGTTGCCGCTCCTAAGAGAGAGAGTATCGGAGTCGTGTGTAGTATTTTCGATGATGAAATCAGGCCCGATAGCATCGATTTGTTCCGGTGTAGGTGGGAGATTAAGCCCTCTCAACATCTGATTAAGCTCCTCATCTTCAATCTCGATTCTAGATCCAGCCTCCAGGTCCTCCAGTGTTCGCGCATCCACCATCTTCGTCCTCGCATCTTTACCGAGCAGCTCCTCACCACCAGGTAACGAAATCGATGTCGCGTGTAGTGTCTCGCCGATATCTCGAACCAGAACATCCATCGGACACATATAAGCCACCCTCTTCATCGAACTCCACGCCAACACATGGCCCGCTACTCCGCCGGACTCGTTATCCACAATCCACGCCCCACTGTCGCCCGGTACGCCGAGTTTGCCGGCTACTTGGTAGCTCATGCTTGGTGTTTGGCGGCCGTAGATCTTTACGATTACCATACCGGGTAATATACGTCCGCTTTGTAACCCTGAGGTGCGGGCGAGACAATGTACATTCATGTCGTTTAGCGAGTTCGCCGGTGCAACGGAGAGTGGATATTGCCCTTCGCGTTGCAGGCAATGACGATTACCGTTGGGGATGAGGTTTGAGTCCGGTGATCGGTGGGGTTCGAATTCGAACAAAGCCCAGTCGATCTCATGCGTAATACCGTCCTCGACACGGCGACGGATGCCAGAGGAAGCGTAGATCTCGCCGAGTTGGAAAGAGGCAATGTGGTCTTCGTCGCGGGTTTCGGGGTCAGGGTAGAAGTCTTCCGGCGCATCGTCGATGGCGGGTTGCGTGATGAGGTATTCTTCGCCGCAGCCTTGAGGAATTCCTCTTATATCGCCTGGTTCTTTGGTCCCCTCTTCATCTTCGTCGTCATCTCCGAACTGGGAATAGTCGTCCGAGGAATCGTACTCGGAGGATGAGAAATCGCTTTCGTAGTCAGAGAGAGTGTACATGAATTCTTCGTCTCCGGAGGAATAGATTGAGGATTCGGATTGTGTGAGGTCGGGCATATCGAGATGTGCGGAGGAGCGAAGAATCGGTGTCTCTGGACCTACTGCTGCTTCTTCTTCGTCTTCGGCTTCGTCTGGGTCGTCGAGCATATGATGCACTGTCATACCATACGGCTTATCATCCACCATGATCAAGCCCCCAAAAGAAACAGGCGGGAGATGATGCTCATTGATATAAGCACCAATACTCGCGCCATTCGTAGGCCGCTCCTGATGCGATGCATTAGCGGGCTTTACATGCTCATCATTTGCCATAGAGCGCTTCACGCCCTGTCTTCGCGAGCGCACGACTTTACCACGGCACACTTTGAGGCCGTAGGTAGATTTGTCGTAGACGAGGTGCTTTTTGAGGATGCTGCGCACTTTGTGGACGCTGGTGCAGATTACGAGGATAGTGGGCTTAGTAGTAGTGGGTGATTCGCCAATGCTTTCGAGAGATATTTCTACGGATTCGGGATATTTTCTGTAGAAACCCCGGAGGACGTGGTTTATGTGCGGCATGAGCCCGGTGTGCCAAAAGTCCAGATGCTCCTGGTTTATTCTGATAGCGGGGTAGGTTCGTAGTTTTGGTTTAGGCTTTGGTTGTGGAACTGGAGCTGAGGTACGTTAGAAATATATCCAGTTTCAAATGAGAAGTGCACGTACTAGATGCTTTGGCTGATGGCTTCTCGGACCAGTCGATCTTTTCAGGGATATTCGGAGCTGAGTATGAAGCCTTCTCTGACCAAGCAGGTCGTGTTGATGAGGTAGCGGGAATTGTTGTAAGGTGTATTTGGCTCTTTTCTTCGCGTAGGTTTCTCCTCAGCGGTGTTGAAGATCGGGATGCCTTTACTGGCGTCGACTCAATCGGAGCATAGTTATCACTGTCTTGACTTTCCTCATCTGAGCTTTCATCGATGGAACAGCAAATGTCGAGGGCCTTGGAGACTTTCCAAAATACCTTCTGATGCATAACATCTGCTCTCGCCCGTTGAGAGAGCTCGTCATCGGGAGAATGCCAACAAGCTTGAACAGCTTTGGTATATAAGCTGCCACACCTGGTAGACAGTAGCTTCATAACATCGGTCGTGTTTTCGGGGATGGCAGATGCCATTGGGAAGAGATCTGTGATGGAAGTCCAAAGCCCGATTTCCAAAAGGAGAATAGCCAAGCTGTAGAGATCTAACGATTTGCTCTCGGGGGTAAGATGGGTATATCTGGTTGAACGGGGATCCAACGGATGCCTATAAAGAGAAGTAGAAGATCCAGGGCCTTCCGAAGTTTCTGTGGCGTTATCAGAAAAGAGGTCATAGGATCCAAGGAAAGATTGCCGCATATTCGTCTCGTTGAGGTCTATTCGAGTATCGGATTGAGACTGATGCTCGATGAACAAAATATTAGAAGCGACAACATTGCCATGCACTACCCCTTTAGCATGCAAGTCGAAGACAGCAGTAGCAACATTGTATGCAAGCCTATACTTGATCTCAAGAGTCGGCTCATATGGACTGAACAGCAGATTTGATAACATGGTAATTGATGGTACCCTTGGAGTTTCGATATCGACGGGTCCAAAATGCGTAGGAAGAGCAAATAGGAGACAGAATCTGGAATGCTCGGCCTCTTCGAAATATCCAATGAGGTGTAGCAGACTAGACAGGATTCTTCCAGAAGAGATGTAAGACTGAGAAAGGGCAGCAAATAACTTCTCGAACCGGGTCATGGAGGGTGTAATCCCCGTAATCGAGTATATGGGATCATAAGGGGCATGTTCCAGAAGGACCGGGACAAGTGGAAGTTGTTGTCCATGTTTTCGAGAATCAGGAAGGGAAGTTGGCCGACGCATCAAGACGATTTGCCTAGGAGAGTTTGCTGGCTGTAACATACCGGTCTGTATTCCTTTGAGATCTTTTGGCCAGGTTAGAGAAGCCGGGTCAATTTGTTGGGGTGTTTGCATTCGAGTTGGTCCGAATTGCCGTTCCTCTGCAGCATGAGTCTTGGTAAGAGAACTGGACGAATTCGAGGCCTTCAGAGTCGTCCCTTTCCGCGCAGATTGCCGAGTTCTTGAGAGATCATAGAGAGTATCGATAGACATGGTCAAATCTCGGACTAGATCCTGGAATCTCGACTTGTCCCAAGTAATCAACGACTGTTTCCGATCCACGGACCTTTCAGGCAAAGGAAGCTTCTCATCCGACGATATTCTCTTCGAAGACTGCCACAACGGTTCCGCCTCGGCCAATATCTCTTTAATCGTCGACATCACGCTGCCCACCAGCTCACTTAGACCAGCCTTGTTGATAGACTCGTCGATGTCAGGTGACTGTGAGGGATCCGACCATTCCAAACCCCACGACACCAGCCTATCCTTCTGAATGCGCAACTTGCGGTGCAGAGCCACCAGCTCGGGGTCCTCTGCACTCTGTACAGGCTCCTTGACGAAATCATAAGAACTCTTTGTATCCGTATACATCTTGGTCAGCCGCCGCTGGAACGGCAGCGGAAGGCTGAATAGAGAATCCATGCTTGCTGGGCACGAAGCACGAATCACGATATTGTAAACACACAGGTAGAAAGAGAGATGGAAGAGAAGGTGCGGAAGAAGTATACTAGATTATATTCATACAGATGTAGAGGCAATGAATGGCTTGACATGGGGGCGGGTGTTGAATCTGGATGCCTACCATAGATCCCACCTCAAGCAGTGGTCCCAAATCTTGCTGCCTTGAGCTCTCACGCCTCCC
The DNA here is from genome assembly GCA_032629725.1 of Gremmenia infestans. NCBI lineage: Eukaryota > Fungi > Ascomycota > Leotiomycetes > Helotiales > Hamatocanthoscyphaceae > Gremmenia > Gremmenia infestans. Next base: position 83,238 of record JAFEVB010000012.1, read on the forward strand.
GTCCTTGGCTTGGGTATGCCCCGCGTCCCACGTGCGTTTTCCCATGCAACGAGTTGTGATTGGATCGCGTGTGAAGGGAGGCGGCAGTGAAAGCGGTTGTGCGCTAGTAGATCCTTGTCTGAGTCACGTGTGGAAGACAGAAAGAAGCTCCTCCTGGTTTGATCTAATCGAGGTTTCCCCAGATTATCATTGCATTGGAAGTATTATCTTGCAAGATACAAAAACTGATATGTAAAACTGATATTCACTACCTCGTATTCTACTCAAAGGTCCCATCTTGTTAACACCACAATTGCCAAGTCACTAAAAGTATAACATTCCAAGTGCTGACTGGATGGAACGAGCAAAATGCTGGAGCCTGGACAGTCGGTCCGCATCTTTCGAGACCGCTATGTCCTACTATTTGATGCTCATGCGTGAAAACAGGGGAATCAATGACAAACTGGTGCACTCAATAATTCAGAAAAGCCCGATACGGTAAATCCCCATAAATGACCTTTGCATTTATATATCCCCCAATCACTACGCTAGCTATGTAATATATTATACAATCTAATAGTGGTATCGAACGCTTATATCCCCCGAGTCCGAAAAAGAACGCCGACCGATATAAGCTGCAATAGTAAGCGATCCAAGGAAAAGACGCCAAGAAAGCAGCCTACCATTTGGGGTCATAGACCTGCTTCTTAATCCAAGCGGTCAAAGCCACATCTCCCCACTCTTCCCACTCAACCCAAGTCTCGTTGGGCAACGTACTAACACCTTCTCTCCTCGCCGATTTCATGACTTCTCGCGCGACAATAACGCTCGCATCTCGCACGCGTTGGATCTTCGGATAGATGAGACCCATCTGGAGCTCCTCTCGGTTTAGGCAGCCTGATAATGCTGCGGCCGAGGTGTAGATCATAGCGTCTGTGATACGAGACGCCTTGGCTAAGATGGCTCCTAGTCCAATACCGGGGAATACATAACTAGCTACGAGTCAGTACGAGGTGCGAATTAGTTCTGGAGAAGAAACTTACACGTTGTTTCCTTGGTTGGGGTAATATGTGGTTAATGAGTCTCCATTCTTCATCGTGCAGGGTGAGAAGGGAGAGCCTGATGCGAAGATCACAGTACCCTCAGTCCATATAACTGCCTGTTCAAATGTACATTCCGCCTTTGTCAGGGGATTGCTCAATGGGAACAAAATGGGTCTTCGGCCAAGACCCCCGGCATCGACCGAGACCTTCAAGGCTCGAACAATTGATTCGGTGAAGACGCCAAAGGTGGCAGTCAGGCCAATTAGGGCAGTTGGCTTGACATACTCGATGACCTCTTCAAGGGTTTGGAATTGATGGCCTTTGTTGTCACTTCTAGCGAAGATTTTCTTGTGCTCCGCAAGTTTGTCACCACGGTCGCGTGTTACCAAGCCTTTTGTGTCGACGAGGTAGAATTTGTCGCGCGCGGCTTGCTCGGATAGGCCTCTGCGGGTGTAATACTCCATTACCTGCTTGGCTACACCAACACCGGCTGAACCTGCGCCCATGAAAACAAGCTTTTGATCTTCGATTGGTACCCCGGAAAGATTGACGGCGCCCATATATCTATCAGAGTTGTGAGTAACAATTTTCAGTGGTCATGGTGTCTGGCTACTCACCCAGCCAATACAACAGCACCAGTTCCCTGGATATCATCGTTGAACATCTTCTCGTGTTTATATCTCTCCAAGTATTGAAAAGCCTTCTCGGTCTCAAAATCTTCAAATTGGACAAGCATATTAGGATAAACGTCCTTTACAGCTGCCATGAACTCATCCATGAACTCTAAAGCGACTTCAGGCGAGACACGTTTCTGCCGGAGGCCGAGATATAGGGGATCACGGAGGTTGTCCTCATTGGCAGTACCACAGTCGAGAACAATTGGAAGTGTTTGCTCGGGATGAATACCTGCTGCACCAGTATAAAGGGCAAGTTTTCCAATCTACGATTTGTCAGCACGCTGTCTCACGTTAAACGTCTTTTGCCGTTTACTGACCGAAATGCCGACTCCATTTATACCAAGATCGCCAAGTCCAAGAATTCGGGAACCATCAGTGACTACGCAAATTGACGGATCTGCGTATGGCCAATTTCTCAAGATGGTTCTGATCGATCTGCGCTTCTTGATGGAAATATACAGAGCTTCGGGTTTAGTATATAAAGTCGAGTATTGGAGGCAGACATCTCCAATGGTGGGGGTGTAGACGAGGGGCATTAATTGTTCGACATTGTCGATCAAGAGACGGTAGAATAGATCCGTGTTGTTTGCTTTCAAGTCAGAGAGGTAGAGATATTTGTCGATATCTGTTCCACGGCTGTTGATCATTCGCATAGCTCGGAGGCACTGAGTCTCAAGACTTTCTAGCACATGGGGTATCAACCCCGTGAGGTTTTTGTTAAGTCGTTCGTCAGGACTGAAGGAAGTGCCTGAGGAGAGGTATTAGCTGGGCTGAACAGTTGGGATGGCACTTCCTGCCCACCTTTGTTCCATGCGGGTTCGCGGATTACTTGATACCCCCCAGCTTTATGTTGAGGCACATAATCTGTTTCCCGGTACTGGTTTATAACTCCAAAGCTGTCTTGGGAGTAACCTCGGAGAACGTCGAGAGAAGACATTTTCATGGCAGCTTCAATAGCACTTGTGTCAACAGAAGCCATGGGGTTGAATCCGGAACTCCTTCTCATCGAGAGAGACATTCTTTTGCTTATAGTAGTATTTGAGGAACGACTTGTTACAGAGGACGGAGAGGAAGATCTCGGAGTCGATATATCTGAAGATGGAGTTGTGCTGTAGTGGTAAGAAGCCATTTGAGATGGGGATGTGAATGGAAGAAAAGAAAGGAAGAAATCAGAGAAGCTTTGGGGGAAGAACAACTTAATATGCATTCGTGTTGAGATATTTAATGTGGAAGCTTATTTTATTCTCGAACACCCCGGAACGGTGTTACACCACCATGTCTCGTTTCGGTGGAGTTTCAATACTGGCGGCCATAGACACCTGGGCTCCTATAGGTTCTCGCGGGGAGCCTAAGAACGCCAAAATCGTTCCGATCCGACCGCCCGGGATTCTTGCGCATTAGACAGGGGACTTCCATCCTTGCGCGAATACTGAAAAGGGGCAGCGACAGCAGTTGAATGCCAAATAAAAGGGAGTTTGAATAGGAACCGCAGGGGGAAGTCTCTGTCTGCATATGCAACTACTACCAAGTAGAGTGAACATATCTATTTCGTACTTTATTTGGAAGTCCGATGTATCAGACACATAAGGACTCTTACGAAGTACTATTCATCTATTCTCGCTTTAGACGATGGTGGAAGTTGAATTACTTGCGTGAAATGTCTCACATTACGCCGATCCGACTTCTCCCGACTTAAGATTAATGCTTAACAAGTCTTGACTTTTGACTAGGCCCTACGGAGATACCTTGAGCTTACCTCGCGGCGGCGGACCCAGCTGGACATGGCCCGCCACTGCCGCCAGGCTCACTCTCGACCTTGGGCGCGCAGCGAACAGGCCATGAGAAATTCTTACGGCGCAAAGAACACCCTTATCGACAACAAAGTGAGGGATAAGGAGGGAGTTGTAGGGATAAGCCAGCGAGAAATTACGCCGATCGTGAGCCCTGCAAATTAAAAAACATACGAAGTAAGTCAAGCCATCTGAAGTCTCATGTCCTGCCCAAGTCCATCTAATCACGTGTCAATACTATACCTTCAATATGAAATAGTAGGGTGACACTTGAACCCCCACCTCCTTCGTGGGGGATGGATATCAAATCATCGATGGCCTCGTTGTCATGAAGTCTTGACAGTCGTGTCGTCTCAACATCTGGTGATGTACGCCCTTAGCAACTTAAAGTTGTGGCACAACATTGACCCACACACGGAAAGGCTGAAGCTTGATCCATGTTTCAAATCCACTTCCATCGTGCATGCATAACTAGATGCAGGGTAGGGCTTGCGAGGCTGACAATAAATAACATTTTCTTTGGAACTCGATTGCTACATTTTTAGTAATTCATGGGACTTCTGAGAAGGTCTCTCTCTGCCTGCAGGCTGAGCTTTCATAAGACTTCTCTTGAAAACATGTCCCGATGGGAAGAAACTCCACGAGTTTCTATTCGTAACGTAAATGAATATTCTATTTTCGGAACTTAAGATGGAATCACTCCTCAATCCGCTTTTAAACAGTCCCACCTTCCTCCCGAGCCTTCCACCCCGCAAATATCTCGTGGGGGCCATCTTTCCTTCGCCGGTTCCGCCCGAGCAGTGCGTTGTCCAAAGATTCGTTCTTCTGGCAGAGCATACCTATTTTCAATCTTGGAATACGAAAAGTGCATAAACGAACAAAACCGAGCATTTTTTGGTGTACTACAGTATGACGATTTCAAAATGTACTCTCTCAGATCGCACAAAGTTGCTGCGAAAATGGCGAACAAATTTGCACCTGCTGAAAAGAGTATACGCTTTCTTCTGCATACCTAAGGTAAAGGAGTGGGACCGAGAGTCCTATTTGATTCCTTAGCAATGTGGCCTTTCTCAGCGAACTTCCACTTCCATTCAATTCATTTCGCCTCAACTTCAAGCATCCGGCCGGTCCCGAGCCTTCTTTCCATGAAAGCCTTAAGATTACAAAACATTTATTTCAGTATTGAGGCTACACAAGATCCAGCTGCGAGAGCGGGCACTGAATTTTTTCAACGCCGTAATGACGGCCATCTCTTGCTTATGTTTTGATGGCGCCCGTCTTCAACTTCCATCTGCCCCTATTTTTTCGGTCCCTTTAATGGCGCCACCGATCTCTTGATGTATCTTGCGTGGATAATCATATACCTATCACTGACGCTCATCGCAGGAAGATAGTAATGCGCTTGAACACCAACTGCAAGGTGTATACGGCAGACTTATCTTTTGTGCTTTTCAAGTTGATCGGCGATATAATGGGTAATGGCGTGATACAGCATTATTATCACCTGTGGGGTTGGATGACAGAAATCAGATAGATGTCGTCTTCCAAGTGGGACAGGGTCTCGCATTTATGATTGATACTTGTCAGAACTGTTGATTCTTTTGTTTGCTTGACGTTCAAAGAACCTTTGTTCTCAGTGTTCTATAAAGTTTATTGCGTATATTTCAATTCCAAGTTGGACTAGTAGTCGTTTCGTGGCATCCTAATAACCCTCAAACTGTCATTGTTGCGTTATAACTGGAAGCTCAAAGATTCAATCTGGGGCGCTGCTGAATGCTAGTGTATGAGCTATGGTATTACTTTTCTCCCCATCTCAGCTGAATATGGCATGAGAGATAGAGATTGAGAAATCGATCACTTAGGGGGTAGTCTAAGATAGAACAGGTGATGAAAGATTCTTGGTGCTCGCTCACGACCTTAAAGACGTGCTTTCCGCTGCGCATGATTCTATTTTTGCTGCGCGTGGCGTCTCGGAGAAATCTAGGGCTGCAAACATCCGATATACCTTCGATTTTCCTTTTCAAGTGAGCTCGTTATAATCTGAGCAGGCCCAGAGAGCTGGTGATGTTTTTAAAAGCGCCACCCATATCACTTGACCAATCTATCATAGCCTCGAAATTGGCAGCATCATGTATGGCCCAACAAGTAGTTTTCCAAACCGGTATTCAACCACAACTTCTTCCTCTACATTTGACACTAGTGTGTCTCAAAGGAATCACAGAAGAAATTCATGCCTTGTGAAACAGTTATGGTGCTGTTCTACCGAGTAAAGCCAGCCAAATCGTATTGGGTGTTGAATTTGTTTTTACTAAGCAACGCCTGTAAGTTGCTGAGGCCTCGTTGGATGGTCAGCTTAACCAGCCAATCCATGCGCGACTAGTAAGTATTTATCTCACATTATAATATCAGCTCGATTGATACTCGTATTATAATTGATAGAAGCTTGCCGCCGCCAGGTCCTGGGGACAAGGCTAACCAACTCACCTCAGCGCACAAATCGAATTCGCTGAAGAGACAACTTTGTATAACAAGTCAGCTTTCGCTGAATAGTAATCTTAGCACAGTTTATTCAACATGGCGGTAGCAACTCAAAATCATCTATATGTCTTGCTGTTGCCACAACTTCAAAGCAGTGAACGCAACCTGCAAGCAAGCTTGCAACGCTAATGGCACCCAAAGGGCCAAAACAGTCCACGCAGCCTGTACCAACTTAATTCAAAGATAACATATGGATAAGCAAACTTCACGGTCGGAGACAATAGAATGATTGAGAGCCGATTCAAAATGCTATAGCTCTCAATGCAACAACGCTCATCTTGTAGAACAAGAGATGATGCTAAGTCAGAGCTGTATCACGACTACACTATTGCCAACGCTACAAGAACCGAACAACTGCCGACTGGCCATCTATCTATATCTATCCGAGCCAGATTTGAGCTTGGTCGGGGGTGTGTCGATAGATGATATATCAGCAAGGTTATTTGTACCTCCCCTCGGTGTGGTATTCCCGCTGGCTGTCTGGCAGATGGTTCTTATGAACGATTGAATAGGAGGAAGAAATGAGGAAGAAAAAAATCGCATACAAGGCGAAATGTCTGATAGGGTATGCATCCTGATTTGGCATAAAGCGCTTATTGAGTGGAAAGAGGCAGGCAGGTACGCAAGTACGTAGGTAGGCAGTTGGGAGGGAGATGACTGAGTGGTTACGGTATACGTTGCGTACGTAGCACGCAGGACGTATAATGGGATGGGAAGGGGGGAAGGGATATATATATGAACGCGATGGAGAAGTACTTGGAAGGTAAGTTTGAAAAGGGGCTGGTTCGCTAAGCGACGCTGGGGAATTTAAGCACTCGACTCTCCCCCCTCCTCCCCCCTCTTCACTTTCGCTTTCACATTCATGTGGAAGAATGAACAATATGTTATTGAAACATCAATAGATATAACGAGGATACTCCACTCCGCTAAAAGTATAAATGCTAGTGAAACAATGAGCAAGAAAAACGCTCCCGTTTGAGGATTTCACTTTTACTCGTAGTTGGTATGCACTTCAAAGCGTTGATACAACCTGATACTTTCTATATAATACACTGCACGCATGATAATCGTGAATGCGTTTCAACTGTAACAGTAGTTGTTGTTCGTTTTTATTAAGCTCGAGTGAAACAGGTCGGTGCAGTGTTATTTATACCAGGTGAAGTAAGTGGCGTCTTCATGATATCTCAGTAGAACCCGCCAAATCAGTTACACCGGTTAAGCGCCGGCTGAACAGCTGTAGTGAGTAGCTACTCTGTGAAAGTGAATTGTATTGCAAAATGATGACCTAGAGGGGGAATTGTAGAGGTTTTGTTGCACGTCGTGAAAAGGTTGGCCGTGGGTGGAAAAAGTAGAAAGCGACATGATATTCAATGTTGACAGGTTATATTCACATATATCGCCGGGCTGATTAGAGAGTAGAGGGATCAATAAGGTTAGATGAAAGGAATTGCAAAATGCATCCAAGTGTAATGGTGTACTGGTCTAGGTTTCTATGAGAATTAATCGTCGACATGTTGGAGGGTGTCCCTACACCCTGTTTCTTTTGCCCATTTATGTTTTTTAACATTTTGCCATGTGATATGAATCTGGATGATTTGCTTTTATAGTACATCCTAACACTTTTACTTACGGGTAGAAGGCATGCTGGGATTTAATGTCCAGTCACATATATCGCTAGGTTGATTGCATCCTAGGCTGTTCATCTTTTTTGCAAGTTTCTCTTTTTCTTTTTTCTTTTTTGGCAATTTGCAATGTAGTATGAAGTTAGACGACACGCTCTACTTTCTCATTTACTCAAGCCTTCCCAGTCGATCCCATAATATCCATCTGATACTCTACCAACTCCTGGATCAGATCCGTACCTGTCCCCATCAACTCTGTGAGAGGCACCTTCCCCGTGTTCTCCGCCACGTATTTACTATATTTATGCAGCACCAAATCATTCAGATTACACCTCGTCATCCCTCCCTTGATACAGCCCTGCATCGTTGCGTCTGGGAAGGTATTTGTACCATGCAAGACCAGTTGCGCCTTTCCTTTCGTCGCTGCCCGGATTTTCTCAAGTCTGTATTCATACCGCCAGATTAGTATCACATCTCTCCCAAACCACGAATTGCCTTCCCCTTTTCTTGTCCCCAGAAATGGACATTTGAAACATAAACACACCTTTCAAAATCCAACTTGATATTCTCAACACCCCCATAATTCCCATGCACATTCCCAAAAGCCGGCGCCAGGAAATCAATCCCCGTCCCCACAAACTCCAGCGCCTCCTCAGCCGTCGTAAGCAAGCCCTCCAGATCCCCCGTATCCTTCACCCCATCCTCGCCGCCATTGATCCTGCCCGGCTCCGCTTCCGTCGCAATGCCCTTCTCGTGCAGCATGCGCGTAATGCGCTGCGTCTTCTCCAGGTTCTCCGCTTTCTCGTAGTGCGACATGTCGACCATGATGCTGTCGAAGGGGTACGCGGACGCTGCGATGATCTCGGCCTCGGACTGCGCGTGGTCTAGGTGCAGCACGATGGGCACGCTGGCGGTGCGCACGGCGGCGGCGGCCAGGTGGATTAGTAGGGGCGAGTAGTGGAGCGCCCAGGGGAAGAGGAGGATTTGCGCGGGGGAGCGCTTTTTTTCGGCGGCGCGGACCACGGCTGTTATTGTTTCGAGGTTGTACTATATAGTATATCTGGTTAGGAATGTGGGATTATTTTAAGAGGGAGGATGAGTGCATACAGAAACTACTCCAACGACGCCGTATCCGCCTTCTTCAGCTGCCTTTAGCATCTTCACTGCGCGGTTGTCTTCCATTTTGGGGTATGACATTATGTATGTACAATGAAGGAGAGGTAGATTGACGGCAGAGGACAAGCTGGTGTGCGAGGCAGAAAATTGAGAAAACTGACGTTGAGATGGTTAGAAGAATGGGATAAAGCCGAGAGCGGGGAGCTCTTTTTACCCCTCCTTGAAGACGGCAACTTTGCCGAGTGGGTGAAGCTATTCCCCGCATTCGATCAAATCCTTACTTTCATTTAAAACTTATAACTCCAAGAATACATATGAATAGCTATACCTCACTCCTTCAAACCATCAACATAATCCCTAACCGCCTGCTCAAAACTAACATCTTTCCTAAACCCCAACCCATAAGCCAAACTGTTATCAAACTCCGTGCCCCAACTCCTCAAAATCCTCTCCATCCCCACATCCGTCTCCTCCCTCAAAAACCCCAACTTATCCTCCCCCGCCACCCTCGCAAGCGCATCCATCATCTCCTGCACACTAACCCCAATCCCCGGCATATTAACCACCCTCCTATGTCTATCCATCCCACTAGTGTCCAACCCCAGCGCCAGCACCAGATTCTCCCTCAGCGTCCGCGGACTACACAACCAGCTCCTAAACCCACGATCGCGCAACGGGATCACGCACTCCTGCCCATTCAACGGCTCCCGAATCATGCCGCTCAGAAACGAACTCGCAGCCTGCGTCGGCTTCCCACCCCTCACGCTTATCGTCGGGAAGCGTAGACACAGCGCGTCCACGTACCCCTTGCGTGTATAATCGTTCAGCAGCGTCTCGCAGACTAGTTTCTGCGCCCCGTAACTGCCTTCGGGTGTCGGCATCACGCTCTCGTCAATGACCGCCGGCAGCGGCTGGCCGTACACGGCTTGCGAACTCGCGTATAGCACTCTAAGCGGCTTCTCGCCTTCTTTCTTGCTCTCGCGCAGGATTTCCAACAGCGCGAGCGTGGATCGTAGGTTGACGTTCATGCCGAGCGGGAAATCGGCTTCGGAGCCCGCGGACATTATGCCGTGGAAGATGCAGATTGCGTCGAGGGGGAGGGATTGGGAGATGAGGGATTGCAGGGAGGTTGGGGAGCAGAGGTCTGCTTGGATGGTTGTGGCGTTCTGGGGGTATTTTGCCTTTGCGGGGATGGGAGGTTCGATTATGTCGGTGAGGATCACTTCGTATTGTGGTTCTTGGAGCAGACGCTCTGCAAGGAGGGGGCCGATCATGCCTGCGGCCCCGGTGATGAGGATTCGAGGCATCTTCGGTATGGGAGGTGGGAAAGATTTGAGGTAGGATGAATGAATGAAGGAATTGGACTGGATTTTTGTGTAGAAAAGATGAAGAATGAATACAATCAAAAAGTGTGAGAATTGAGAAGAGGGGAAGCTTGACATGTACATAAATATCCGGATCCCCACGTCGGAGAACATCGGCCCAGTGCATGTTGAATCAAATAGCCTCCGATTGGGAAGGTTAGCCGCTTCTGTATTTCTCACTGGAGAGTATATTGTCATTGAAAAGTATTGCACAGCTTCATCTTCCCACAGTGCTGAACATATCCTGATATTAAGAGAAGAGTCCTTATCCCTCCTACTCATTATGTACCTCTGTAATACACTCCTATGCATACACTCCTATGCATACACTCCTATGCATACACCATCCCTGGCCTCAGTATAGTATACACTTCCCAATATTTTCCATTTATTCCATCACATCCAGCCAGTCAAGCCTTCGAGCCTTTCTTTGTATTTTCCCCTCTCTGCTATCCTCTCCCCATATTGTCCCACCACACACCTCCTCTCCCCTCAAGTTAAACCCCCTCTCCCGTCCGCGTACCCCCTAAGGCGTCGCAGTCTTCAACATGACCCCATGCCACCCCTTAATCATACCCCCCAACACCTCATTAACCAACCTCTGCTGCTTAAGCATACTCAGCCCCCTAAACTTCTCACTCTTGATATCAATCGAGTACATAGTACCACAACCACCCGATACATCCCGTACCTAAAATTACACACCAATCAGCCTTTGCCCTCATCAACTCATACCCCAATACTCATAGCCCCAATTCCACTTCCATCTCTACTCTCCACTCTCACACCAAGCAAAACGGGAATGAAAGGGGCAAAACGTACATTCAGCGCCACCGGATCCAAACTATCCATCAACAACCCCCTAATCTCCAATTCCTTAGCATCCAATCCCTCCGGTACTTCTAACACCCCCTTCTCCACCGGTATCGCATCCCCAAGCACCTGTTCACTCCCACTTCCCACCCCCTCCCTCGTACTATACCCCCTCAAATGCTCCCCCATCCTCATCCTCATTCCCATCTTCCCCCTCGAACCGCCTCTATTCGTCGAGACCGCGCCCGCAGAAACAAAAGCAGAAGTATGGTTCCGCGCCGGACATATACTAGAAGCCAAACATCTCGAGCCAGCTCCCAACGCATTCGTAGCTTCCAACTGGCACCTGAAAGCTCGAGGGCTGGTCCGTAGACATGTTCGGAGTGCTTTGTTCATGCCTCTCCTATTTTCCTTTCTTTTCCCTTCCTTCCTTCCTTGGTATCCCTTCGTATCCTTCAATCCAGTTCCTTTATCTCCTCGAAATGTGTGTTTACTCGCTCGCTCGCTCGATCGTTCGCGTTGTGCTGATTTCGTTTCCCTTCGTTGGTTTAGATCCGTTGCTTTAGATAGGATACGAATGCGAATAAACGAATTACTATGATGAATATCGCGTCCGTACCAGCCAGTAATGAAAGTCTCATATAATATCCTATCCTATGCTGTGCTTGCTTGCTTGCTTGCTGTATTGTATTCCCCGGTGAATTTGATCAATGATGCAGATGCAGGAAAACGCGACGACAGCTAGCTCCGTTGAGCTTTGATCCGTTGGGCGAGCTTGGACTTGCTGTTGGAAGGGAAATCATACGAGTACGACCTACAGCCATATGGAGAAGTTGGATTTCAAAGACTTGCTTATGTAAACATAATATCAATGCACCAGAAGTACCAAGCACTTAGGTAAGCATGCACAGTATAGCGTTATGCACTAAGCACATGACTTCCATTAACCATGCCCTATAATTACTCTAATTATAAATATAAGGTAAGGTAATTTACTTGTCTTGAACCTATTCTTTGTTGATAACGGATTTGGATTTGGATTTGGATCTATATATATATATATATATGTGACGAGTCTGAATAATATCCCTAGTGAAATAAGTAAATTTCAATTCCATGTCTTAGGGGTTTAAATTGGATCAAAAGACGACAAGGTTTTATTACTCGTGCCAATTTGATTTGCGTTATTAGTAGGTACTAGGAAGTGCCTTGGTAAAGGCAATCCATTTCAAAAAGCACACGTACTAAGGGAGGTTGGCGGATCCGCAGGTACATGTATCACAGTCAATTCAGCAGGTCAGGTCTTGTTCAGGGCATCATCAACGTCTCCATTCGTTTCAATGATTCTGCTACACCGCATGCAGTATCTCAACTAGAACCTCGCCTCCGCAAGGAAGTCAGACCAGCCAGCTTCTCCTCGTAGTGTGCAAACCCCATCCAGCCCTCCCTCACATTCCCTCCATATATACTCGACTCGGGAATTTTTCCATGCCAATCCATCCACCACCTCTTATCTCACAACTTTTTATCCCCATCCAAATCACAATCTCAACCTCATACCAGAGGGATTCGCAAAAACAGAAAAATTAAACCCAGTCTATGTTGAGAAGGAGAAAAGGTGAGGCTCGCTTAACCGAAGCAAGAGACCACCACAATGCCGGAGGAAAAAAACATGCAAGAACTATAAAAGACGCTCAAAAGTACAAGCATAAAAGTAACGTATGAATGAGGCCCTTTCCCGTCGCGCAAAAAATGCTAACAATTAACGTTTCCAGTTGAGAGACGTTGGCGTATAAACAATGAACCGTGAGCTGGTAACCGAATCCGTTGTCGGGGTCCATCTGTGAGCAAATTTGCTCATCCAATCTTGGGTGTTGACTACGCTCAATCAAGAGGTAATCAGAAACATTCCTCCATATCCGAAGCAATCGGATACACTCTCAAGTCGACTAAGCCGTATCATCGTATAGGAAATCATTCAGGCGTGCTATCGTAATAATTTCATTCCTTACAGCATTAAAGCCGTTGGCAGAAGATAATTCAACCTCGAATAGCTGTTGCTGTATGAGTGTCGCGAAACAGAAACCCATTATCAATGTTGTGGTACATTGAAGACGTACCCGTTACGAAGCCCGTCATCGGGGCTGGTGACGTAGACCGAGAAGCACGTACACTCGCTGTCTGGGTTCTTGGAGGTGAAGTTTTTTCCATCATCAAAGGCGAACTATCTGCAGTAGACTCGGCAGATCCAAGGACATAACCATCGTCATTGGCGCCGTCGTATTGGCCAGATCTTAAAGTCCCTTCCTTGAGCTGCGGGGAACTCTTGACAGACCCAAACTACATTTGAAATTAGCAAAAGTGCCCTAGGATCCCTTCCGATTGCCAATTTTGGTGGTACGTACGAAGCAGTATTTGTCTAGCAGCTCGTTGTAGGATTGAGAAGCAAGATGAGGTTTCTCGGTCCCAGCGGGCCGAGGAGAGTCCGTACCACTGGAAGAAGGCTGGTCAGATGCGATGGCCTTTTTCACAGGGGGTTTGGTAGAGGACTGCTCGCTAGACTGCTCGCTGGTCACGGAGGTGCGGGGTGAGATGGGATCTTCAGGACCAGTGGTGAATTTGACGGGTTGCTTCTTTGGGGCCGACTTCATGGTAATCCCACTTCGATCACCCAGTACGTTATTCGCTGCTGAGATAGCAGCCGACAACGAGGCACCAAAGTCGTAACGGTTCCCGAAAGCTTGCCCGTTAGGTTGAGGTGCGCGCCGAGTAAGATTATCTGATCCAAGACTGATGGAAGACTGCACACCCTTCAATCTCAATGGAGTGCCAGTTTCTCCCATGAAGTCATGGACAGGTTGCGTGCGGTCGTCAAGCTTGTATTTGGAATCAAAGTGGCCATCGGCAAAGTCGTCAAAAGCGGCGTTCATTGACTTGGTTCTTGCTTGTGGCTTCTTATGGCTCCTTGGCAGGGAGTGAGCAGGTCTGGATCCAGCTCCTTGTGTGCCCTTCTTTCCATTCTGTAGCTTTGCCTTCTTCCTGAAGTCAACTTGGAAGTTGGTAGAATTGTTGTTGTCCCAGTATTCTTGACCGTTCACTGAGTACTTGACACAGAAGAACATGGTCTTGGCCTCAAGATTAGCTTGGTCGGCAAGTTTGATGTTGAAGTTAAACCGGTCATATCCATCTGCGAACTTGGGTTGCCGGACATCACTGTTAAACTCGGCGACAACTTCTGAAGTAGTCTTCCAGTAATCCAGCGTGAACCTAGCCACAACGTGCTTATTGAAGGCGAGATTGGCCACGGCAACACTTCCAATCAGTGTTTTATTGTCAGCTGACAGGAACACTCTCTCGACCCTAACGGGAAGTGATAGGCGTTGAGGGGTCTCGGGGGGAAAGTTGGAAACGACAATTTCCCATTCGAATGGCGGGGGGTTTCCTGTTGTACCTTCTTCGCTAAAGGGGAACTCGGTGTCACTGTCGTACACTTCGACGGGCGACGATCCCGCGCTAACCGCTAACGGCCTATCCACCTGAAGGAAGTGTCGGACATGTTCGAGGTGCGAGTCGAAGTGGACCGCCTTGCCGAAGGTTGGGGTACCAGGCATACTGGAAGGCCGCCGTTTTGCAGATGAAGGTCGAAGAGCTGGTCTGACAAGTTCACCTGACTTCTTCCTGAGCATTGGCGGTTTCCGACGCGACCGATCTAGATCGTCTCCATCACTGATAGACTCTTCATCCGAACCGGTCAAGGGTGTTTCTGGGGCTTGACTAGGCTGCAAATCAATGAAGACAGCCGGGTCGGTGTGAGATCTATTATGGGCGATCTTTCGTACTGTGTGGGTTAAAGCCTTTTCAATATGTGAAGTGGTTGGTCCGTCCTCGAGGTTAGTAGAAGGCACGATCAAAGTCAGGTGTTGATTGGCCCTGCTAATCTCTTCCGCTATCTGAGTGGGCGAGCCGTCACGATGTTGTTCGATGGTTCTGATAGCAGCCCGCAATTCCGCCTCATTAACTAATTTCCGCCCACAATCCTTTGAGTCTTCATCGTCGCTTGAATTTAGGGTTGAGTCGGGTGGTGAGATGACGACACCAGTAGGTATTTGGGAGTCGTCTGTCACAGGTGGGGGTGATTGTCTAAGACTGGCAGACGCATTTAGACCAGTTTCGCCATCCTTCTCGTTGTCCGCAGATCCGGGTGGACTGGGCTCGATAGGATTCGGGGCAAAGGCTGTAGTCTTGACAGAGGGGGTCCGTCGATGGCGAGTCAAGTATGATGTCGACCGCGGGAGGTCAGGTCTCGACGGCGGGGACAGTGAGTGATCGGAATGTGTATGGTGGGAATGCGAGTGGGAATGCGAATGGGAGTACTGGTGGGAGTGCTGGTGCCCCGGTTGGTTTGAGGAACGACGACTGAGACTGGGCGAATGTGGGGTAGAGACAGCTGGAGATCGCTGGGAGGGAGGAGTGTAAGGCATCCGTACGACGGGAGCAGGATATCGAAATGCTTCGAAGTATAGGAAGGAAGTGGTGGCAGTGGGAGAAGGGGGTAGATGTAGATGTAGGGTTTTGTTTTGTTCGACGTGGGAGGACTGTCGACGAGCTGTTTAGATACTGTTTTGCATTGAAGGGTGTGCGGCTCCAAGCAAGACTATGATGGGTGTACTATAAGTTGGGGAAGGACCGGTCAGTTTGGTTCCCCTGGATGCGCGCTTTTGGAGGTAATGGAATATAATAAATGACGAGGAAAGGTCAAGTCTAGGTCTGATAGGATCGAAATAATGACGAGTGCCACATGGAGTGGTTTACATTGTGGGGCGTGGGGTTATTCAGACTTACGAGAAGAGGATGATTCTTTGTTCCACTCGACTCGCTTTGAGGTGTGGCGGATGAAGAAAATCAAAGCACGGCGAGTTCCAGCAACGCGCAAAATCAAAATCCACTGCAGAGGCAGGAACGATTAACAGAATTAAATCTGGTAAGATATTATCGAAGGTCGGCAGGTCGGAGTGTTGCAACGTTCAGCAAAGAAAGGTGCCAGGACAAAGTCAATTGGTGACTTATCTACCTGTTCCTACTTGTCTGAGGTTGGGGCAATTGGATGTCTCCGGAGACGTCGGTTGGTCGATGGTGTGAATGCGGCGATTCGATGACGTTTGCGTTGATTTCTCAAACCACCTCTTGAGTTTATGAGATTTGGATAGGATGCCCACAGAAAAGATAAAATATGTACTGTAGAGGCTGGCAATGGCCTAGAGGTGTGGAGGCGGAGGAGGAGAAGGAGGAGGAGGAGGAGGAGGAGAGAATTGTGGTAGGGAGATATTGAGGAGGAGGACAAAGAAAGGCAGGCCAGTGGAGTAGCGCCGCCTAGATGCGCGGCATAGGCGAAGTAGTACGGGGGACTAGAGGTACTAGACTAGGTAGAGGGAAAAGAGCAAAAGCCGGCAGGGTTATTTGAACTTGACGGGGTCCAGGATAAGGAGAGACGGGTAGGGTAGGGTAGAGTAGGGTAGGGTAGGGAAGAGTAGAGTAGCACAGAATAGGATTGTTGGACGGATGTTGGATGGATGTTGTTGGGTGTTAGGTTGGATGCTAAATTCTGGATGCTGGATGCTGGATGGCTGAGAAGATGATGGATGGTGTTTTAGATGCTGGAATACTCGCAATAATTGAATAATTGGTGCTACTATACGAACTCTACTCTCCCACCAAAAAGGCATTCAACTGAAGCAAAGTCAATCATTCGTCCAATCTATAACTTTAATCAATTCATTATTACAGTACTTCGTATTATCCCATCCTCATCCGCATCCGCAAATTCAAAAGTGGCAGCATCATGAAACCACGCCAGATTCTCTCCAATCAATCCACTACCAAAATCTGGTGGGGCACGGGCGGGTCTAGGCTTGCAGCTGGTTGAATCCTCGGATGCGGCCATACATCAACCCTAGTCACCACACGGACGGTGGCCTAACCATTCTAGTCTAGTTTTATCTTTATCTATTGTTATCTGTTGAATATTTTACCTTCGTACAGTACAGTACAGTACAGTACAGTACAGTACAGTACAGTACAGTACGGTATTACCCTCTCACCTGTGCGTATACTCGAGTAGTAACCACCTCGTGCTTGCCCCACCCTTCCGTCATCCCTCCTTCCTATGATTAATTAATCGCTCTTTCTCCACCATTTATTTCTCCTGTATACTCTCCTCCTCTTCCCTTCTCCTCTCCTTTCCTCTCCTCCTCTCCACTCATGTACTGTACTTACGGTACGGTACGGTACAGCCTCCTCTCTACCGTCTAGCATGGCCCCTTGTTCATCATCAGTCTTGGCATCCTTGGCATCCTTGACATCCTTGGCATCCTGGGTTCCTCTGGCCGGCCATGACGGCCTGGCTGGAATAAAACATGCCATGCCATGCAATGCAATGCAATGCTATGCCGTATTGGGGGGGGTGAGAGCTTCTTTGTTTGGATTACTATCTTGCGCTACCAGCGAAAAAACTTGGTGTGGAAATGGCATTGGCCTCTTGGAGATCCGAAATGACAGGGGTTAAACGCCCAGGATCAGCCACACTACCCACCCATGACACAAGGGGTTGCGCAAGACTTGAACGGTTTAAATCAAGGATGCGATACCGCTATGGATGAGTCGGCATCGTGAATTTAAAATCCATCTGTCTCCTACCCTGCCCTGCCCTGCCCTGCTCTGCTCCTGTCAAGATGCACGGCGACGCGGCTACAGTACTGGTTGACAAAGACTCACTTCACCTATGCATGCATCCATCCGATTTCACACTTCTACCCCCTCCACTCAATTTCTATTGATATGAAAAGAGGCAAGTCGTCAAGCTAAACACACCCTTTCATCTATGTATCAAGTACGGCGTGTATACTTTTACTCGCACAACATATACAGTACCAGTGTACTCAGCATATCATTATCTGTACCTCGTTCCTATCTGAGTATCAAGCTGTTCCTCATTTGGAAATATTCTCGATTCCAATACACTGTTGAGGCCGATCCTTTTCAGTTGAGCGTGGCGAAGATAAGACGACGGACGACCTGCCCTCGTATATCAGATCGCGAATGTTAATAATATCGCCTCTCTGAACCTTCTCTTGGGCACCAAGTGAAGTGCCTACCATTCATTACTAAATTACAGTTCATAAGAATACCACATCATTGGGAGCTATGGTGCGACTCCTTATTACTTCTATCACCAAGCACCGCATCAAATGGATACAGCAAGGGTAAAAAGGAGCTGGAGCTCCTGTACTGTACACCTCCAGATCGAAAAACTGAAGCTATCCAAACTCCCATCTCCTCCCATGGAGTTTCTGCTCCGGCATAAAGGGATCGTCAGGTAACCCACCTCGCGGCTTTGGTCGGTACCTTCGGGAAAGGAGATGCTACCATCACACTTATGAGAAAACTTACGATTGGCTTACTCTGCGCAAATGAGGGGATTGTACGGTAGATAGATGAGGGGGGATCGACCTCGAAAAAAAGGTGGCATGTTATACACAAAACTAGTATGGTTGTAGGAAGGCGGCTGCAGGTGCGGTGCGGTGCCATGGCATGTCATGTCCCTCACGCTCACGTACACACACATGTTTTACCTGACCGCCCTGCCCTCATACAAGCTACTGTATGCTTTCGAACAACTGGTACTAATAACGAGAGGCGCGCGGCACCACACGGCAAGTCTGTTTCCTATTATATTGTAAGATGCGATTACTGTAATCATGCATCGAGATATAGGGGTTCAGGCATTGATTGATTGATATTCCAGTTATATCTCTATGAAAAACGATCGCCATTGATGGGAAATGATCTCAATATCACTATCTTTCCAGAATACGATAAAAGCCGCACAGCATTTCCAAATCCCCTTCTTTTTTCAATTTCCCATGTCTCACCATCTCGCTCGCCTACAATCAAGTACACGCTTACCAAGGATCGTCGTCATAGGCACTATTCACACTGCGCACCGCGTGCCCCACCCCCACCTATGCAGCCACCCCACTCTCCACTCTCCACTTCTCCAAAATCAAGATAGAAACCAGAAAGAAGATAAAACAGCATCGTAAAGTCACGCAGAAGTTTACTTTGCCATCCTACCCACCAATTTAACTAGATCGATCATGTACATATGTATCTCTTGATCCACTCCACTCCGCTCTCCACCGCGGAGTACCGTACCTACTCCACTCCACTATTGAAATGAAAGGAAGGCTAAGCCGCAAATCCCGCAATAATAATGACAGTCCGTACAGTACGGCGTACGAGGACAAAGTACAGTAATTTAAAAAAACCAAGGCACGGGGTTCTAACTACCTTCAGCCTCATTTATTGATTTTCATTAAGTAGTGAAAGAAAGCCACAATTACCTCATAGCATCTCGTACTTAGATAATAATTTATCGGTTTCCTTCAAGTTAAAATTATTATAAAGCAAGCAAGCCTATCCTATCACCGGCATCGGAAAGATAAATTGCATCAACGATTTTTCGATCTCGATGCACGCATGCACGCACGCTTATTCAGCCTCTCTTGAAGGCTGAGCAGATTTTCATTATTTTCATTTCTTGTGCATATGTATGTATATGGAAGATAAGGTACCTACTGTAGGTACCTAGGTATGCGAAATAAATATAAAAAAATACTTATCCATTACCTTCCATCCTAATCCTAATTAACACAGTACAATCTGCATCCCCTCCAAACAAAGTCCCATATGTGATCTCCATCCATATCCAAACGGCAATCAATCAATCCTTCAAAGTTCAAACAAGGCGGTGAAGGTGAACCAACCAACGAACAAGGACCCATAAACGAACGAACCGCTCGCTCGCGCTCCCTTGCACTTACAGTAGCTTACTTCGTAAACTACTGTAATCTCCTCTGCTCCTACCAGCCCGCAATCCGTGCACAAACTAGTATATATAAATAAAATATACCATACCTTACTTATGCGGACATACATCCGGATCCGGTTTGTGAGTGTACGAAGGGAGTGGCACACCACAAACAAAACTCCTACAGTCCAGTACAGTACTCCCTAAATGCGTAAATATCTACGCGAGGTTTCAAGTCTCTGAATCTGATTCGTCGAGAATATCCGAGATACGGTACCGTACCGTACCGTACCGTACCGTACCAGCCACTGCCAGTAATCAGTAATCAGTAATCATGTTTTGCGCGATATGTTTCGTTGGAATGAATGATAAATAAATGAATGATAAATAAATGAATGATATAAGAACAGGGCTGTGCTGTGCCATGCTGTGCTGTGCTGTTTTGGAAAGGATTCGAGGACGGAGTAAATTCTTAGACGGGTACTATCACGCAACGAACGCGAAAGAAAGAAGGTGAGTTTAGCTATGCTGTAGCTACCTATGGATGGATGGCGCGCGCGTATTTCAATGTCGGTACAGTAGCTCAGTAGGTAGATAGGAAAAATTTTTCTCGTACTACGGCAGCTACCTACAGTAGCTACAGTAGCAAGGCGGAGGTAGAGAGAGACGGGGTGGAGATGTGGAGTCCGCCCGCTGCGAGGAGAAGTTTTCGTCTCCACGAACGAACTGAACTGGAGAAAACTGGAGAAAGCTCTGATGGATAACTCTCGCGATAATAAATATCATTGGTTGATATCAACTCCAGCGAGGTAGACGGCATCCATTAAGGTTCCCATTCATACATATATTCATCCCGCACAGCATCAGGGATCTGATCTCTTTCTTTATTCACACCACACCTAGAGCACAGCGAGATCGACCGACCGCTTAATTGACTAATTATTAGTACGACGCGAACGCGCCGGCGGCTTGAAGAGTTGGTTGCTATAGTAAGCACTACTAACTCTACTGTAAAGCTTATTTACTTCATCTCTAACATTTTGAGTTTCAGAGTGTCCGTATAGTCTGGAGTCTAGAGAAGGCATTAATACTTTTATCCGTTTTTGCTTGCTTGCCTATGATAGTATAGTGCTTTGTATTGTGTTATATCCCTTGGAGTTCTCTAAAAGGTGTCGTTATAGTTTATAAGAGGCCTAGAAGTTATATTCGGTATTTAAAGTCATCATACATACCTTACTATAGCCAAAGATGGGCATTTCTGTTTCCACACAGTTTTGTATTTTTCATTGATAGGTTATGTACCGTTGGTATCCAGCCGGGTTTAGATAATATGACTGCTCATTTCTGTTGATGTCTATATTTCTAGACGCCGGATTAAGATTCAGTCCGCTGCGTTCAAGTTCTCCTAGGATCCCGCTATACTTTCTCCAGGGCGAAATAAACCCCAGGGGGAGCCGTCACAGGAAACCACCCCTGGCATTGACACCCTTGCCTGGGACGAAGTACACTTGTCAAGCCACAGTCTCGCGCAATCTTTCCTTGTTGAATTCAATCGTGGGCCCCTGACCTTTGTAGAAACGCCACCTCTACATTTTCAATCAGACCACGACTCCTTCGGCCAACCTACCTTCTCTCCAATTTCCGATGTACAGTAGCAATGGAGAAGATAACAAAGGGAAAGGAAGGGAAGGGAAGGGAAGGATCGGGAATAAAAGCATATCTATCTACCTATCTATCCGTTTCTTTCCACTCAGTGACTCAGCGTATGAAGCCAAGCAAGTGTGGCGGTGATGGTGGGGGGTTCGAACGAACATCCCATCAGACCACCACGAAAACAAAGTCCTGTAACTCGGGTTCGGGGTCCTCCAAGACCCGTTGTACTGTACTGTACATTCTCCGATCGTCAATTCAAAGGACCCGATGTCCCGGGACCACACGTACTCTCCTCCCGGCCCACCCCGTAATCTTTATCTTCCATGATTACCGGAACCGGGAACGCAAGCAAACGGAATATTCGGCAAGGCATAGGCAGATATGTCACTCGAGGCAAAGCCATATCAATATCATATCATATCATCATACTCATACGACATCGCCACTCCCCTCATAAGACTACAGTGTCATCCCATCCCATCCCATCCCATCTCACGCAATATCCGCGCCGTGGTATAGTAAGTACAAAGAACCTCACGAAATCGACATGAATATTGACATCGCACATCAAGGTACGCGAAGTCGCGATACCTACCCTCCCACCCCTTTATCCCTTTATCATCCCGCTTTCCAAACACAATATAGACTTCACGCTTACCCCAAACCCCCTACCCCCGCGCATAATAAGGTTTCCCCGCACTCATGAGACACTCACTCACTGGCACGCAAGCAATCTCCATCAATCGCACAGCTACTGTACAGTATCGTACTCCATCGGCCGGCTGAATCTTCTACGAACCTAGTAATGCGGGGGTGGAACTGGTCGTTTCATTAAAACCACAAACTACTGCTGATTATTGTGGAGGTAAAGGTTTTGTTTGGTCCTGTAGTGTAGGGCTAGGAGGGAGATCCTACGCGGGGGTTTGGGGAAGGCAATATTGGAGTACTTGATAGGATGGAGGTCCCAGCAAGCAAACGCTATATTGCATTAATCTAGTGAGAGGCGCGGCAAAATAAGGTAAGGCTTCTATTTCAAGGGAAATAAACTTTGGTATACATGCAGTTGGGATTTGTGCCACGGGCACGGTGCATGGTTATTCAACGAATTAAACGCTGGCTATCGTCTAGTACATGAGGGGACTAGAATTGCCTAATCCATAAAGCTCTATTGAAATGCAGTGCAGCTGTGCAACGAATGCTTCGTCTATTAATCGTGCCCCCCTGTCCTACGGGAGTGGTTGTCCAAGTGTGGGGAAATGCTTAGACAACCATACTGAAGGTCAGGGGACACGATTAAATTATACCCAAACCTTATATCTCATCTGCATAGATCTAATAATACGAATTCTATTACTGTATAACCTTGTTCTACTAACGACATGACCGTGACATGCCTTAATTCCTTATCTAAACTTATCCCCCCTCGCGAGGAAAACAGAGCAGCGGTGAAGCAAGCCCTCCCCGACATCGCAACCCCACTTCTACCGTATTGAGTTTGCCCCTATCTATAGTATTAATCAGCTTAAGGACCCCAGAGCATTTGATTTCTCAACTCTACACCTTACTTAATAATGTTGTTGTCTCCTAAACTACTCCCGAGTATACATAGTACTGTAACAAACTAGTTTATCTACTGTATGCAATGCGGCGCACCCAATCTAGCTAGGTATAGTAACTAACCCCATCCGTGCAACTGGCCCCTCCACCTCGTATGGGGAACCTCCCGCCTCAGCCCCACCATGTAATTTTTTTCTTGTTGAGATGCGCCATCAACGGCGATACCACCACTACATCTCAAAACTTTGCGTTGGATATTATGCTTCGGCTGTATTGGAGTATAGAGTTTGCAGATTGGAGAGATTGGAAGTTGGAAATTGCTGCTGATTAATATATGTATGCTTGTAGGTATGTATGTATGTATGTATGTATGTATACAGCAGGGAATTAAACACGCATGTACTTATTCAGCGGTTGCTTATATAAGCACACCCCTGACGCCTTTTACTGTCCGTTATCTCTTCAGCGCGTGCGTGCGAGAGACGAGGCCGATTCAAAGCCGTGTGATGCGGTTTGCTTCGGATGGAGGATTGCTTCGCCGTGGGTGAGCAGGGAGGGGGTAGAGCTTTCGAGGTTGTATTGCGTTGATGGGTGGGAAATAGAATGATTGTGTGTATGAAGTAATATATTCTTATGATTACGGAGAAAAGATGGTTGATGGATATATGTATTGACGGCTAGATGCATCCGTTTTGAGCTTAAAGCATGTGAGGGGTTAAGTGAGTATTTGCATGTGAGAGAAAGAATGCAGGTTTTAACAGGGGGTTCCGTGGTTTGATATATTAATTATATGCGCGTCAAGCTTTTCGAAAAGAAGAGAAAGGGAGATGGATGTACAGAGGTACATCTGAAACTGTGGGGAAACAGACGCTTCTGTATAATAAGTTCCAAACTAAACATCGTTCGAGAGTAGCTGGGGTTTGAATCAAAAAGCGGTTTGAGGGGCTGGCTTGCTGTAAGTAGCACAGCTTTCCCCGCAGTCTTAAGTGGAGAATTCGATGCATTGAGCATGATGCAGTCAAAATGCGAATGTTAACATCCTCTTCATAGCCAAGTCAAGACAAGCCAAGCCGATTCAAGCCAACATCCTAGCCAGGAGAAAGGGGAAATATGTATATGCATAAGCACAGTTACAAGGCAGAATGTGGAAATACAGTAGATGACGAGAAGAGCTATCATGTGGCTTACACGTGTAACCTTTCTCCTGCTGTGAAACACATTGCGGCATTCCATCGTGTGACGATGGGGTGTAACGGCTATCAAAGGAACAAGTCTGAAAAGATCCAACGCCGTGGCGAGGGTCAAAGGCGACGTTGTACTGATTGGGTGTACGCAGTGTAAGTTGTCCTACATGATGATAGATGGGAGATCGGCCCGTCCGCCGACAACACATCACATCACATCTCGAGGGACAAGAAGTCGGGAAATCCTTGACTCGATCGCCTTTTCTGAGCAAATTCAGAGGCCATGAGGCGAACGTTCATATGGGATAAGTAACTATACAAATACTTTCCCCGTTACGTGAATTCAAGGAAACTAAATCAGATATCCTCAACCGGAGTCATCAATCAGGTATCGGGTCATCAACCTATAGGATATCGAGCGACTATTTTAGCACAATAATCTTTGAACGCCATAAGGGTATAGTACCCATCGGACTTATTGTTTTGTTCTTGTATTTGACAATTTTCGGTGTGGGGATACGGGATGGAAAACGGGTCGACTTGGGATAGTCGGCTGGTCATGGACTTAGTGACCCTGAAAAGGGGATTGAGATGTGTCATATATGAAATTGTGCAGACGGTTTGGGTGTGTGGTGCAGAGAGTTCTATGGGTTCATAAGAGGAAATACAACGTAGGATGAACATTCTAAAGGCCGAGTTGAGCCATGCTATGCCGAGTGGCACAGGGGGTAAGTGCTACCCAAGACTAGGAATAGCACGTTGCGGAAGGGGAGGAGAAGAGGGGATTTGTCTTTTATTTAGTGTAATACTATTAGTACTTTGCTTTCTGCGTTACTGTTTCAATAAGATACGCAGGTTTTAGTGCTAGTGTACTCCTTCGAGTTTCCCCCGTGTTCTTGAAATCCTCTCATCGAAGTCACGGCTTTCCAAAGCACGTGTGTGTTTCTTATGTACTCCTTGATAGTGAAGCACAGCAAGATTCCCCCAGATGTTATAATACACTTCGCGCTCTGCCGACAAGAAGCTGCCCCCCCCCCACGTTCTCGAATTCACCAAGCTGCGGGACCAGGATAGAGGTGCTAATAAGGTAATCATAGAGGCTTCATTACACGTCGCTGAAAAGAAGAAAGAATAAGAGGGGGGAGAAAAGCAATTCCTATCTCACGTCTATTATAAGGTAGAGAGGTATATAAAATTGGATAAAAGCTTTTGTATTGCAAAATACATCACATATGTAACAGTGCACTAGTTTAGGGTTCTGCAAATATTAATCGTCGAACGTGTTTAAGGATCTCCTAGCCTAAGTTTTTTGAGGGCATTTCTATACACGTCTCTTATACTAGAGAGCTTAAGGTATATATATATTGATTCTGTCTTTAGAATATTAGTTGGGCGCAAAGCGGGCTGGTTCTCGGCGTCATATTTTCAAATATTAGACCTTTTACCATCTTCATTGATAGTGATCAAGGCAACGTTTAGTACTTGCAGCGCAATGTATTTGTTTTGAAAGTGAATAGAGGAGGTGAGGTTAAAACCTCGAGATCCGCACATCACTTAGCGAGAAGCTCCTTTTTACGCCTGAGGTAATGCTTCAGGGCCATTATTTCTTAGGGATCAGCCTGCAATTATGCATAGATCTTTAAAGTAAACGTTGAAAGATACTATTGTCTGATGTTTATTATTAAAGAGTTCTCTTTGCATAACACACGGTCTTTTATGTGCGGTGTCGTTATTATAATCGGGCCATATCATCACCAGATCACAGCCGAAGGTGCGCGGAGTGGCCGAGTTAATGTAAAAGGCCTTAGGTGTCAGTATCGTTTCACCCGGATCGAACCTTTGATGTGCTTTTCTGCAGTGAACTGGTCGATATTACTTACGGGTGTATTTCTTTTTATGAGACGGTCGTATGACTGTGGCCTCTTCCATATAAGGCATAGCACATAGTAAGCTTGGTGTTAATGCTCTAATTCACTAACACCCGACAAATTTGAGATAATAAAAAGTGTCCAGATGTTCACTAAGGCAAGCAGAGCAAATAATTACTAATGAAGAAATCAAATGTATACATCTAAATTTAATATAAACGCCTATACAAAAACAAAAGCCAGAGTTGCAAGCTCGAAATATACACAGTGCTCTGCTCCGCACTCTATTTAACCCAATATCATCCCGTCTACGTAGAGCTCAAGAATTTCAATGCCGCCTCCCGCTCCTCAGCAGGCAACATGCTGAGCACCTGCTGCACGCCCTTCAATCCACCCTTGCTGTTCCCCCTCAACAGAGCAGCAACATCAAACGCAACGCCCTCCGTCTTGAGCGCCTCCACCTTCTCATGAACCACCTTTCGATTCTCTTCATACCACATGGCAACCTCACGATCCGCATTCAAGAAGTTTGGGATACCGGTCCAAGCAGCCAGCGTGTCCATATGGCGGGCCCGGGAAGCAAGAGGGTTCTTAGAGGACAAAGACATGCGTTTCATGATATATTCTTCGTTGACACGGCGGCGTACACGCCAGTAAAAGAAACGTCTCGCCTCGCGCCACTGCAGGCTCTGTCGGATAACATCCTTGGCCTTCATGCGGCCAGCTCGGTCATGAAGGTCTGCGAACTGCAGTGAGATTTGCATGTAAACTGGCAAGAGAAGGTGTTCGCGTTGTGTGACTTTGATCTTAATGGCGGACATTTGGTCTGGGGTGAGGGTCTTGTCGGCAAGTTGTTTGCGAAGGGCTCCGTATTCAGGGTCTAGGCGGGACATGGTTTCGAGTTGCTTTTCACGACGGTATTTGATGTTTACTATTCCTTCGGGTTCCAGGACGCCGCCACGGGATTCTTCATCGGCGTACATTTCCATATAATCTGGGTTGATGGTTGGGTCGACAACGACCTGAGTATGTTAGCTTGGATATTTAATGTGCAAGGAAGAGAACGTACCCATGAACCACCGCGCAATTCTCCGAAAGGTGGGATGTAGACGAAGACTGGCTGCTCGTACTTGCAGAGAGCGTCGACAATGTAGGATCCGTATTTGAGAACCTCGTTATACATATCGCGCTGCCCACCAGAGAAACCTCTCCAGTTTGCCAAGATCATTAATGGCAGTTGCTCACCATTGTTGAAGTCCTTGATAGCTTGTGCGGTCTTGAAAGCCGAGTTGGGGTACCAGACACCACCAGCCTCGTTGCTAATCTGTTCCGTCGAGTCGGGGTTGGCTGGATCAGCAGGGGTGATGTTCTCTACTGATCGAGTCTCGACGGCTATCACACCCATTGGGATACCACCTAGACGAGCACGACCTACGACAACAGTCTTTGCCCAGCCGCCCAATGATTCAACGAATGAGTCCTTATCAAAAAGACCAGACATGAATCCTTCATCATCGTCCTTACCAGCAATGAGATTCCTTACGTCGTATGGTGCCTTGGGTGGTGGCATGTATACAATGTCTCGGTCCCAAGAATCGATTGCGGGTCCAATTGGGAGCGGGTTGTTGCGCTTATCTGGCACATACGCCAACCACTCAATGATCTTTGAAACACCTTCGAAATCATCGTTGGCAGTCATGTGAGAGACACCATTCCTATACATGATTTGAGTGCCACCAAGTTGGAGATTGGAAGTATAGACTTCACGACCAAGCAGCTTGTTCAGGGCAGGAGCACCAGTCAGGATGATTGGTTGACCTTCGATCTGAATCGCACGTTGGCCAAGACGAACAAGGTAGGCACCAATACCGACAGAGCGGCAAGTGACCAAAGTGATTGTGAAGATATCCTCGTAGGCTCTGCTGGTAGCACCCGCGATCAGACCCGAGCCCTTCAGACACTCAACACCCAGGCCATCTTCGGCACCGATGATGGCGGTGATCTTGTGTCGCGTCTCGCCATCTTCAGTGACCTGCTCAGTAATGACGTCTTTCGCCTTGCCATCCTCAAAACGAGCTTTAGCCTCAGGAGTCAAGTAAAGATACTTGAAACCAGCCTCTTGCTTGTTAGGGTCATTCCATGCCACACTAAAGTGAGGAATAAGCTCATCCGCCATACCAATACGAGCGCCTGAGTTGGCAGACAGGTATATACGAGGGATGCCGTGCTTTCTTGCGAGTTCCGTGCACTTGTGAAAGAATTGATCTTCCTTAGGTCCGAAACTACCAATCTTGAATGTGATATCGTTGGCGACAATGACGAACTTTCGGCCACGAGGATACTCTGGTGTTCTTGCGGTAACGATCCAACCGACCATCCCATGAGTGTTGGTACCAGGCTCACGGAAGACTTCAGTGATGTTGTCTTGATCGTCCAGAACCAGCTCGCTACAATCCGTGCATTCGCCAATAGGAGGTTGTTTATCAGCCAGAGATGGATGCTTGCTCACAGCCTTGGCCCAGCTATTTTGTATCGCTTGTCTGAATAGCTCTGGGAAGTCGTATACGTACTGAGTTCCCATAAGATGAGCCTTGTATCGCTTCGGTTGCAGCCACTCCTTTGTTGGATATGGTGTGCTGACAGGTCTCAAGTGCATCGAGCCAATCTTGGTTGTGCCGCCAATGCTTTGGAAAACCCACTCGCCTCCCTTCTCAGATTTCCGTTCAACATACATCTCTACTTGAATGACGTATCCTGAGGTGTTCGTGATGACAACACGAAGAGGGTACGGCATGCCAGTTTGGGCATCGGTGCAGACAATGCGAATCTCGGCACCAGTCACACGTAGCCGCCAAAGGCGGCGTCCGAAGCGCTCCAAGAACCCACCAAGGGCCTTCTCTACTTCAGGGGGTTGAAGAGGGAAGACTGGGGAGAAATTGATGAAGATGTGGTTGAGATCAGAATTGTTGTTACCAATAATTTCCAAGGCATCCAGAATGTCGTTCATTAGTCTGTCTGACTCTGATATAAGGTACTCCACAGTTGGGATCTCGTCACGTAGCCGTCCAGGACGAACGACAGCACGTGTGAAATATCTCCTATCACTTTCGGTTTCCTTGCCAACAGCCTCGTAAATGTGGATATTTCGGTTCTCAGTGAACACAGGCTTCGTCCTGAATTTGGAAAGTCTTCCAAGCTCAAGCTGGAAGGCAAGTGCAGGTTCGCTGTTACGGATACTTTGGTCTTCTTCGTACTCGGGGCCTCGGAAAGTGTAGTAGCCAGGGTATGACCCGTCCTTGTGACCACAGATGAATGTGATGCGGCGAATACGACGTGCTAGGAGCTCCTCCTTGTAATCATTCACAATGAGCTTGATTCTGGCCACAGTTTCGGCATCATCAAGACCCTCAGCATCACGAACCGCGACATTGACGACAGCAGTTAGTTCGTCGTCACTGTAGACTTTGGGAGCTGGTACCTTCCGCTTCCCTCCCAAGTCTGGCATCAGACCGTTTGACGGAGTAGCCTTCTTGGCACCTGCAACGGGGAAGACCTCAAGAGCTCGCATCAAATACTCCTCGGCCTCATCCAAATATTGAACTGGAACAATGACACCCTTTCTGGTAGGCTCATGGTCGGCTTTGTTGACCAGGTAAGTCATATCGCTGATGGAGCTCACCCTCTTGAATGGGTTACCACTTTCATATGAAGGAGTCGCTGGTGTAGATGGGGCAGAAGATTGTACAGGCATGCCGAATTCTGACACGCCAACCTTGCGGAGGACGAAGTCCCATGATACGATAAATGGCGGTTCAGTGGAGTCGTTGTGATATTCAATCTTCTTAAGAGAATAAGCACGGTATGCTCGGCGGATGTAAACTTCGAGAGCGGCAAGGGACACCCAAGGATCCTGATGTCCGAAGAAGACTGGAAGGACATCAAAGACGGTGTATTTGGAGTCAACAACTTCCTTGAGAATTTCGACATCTGGTTCCCGATGCTCCCATCCAGTCTCACCATATCGCGATTCGACAACTGAAGAACGGAGGATGTGTTCCATTTGAGCTGAACGCTCTTCCAGAGATGGCATAGCACATTGGATGAGGACCTCTCGCGCTTTCAAAGAAACCTTTGCCGATTGTCGTGATTCCAACTCGGTGAGCATCTTCAGTGCAGGGCGGAAGTATTTTGCAACATTGCCGGAATTTGGCTTGTTTGGTTTGTACTCCTCGAGAATAGCTAAGACCAAGTTGTTCTTTGCACCAATCTTGCTGTGGGAAAGCACCGTTTGAATGACCTTTAGAATATCATCCTTGTTGTCATCTCTGAGCTTGAGGATCACTTCTTCATCGCGAGAAGATCTTCCTGAGAACAGTTTCTCGACTGAAGCATACTGGGTAAGAAGACCAGAGAACACATCAAACTCGTGGACTTTCTGGCCCTCGGCATATCGATCGAGAACCTCTATCAAAGGCGCAAGTGCAGCTTTAAGAAGATCGACATCTGAGGGCTCGACGTTCTCCTCGAGGAATTTTACAAGCGCCTTATTAAGGTTTTTGGCAGGAAAGTCGCCCTTACGAGACTTAGCACGATCCACAATCTGCGTGAAGATTGCATCCAGGCGCTGGGGCATTCGTGCGTGCAGGGCAGAGAATTGAGCGTTCCATTCTCCATATGGCAACTCTGTGTCGCGGAGAACATCAATCAATTCCCTGAGAGTTGAAGCCATAATGACCTGGTTATCGAAACCATCGAGAATATTCTTGAGAATGTTGTGGAGAAGTACAAAACGTTGAGCAGGTTTCGTGCCTACAACTTGTGGTGGTCCAAGGTCTGGGAGATGACCGATGAATTGTTGAGCATGTTTGACTCTAGATGGGTCGTCCAAGGCAAGTATACCCAGAATATCACCGGCCTCTAAAGTGGCTCCCGGCTGTTTGATGAGTTGTACAATCCCATCCTCTTGGGCAAGAAGAGGCATGTACATCTTCATGACTTCGACTTCGGCGAAAGGTTGGCCAGCCTTGATATGGGATCCATTGTCTATTGTGAATTTAACCAACTTTCCAGGCGATGGAGTTCGGAGTTGAGTTGGGTCATTTTCTTGCTCGAGTAAGCAGGTTTTGCTGTCGACACTCAAGCGAGTAGCACCAACTTCCTCCTTCCAGTAAACATTGTGACTTCGGCCGCTGAGAAGAACAAGGAGACCACCGTCGCTAAGAGCGCGAACGCCGACCGAGCATTTTGAGCCGTTTATGAACAGGTGATAGCTGTCCAGACTGGATCGAGTCGCGGTGAATTTGTACCGATGGCCGTCATAGATGAAATCGATCGGGAAGACAGTTTTGAGGATATCCTTAGCAGGAACCTGTCCCTTTTCTAAGCTATTTTGGTATTCGGAGATGCATGCCTCACTTGCGATGTGCGCCTTGCAAACAGCGCCGCAAACAACGGCCAACATTGGGTCTGGTCGCTCTGCAGTCAACTTGTTGGAGATCAACTCATCAAGCCATCCAGTCGTGATCGTGTTGCCCTCGAATGCAGGGGTCTCCAAAAGCTTGATCAGGTACTCAACGGTGGTTCTGAAATCACCGCGAATACTCAATTCCTTCAAAGCCACAACCATATGCTTTCGCGACGCTGATCGATTCTCGCCATAAGCGAAAATGTGACCAAATTGACTGTCTGAGAAGCTGTGGATACCACCAGCCGTGCCTACAGAGAAATAACCCCATACGTTGGAACTACTTCTAAAGTTCAGCTCGTGCATCATACCACTCGAAGGCTTGAAGCCTTCTCCTGGATCCTCGGAAGTGATACGACAAGCTGTTGTGTGGCCTTTTGGAGCTGGTCGTCTTTGCGTTTGAGAGCTGTTCTCCTTCGAGAAATCGAAGTCGATCTCGCTAGCAGTTGAAGGGTCCGCTCCGTAGAGCAATCTAATATCACGAATCCGGTGTAATGGCAGACCCATTGCAATTTGAAGTTGGGCAGCAGGCAAGTTTACACCACTGACCATCTCAGTTGTCGGATGCTCAACTTGCAATCTAGGATTCAGTTCTAAAAAGTAGAACTTGTCGTCTGAGTGAGAATATAGGTATTCAACGGTACCAGCTGAAACGTAGCCTACAAGACGACCGAGACGAACTGCAGCCTTCTCCATTGCTTGAAATGTTGCTGGTTTCGCAATTGTGACTGGAGCCTCCTCGATAATCTTTTGATGTCTTCGCTGAACGGAACAATCTCTGCCGAACAGAGAAATGTTGTTTCCATACTCATCCGCCAGCAATTGAACCTCCAAATGTCGTGCGTTTCCAGCAAGCTTCATAATGAAGATAGGGGATCCAGGAATTTCGCTGGCAGCTGCTTTGTACAGGGCTTCGAAACCATCTTCAGAATCGGCTTTTCGGATACCTTTTCCACCACCACCCTCTGAAGCTTTAATCATAACTGGGAACCCAATTTGGTTTGCTTTCTCGAGACCTTCTTGCCATGACTGCACGCAGCCTTTCATGTAGACCTCTTCATCGACTGTCACAATGCCATCATCATTCACATCCACTTTATCAACTCCAGTTCCCGACCAAGGTATGCAGGGAACCTTTGCATGCTGTGCCACAATCGTAGATGAAATTTTGTCTCCAAGCGATCGCATAGCTGAGCCGGGAGGTCCAATAAACACGATCTTTTTCGGCGAAGCTGCTAAGGATTCTGGTAGTTTTGGATTTTCTGAGGCATGACCCCTATAACGAGTTAGCAAGGCCCTTCTACTACCAGAACAAAAAGAAGGAGTGCTCTACCATCCTGCCCAAACAGCATGTACGTTCATACGCTCAGCAACATCTACAATCAATTCCACGTTGGCATAATTGTTGTTGTTCGTTCCTCCCGGGACCTCAACATATTGATCAGCCATTCGGATATAGTCTGCATTTGCCGTCAAATCTTCAGGTGTAGCCATGACCGTAAATTGGATGGCCCGCTCGTCGCCAAAGGTCTCGTAGGCCCATTTTCGTACTGATCGAATCTCCTTTACTGCTGCGATTCCGTTATTTGCAATCAGGACCTATCTGGCGGTTAGTAACATGAAGCTAAGGGTCTCTCTCGTGAGGTTACGGACGTTTGTGATGACAGTGTGACCATCGTTGTTAGCGACAAAGTCCTTGACAGGACCTGCCGGCGCATTCTCCAGCTTGTTGCCACCAATGAAATGATCTGCGAGCTGATGTTTGGCTGCGTATGATGTTGAGCCGTTCAAGACTGGGACGGTGCCATTTGTGTGCGACTTCGCGCCGTTGGCCTTTACCGTTGCCATTCTGAGGGGTATCACTGCTCGATGTAGACGAGCAAAAAGAAAAAACTTGTCGCCAGGTAGTTGAGGGTAGAAATTAATCCCCCTGACGCTGGTAAATGTGTCTTGTTGAAGGACTTGGAGTAGCGGTTGCCTCTTTTGGAAGGCTGTTATCTCGGTATTAGGCAAAGATTGAGGGTATTAAAAGGTACACGAATGGAAGAGGGATAGGCCAATGTAGGGGTAATTGGGATTATGAGAGGGAGGAAAGAATTGTGATAATTTCCTCGAGTCGAAGTCAACGAAGGGGAGAGTTGATGTTTTCTGGAAAGGAAAGCTCAGCTCAGCTCAGTCCGCTTTCTACTCTCAACACGATGCTGTCTGCTCACCAATTTTGGCGCTGTTCGGGCGCCGAATCCATTGACCCGTTGGGTAGGACTAGTCTGATTGGGGCTTAGTGGCATTCAATGATGCTCATTTTGGCAAAACTACAGAATTAACAATTTCAAGATGGAATTGTTACGGGTCCTTTCGGATGAATATCTTTAATCTATTTTGCATATAAGGAATCATAATATAATAAACAATTTACATATAGGGCCATTTCCATTCCACACGTGCAAGTCCGAATGTTGAGACTCTCCCCTTAAAGAGACCCCCGGACCGAACGAATGACGCAGGGCTCACTAGATTTTCTGCACAATCCTTGCACTCCCGTCGCTACTAAAGATGCATCACATCTTCCACCAAAATGCTTCCCCCCAACGTTTATACCGATAGCTTGAAGCGTGGATATGTATTGGACTTCACCCGCATCAATAGTAGAACTCTATTACAACATGTTCTTGGAATGGCTTCTAGTTTCCTTTTGTTTTATTTCCAATAGTGCTATCAGCGTTATCATTCTTCAAATTTGGATCGTCATTGCATCAAAGTCCACGTCCACCCAAGGCGGCAGGTAGCATACCACCGACAACTCTAAAGAGCTCTTCTCAGTCTATAGCTCCGTTGTTAGACGCGTCATATTCTGTCTATGCTATTCCATACAGAACCATCATAGTCTCAAGCTGACACTGCATTTGCTGCATGACATGAGTATGAGTGGGTGCTGGCTAGTATCAGCTTATCTTTTCTTACACAAGTGCAGATTATTTCAACCAAAGAGAAGAAGATCTGGCACATGGATCAGAGAACTACATGCCCCACTATAATTATTTGGTGGTTGCAGCAGCTGAGTATACGAATTCGGAAGTCCGATTGATCTAAGAAAGGCACAGTATCTTCTTCAGGAATAACTTCAACTTCAACTTCTCCTAAAACCACTAAGTTTTGTTTTCTGGACACGAAGTGCAACCAATCATTTAGTTCCCTTTCTCGCTGCCGAGGTCTTTGGAGTAACGTCTGAAATTGGTACTGGTGGTAAGAAACGTCACCCATCAGAGGTCACCTACCTTACCTTGCATACCCGAATTGCACTTGAAGCCCCATCTAGAGTATTAACAACAATCTCTAGATTTTCATAACCTGTCTACAACATATATCAGCTTTTCACCACCAAGTCTGCTATCTATCATCCTTGATTGCGGTATTGGCACCATCACACTAATCAACAGCCTCGCCGACACAAAACAACTCATCATATATTTCCTTCCCCCACACAAAGAAAGATATCCATCCAATCCAGTAAAATTTCACACTATCAAATAATCCCGAAAATATCCACTTCCGAAGCAACGCTCAATACCGGACTTTCTCTCAGTCCGGCCCGTCCGCCCACATCCGCATCCACATCAGCCGGCCAAACGACTGGTGACAAAGTAAGGCCTCCCAAATGCCGACATGCAACAAACTTCCCAATGCGGCAGCCTATCATGTGATTGGTGCTCTAACTTCATGCAGGCCGGTCTGAAGCTGGCACTCGTATCTTTTCGTCCCACAATACAAAGTAAAGATCAGTACAAGTCTGTCGAAGATTTGCTGTACCGAGTAAATTATAAGATTTGGCATCGTGAAATAAATATATACTTGTAAGTTTAGATCCGGATCCAGAGTGGACATGACATGTCCATGTCCTTCGAACGTAGACAGAATGTCAAACTCAACGATAGGATTCCATGCCATATTACAGTATTAGATAGCATACGTTGCACAGGGCCTTCGTCCTAAAAATACGAGATAGAGCTCTCCAGACGCACAGTAAAAGTAGTGGAATCATAATCAAAATTATTCTCATTCGAGCAAGCATTCACCCACATCCATCCGTACCTTACTATCCGTCCACCCTAGAAGTACCATACCGTTACCCTAAGCTCCGCAACACAATGCAACCGCCAGCCAGTCCAGAAAACGCCTCGCTGAGACCCAAGCCAAACCCAACCAGCCATCATAACCATCAATCATGTACAATCCAAAGCCAGTCTCATTACAAATATATGTACCTCGCTCCCTAATAAGTTTCACCCACCCCACTCAACTTCCTGGGTCTCCCCGGGGGTTTCATCCCCCCCTCGGGCAGGGTCCCACTACTCGTACGTCTTGTAATTGTAGCCACGCCCCCGCTCTTCCTCCTAGGCAGCGCTGAGGGCGCCTTGGCCGGCGACGCAAATTCCAGCTCCCTGTTCTCGTCAAGATCGATATTTGAGACGCTTTGCGAATGTCCGTGACCGTTACCGTGGGAAGCAGTATAGCTCCCGCCTATACTAGAGCGCGGGCGCCGAGACTCAGAAATTTGCGACTGCGAGTAATGGCCGAGCGGGGTGCGGGTGCCGCTCATCGAGGTTCGGGAAGCAGGCCGCGAGATCTCTGAGCGGGAGAGTGGCCGGTCGGGACGTACGAACGAACTGCTTTGGCTGGTGCGGCTGCTGGGTCGACTTTCGCTGTTTTCGCGGTTGGGAAGGGGTCCAAAGGAGAGCCGGCTTATGCCTGAGGTGGAGAGTCGGGCGACGTGTTTTTGAGCCGGTGTGTCGTCTGTTGCTACGGAGGATGCGCTAGCTGTGCTGCCGATTGTACGTTTCCTGCTCCTTATTGTGACGCTAGCTGGCATGTGGTTGTGACCCATTGCCGAGCCATTTCGAGGAGACGCTCGTGGAGGGGTGTTCACAGGCGCTGGGAGCTTCGATCGAGCAGATTGGACACGCTGTTCCAGCTTTTGCATTTGTGCTGTGAGTGTTCGGATGTGTGTAAGGGACTGTGAATTTGGCATGCCGCGGGTAGCCGGTGCTTTCGATCTGGCATTTCTAATGACAGACGGTGTAGCATTCCTAGTGCGGGTTGCGGTCGTTGGGGCTGTGAGTCCCTGTGAGGTGCGGAAGTTCCCTGACTGAAGTCGTGATGCTGCAGGCTTTGGCGTTGTGCTAGAATCCCCCGAAGGAAGCTTCAATTTGCTCTTTGGTCGATTCATTGGGGTCTTTAGGATTGGTTTCGTAGTAGTGGAGGATTCTGACATCGGAGGAGATGGTGGAGTAGGGGCTTCGGATACAGTATCTGCAGTCGAGACTGATTTTGTATCTAGAGGAGTAGTGACCATCGGTGATGAGGCTGTAGAACTTGGAGATCCTTGATCGTAAGGTGGAGAATTCGGTGTGGTGATATCTGTGGCGAGTGAAGCAAATTGGCGTTTCCGAAGCTTGTCTTGCATGATCTCAGCTTCGATCTTGAGATCTCCAAGCTCGTCACGTAGGCGTTGTGTTTCGATTCGTAGATTCTCACGTTCTTGCTCGCCCACCTTGATCTCCTCCTCCATCATGACAGCTCGCTCAATAGAGACATTGAATTTTGATTCCAAGTCTTCGAGGGAAGAGGATGTATTCCTGGCTTGTCGTTCGAAATCATCATTTGCTACTTCGATATCGCGCAAACGATGTTGCAAAGTCCTATTTTGGTCTCGAAGTGTGGTGATCTCCTTCTGCAGAGTATTTTGTGCAGCTCCCGCTTCAACTTTCGATTGTTTATATTTGGTCTATGATATGTTAGTTATAGATCGATCTCATCAAAGGCCACCGAACAAGTCGCAGAGCAAGAATCCCAGATACCGCATACCTTCCACTCATCGACCTCGAACCCCAAGCTCTCTGCCTTCTCTTGCAGTACGCGTTCCCTCTTCTCCGCAGCCTCTACATCTTTCTCCAACTCCGCCTCCAACTCCTGACTGGAAGCCTGGAACTCTGCTAACTCGTGTTCTAGCTGTTCATATTGCGATTTGTAGTATGCAAGCGCGGTCTCTGGGTTCGACATGTCTGTCGACGGAGATGATGGTAGTTCGTCCATATTCGTGGTTGATTTGGTCTCTATGCGCAGGATCGCATCTGCTCAGGCGTCCACCTACGAAAAGGTCTTAAGAGGGTAAGGAAGGTATAGGTATACCCTCTCCCTGAATGTAATGAGCACGCTCAAATGATGGTTTGCAGGCTCTGTGCTGCTGTAGCGGTGTAGTTGCGCAAGTAATTTGATGCCCGCGCGCACTCCTTGTACCTGTATACTTGTTGTGTTCGTTGGTCGGTGGGTCGGTGAATGTTTGTATCGTTCCGTATCGTGATGCCGTAGATATGCAGTAAGCTATTTGCGGATAGCTGTATTAGTATATGTCCTAGTCGGTTCGGTTTCCGTATGGTCGTAGTCGTCGTTGTTGTCGTATCCCGTCGGAAGGGCGTGTTGTCGTAGTTGTTGGCGTTGTGTTGATGGTTCTTTCTCCTGAACCAAGCTTCACCGTCAAGAGGATTAAGATTAGTGACCCCTGCCGGTTGCACTTTATCGCTGAAGCAACCAACGCGGAAAATGGCGGGGCTAGGGTCACGTGAAAGTCTCCCTTCGCTTCGTGAGGGAACTTCCGTTTCTTTCAACCAATATTCTTATGACAATAATTGTATTCTTCTCGTTACAGCCCATGCATGCTCTACTACCCAGGTAGTTATCCGGATCAACACGTTTCTCACTCCCACATTCAAACATTCCAAATAATCTATAAGACCACTATCAGAAACATGCTGCAGCTACTTTGTAGTCAAAGGAGAGATACACAGCTAAACTTGGAATGAGGTCAGGGAGAAATAATTATACATTCGGCTTCCGGAGGTGTTTAAGGTATTCTACGGATACATAGGATCGCCCCGATACCCGTTCTCGACCAAAATAGATCTAGCCCATTGGCGAGGCGCCTATTCAATATCCCCTCGGATTGATATATTCTGATTCATTCCTTCTCCGGTCTTTTGACCTCGTCAGAATCGCTTCCATGATGGCCCGCAACTATTTCAATCACCTCCTCAATTTCGGGCCCCGAGAACCGTTTCTTTGCCGTAGCAAACCAAGTTATGGCAGCGACCAGCATGATTACCCCGACTGCAGCAGATGTATAATTCATATTCTCGCTAGTGACCGGATATACCGATGGAAAGTTGAACGTTATACAAGCAAACAATAGGTACGTGAGGCCAATAAAGTTGACCGCAACAGACACTAGAGGCTTCATGGCCCATGGACGAGTGAGCTGTCTGTGGGTGCCACTGAAGTAGGAGATGAGGCGAACCAGCAACGGCATGGCATACGACAAGTAGAAGCCTTGAGTTGCAATTGCAATCACAGTGTTGAATCCGGTGACCGTTCCGAAATAGATGCTGTTGAACGCCATCTGAACCACCGTCCCGAGGATAATCGCCACAACTGGAGTTTGATGCTTTGATTCTACCTTGCTAATTGAAGACGAGAATGGAAGCCCATGATCACGAGCAAAGGCGTACAAAGACCGGGCTCCTTCCGCCAGCAGAGCATTAGCACATCCAAGATCAATGATCACGATCAACGTGGCTAGGATACAAGACCCGACATTGCTGTTGGTCGAGTCGAAAAATATCTGGATCAAGGGGACCAGTGTGGGAGTATCTGCTACCGCAGTGATATCTCCGATGCAAAAGCAGACTGCAACCAGGAAGACAAAGCCAGTGAGCGCACCGATGTAAACCGAGAGGACCATCGCTCGAGGAGCCTGCTTACTAGCATCCCTTAGTTCCTCACACATGTGTGCCGGGGCATCATCTAAACGGTTGTCAGTACATCACTATATTGACATCCGGCACATGCCGTCGGATGGAGGTCTCATGCGAAGAACATCCCCTTGGACCAAATTGAGACAGTGCGAGGAAAGGGAAATTCAACTTACAGCAACACATGCCGAAAGCCGGTTGAAGAATCCCAATAATTCCAGCCATCGAGGTACTAAAGCCAGTAAAATTCTGGAAGTCTCTGAAAACAAAGGATGCTGATTGTTTATGGTCATTACATGCAAGAATAGTAATCACAATCGCAAGGAAGGAGACGATGTTGAAAACCAAGGCTCCTTTGGAGATCTTTTCCAGTACTTTTGAGCCCCACATATTGACAAAAGTGGCGAACAACGTTATACAATATGCCACAAGAACGGTGTGCCACCGCTGGATCTCGTAACTGGGGTTGACTAGGTTCGCCTGTCCCAGAATGAAGTTCGCACCGATGAAAGAATTTGTGGCACCCATTGCCAGAATACCTGTCTCAGTCAGTAAACGTGGGAATTGCAGAGGTCAGGAGGCCCCTTTTCCGAGACAACCTACCGATGATCATGAACCACCCAGTGAGGTACGAAAACTGTCGGCGTATGCTCTTCGGTGCCAAAATATAAACCCATGAGTATTGACCACCAGCGACAGGGTACTCCGAACACATCTCCGCCATCGAGTACGCAACGCATAGCGAAACGCAGCTGATTCCAATCCACCCCCAGATCATCACCGGCGGTCCTCCAGCATTAACACCAGTGACGAGGACACCTCCCAGGGCACTCCAGCTGCAATGTGCCATCAGCGTCTAAACTTGCCACGTTCTAATCACCTCGACGGTGTAAGGAAGCACAACGTACCATGTTACTATCGAGAAAGAGAACCCAATCTACCCTTGAATTAGCTTGATAAAGGTTGAATTCTTTGGAGAGCTGAGAAGCCTAGGAATTGTCTCCGGAGCCAGCAAATAAACTCCTACAACAGTATCCAAGCTCCGAGGTCCCCTCAGATATTTCAGCAGGCTTGTATGAGATTAAGACGTACCATCCCCAAAAGGCTAAACTCACGCTTGAGCTCTGCGTAACAAGTCAGCGTACAAATTTCAACGGTCGTGCAGCAGCGCAATATAAAGCATGGCTCAAAAGGCCCTTTCAAGATCCGTCGTTCAAACTCCCAAACAAGTCAGGATCTCGAACAAAGTCTCTTCTAAACGGTACTGACACAATAGAAATGTCCAAGACCAAAGCTGCTCTGGTTCGATCTCGTAACAATTCACAAAATTCCCAGTGACAGAGACTAAGTAAAAAGAGCTTACCTTGCTGATAACCCATCTGCTCCAGCGCTGTATCCGCAGCATCGCTAGGGACGGCCTTGCTCTCGGAGTCTGCCATGGTGAAACGGAAAAGTTCGAGATCTGCGAAAAAGACACATTCATGTCTTGAATACGGGGCAAAGCAAGATATATACTCTCATAGAGAGCTATCTTACGTAGCCGCGCCGAGCTTCAAGATAACCATGCCTGCCTTATCAAAGCTCACGCACGGCCGGCAGATGCATGCACGGCAGTGTGCTTGACTTAGGGCCCGAGAGAGTTCGGTTATCTATCATTGCTGCGTACTATAACTGCGGCCCTCCCGACAAGAGAGCCGCCAATTATAAACCGCCTAATACAAAAAGCGATACTTACTCGTATTCTCATCGATTCTTTCGCCACCTGGCGTATGATAAATCGGTGGTGCCGCCGTTTCTATCCCCCGCGAGACAAATCTTTTATCGAGACGGTCGTAAAACACAATAGGAGATAAGATACCATAATGCCACATACAGTACAGCATTGCAATTGCCATAACGAGTTCAAAATATGGACGTTCTCTCCCAGCGACGACTTCGAGGACCCTGATTGACCAATACCGGCTCTCCAAATGTGAAGAGTGGAGTGGCAGTTGGCGTTGGGGGGAAGTGGGGGATTGCCATTGCCCTGCCCGTCCCGTCGTATTCCGAAGTAAGCTAGCGCCACGGCTTATCTAGACCACATCCATCCCACCATACACATCTTTGTTGGCGTCTTCCATTACGTTTTAGCAATTCATCTCCCTGATATCATCTTATTCCTTATTCTGACCTCAAAGCTCATATCTCACGCCCGCGTTCGACCTTGTCGAACGACACGGCCAAGTACGTCCTAGTGCCACCAGCACCACGAGGATTTTCTGCTGTACCACTGTCATTCGAGATTATGCATATATCTTCAAACCATCCTTTGCTTGGGATCTAATGACGCTTGAGGAAAAGCAAAATTGAAATACCATGGAACAGAAGATGAGGGATTATCCTCGACCTGGAGCTGAAGTCCCGAAGGCAACCTTGGATTTCGGGGCGGACTTCGTATACACTTTGTGCCCAGAGACAGTCTCAAGAAGGTGACAGCAGTGCTACACCCATAGACGGATGTCACTGAACATTCAGATCTCATGATCAAGCCGTACTTACACCAAAAGCGAGTCGGCTCGGAATAGCTTTATACCGTAACGTTTGTAAAAGCGAGAGAACTCGGAAGAGGAAAAATGCAATAATTCGGCATCTACCCCGGATTCAAGTCCAGTCTAATGCAGGGCCAAGGCTTCCCCTTTGTTCCAATCTTGGTGCTACGCTAGATCATGCACCTCCTTTGCTGATCGGTAGAGGTGTTCGAGTGAGACAGATCACGGGAAGCCGCAGAAGTCCGTGTTGTGCGCCATCTGGGTTTAGAACACATGTAGACCATATCTTGCTTTGTGCAACATCGACCTGCGTTTCTCATGGCAAAGAAATACAAAGACAAGCCATTAAGCCACACTATGTACCCTTCCAGAATTTGGTCTTCCCCGGTGTGCAACTCCGGGGTATTGCGTGTAGTCTTTTGCATGATCTTGCAAAGGCCCCATTGACTTGTTCCCCTCGAGATGTTACACAGGACTCTGTGCTCCCTAATTTTGGGCGGGTTGGAAATCTTGTCAAGTTATGGATAGGATCAAACGCACTTGCCCGATGTCTCAGCAAGCTTCGGGAAGAGTTTATCAACCATAGCAAATCGTTGATGGCTCTCCTTAAGAATTTAAGAAGACCCCAACTGCTGTTCTTGTCTTCCTTGATAACCTTTCTATTGTTTGCGCATACCTTCTTTTATATGGGGCATCGATAATTTTGTGAACAACACAGATTTGATATCAAAGATGAACAGCTCATCCCACTATTCGGAATCTATCGACAATGATGACCGCACTAACACCAAGCTTGTTCACTTCCACCAAATGAGCAACGACGACCCCCCTGAGAAGGCGGTGGATCCATCGATAACGCATGCACCCTACTGGCATCTATTCACTTGCTTTGCTATCTTCCGGCCACGGAAGGTATCAAAATCGAATGCAGAACAAGCGAGACGTCTTGACCTTGAACAAAGAACTCCAACACCTTCAATAATCCCCGCTCTATCATTTGC
Organism: Gremmenia infestans; assembly: GCA_032629725.1. Classification (NCBI taxonomy): domain Eukaryota; kingdom Fungi; phylum Ascomycota; class Leotiomycetes; order Helotiales; family Hamatocanthoscyphaceae; genus Gremmenia; species Gremmenia infestans. The sequence continues at coordinate 126,103 of JAFEVB010000012.1, forward strand.
GAAGATGGGGTCTCAAGTCGATGCTACTCCGTATGCTTGGCCAATCAGTGGCGGCATGAATCCCATGACTAGTGCTCTTGTCATCATTGATATGCAAAAGGACTGTGAGTACCTCTAGCTCTTTTGATCCTAGTTCATTTGATCCTTTGACAATGCTTAGCTTTAGCGGGCTACCCAAGTGTAAATGTATCTCACCTGTATGTTGCATGTTCTGAGTACTCACGGTACTGTTAATGTGGAGCTACTCCCACTGTTCTTTTAGAGTTCAACTCACTACATCGTCGCCGTTCGAGTGCACGAGATTCGAAGAACATTCAATACTGACTATCCCACAGTCTGCTCCCCCGAAGGCTACTTGGTTCACCAAGGCTATTCCATCGCTCCAGTCCGCGCAGTAATTCCACGCATCAAAGAACTCCTCACCATCTTCCGCACTCTCAACTTCCCAATCTACCACACCCGCGAAGGTCACCGTCCCGACCTCTCCACCCTCTCCGCACGCGAATTAGCCCGCAGTAGGAACAACCCTTCCGGCCTCGGCATTGGCGACAAAGGGCCCCTAGGTCGGCTGCTTGTTCGAGGTGAATCAGGCCATGATATCATCCCTGAGCTGTATCCCCTCGAGGGTGAGCAAGTCATCGACAAGCCCGGCCGCAGTGCTTTCCAGCATACTGATTTCAAGCTCATGTTGAACATTAGGGGTATCAAGAACTTGGTAATTTGTGGCGTTACCACGGATGTTTGCGTGCATAGCACGATGCGAGAGGCCAACGATAACAACTTTGATTGCTTGCTCGTGGAGGATGCGTCGGCTGCGAGCGAGGACCTTCTTCATGCTCATGCGGTTGAGTCTGTGAAAGCTGAGGGTGGGATTTTTGGTGCTGTGGCTACTGTGGATAAGGTTCTGGAGGCTTTGGGTGCGAAGCAAGCTAGACTATTTGCGAATGATCAAATCAACAATAATGGTTGAAGGATATAATTGAGCGGAAGATTGGAGGCTTGAGCATGATCTTGCAATGTATTTTTTGGCTGGCGTTGCGAGGTTACTTGACAGGGATGATATTCGCCATTGTGTTCATGGGCGGTTTAACGTCTGCAAGTTAGCTTGCTTATCTTCGGACCAAGGAGTTTTATTGAATGAGATAGTTCATCATATTCGAGTATTAGATGAATTCTGAGTACTAGTGATCTCGATTGTGGGAAAGTACAAGAATCTTGCTGTTAAGAACTCTAGACATCTTTAGTCTGTGCTTTGGATAATTCAAACCTGCAAAGTAGGCACTGGGATGGTTAATTACCTTTAAACTGAAGTCAGTGCTTACAAAGTGCCAAAACGGGTCTATACAGAGGAAGAAAAGCAACTACCAGAAGGTCTCTATGGGGGAGGAAGTCATGTGACCGGAATATGAAAAAGAATGATAAAGAGGTTGAAGTTCTATATTTGCAAACTCGACTAAGAATTAGTAAATATAACATAGTACTTACGATATTTTGAGATTGGCTTTTCACATCAATTGGTCTCAACACAGAAGATGCAAAACTACTCCGAAGACCCCTTGTTCTGAGCACCGAGATCTTAGACGAACCCCACTTACCCCGAACTTCTTTTTCAACGATACTCACTCCCCCTTTCTTCCTTCCACAACTGACTTCAGACCTTACGCTCACATATTCATGCTCTACGCCGAGCTGAAACCTGCTTCGTAATATGATTAATGAGGTTTCACTTTTAAAATTCGTAATAGCTCCCCAAAATGGCTCAATCAAGATCTACATCCAGTACCGACGGTATCCTGACACGACGCCGAAATGGACTTCAACCTGCATGTGAGCCATGTAGGAAGGCCAAAGTACGCTGTAATCACGCATCCACAGAATCAGTGTGTTCCAGATGCAGAAAACGCCAAACCCCAGACATCTGTATATTTCTTGACGCACCCATGGCAGGCCAATCCTCTCGAGCCCCCACGAAAGCAAAACCTCGTGCCCGACCCCATGCCTCAAGTCCCCGTGTCGGAGCTCCTTTTTCGGGTACACAAAACCCGCGTAACGGTTATCGTTCTCCATCAGAACGGGGTTACAGCTGTTCGGGGTTCTTCGGCTCTACTAGCTTTTCAGCTACAATTCATGAAGCAACAAATTCGTTGAAAGATATCGAGTTCGATTTCAATGATGATTTTGAGACTCCTGGGATAGACTGCAAGATGGGTGCCAATGTGCTAAAGCAACTACCCAGCCTACCCCTATGTGAAAAGCTACTGGGACTATATCAGACGAATTCGGGGGAGGTTGGCTTCCCGCAAGCTATTGTCATGAATATGTTCCAGATACTTCGGGCCTCGTATCCCAACATATGGGACGAAAGACCGGAATTAAAAGATCTCCTAGTCACAGCGAGATCGATTACCAAGAATACTCATGTTCCACTTAGCACCGCAGATGCAGCTGATGAGTGGAAGACATTGTTCGCTGAAAATGTCAGGTGGGAAGCTGTAGGTATTTTGTTCTGTGCATTTACTTATGGTATATTATCTCTTAGCCACAAGGACATTCTCTTTTCTGTAGAGAGTGAGCTCAAAATGGACAGAAAGAAGTACCTTCTTGTGATGAAGGGCTGCATTGAAAGTTGCATTTCTATCTGTCGGAAGGGGCCTAGTGCTGTCAGCACTTTGCTTTGCAACCTTCTGTATAAGAACTTTCTGCTGGAGACTGTTATACATGGTGATTCCTGTTCGCCTCCTCATCCAAAAGGGAAAGTAATACCGCTAACTTAAAGTCCAGCTATCTCTGCTTGGCGGCTTCATCACGACCTTGTGGCAATGTCCACAGCTCTGGGTCTACACTGCTATCAAGGAACTTCAGAAGTTACAATACATTCTGAAATGACTAAAAAGCTAAGCGCAAATTGCTTCTGGAGCGACAAAGAAATTGCCATGTTTACAGGGAGACCCCCTGCTCTGAGCCGCCGGTATCACTCGTGTCCTCTTCCTTTAGACATCAGTGATGAGGCTCTAATAGCCGGCGGCGATACTCTTCAGGCAGAAATCAACGCCCTTGATGAACATGGCTGGAACACGAAAGGCATGATGCACAACGCGACAATCTCTAGGATGATGACACTCGCGGCGATAATACAAGATGAAATCATGGAATTGATTTTTGGTAATCAAGAGCATTTTTCAATGGATCGTGTCAGGTTAGTCTAGCAGTGGCTTTCTAATGAGGTACTAATTATCGGAATAGTGCTCTCAAGAAAAAGGCATATGAGATTTACACCCATGTCCCAGGCGTCCTCAATGTCACCAAGGAGAGTCTTGTCGATATGGAATCCGACTTACTCATGTGGAGATTCTTATTCGGCCGTCTCGATTATCTACGGATACATTTCTTACTCGAGAGGCTGTCTCATGAGCGTGGGAATGAAGGCAAGCAAAGATTGCTGGAGGCTGCAAGGGAAATTGCGGATTTGACGGTTTTCATCTGGCTGCAGCGAGATCGTTCTGTTGGGCGGCATTACGATTATGACTACATCGTATGTTGAATATTACATTCTGTAACTTTAATCACTAAACAATATGTACTAACTAATATAGATAATGTGCTACGGCATGCCCTCGACCGGTATCCTCTGCGCATCCCTCCTCAAACAGACCCAGCAGCCACAATCCATTCCTGCCGCCGAGAAATTGCCCACGGCCGACGTAGTCCAAATACTCAGCCTCATGATCAGCTTCTTAGAATGGGTCAAGCCTTCCGCATTAGGCAATTACAAGCTCTGCGAACGCATGGCAAAAGTGATCCGTCGCGTGCTAGACCAAGTCTTTGAACCTCCACCATCACAAGAAACCCCAGGAGAAAACGAAACCGCGTGGCCAGCAGACGAAACACTAACTTGGACAGACATGGTAGACGAAATGAACGATTGGGACTGGTTGAATAGCATTGACTGGAGTCGAGGGCCTCATATGGAGTTTTCTTCAATGCCCATATGAAGATTATTCATCTAATAGCCACGGCGGATTTTCGAATGCAAGCTCATGCTTCGGTTCCGTCAACGGGTCCTCCTGAACAAATCCCTCATCTTGCTAGACGAAATTGCCTGCCTGGCCTGTGGTCTCAATGTGTTTGAGCAAATTTGTCACGTTTTGCTTGCGTCTTTCCTCCTCGGGGCATTTACGTTTTTGAATAATGATTTCACTAGAGTCCACAGACTTGACTTTTCATCTGGCTAGTTTTGATGTTTCAAATTTGGGGGGTTAGTAAGTGAGCAGACCGGATGGGTTGGGATGGTACATTGGTACGGTGTACATGGTGAGGGACTTGGTGCTCGCACGGTAGTGTTAAGATAAGGGGAAAGAGCAAATATGGCTCTGCAGGATTTGCGTATGGTATACGTAGAACGGGGATATCGAGAAGTGGGAACTTTTGAATAGTTTTGGGGACGAAGAGCTTGGTACCTGGACTGAAACATTGGAATTGTTTTATGACGAACTTCCCGCCCACACTCCCAAGATGAGTGATGACACAATTCTACTATAACTGGTGTTTCTTGATCTAGGTATCTTATTACCATAGGAGTAAGTTCTCGTTTATCCCAATCAGTCAAGATCTAACTCGAGCCGCAGAAGATGGTCGAACCTATAATCATGGTTGGCATATTCGTCGCCGCAATACAATTTCTTATTGGTATACGAGTTAATAACGACACATTCCGATGTGCAATAAATCTATTACGACCTATTGAAAACCAGAATGTATAGATGGTAGGGTTACCTAGCTAGTGTGAACAGTTTGGAAATAGCGAGATACGACAACTTGTCTGGACCCTGGTTTTGTTATATGATATTGACAACAAACTCTCCAAGTCACTTATTAAAGGAAAAGCAGTTTAGGGAATGGAATTCAGATAGAAAAGTTTGGATTTCCTAAAATAAAAGACTGAAACGATGTGTTCCTGGTATTTGAAAATGATACGTTGGAATCGACAGATACCGCGAGAATTAGGTGCGGGGCTGGAAGAATTATGAGAAAGGCTCGAAGGAGAAGGGGGAATGGGGGAATGGGCAATGAGTTTGGGATGTGGGATACGCGGGGATGGAGAATGAAAACTAGCCGAGTGTGAGTCCGAAGAATTATGTCAACGTTACGTAGTGTGGATGTGATTTGCAGTTCTGACAATTGCGGGGGGTCTGAAATAGGAAGTAGCTCAAGGTAGGAGACCTGGATGCACTCCGGTTTCACTTTGTAATCTTCCCCGGAAATTGTTGTTCTCATTGGAGCTTTAAGATAGTCTGTGTACAGTATCGATGTCGATCAAACGGTTCTGATTGTTCTTTGCATTGCATTGAGTTCGGACCTTTTTGCGGTCAGCGCTTTAACCCTGCACTCTCTCGTCATCGCTGGGGGAGACGTTGGTTGGGTGTTGCTGGTAGTGAACTCGATGGTAGAGGTGGTAAGCAAGAGTGGCATAGGACGGTATGTAAAATTTGAGACTTTTGTGTATAGAGCCTTGGTAGGTCTTTAATGCAGGTCGATCTCGGCGTTGGCGGGTTGTCTCTAGATGAATTTTGATTGGTATTCCGAAGTTGCTAAATAGCATGAGTTATTATACATAGTATTCCAGGTGGTAGAAATGTACGACACGCTTTTGATCAAAGCCAGCTCTGTAGGGTTATTGAGGAACCAAATCCAGCTCTGAAAATCTACCCTCCTTAGGTCAGATATAGTAATTCCTACTTTTCTGAAGCTCTTCCGAAGTCGTAAGAAGTTTCATCATTGGTGGCTTCGTATCTTCGTAGGCTTCCAGCTTGGTCCTCGAAACATCGTTCCTTCCTGGCATCATTCCTCTCAACGCCTCGCCTGAGTGCCTCTCTTCCCCCTACCCGCATCATCGGATTCTTCATCGTCGTTTTCGTGACCCTCTGGAAACACCCCGGAACTGGCCCTCGTGGAATGAAGCATACCCTGCCTTGAGGGTGTATAACCCCCATTTCCACCAACCAGCGCAAAGCTCGAGAGATCACTACCGATAGTACTCACGCTCACCCTCCGACTCCATCTCTCATCCCTCTCTACAACCGGTAATTCCAACCTCCCCGCATTTTGTCGCTCTGCTTCACTCCTTGCCTGCTCTGCCTGTTTTTGAGAAGTTTCGTGATACTCCGGCCTTCGGCCTGCGCCCTGCTGTATTTGAGGACCCACAAGGCTGATCGGGCTGGGACTTGAATCTCGCGCGCGCATGGATGGCGTGTTAGGCAAGATGTTGATTGCAGGTAAACCGCTGTGGGTAGGAATGCGTGGTGGCGGTGGCGGTGGGTTAAGGTTGGGTGCTGAGGAAGAGCGTTTGGCTATTGGGGCACGATTGCCGGGAACAGGATGCGATTTCAGCGCTACGGCCCCGTAATCTTGACCGCCGGGACCGGCAGAGAGTGCAGTTACGGGCCGCGGCTCTTGAGTTACGAATGGTCCTGCTATTCCAGAACGGACTGAAGGTGCTACCGGTCGGCTAGGACCCATACCCATAGAGGTGAAGGGAGGTGAGTCATAGTCCTTGGGTTTTCTGCGTTTTAGATGTAGAAACAAAAGTACTGAAATCCCGATCAGAAGGAGAGCTATGAAGCCCCCAAGAGCTGTAGTAATCACGAAATTTCTTTCGGTGAGTGTAGCGTTGCTTTCGAGTAGTGAGGTTTCGGCAGCAAGGGCAGATAATATCGTTGAATTCGGAGATGATGTGATATCTGTGACTGGAAGGCTGGTAGTAGTGAGGGTAGAAACTAAACTTGAAGGTAATGTGGATGTTGTAATGGTAGTCAGGTTTAGAATTGTGGCTACAGTTGTGATCGTTGAGTTATTCAAAGTAACCGGTGGCGGACATAGGGCAATGCCTGGGATCGTGCAGCTTGGATCAGACGCTGTTGAGGATGTTCGAATTTCAGTATTCCCTCCTCCGTCTTGTCTCTTCGGGTATGACATCCAATTCCAAATGGTTTGAGCAGTTGTATAATCCTTCTTCCTTTCTAACGGATGGGGAAAGGGTCGTAGATTGCATCAGGCAGCGTGTCTAGTACCACGTAGAGAACGTATACTACTTCGTCTTCACAGAAGGAAAAATAACGCCTGCACAGCATTGAAATGAATGTGGTTCTTCTCGATGGTCTCCTGCTTCAGACCATCCGCATACGAGAAAGTGAAAGTGTCGAGATACATGAATGATTACAAGGTTCAATGAAAGTCAATTCCAAATACATGGCGTATCGGGAAGGCATGAAGCAAAAAAGAGCAAGCCCACATGGGATGCAGCGGAGTAAAAGGATATAAGAGGTACTAAGCTACCCTAAAAAAAATAAGACTCTTTGCATGGAAGGCAATATCAGTTTGACAATGTTCGGACGGAATTCTTCCACGCCGAGGTCTCGTGTAGCATCTTTCGACCACACAACCTTTTAAGATCTGCCTATTAAGACTATGGGTATAGATCTCACTTTACCCTCATCATTTGTCAGAGTAGTATCAGCGTAACGCTTTCCATCACTTCAAGACAGCGGCGAACCGTTAGTCTACACCAATGAGAGTGCACGTGATGCGAATATCCAAAAGGAGAGATCTTTCTCAGGGGGATGGGGATCTTTGAGACGGGTGGCCGGCCTTCATAATCTGAAAGAGACGCCAAGTGCCAGAGAATCTGTACGGAATGTCGTGTGGTTGCTGGAAGATCGCATTGCAAGGAGCACTTATCAAGATTAATATTGCCCGTTCGGTGCCTTGCAGTTGATCAAGCATGTATCAGAGACGAAGCGCGTAATGCAAAGCCTCCTGGAAAGACATCATCCACTCATAGCCAAGAGACTCGTGAGGATAGAGTGAGTCAGATCTGTTGACTTGTGCAATTGACGAGGATCCGGCAAGATTAAGCGCATAGTTGTCAAAAGCGAAAGCAAAAGACAAGGAATGGAGGAAAGAAATAAAGAAGGCGACTTAAGGTCACATGACATGCCATGCCTAATCTGGAGTAGCTTGTTATCAGAGATTCTATCCGGACCTCAAGCTTTTTTAATTTCATATTCCTCTCTTCATCAAATCTTTCACAGCTTCCAACCCCTTGTTCCGTTTTTGGAACGCTTGTATTGAACTATGTATTTCTATTAAGAACAGCAACTCTCTTTCTTGGTCGGCCACTGATCCGATATTTGCCTTGGCAGTGGAAAACGCCGGGAAAGCCCTCCCTCTTTTTTTATAAGTAATATCAGCTGGCCTTGTTGGACGAGTGATATTTTGAAGCTAAGTTGACCACATTTACTTTCGTATTTTGGAAAGGCAGTAAGTGAATCTCGTTTGTTTTCATCTGTCTGGAACGGTGTTTCTTTTTGAGATAACTCAAGCTTGTCCGTAAAGCTGGTACGTGCAAAATATCCAATATTACTCTTGTGACTAACGCAAGTAAGGTCCATACGAAGTCATGACATATATTTGATGACTTTGGGATTTATTTAAATATTTTTGTATCAGTTCGGTATTCGCATGCGGGGTCTAAGATCTCGTCGCCAGCCAAAATTTCTGCGGCACTTGCGCCCGTGGACCGCGGTTCATGAACACCCGGCTCCTTCCATAATAGGAATTATTCGCTAATCGGAGAGGGAAAAAGCGCCCATGGGAAGTGCGCCTCCCCTGCAACGATTTTCAAGACTGCGTCGACTTCGTTGTTGACAAATCTGAAGGAGATAAGGCTCTTGCGAATCTTTTCGAGGATTCTCACAACGAGTGGTCTGATGCTCATGATACGGGCAAGGCTTGGTGGAAGCTTGAAATTGTAAATGGGACTCCTGCAATGCAACTTTCGCCTATCATCGCTCTATTGGTGAACTCTCTTGACACGCCTCCCATAGACCTTCTGGGCTGCCCGCGGTGAGAAGCAAACATCTTCGCAACCGAGGCTTACAGCTGCCTCAACGCTCATACCGGTATCAACAAGAACGCTCCACCATATCTCTCGGACCAGATCGACGAGAAGCTTTCGTGGCCTTGAACCATCTCGAAACTTGTTCTTTGGCACATTATTGATTGTTCATCATTAAGAACCACTCTCTCTTCGCAGACGCGACTTTCTCAAAAGCACACCCGACTGTGATCAAGCCGCTGCCGAAGGAAAAGCGGACCGTGACGAGAGTCCAAGTCTTACGGATAAAAAAGGACGGCGTGGAAAAATGTTTGGAGGGCTGCCGCCAACACCCTACTTCGTTTACAGCAATACTTCAGACCATGGTTCTAGTCACTCTGGCTACAAGTATCTAGCCTAAGGCAAAATTTGGATTCTCAAGACCTGCTATCAACATTGGACCATTGCTAAGGGTTGATCCTGGCCGAGACGTTTCTGTGAAAGGGGCTAGTCAGAATGCTCGGAAGCAACTAATTGGCAAATACCGCGCTGCTGGTAGTGGAACCTCGTCAGAGTGAGATCTTTTCGAGATGTCCAGTTCAATGCTTCTACTTTTTGGGAGCTGGCGAGGAGTTACAAAGCACATTTGAAGAAGACCTGGAAATCTCGGAAGCTGGTACGAAATTTTTTAATTGGTACACTTGTAGGCTCCTTGGAGAAGAGAACGAGCAACTTGGTACTTTCTATGGTCTAGGGCTCTAATGGAAGAATGATTTCTTGAGTCCAATCCCTGGCGTCTATGAACCACGACAAGAATGGCTAACGAGGGTTGGACAACTCGAGACGGAGGCTTTTCTGCTGGCCAGATTCGGACCGCGCTTTCTGACTCTGGAATTATATTTGATTCTTATAGTGTTTTACAACCTTCGCTATAGCAAGTCGCTGCTACCTGAAAGAGCCTCGCGGTGGCATCAATCTATAATGTGCCAGGCAGCGAGGGGCTTTAAAAGTCAACCATACTGAGTGCCGCTTTTTTCTTTCACATTTGGAGCTTTCTCACACAGTGGCCGAAAATTCAAGCCATGGATTGGTTACATCTGCAAGTCTGCCTTGAGGTTGTATGCGATTGGCCGGTTCAACCAAATCTGCCCTCAGGCCCCTCCTGCAGCCCTCGAGAATCTGCACGCGAAACCGCCCATGCCCTCGAGTTAAAGATCCGCCCTCGTGGCGACGGTCGCGAAGGATGAAAATCTCATTCATGTCCGGAATTTCACACTTTTGGGGTAGTGGTCAATTGCATCGATTTTGGCAAGCTTATTCTTCCTTCCCTTGCCGAACAATTCATTGCCCGTGCCACTCATAGCCTTACTCCACAAGTCCAACCGCAACTAGAATCAGGCTACGAGTCTGAATCAAAATGGACGAGAGTGGCCTCGATCACATGTTTTCTTCGGCTTCCTTCTATGAGGTTGCATACTCGTCCAATCAGCATGCCACATCGCTTCCTAACGGGTTTGAGAATATTTCTTCGGCGATAGAGGACATTCCGACTGCTTGTCAGGTGCTTGAGGGGGCATCTCTAGCAGGGAATTCAAGTTCGACGTTAAACATGATGACTTCCGCTGGTGAGGCCAATTTCATTCAGCCTCATGTTTCTCTACAAGGCCACAGGTTTAACGAATCATATGGTATCTTCCTATCTCGCTTTTAAGCGCCCCTGTGTTAACCACTCGCAGCAAACAAGACTTCAACAGACTACTTTCAGACCTCTGCATCTCATGGCGATAGCTCTCAGAAAAGCGATTTTTATCAAGACCCGAATGATCCTCCTACAATGGGGGAAGGGCATGCTCTGTATTACCAAATTTCGGGTCTCCACACCCCAGCCTCTTCTCTCGGAGGAGGAGCAGGTGACCAGTGGCAATCTAGGCCAGTCGCTACTCAATCAATGCTCGATCCATCGCTAGATATGAGCAACTTCCTAGGCCCGTTGAAGTCGTCTACCCTAAAGAAACGAAATCAAACTCCTCGCAGGACGAAACACCAGAAGCGTGGAACGCCTCGAAGCGGTGTATCTACCGATGCAAATCCCATCAAAACGCACAAGAAGCAGGGTAGTATCGTTCATCCTAGCGTTTATCTAGCCTTGCTTGAAGAATCTCTACGAGACCATTCAAAATATTCGCCCTATTTCAGACAAATAAGTCTCCCAACGACAACCTTGCTGCGCCCAGTGAAACGACTGATTGATGATGAATTTTTGCACGTGTTCGACGTACAACCTGTGAATATGTCTCCAACAGTCAACAACTCTTCGTCTCAAGACTCGCTCTCCATACCTGATGTTACGGACTCCGGTTATAGGACTGAAGATACATCATTATCATATACTCCCCGCCAACAGCACCATGATGATGTGGACTGCATGTCTTTGGACGCTCAGAGCACGCAGCCAACAACCAGCAAGAGCGAGAACGATACTGTGTACCCATGCAGTGTCATAGAATGCTCAAAATCGTTCAAAGATTATTCCAACTGGAAACGACATGAAGAGACTCACTGGCCGCTAATCCGATTTATGTGCTTGGACTGCATCGCAACGCAAGTGGATTTGAATGGGCACTGGGCATGTGACTTTTGCCAAGTCAGCTTTTCACCCCTTTACACTCCAGGACAGCATTATCTCCAATGCACATCAGCTCAAGAGCAAGCAGTAACATGTGCACGAAAATATCACCTCAATAAGCATCTTCGGGATCAACACGGAATGGAAACAACAGCTGCTAACCAACGCTGCACTGAATGGCACTATCTCATCCCAAGTGATTGGCCGAGGGTATGTGAGCCTTGTGGAGTAAATTTCGTGACCTGGGAAGAGAGAGCGAAGCATATAGCTGCAAATCATTACAAGAGAGGGGACTATGGTCCTCAAGGATTTTATCCGAAGCCCAAGTATGACGATAGTGACGATGAAGATGATTCTGATGACAATAATCGTCCTACGCCCAAGAGAGCTGCAGAATATGGGAACACTTCCGGTACAAAGTCCCAGAGCCAATCCCAGGACGAATCACCTGACATTGGAGCTTCGTATGGCTCATGGTCTCAATATACATACAGCATAAATGCAACAGCGGATCCTTCTTCGAGTTCGCGCAAACGTTTCAAACAAGACACTATCCCTAAACCGCAGATTACTCGAAGAACCAGCACAGCGCTAGAAAGATATCTCAATGACAATGAGGATACACCCGCTGGTCTTCTGATTGCCCGGACCTTCAACGGTGCTGACGTTCTTGACTGCGATTTTTCCTCACCACAAGCCCAGCTATACTCGGATGGCGAGGACATCTCGTCTTGTTCGTCTGTCAAGGTCGGTTTCACAAAGACTGAACAGATCGCAACAGGCTCAGATGCCGAGAACTCGAACAGACTTGGGTTGAAACGACCTAACACAGCCACTCAAGTTGATGGTCAGCTTATTGGATGCCATCTAGATCTGAAATCCGGCAACTTACCGTGGTGGGTATTAGAAGAGAAGTGTTTCATTGAAACCCTTCTTGTTAACAGACGTTTTGCCCATGCGATGTCTCAATCTACAACCATCTTTTTATCCCAAAATTTCTTGTATACTCCATTTCTCAAAAGCGATAGGTGGCCCGGATGGAATGATGGGGCTATGTATATTAAGTACATTACATGGCTAATAGGCACTGAAAAGCTCACCTCCAAAATTCAGGCAAACAAATATAGTTCGCCAGGCGCACTTATGGTCGCTGCTATGGTGCATGCTGAGTTAGACCACTTTGTACGCCACTTGAAGACGGGGCCAAACAAGGTTAGTAAAGCCGTTTACTATACTGAGCTAAGCTAATATTATATAAGATTCCACTCAACCTTAAAAACCCACTCGTGGACTGGGTTAGTTCGATCGACATCGAACTGGAAGACCGCTTTAGAGAATGGTGCGAAATATTCGCTTCATGGCAAGGTCAGTTCCCACCAAAATTACATGGCAGGTCCAAGTACTCCAAAAGGAAGAGCAACGAAACGGCTGGGCGTTTGTTGCGAGAAATTGGAGAGTCGAACGAATCTGCGAGAAGTGCATATCAATCTCTGCAAGCTTTTGGGCCGCTCCTTGAGCACGATCTCTTGCCTCTACTACTCAATCAACAGATTAAGTACGCTATGCACAAGCTAAGCCGAGAGAGAATCGTTAAGGCCCTTAAAGGCATGAAGCGAAACACGAGATCGAAAACAAAAAACATGTGGCTCGACGACGGAGAGGCACACAAAATACCTCCACAAACCTCGGAGCTTGACGTTGAAGTCTACGACCAAAGACGCGACAAATTCGGTCGAGCGATATCTGAACATTTCGATTCGGTGACACCACGGTCCCAGAAAAACATTCCAATTGCCGAACTTGAGGATACCATGCGCTACCCCTACTCCCTAGCTGTTGATACTTCGAAAGAATTTCGGATTCTAACCCTACACCCAGCGGAAAAGGCAAATGAATCTCGTTGCTCCTTCAGCGGTCGCCCGCTGGAACTCCATGATCGGGCCAAGAGCTTTAAACGAAAAGCTACAGGGGAAAGTGGAGATCAGACACAAGCATCTGAACGGCGCATCAATAGTGATAGGATTTTCTCGAGCCAGGCCCCGTTTCACCACGGAGAAAAGTCAAAATCCGACAACAAAGAATTTCCGAAAATCTCAAAGCCCGTTGAGCATATTCGAAATTCCTGTGATTGCGTTTTCATTGGACTAGGTCCTAGTAGAGGTTTAGCTTCCAGTCAAATAGCCAAAGCCAGACAAGAGATTTCTATTCTAGAAGAAGGCCAAGAATGGTGGCCTAAAGATTACACACCAAATTCCATGAACCACTCCCCCCCTACTACGAATTCCATTTCAGATCCCACATTACCTACTTCTGCAATGGATATCGAACCACCCGAACGAATCGAGTCATCTGCAATTTTTTTACCGCTGGCGCAAGAGAGTACCTTGTCTTCCGCAATGTTATCACCTTGTCGATCCGATGACCCATGGGCTCACCATAGGCCCTATCGCGTTCCAAGGTTTAATCCCAGATTAACTGCTTTTGCGCCTTCTCCTGGACCAATAGTGGAGCATGACCAAGATGGAGTTCATTCGGGCATTCGAAGCAGAAGATTTTGTCAGGAGATCATGGCTCTCGCTCTAGGAAATCTTATCACGGGAAAGAACGGCCTGAACTTCAGCAGAGTACAAGGACTTGAGATACAGGCATACCTATCACACGCCGTGTTCATAGAATGAAGAAAGAGGTTCCTGTCCGTAGTTGCAAGGAGTGCAAGCCAGTAAAATCGTTCACGAGGGTCGAGCATTTAAGGTAGATTCATCAACTCCGGCTGTTAAGACTGTCCGCTTCTAACAACTGATGCAAATAGGCGCCATCAATTAAGTCATGGAATGCCTGTTTATCGGTGTACTTTTGAAGAGTGCACGAGACGATTCCAGAGACCGGACTTATTAACTAGACACATACATCGACAGTAAGTTATTCAAAGGACTTCTTAGAAAGTGGCTCATACAGTAGCAGTGAGATACAAGGAGAAAAGCTTTACAAACCTGGAGGCAGCCTCGCTCTAGGAGAAAGCAAACCTCAGCCAGGAACAGCGCGTCTTGTAAACGATGTATCTTTCTCCAAGTTCCCATCGGAAATCAGCCTGGATGCCAATATGTCTGAAGTACTACCCGACCCTGAACATGATCTACACCCATCCCGCACTCGCAAGCGCCTCCCATCAAGCATCCCTCACGCCAAGCGCAGCCGCGTCGACAAATGGGATTCAATAATCAAAAGCCAAAGCCAGGAAATCTCACAAGTCCGTCCTTTACAGAACCAATCTTTAACATGCATCTTCGCATTCGCAGGCTGCAAGTCTGATTTTGCCAACAAGAACGAGTGGAGGCGCCAAGTCTTTGCCCAGCATCTCAAGCTCAGTACCCGGACTTGCGAGCCCCAATTGTGTGGCAAAACTAGCTCCGTAGGAGGAGGAAAAGGTGGCAGTCTCAACTGGAAGGAATTGGTCATGCAGCACCTGAAGCGATCGAACACGTATCAAGCGGATCAGGGGCCGTTTCCCTGCAAGTATTTTGAGTGCAGGCGCGCAAGAAATCCATTTACCTGTAAAGACCATTACCATGATCACCTTCGTCATTTCCACGAGGAAGATACAAGTATGTTCAGACCACAGAAGAAGTCAATTATATCTGAGAAGCGATATCTCTCTGAACGTCGGATGAGCCCGCAGTGTTGGAACCTACCTCTAGGACCAGAAAGAACCCTCAACGAAACTGCCCTCTTTTATCTCTCTTACCTTGACACCGATATGCCGTACCAAATGGGGCAATTTATCGTGATAGAAGACGATAATTTCGATATGCTTCTAGGACACACGTCTCTTCTTTGGCAGTATGCCTACCCACCAATTTCGAACTCTCGAAACACTACCCTATACAGCAAAGTTACGCAAGATAACTTTAACAGTTTGGAAATCATAGCTACATCACTCTCTCAAACCAATTATGATTCAAGACATAGACGAGGACCATGGTCAAAAACAGAAAAATTCTACCTAGCTCAACTTGTACTCCAAGGGGCTCTGAACTGGGTCAGAATCGCTCAACTCGTTGGCTCGCGGTCCCCAAAGCAATGCCGCGAGCGTTACCACCAGCATCTGAAGTTGTTATTCAAACATGAGCCAATCCGTCATAAAGACAAAGCTGCCACCATGGTCGAGAAATTCGATCGACCGATCAACAACGAATTGACTACACTCTTACAGCGATTCCGCATTGAGAACACTGTGAAGAATACGAATGAAAGCCGTCGTCGACGTCTGCGTCTCAAATCATCGAACACTTCTAACGAAGAACAGGATCCCAAAGCTCTTTCTTCTACCACACCTTTTGACAGCTATGCACCATGCTCGTTGGACCAATGCAATGGCTCAGGCCTGAGATTCTTCGGAATAACGACACCATCTACATCAATGCCTAAAGATCCACCCCTTCATCATCAGAACACTTCATACCAGCCGAAATCTGGTATCACAGCATCGTCGGATCTGGCACTCTCTGCAGTAGCTCCGTAGTGAGAAGCGCATCTTCTTGTAAGATGCCCGTGGATTGCAGGCTAAAGTATTTAATCTGGTCCGTGACCTCTTCGCCGTCCACGCATTGGCTCTTTGGTGGCTAGTATGGACGGCGGTAGTGTTATACACTTCTGATTGAGTGGTTTGCTTTTTTGATGTAGTTGGTTTTCTTGCGGTCTCCTTTGAGTCGTGTCAATTGGCGTTGGAACGAGAGGGTTTGATTCGCGACGAAGGATATGGAAGATAGTGTTATGGTTGATTTACTTATGATTTATGATATATTTCTGGAAGTTTTACTTGCCTTAAAAAGTTGTTATATACTAGATATGCATTTGGGGGGGTGGGGGGGGAGGGGGGGAAGAAGGCGTGATTGTTATGTATGAATCAATTTATTTTCCAACCCTTATTCGCTTGCTATCTACACATACAATTTCGTAAATGAATGAATCCTAACTCCAAGTATGCTGCCAATATCAGTCTCAATTCATGTGCTCATTTCGTCAACCCATTCAGTTTCCATCATCACTCAAACTATCTCTCCTTCCCCGTCTATACCCACCCCCACCAGCCCTCTTCTTCCTCCTCTCCTCAGTATACTCACTCCCAGCCGTACTACTCAATCCAGGAATTGGATGGTGATACGCCTTAGTTCCCAAATCACTACTAACATTACTGCTAATTTCACTGCCCTCGGTAAAATTGGCTTGCGCCTTCCTCGCAGCGCGTCTCGCCTCCCTAGCCTCGCGTCTAGCTTGACGTTCCTCTTGTTCAGAAGCAACGGTACTGTCGTCGCCGATGTTGAAACTGAAGTCTCGACGTTGAGCAGCGCGGCCCTTTTCTTGTAGCTTGGCGGCTTCGGCCTTGATGCGTTCTTCATCTAGGTTGGGTTTCTTGGAGTTGCGGTTCCAGAAGCTAGCACTGCCGCCAGTTGTGCTAACAACCTTGCGAATGCCTCCCGAGCCGCCGGTATAATTGTCATTGCGTTCCTTCTTGACTCTTGTAGGTGTGTTCGTAGGCGTGTGCTCGCGGTGAGACAGTAAGTCCGAAGCAACGGTCGAGTTATCATTCGTTGTCGAGTTGTCGTTTGTAGATCCGTCCCAAGCACTGCCATCAGCTTGCTTGTTCAATCCCCCCACACGCGCAGGTTTCTCATGTCGATAAGCACGCAGCTCATTCTCCACTGTCTCGTTATCATCAAGCATAGCCTCCTCAGCCCCAAGGTCCCCGCCGCGGAGTCTCGATTCATGTTTCTTGGCCTTCTTCCGATCCTGTTTAACTTTCCACTTCAATTCGCTCATCTCGCTCCCCAATGAACTCCCCCCGGCACTTCCAGTCATCTCACTCCCCTCCTCATCGAAATCCTTATACCGCTTCATACCCTTCTTCTTGCGTCCCCACTTACTCCTCGTCTTCTCACCATGCACAACACTGCCACCCCCCAAGTCCGTACTCTCAGTCGCACCACTCAGTGTCGTTCCATTCGGGCCTTTACGACGCAAGACTGTGGATTTATAATCGTCCCAGTCGTTTTCATGGAAGTAGAAACCACCATTTTTCGCCCAGAAGAAGAACCAGATTACGGTACAGACGATGCCGACGCCGATCAGGCCGAAGAGTGCAAAGATGGCTTTGTTGGGGATGCTTTTGAATGGGGTTACGCCAGAAGCGGGGTCAACGGTTGTGTCGCGGGGGAGGATGGCTTGTGTACGGGCAACGACGATGCCAAGGGAAGATGTTGGTGATGGGGAGGGTGTGCGTTTGAGGAGAGTGGTGAGGTAGGATTTGAGGTTGGTGGTGGATGGAAGGGGTGCCATTATTTCTAGATGGTGGAGGAAAATGTGGTGTTGATTGTAGGAATGACGTTAAACGTCACGCGGGTATGTGTGCCAATCCAGACAGCAACTATTTCGTATATCTGTCGAGTCGTGATGGAGATTGTTCGTATTTTCGTATTTCGTAAAGTCGTGTGGAATGATGGTTGAACCAGAATCGGAGAAGAAGAAGTAGAAGTTGTTTTGATGTTATTACGGAGGAGGTTGGGCTCCGCTGCGTTTCCTTGTAAATGTTGGAATTGGGGGAGGCTGGAAGCGATGTGCAAGTTGACATTGTTTACTTTTAGCGCAGGGGCTCGATCCACCGTTGCCATCGCAACCTCCACCTTGTCTCGTGAATATATTTCACGTGACTAGAGACCCTTTACATCAACAACTCATGAGTTGTGCTCATTATCATTCAAAAGCCAACTCTGCTATTTCTAGCTGAATTACTCATATCCTGTGAGGTAATGCGCCCTATATTACCCCTTTGAATGCTTTTGGTCGTTAGTACTCTGCTACTATTACAAGCGCCTAAATAAGTAATGAACACATATTTTTAGTCAACGGTATGGTATATTATCGGTCGAATGAGAGTATCATCTAGTCTATGGTAAGCTTCGACAATGGTTTTCTTCAATGATCCGCACTTCGTTTATATGCACGTGATCTGGTGGTACTGATTTCAACCTTGGAATTGACTGACTTGAAACTGTTGAAGCAAATGGCAATTTTATTCCCTATCTAGAACAGATCCTATTGGTCGTGCTCCTATGCATGCATTTTCATCCAGCTCCTCCTCCCACATAGTTCTCCACGCGATCCTATTCATAAGGAGACCACAGTCCATAGCATACATCCCGCACTATCTCGATGTTCAGGTCTATCCGCCACCTGCGTCGTCCATGCAAAGATAACATAAACTGCAAAGAATAGCAGATAGAAGTACAAGTGCCATTGCTAGCAATTGTGCATGATCTTATTCCATCAACCCCTATCCCAAGAATCCAAACCCAATTTGCCCAGAAGAAATATCTCGTGTAATAATGGTATCCTTCATAAATCATACATGTCATACAATCATAGTAATATCGAAACAATCGCCACATAAATAGATAAGAAGCCTCGAGTGCTTTGGGGGGGGTATAATGAACTTTTTCCTCTTTTGAACTTTTGAAAAAGGGAGAAAGCCGACGGACCGCCCAGTGTAAGGCACCGAGAAACAAGAATGAAAAAAGAAAAGGGTGATCCTGCACCAAGATCATGTCGCTAAATCCAGAATACGCGCATATCGCTTTAAATGAAATATAAAATCCATCAAAACCATTCGTCTCCGTAGTATTGTTGTGGCTTCGAACGGGAGTGCGAGCTTCCTGATATCATCCTCGACGGTCCAGATGGACGTTCATCCCGGCTCCGATGGTCATCGATACGCCGGTCATCGTTACGCCGGTCATCGTTACGTCGGTCATCGATACGTCGGTCATCGATACGTCGGTCATCGATACGTCGTGGACCGCCGTACTCCGAGTTCGATCGTTCACTACCATTGCGGAGGGCCTTTTGTTGCTGCTGTTGTTTGATCTCAATCTCTCCTCCATCGGGGCAATCAATCTGTGCCCCGCCGACCATCACTCGAGCCGTGCCCGTGACTTTGATAGTCACGTTCTCGCCCTCTCCACTACCGCTTCTCGTAGTCCGAGTAGTAGCCGACTTTCTCCAGTCACTTTCATCTCGGCTAGCACTGCTCTTGGTACTCCTGCTGCTGCCTGCTTGTCTTCGCTGCTGCCTCTTCAAAACTTCTGCCGTCAAGGGTATGGTCTCGCCAACATCTTGCTCAACATCTTGCTGGTATGTGGAAGCCTGGCGTATCTTAGTTTCGTAATCACTTGAGCCTGTCGATGGAGTCGCACTTTGGCCGTAATAGCTCTGCCGACGTCGGCTAGCATTTGCCGTTTCGACCTGAACCCCTCCGGGGGTATCGTGGTAGGAAACCGAGTTTCTATGCGAGCTCCGATTGCGAGATCGTGTATCATCACGTATAAGTGTCCTACCTTCGAAAGGTTCTGGAAGAGGAGCGTATTCTGTGACAGGTCGTCGAAGGCTTGGTCGAGGTGGAGGTGGCATTGCTTGATAATCCGCCGCGTGCTTGCTGAGTCTCTGTCCGACCCCGGATGGGACACGTATGCTTTCCCTTCTCTGGACCACAGCGTCGGAGACCGACGTATAGCCATCATCGTGGTAGCCTGCGCTGTAAGCATCATCGGCATCCGATTGATGAAAATCACGACTGCCGTAACTGGAAGTCCTACCAGAAGGGGTGTCGAATCTTGATGCCAGAGGTCGAGCAGACATTGGCCGCTCGGGGGCCGACATGGCTTGAGATCCAAAGTAGTCTGAGCTCTGAGGAGCAGGTGTGGCGGCATATCGCATGTATCCAAGAGGATCAGGAGGAGGGTATGACGGCGTGATTATTGACTGAGCTGGTGGCTGATAATTGGCCCAGGCAGATGATGAGAGTGGAGGTCCATATGCTCCGGTCGATGTATGTGTTGCATTGTAACTAATAGGTCTTGGTGGATATGTCTGTGTTGACACCGGTCGTGGTCGCATGGGAATTGGCTGGGTCATATTAGGTTGCGACAAGATAGTAGGGACGTGTCTTGTCGCAGACGATGGGGTTGGCACGCCGAAATATGTCGGGTCTTCTTTCGTGAGATATGATGGGATATGTAATTTAGGAACGTTGTAGTTCTTGTGTGCCGTAGAAGGCCGTTCCTTCTGCGGCGAGTGAGTGTTACTCATGGAAGACTTCCGACGCTCCTTCTTCTCTGTCGTGATCACTTCCTCTCTCCGCGAACCCGATCTAGCCAATGCGCGTTCTGGGGCAGCATCGAAGTCGATATTGGCAGAGCGCCTATTTTTTGGCTTGTCGGATCGTCCGCTCTCGCGCTGCGAAACCTTGGGTCTTTCTTTTGTGTTCGTTTTGGCGCTTCGCCTACTGCCTGCAACCCGTTTCCCATCCTCGTCCACGTCGACCACGTAGGCCGGCCGAGGAGGAAGCTTGTCTGACCCCATAGTAAGAGATCTGCTGGTGGTGTCGACAAGTGGAAAGTGTGCGCGTAACCAGTCGGCAACGGCGACGGCGAGGTTGACTTGGGTATTTAACCTAATGCCTGGTTGCTGTGGTGTTGAGGTGGGATGGGATGGGATGGGCCGAGAAAATTAAAAAAAGATGGGGAGCGGCGGCGGCGGGCGGGAGTGAGCTCAGACTTTTGCTAGCGAGCTGCGCCCAAGAGGATCCTTTATCGATAGCAAGCCGGGGTGTGTGGAGGGGTCTTAAGAACTTGTAAACTCGCAAAAAGCTGTTGCAACTTTGACCAGACGACAGGAGGAATGAAGTGATTTGAACCTCGTCGTAAAGTCTTGGTCAGAGAAACGGGGGAAGTGGCCTCCGGATGAGAAATCCAATCTGAGGTAGAAAAAAAAGTCCAGTAGTTTCTCTGTTGTAGCGTTGTCCTTCAGCCTAATCGTCGTACGGGAGGATTGGGTATCAATGCCCTTATGAATAGAGTGGGGATAGGAGAACTCCGCGAGGTCCCATCTTTATGACTCCTCCGAGTCCTGATAGTAAGTAAAAGAGATGGATAGAAGTTGGAGCTGAGGAGGAGAAGATATGTCCGGGGTGTGAAGGAGGGTTAAAGAGAACAATAGAGGCTGCATTGCCCGCCGCCCGGGGACTCGTGCTATGCTCTGCGGAGAATGACATGCAACGTGCTGCACTATACTGGACGGTGCAAATATTCTATGTACGATGTAAGTAGTCACACTGACGACTGACCACCGCACCCGTTGCGATTCCTCGCTGCTTCAATAACATTGGTAGGCGGCTTGTGAGAGCCAGCGATCCTGATTGGAATGCTGCCCTGCGAATGCAAAGCCAACACTGCCCACCAGTCTCTTTCATAGGCAGAGGAAAGCGATGGGTAGGCAAGACACCACGCCCTCGACCGAGTTTGTGTCTATCTGCAGCCGCCTCCTAGATGCAATTTTGATGGTGGATGAATGACTCCCTCCGCCCCTCAGGCGGGGAAGAATGAGCCAATATCAATTTCGCTGAAGAGAAACGACAGCAAAATCTGGAATGCCCAGCTCTTACTCTCCAATCACTCCTACTTTGAGATATGCCAGTGCTGCTGTGTTACCCAGCCAACTTTCTATACCTCCATATATTCTGATATAGGAGTCCTATTTGCGCTGGAAGCTTCTTTCGTGTTTCAGAGCCAACAGCAAAATGTATTTCAGAATTAACAGATCACCTCCATTCCATTGGAGACCGTCGGGACACGGATCTGGCGTGATGCAAGTCATCAAAATAAACCCCATACCACTTGTCCCAGCTGAAGCGGCGTCATCCAACCTAACCGGGGAGCAGGAGAAGAAGCAGAAGCTTGATATCTGGGCGATTACTCCCTATCCCGGGTCGAGGAGTTTGAATACCGGGTCGTTACGACGAACTGAACCGAAGGATTCCAAAGACCTTCGGGCCAGTGATGTCGTCGCCGTCACCCTGCATACTCCATATTTATGCATTATATGCAGGCCACTGAAGATGTGCAAACCTTACCCTTTTGGGCGTACACACCACACTACAGCTTCCATCCAACTGGAAGACGGATAATTAAGTCAGTCAGATAGAAAAGCCACGGCCAAGACCTGATGGCGAATTGTATGTTCCACCCACTGCCGTCTCATCGTGACTCGGTTTGAGGCCATTCGCAAAAGGCACAGTGGAAGTGGAGTCTCGTCTCTCCACAGGCTGCATCCGCTGCTGACAAAGTCCACATTAGTACCTTTACTACCCTACGGGCTACTCGGTATGACGGTAGTGCCTATCAAGATCTTAACCTCCGCATTAGTGTAACCTACAAGGCTGAGATCACGACACACCTGCCAGTCGTCCCGTATCTACGGAAGAGACAAAGTCTCAGATCCATATAAACGTTAGACCGGAAAAGGAAACAGGCAATGGCAGATAGCAGATAGAGCTTTATCTGTTCATTTGCAAGTAAGGTTGATCCTTCAGATAGTCACGATAAATGATCGTCTTTCTCCCCACACCCTCAGCCAACCGCACACCGCTTTTTGACCTCCAAGAGTCATCCTCGTAAATACGAATATGTGCTCTATCGCCCCATAGAATAGAAACGCCACACAAATCCGAGAATCGACTCGCCGTCGAGGCCATAAATTTGCCGCAAAGCATCAGGCAAACGTCTAGTCATCTGCTGTATTATTGGTTGGTCCATACTCACGACTGTTGCGTCTCGGGCTTTTTCCACAGGGTGAATTTAGCGAGCATCTTTGGATTCCTTCTCGAGCTTTATTTGGACCCCGAGTCCCTCCCCTGATCAATAATACCACCCGCGTTATTGCCCCGGGCAAAATCGCGAACTCTTTTGTGCAACCCGCAGAGCGTCGCGATTGCGTTACCCCAGCCGGCTTCGTACATGTTCAAGTATGTGGGGCCGAAGGGCTATTGGGGGCGAAGTTAGACGAACTACGATTTGAATCCGTGCGATGAAGGAAAGAAAGAAAAGCTACTATTGTAGACTATTTTTGGTAGAGACTTCTCAGAGAGGTAGAAACCCTATATACCTCCCTTCATCTGAGTATCAACCATTGTTGCGTGCTCTA
Source organism: Gremmenia infestans (assembly GCA_032629725.1). Lineage (NCBI taxonomy): Eukaryota > Fungi > Ascomycota > Leotiomycetes > Helotiales > Hamatocanthoscyphaceae > Gremmenia > Gremmenia infestans. The sequence continues at coordinate 149,631 of JAFEVB010000012.1, forward strand.
TCTTGACCTTGGGATAGCTCACGTCACTTGACTCTGACGTGAGACTCCAGACTTTCCAAAAACTGGGATCATGTCCCAAACCAGTTAGCTGTAGCTAGCTTAGTACTACCTCGTAGCCAGCGCCGAAGTTCCAATTGACCTCGGAGACCGATAGGTGCTGTTTTGAGAGCCTTGCAGATGCTATGCACTTGAGCATACTTGGCACATCAAATCTCCCCAGCCCAGTTGCAAGTCATTGTGGCCCAAAGATCATGATACAGGGGCATACCAGTAGTCGATGTTTGATACTCAGAGGCCCCAATTTCATTGAGATCAGAGGACCCTCCATAAGTTGAACCTTTGGGGGAGTTTAAGTAAGCACTTAGGCTCGGATCCATTATTGGACAATGACCCATCGCGATACTAGCTACTTTTCCGGGTTGCACGACAAAGGATTCCGGCTTTATGTTAGCAACTCGGCGCTCGTAAGACTTCTTGACGCTTGCTAGTAACATCTTGAAGACGTAAAGTACGTCGGGGTTCCTAGGATGATTGACATCTTCGGAAGAAGTCTTGGTGGATGACAAATGCTGGAAGCGGTAACAGAGACAGTCGAGGTACATTACTAAAGGTATGTTCGTCCTTGTCGTATTTGAATCCCATCCTCGATTCGCAGCCATGAGAAAGGTGAGGCGAGAGAGAACAAGTGTCGCTTCGACCATCAGACCCCACTGCACAGATGTAAAACCTAGCAAGCTGGCCTCGGGTAATGACAGAAGGTACTCGAAAAATCTCTTGGAAGCATCTAGGCAATTGGTAAGATGAGACTGGACGATCGGAGCATTGTTTTTTTGTGAACGCAGGTGATCTCTGTATGGCTTACGCAGAAATCCAAGCTCATAGCTGTAGATCGAAAGGTCAACGGATCGTTCAGCAAGAGCCATATATGCTACACTATAAGTCAGTACCGGCATGATATATGTGGTTGGAGGCGTACGCAAGCTGCGGATCTCGTCCGGTATAGAGTCTCTCCATTGCTGAAGCTCATTCGTGAATATCTGAACATTCAACTCAGCATTGAGAGAGTCAAGGTGCGGATCGTCGCTCAGTTGTTTGTTAGCGTGGAGTTCCGTAATTTTCTCATTAAGGCGTCGCAATCTGACCATCGAATAAACGGGGGCCAGAAGCTCTTCGTCCATCAATGATTCGCCGTACACATCCATGACATTAGAGTACCGTAAGTTGTTTGGTTTCCCAAAGCCTTGACAATAACTAGGGAAATATGATTAGCAGGGCGGTGTTACAGAGCCTCTAAGTAGAGAGGTATCAAACTCACGCAGAAGACAAGTAGTAACACCCGAGATATGCTCTCTTCGCTGCTTTTGTGAACTCGTCGTTCTCAATGAGACCTTCTGTGCGTATAGCGTTGAAGTTGCTGAGGTTCGGCAATTCTCGGTCCAGCCCAAGATCAGCGGCAAGACTAATCGCAAGATTTATATACATAGATGATTGATTATGTCGAGGATTTATATGGATTGGGTACCTCCATTACAATCAGTCCCAAACTGTTAGGTAATTGGGCAGATCAACTTACCATGCGATGTACACAAGCAACCCTAGTAAGAAATCGAGGCTCTTTTGCCCTTCAACGATCACCTTGGAACTCAGGACGCGCCTAAATTCATGGTCCTAAACGTCGGATCTCGGAGTTAGCGCAGCTTTAGAGGGTTTCAGGAGTAATTCTGCAAAACAAGCTACAGGGCTCAACTCCGAAAAGCACCTGAAAGAGAAGCATCTGCTTCGGCATCTCAACTGACCATCTGATGGTACAAAGGCGGATCTTTAATCGATGCGCTCGTAAGAATTGCTAGCAGCAGGAACGGAGACGATTTCGACAAAGAGGGAACAGTGGCATCTTGGGGAATCTGGACAAATGGAAAACAAGGAGCCATCAGGCGAAATCTGGAGAGAAGTTCTTCGCCATCGAGGAGGCTAATTCGCCGTTGCTCTATAAGTGGCGAAGCAGCTTGGACTTGTTCCATATCATGGATGCGCTTCGTTTCTAGAGGGCCGTCTTCGCCGAAAAACTCTTTATGGCGTCGGTGGAGTGCTAGCAAATCCTTTTGAGTATCTGGAGGCAACACGGGGGGAAGATTGATAGAAAACTCCGAATCATCGAATATGGGGGATTGATTCTTGTTGGGGTTGGTAGAAGATTTTCTAAGGGTATATCAGCAAGGGTATTTCCCCGAATCCTCACGGAAATAGAATGCTAGTATGACCTACGTATTGCGAGTTCGCATTGGGCGAGCTTTAGATCGGACAACACAGTCATTGCTACTCTGTTCGCATCTGTGGCACACATCCTGCCCCTTGCTGAAAATGCAACGACTTTTGCTGGCTCTGCAAGCCTCACACGCACGAGCATTCCTCAATTTTGATGCCGTGCCGTTTTCAGACATTTCCTTGTGCCGTCGGAGACAATTACTAAACTGAACTTCAAAAATGGATTTGTGGCAACTGCTGTCTCCAGTCCGGATGTCCATGTTCATATACGTGGTCTCGGAATGGATTTGGCCGGATGTACACCTTGTGCGGATGTACGGATGTACGGATGTACGTAGCGCGATCCCATTGGACAATGCGACACGGCAGCCGGCAGCCAATGATAATCGACGCAATATAATCCTACCATGGGGCCACTCTTGGAGTGCACCACAGGCAGAATTAAGTCAGTAAAACAACAGAGGAAGTCCCTGCTCATGGAAACTTTCACACAACGACGTTCCCATAGACTATTCTATCCCACTAAAAGCTTTATTCAATATTACAGCAATTGGACGTCTGCCACGCACGCTCGATGATCTGACGAATAAACCCCATCGTCAAAGCGGTTTGCCAAGACGGCATATGTAGCGTACTTGACATGGTCACTTTTCCTTGCAAATATGAAATCAATCCGAGCTGGTGTATTGTCCACATGACCGAAGGAGGTAAAAGTCATCTCGTTGCCGTATCGTAGTTCTTCGGGGATGCTCACGCCAATGTCTTCCATCGCCGATTCGGGTGCAGTCATAACTTGATAGGCTCCATCATCAGGGGGGCTGTTGAAATCGCCTGCAAGCAAAACAACAGAAAAATCCTCCAACATCACCTCAGAGGAGATGAGGGAAAGTATAAGCTTGGCACTCTCCTTTCTAGATTTAGCACCCTCATTATCGAAATGAGTGCTCATAACAAGAACAAGTTTCCCGGTTTTTGCATGTACAAAGGTCCCGATGGTGACAATGCGAATACTCGCAGCATCCCAGCCTCTTGAGGGCTTCTCGGGTGTTTCACTCAGCCAAACCGTTCGCCATTCCTTGACGTGAAAGATAGAAGGTCGATAGAATATAGGGGAGTATTCGCCAGCTTGCTTGCCATCGTCTCGGCCGACTCCAATGTAGTCCCACTCTCCGGATGCAGAGCCATTGAGTGAGGTTTGGACATCCACAAGCTGGGAATGAAGTACTTCTTGAAGGCAGATGAATGTCTCGGGTATACTCGTGGAGTTGAAGACGAGCTCGGAGCAGAGCCTTGGACACCGAATTGGCCATCGCTCCTCGCCCTTGAAAGGCGCCTCAGTGGCGTATCGAATGTTGTGCGTTATAACACGGAGATCAATTGATGTTTCGTTGTTCCTGCTCCCCTTGTGGTTCTCATCCGAGACTTGCCTTCGAGTCATGATGCGTGAAGCTTGCGACGCGTCAAGAAATGGCTTCAACCCTGAACACTTTGTCTAATGGAACTCGGCTGAGACATTGATGGCACCGCAGAATACTTTAGCCAGTAATTTGCACAGACAAAGAATAAGATGAATAAGAAGAAGATCCGGCGGTTGCAAATAATAGATCCACTCCGGCGTGTATTCATTTATATTTGGGGTAAATATCGCGAGGTTGCTGAGTCAGAAAAACGTACTGTACCGAGAGAAGTCCTACCCCACCAGAGCCCCAAATTCCTTACAGCCCACAGCCTCTTCACTTTGTTCAAACTCCAAACACAGCACATGGCACCACTGCACCATTCCAGTCTCGTCCTGTCATATCGCTCGACCACTGGAATACTGCAATGCTGCTTGCCTGCGCCACCCCAAGCACTTTTGATTGGACACTCGCGATGCAAGTGCACGTACTCAGCGGCTTGCTGCTTCAGCTGCAAGCCTTGGCGGTTATCCCAAAATATATTAAAGTTGAGCTTATTCGCATTCTCAAATTAATTGACATCTTTCGTACAAGTGCCTTCCAATTCTGTTCGCTTTTGCCAGAGCCTTTATCTATTGCTTCCTACATAAGTACTGTGTTTGAGAGGATCGCTCCTTCCCTGTGTCATCTCGCCTGGCCTTGGAATTCTTCGCCATTTCCGAATTCCTTCATAACGTAGCTTTTAAATATCGTTTTTTCTCGGATTAATTTGATCATCTTCTCTTGATTTGGCTTTCTTCAATCGAAATCTCAGTCACAGCAAGCTTAAGAACATTCAGCCATCATGCGTTCATCAATCCTTGTCCTCCCGGCGGCAATAGTCGCGTTTGTTTCAGCACAGGTAGAGAGTTCATATTCTCTCGAATCTATCCTACATCTACTAATATATTGCAGACTGCGCCAACACCTACAACAGGCATCATATACTCCAATACCACCTCAACGGCGGCCGTTACCACAGGATACACCACATCTGTGGTTGTCGTCGGAGGCAAGACCACGAGCGTCTTGGTTAATGGAGCAGGCCAGACTTCTTCTTTCCGCTCGACAGTCAGCCCCACAGCGAGCCTTCAGGGCAGTGAGGCGGGGAGGAGCTTCCGGGAAGTTGGCGGTGTCTTGTTGGCTGCTGCGATGGGATTTGCGCTTGTGTTATAGGATGATGTCTTGCTCGGTGTATGTTCAGACTGTGGGTTTTCGTGGCTGGTGGGAAAATCAAGAAATTACCCTTCCGTTTTATGGTTCGGAGTTGGACTCTAGATATTAAACTATAATGTTTCTGCTCGGCGTACAAAATCATAAGACATGAAAAGTCTCAAGCTCCATGAAGTGACGGAGCAAGTTCAATCGGAGGTATATCGTACGATCGTACGGACCTTTAAGGAATCCAAACCTGATAAGTCACCCAGCTCGGTCACTTTAGTAAGTCTTACCTTGAGCGTCAAACGAGTCATGTATAGTTCCAGTGGTTCTAGTTATTCTATTATCGCTCAACCAGGAAAGATCTTCGCCGACAGCGCTTCAGAAAGCACTATTACAAATGACTATATACCAAAAGCTTTTGATATATAAGATTCCACAGACGACACGAATGATGGGGAAGCCACCCGCACTGCCTTGAATTTCACGCGTGTCACGTGTGCAATAACCTACTCGCAAGCCTCGTGCCAAGAATGTCTTATCGATTTCACATCAGCCATCCTCACCTCACTTTCCCATCTTCAAAGCTCACGGTGACCTCATCTAGTCATTATCCTCCCAAATCCGGGGTAGTTGCCCTTTTCTCCCCCTCGGTGTATGCTGCGTGCCTTGCAGTCACACCCAGAATGCGGCTGGTGCAGGACATGGCTTGCGGAAGAACCCCCATTCCCATCACCAGATAGGCTCCCACCCTGACCACCCAACTCGTAACCGCCATACGCGGAAGCAGTCACGACTCAAGGCTTACGTTCCTTTCACCTGTTTCTTATCTGTCTTGGTTTTCTTACGGCAAGTGCTGATGGAGGGCTGTCTCACTTCAGTGTGATTCATAGCACGCGCTCGGCAAGCGTGGCTGAAGCGTGGTGGTGACTGTCTACGCCCTCCTCTTTCTAGGTAGCTACGTGACTTATTTTTCGTATGCGTATATATCTCACACCCATCGCTCCCCGTATTTATTGTATTTCTATTTCCATCTTAATTTTGCTTCAGAACAAATAAACACCTACATTCGCTGAGATACCATAATCCACCCCGCAAAGCGCATCCAACCCACAGACCGGCCGTTGAGCCGGATTCGACGAATACAAATATACCAACACTCTTTATTATTTCCACGAACAAGAAGGCGAGATGCCGTTCAACGAACAGCAGAAGCGGAACCAGCGCCGAGAGTCCTGGCCCCCTACTATCGTCCGCATCCCAGAGGACCTTGAATCCATCGACGAAAACCCCATCTCATTCTTCCTGACCTCTCCCGAAGACATGGACGACTTCCTCTCCGACGACGAACTGTCAGCAGGCATCGACCCCAAAGTGCCTAAAATCAGAGAAGTCTCGCCAAGCAGTCTGCAACGCGTGCCGAGGCTTGAAGAAGACGACGAGGAGGAGTTCGAGGTGCCTGTGACTCTACAAGATTTCACGGAGAGGCATAATAATGGGAGGAAATCGAGGACGGGACAATACAAAGATGGCGCGGGGAGGTTAACCGGGCTAGGCATCACGCTCCCGGAACATGCGGCGATGCGTGGACGGCCGAGAGTCAAACTTGTCCCTGAAGGACGCGGGCATGGACGTGGTAGGGCTAGGACGTTGAGTGCGCGGCGACCACAGAGTTGGAGGGAACCGAGTCCGGAAATTTTCTCGATCAAAGAGGAGCGTGAGGATGAGGGCGAGGTTGGGGGAACGGCGATGGGGAGGAGTGTTTCGACGCCTGGGACGATCAGCGGGGGGATCTTGAAGATGAGTCCTAGCTTGAGTCTGAGTCCAGGGCCGAAGAAGAGGGTTCATTGGGCGGACACTTAATGGGGTACATAAGTGTATGATTGGGTAGCATTTGCATGGTCGGCGTTTGGGTGCTGTGATAATAACATTTTCATCATACCCTCAGATTGCATACTTTCATTTTCCCATCTAGAGTTTCACAGTTTTGGCATTGTTTGCATTTACATATGTTTGTCTCCTTCCTTTTGAGGAGTTTAATTGCGTGGACTCGGCACATCGATTGTATATTAATGGAGGAGGAGGAGCTCACTCCTGGTACTCCTTTGGTAGATATCTGGATGTTGGTCACTGAACAGGGCGTAATGGAGATTATTCCCACAGTACATATTTTGCCAAGTCCTGTCTTCGTCCTTGAATAACCTTTCTACACTCTACCAATTTTCACTCCACAAGTTTTCATCTGCGCTTCCGAATCTCATCTGTACATATCTATCTACTAGAATTAATAGTATTATAACGTTTAGAAAGCTAAGTAAGAGAGGTAGAAGCCTCTTTATACAGTTTCACTTCTTAGCGCCATACTAAGCCTTGGCAGTCATATGACTTTCACTTAAAATACAGGTCATATGACTAGTCACGTGATCTCCTTTTCACATCATGTCAGGTTCCTGACACCTATAGTAGATATCTCTTTTTCTTTCTAGTATAAAAGTTTTTTCTTTTAGTAATAAGTATAACTAATTTTATATAATTTTAATATACCTATAATAATTCCTATAACCTTCTATAATAGTAATATAAACCTCTTTTATATCTAAATACTAATCTTAATTTTTAGAGATCTTCTTTATCTAAATACCCTAAGACCTTTATCTTTATAATACTTTAGTATCTAATACTATAAAAAAGCATATTTATAGAGATTACTATATAAGCACTAGCTCTTTTTTTATAGTATAATATACTACTTTTAATAGCAAATCCTTCTTATCTAAATAGTTTTCTAATTTCCTAAACTAGTTCTTTTTATCTTGCCTAACTATACTATATCTTATATATAACTGCTTAGATCTTTAAACTTTTTAAACTACTATTATTTCTTAGGGTCTTTATAATTCCTACTTCTCTTTATAGAAGATTTTCTAAAAGCTAATTGCATTTAAGTATAGAAACACTAAAATAAGTAATAAAGATCTTTATATAGGTTACTAATATAAAAAGAAATAAATGCTTATATAGATAATAGTTTATATATAAGTATAAAGTATAGAAAGTAAAAAGTAAAAGAATAAAAAGTAAATAAAAAGAGTAAATCCTAAGCAAGTTACTAACTAATACTAAAAACTATAACTTAAGAGCAAAAAGAGTATATTATAGATAGATAATATCTTATATAAATATATATCTACTAAGTATATAGCTATAAGCCGCAGAACTATAACTACTATATAATATTAGATAACTAGGAAAAAACTAAAAAATCCCTACTATAATACTTTAATTTAGTAAAGAGGTCTACTATAGCGCTGAAATCACTAGTTATCTTAGTAATCTTTAGCTATAATATCATAGGCTTAAATCAAAGGTCTATAGCTCTAAGAACTCTAAAAAGTATACTATTTTTCAGGCTATTAAAGGGCCTCTCTTTATTATTAATAAGCCCTATCTTTATCTATAGCATAGTAAGATTATTTGCTATTTCCGCTATTATAGTATGCTTAATAGTAGAGGTATAGCTTATAAAAGCGGTTGTCTTAGCGCCTAGCTACTATATTCTTAGTAGGGAATATAAGGTCTTTAGAGCATCCTATTACTCCTTTATAGTGTTTTTTAGAAGGATATACTATAGCGCTCCTTAGGTATATAAGCTTATAATTAGGATACTAGCTTTAGCATCTTTTACTATAGAGCGGTTTGATTTTATATTTATTTTAAGGTTCTTAGCTCTTAAATCGACCACTTTCTAAAGGCTTATGCTTTATAGAAAGCGCTTAACTTGCATGCTCTAAGGCTTATAATTAGGCTCTATAAGCTTAGTAATTTAGAGCTTCTCTATGCTAAAATCCTTTTCTATTATAGCAAGTGCTATAGTTAACTATAGGCTTCTATAAAGAGTCAAATGCTGAAAATATAGTAATAAATGCGCTAAGCGATAGCGTGTTCTAAGCTTATAACCTATTGGTTCTAAGCTATGTATGCAATGCTTAAAGCTATATTTTTAAGGTGTAAAAGCTTAAATTGACTGCTGTTCTATAGTAGGAAGTACGCTGTATATATAGAGCTCTCCAAGCTCTATTTCTAAGCAGGTAGCAATGCTTAGAAATAGGCTATTTATAACGATCGCCTAGCTTACGTAGTGCTAGGGTAAGTCTTATAACTTAAGTAGGTCCCTAGACCTAGGTTATTGTTGGGTTAATATTAGTATCTATTAATAGATTACTAGTTGCTATACTTAGGAGTATAGCTTATTATAAAGTATAAAGTAATAAGCGTATATTAGGAAATACTATTTAAGTTAAGCATAAAGCTCTTATCTAATAGGTAATAACCTAGTCTTATATAGAACCTTTATGCTGCTGGTCGACCTTGGTTAACTTAACTACTATTAATCTAGTCAACTGCTCGCTAGTTAACCAGTTAATTGCATTACGTAACTAATTATATAGTATAATAACCAAATGTTAGTAGGCCTACTCCCTAATAAATATACCTAAATATATATATATAGGACTATAACCTCTCTCCTAGGGGTTCTCCTATGTCTAAAACCAGACACTAAGCCTAAGGTCCCCTAGTTATATATTATATCTGTAACACTATTTCTCTCCTAGTTAGCGTTGCCCTAACGCTTAAGTATAATATAGGAAAACATCTTATTAGGCCTACGGCTTTCTTCTTTTCTTATTATGCTACCTAAACGTAATAGCAACCAATGTTCTCTCTCTTTTAGTAACGCTATAGAAAAGACTAGTAAATAAAACATAGCTTTTTATTCTTGTTATAAAAGAAGCAAAAGATAGTACATAGCGCCTTGCGACGTTAAATACACTTGTTATGCTAAGTGTATTTATTAAGGCAAAACCTGCAACGTTTGCTAGGTTAACTAGATACCTAAAGTTGTGAAGTAGAAGTTGCTAAAGCATTAGCGCTAAAAACTTCGTGCTAAGAAAGCTAAGGCTTTTGCGAAGATCCTGCGACTTAAGAAACTTTAAGAGGCGTTAGATGAAAAAAAGCAGCGCATAATCGCTGCTGGTTTAAATTCTCTTAATAAGCTTAATGCTCTTAAGAAGAAGGAGCAGAAAAAGCGTAAAAGGAGAAAGCGCAAGCGCAAAAGCCTGCCTGCTTCCTCTAGTATTAGGTCTAGTAATAACCTTTTTTTCTGTTCTAATCCTTTTAACAACCCTGCCTTTATTACATCTTTTGCAGCATATAATCCCTTGGATCCGTTCTGGTTAGGTTAGGGTATTAATCTTAGTAGCTTGCGAATATCTTAAGATTCTTAAGTATTACCTTTATTTCCTAAGTGTTCTCTAAGTATAGGTAGCCTATCTATTTAACTAGGTACTTAGTATAGCTTCTAACCTGCTTATAGTTTAGCATTGCTTCGACCTTATACTTAGCATTAGGGTTAACTAGTTGGATTTCCGTGACAGGCGCGGGTAGCGCCCCTAGTAGTGCTAGTTTAAGGAGGGATATATAGAATACTAGATATATGTTTATTGTTCTAGGTAGTGCCAATTCGTAGTTAACTAGTTCTACGACTTGCTTAATTTTAAACAGCCCTAGCTTCTTATGGTTTAGTTTCGTGCTTAGTCGTTTTATTTTAATATTTCTTTATATTAGGTAGACCTTATTTCTCTCTTTAAGCGTAGGTTCCATACTACGTTTTCCGTCGTAGTACAACGCTGCTCTTTTTATAAAAAATGCTAGGTCGCTAGCTAGTTCCTCCTAAAGTGCTTTAAGGTTTTCTACCTATATAGTTGCGGATTAGTTATCTACTCCTAAGATTATCGCAAAGCGGTAGGCCTTAGGGTTATAACTATAATTCGCGTATGCTAGTAAGATCTTTATATTTTCCGCAGCTAACGTGTTATATGCGAACTAGGCAAGTGGTAGAAGTCCTACCTAGTTGTTCTGCTTATAGTTTATATAATACTAGATATATGTTTCTATTATCTGATTTATCTGTTTAGTTTATTCGTTGGTTTATAGGTAAAAACTTATTAATAGTTTCCTTTTAATACCTAGCAAAGCTATAAATACTATCTAGAATTTTGAAGTAAAGAGCTAATCTTTATCTAATATGATTTCTTTTAGCGCGCTATAGTTTGCTACTACTACTTGGAGAAATGCCTAGGCTAAGTCTTTAGCCGTGCTTAATTCCTTATAGAGTATTATATAGGTGTATTTTATTAACCTATCTGTGATAACTAGAATAGAATTATATTTTACTCCTATTATTAGATCCTTAGATAGTAGTAGTTTAACTACGAAGTCCTATGCAATGGATGTCTAGGGAGTCTTTAGTATATTAGGTAATTGCATTATGCTATATAGGGCATATTATAATGCCTTATTCCGTATGCAAGTATTGCACTCGCTAATAACCTCTTTGACTATTGTTTGCATACCTAGGAAATAGTATCTCCGCAAAAGCCTTTCCTAGGTTCTAGTGTTTCCCTAATATCCGTAAGCTAGTAGCTTATATTATTTCTTAACGAATTCTTTTTAGATACTCTTAGGGATATATATTTTATTCTTGTATAGTAGAAGCCTCTCTGTATTCTTCTAGAAGTATTATAAGATGCTTTCCGCTACTACGTCCCCTTTATATGCTAATCTGATTTTATCCGTAAATAGGTCGCTATTAATACAGGTCGCAGCTGCAATTTATCGTTTATTTAGGATAAAGTCGTTACTATTTTCCTAGAAAATCGCAACGCCCTTTATTTCCTTTTTTACCTTATATCTTAGCTTCCAACTTAGTGCATTAGCGCGTGCGTTCTCTATCCTCTTTATATATTTAATTCGTAAGTTATAGATAGCAAGTGTCTCTGCCTACTTTATCTATTGCTTATTTAAGTCTTTAGTTATAGTAAAGCCAATAAGATTCTTATAATTAGTAAGAATCGTTACTAGGAAGTTAGCCCCCTAAAGGTAAACCTTCTATTTCTATAATGCTTTAACTATTGCTAGGAGTTCCTTATTATATATATTATAGTTAAGTTCCACAGATATTATTTTTCTAAAGTAGTACGCTACTAGATGCTAGCTGCTATCTTTATGTTTTTATATAAGCACTTTCTCTATTGCTTTATCTAACGCGTCTATCTCCGCTATTAACTTAAGTTCTAGCTAGAAGTTCTAGCAGATAGGTTCTTTTGCAAAGGCCTGCTTTAGCTCTTAGAATGCCTTTTCTGCTTTATTTATCTATTTAAACTTTTTCTCCTTTTTTGTTAGGTCTATAAGTAGCAAAGCCTTCTTTAAATATAACTTAATAAACTTTTAGTAGAAGTTCGCAAATCTTAGGAAAGATTGCACCTATTTAACTATAGTTAGCGTCTCCTAGGTAATAATCGCTTGGACCTTTTTAGGGTCTAGGCCGATTTTCCCTAGTGTAATTATATAGCCTAGAAAGGTAATTTCTTTTATATAGAAGTTGCACTTAGATAGCTTTAAGCGGAATCTTTTTACTACAAGTGCTTCTAAGACCTATATTATATATCCTACGTGCTATTCTTCATCGTTTAAATACACTAGTACGTTGTTAAGGTAACATATATAAAACCTATCTAAGAAAGCCCTTAACGCGTTATAGTTAACTTCTTAACAGGTTGCTAGGGCGTTGGTTAGCCCAAACGGCATAACCTAGTACTTATAGTAACTAAATCTAGTTCAAAATGCCGTTTTCTATTCCTTGCTCTCTACAATGCGGATTAGGTAATACGCGTCCTTTATATCTAGTTGCATAAAGATTACCGCCTTCCTTAGACGGTCCTGCATATTGTCTGCCTATAGTAGTAGGTATTAATTTTTTATAGTTATCTTATTCAACTTTTAGTAGTTAACGCAAAATTGATCTAGTTTGTCTTTTTTCTTCGCAAATAGCGTTAGCGCTCCTAATAGAGAGTGCAACTCTCTTATCTATCCTTTAGATAACGCTTTATTAATATACTCCCTTTATAGTCTTATCTTTTTTTTGCTATACTAGCGAAGTGGTTCCTAAGAAGGTTTGCATCCTTCCTTAAGCGGTATCTTATAGTCCTATGGTTAATGTTTAGGTAAGGCCTCCTTACTTTATAGGTTATTAAACATCTATTTAAACTTCTTATACTATACTAGTATCTCTTTTTTAACCTTTATATTATCTAGTAGAGGGCCTTAGATTGCGTGCCTTAGCGCGTTATAGAAGGTAGCGCTAACCTCTCTATAGCTATATAGTTATTTTAATGCGCAGCTGCATTAGGTAAACTTCACCTTATAAGTTTCCTAGTCGATTTCTGGATTATATTATCTAATCCAAAAAACACCGAAAATAGCCTAATTATCTCTAATATAGATTATATCTAGGCTGATTTCCTTCTGGTAACCTCTAATAGTTACCTGTATAGGCATAGTCTTATGCTTAACTATCCCTCCATTTATTTTAATTACTGTTTTATTAATAACAGTAAGTAGGTAGGGTTCTACCTTCTCCTATATTAGTACGTTAAGCCTCTTTACAGCTTCTAGTAAGATAAAGTTCCTTTGCGCACCGGAGTTAAGCATAACCTATAGCTTTTTTCCTTTAGTGCTAGCATTTAGTATTACGTGGTTTTAGCCTCCTATAGCCGCCACTTGCTTTCCTAGTTATCTTCCTTCTAGGACCTTATATTCTATAAATTGGTTTTCCTATAGTTAGTAACTGCTTTCCTACCTTATTAGTTAGTACAAAGTGTTTAGCGCGAACATGCTTTATGCTTTATTACTAATATATTACTAGGCGAAAATTGTTAGGTTTATAGGAAATAAAGGAAAAGTTGTTTTCCTCTAAATGCGTTTGCCTAACCCTTCGCTAGTAATTTCCTAAACGTCTCCTAGCTTTATGATTAAGCTTAGCCTTAGCATCTTCTCTCTAAGGATGCTTTCGATGATCCTAGGTTGTTAAGATGCCTTAAAAACAACTTGTTATATATCTTGGTATATAACTATATAGTATATGCCTTCTTCTAGTTTCTCTATTCCTAGCTAGAAGTCCCTTTTAAAGGCCGGTTTATCCCTCTCTTTAGGTTCCTACTAGTTTCCTGCAGAAAGCTTATTGCTAGCTATAATCTATTCTTTATCTATATTAGGTAGCTAGTTCGTAGGATTCTAAGATAAGCTTGCTTTCTTTTCTGCGTTTATTTCCTAGCTTTTATACTTAGGTAGTTGTATGCTATACTTCTACCCCTTAGGGTCTAGTCGCAATGCTGTACCTAAGGTTTATATAGCCGCGCTTACGTTTTATTTCTTTTAGGGTCCTTTTTTTTTCTGCCTATAAAAGGATGCTAGGTATCTAGGCAATCCACACTTAAAACAAAGTCCTTTTTAACGTCGCTTATCCTATTTCTCCCTAGAGAGTAGGTTTAGCTTCTAGTAAGCGGCGTTAATTTCTATTAGGTCCCCCTAATTCTTCCTTGCTATTAATCCTATCTTTTTTAATTATTTACTAAAGTTATAGGTCCTTTTTTGTTTAAGGGACCTTTTAAAGAATCGGTTATTAATCTTAACCGCTTTCTTGATTATTTTAGCAAAACTGTTTAGTTGGTCTATCTTAGTTAGCTTGTCCTTAACAAAGTCCTTTAGTTCTGCGTAGTACTAGCTAGTTAGGGCGCGGTCGCTCTATCCTGCTATGTCCAAATACTGCTAGAACCTAGCCGTGTATTTAGCAGCTAACTTATTCTGCTTTAGTTATCGTAGCTTTTATTTAGCTATACTTTGCTGTTTAAGGTCGCTAAAGACTTATTAGATGTTTTTCTTAAATGCTTTATAGCTTATAAACATAGCCTAGGTTAAGGTTCTTGCTCCGGTTATAACTTGTCCTTAACTAGTCTTGTTTACTATAAAGTCGTTAATATAGGTCTTAACCTAGTTAAAAGCCATGCCCTAAAGGTAACTAATTACATAGATAACCTTTACTGCCTTAGTTCCAAACAAGTATTAGTTAAACAGAATATATATATCTATTAAAGTTAGGAAGTTATCCAACTTGCCTTTATCCCTATAGAACATGTTAGGTGTCTTAACAATCGCAGTTTGTTTTTATACTACAAGAGTCTAGGCTAGCGCTAGCGTAGAAGCTAGAGTTAGTGTTAGGGTTAGGGTGTCCTTCCCCTTAGTAGATCTAGTAGATAACATTATTCTATCGACAAAAAGACTAGTGCTTAAAGTGTAACGATCGCCTAGCTTACATAGTGCTAGGGTAAGTCTTATGACTTAAGTAGGTCCCTAGACCTAGGTTATTATTAGGTTGATATTAGTATCTATTAATAGATCACTAGTTGCTATACTTAGGAGTATAGCTTGTTATAAAGTATAAAGTAATAAGCGTATATTAGGAAATACTATTTAAGTTAAGCATAAAGCTTCTATCTAATAGGTAATAACCTAGTCTTATATAGAACCCTTATGCTGCTAGTTAACCCTAGTTAACTTAACTACTATTAATCTAGTCGACTGCTTGCTAGTCGACTAGTCGATCGCGTTACGTGACTAATTATATAGTGTGATAACCAAATATTAGTAGGCCTACTCCTTAATAAACATACCTAAATATATATATACAGGACCATAACCTCCCTCCTAGGGGTTCTTCTATATCTGAAACCAGACACTAAGCCTAAGGTCCCCTAGTTACATATTATGTCCGTAACACTATTTCTAAGCATTTGCTATAGTATTACGAATGTAACATGTGACTAGGGGACCTTAGGCTTAATGTCTAGCTTGCTAGGCATAGAAGAACCCCTAGGAGGAAGAAGGTTTCTTTATAGTAGCTAATGTGATAACCACGCATGATGGTCAGCCAGTCACGTGACGTGTCACGTGATAAGGATGGATCATTTGGATCGCAGTGATCCATATGATCCGGGATCGGTAGGATTAGAGTGATCTATATGATCTAGGATATAAAGGTTCTATATAAGGCTGGGTCGTTACCTATTAGATAGGAGCTTCGTGCTCAACTCAAATAGTATTTCCTAATATACGCTTATTACTTTATACTTTATAACAAGCTATACTCCTAAGTGTAGCAACCAGTGATCTATCGACAGATACCGATATCAACCCAACAATAACCTAGGTCTAGGGACCTAACTTGAGTCACAAGACTTACCCCAGCACTACGTGAGCTGGGCGATCGTTACACATAGCGTATATACGCTATTTGTAAGCTTTGCCATAGGGCATTTCTAAGCTTTGCCACCTGCCACTTACAGGCTACAATAGATATCTCCGATGATCTGATTACTCCATCCGCTATTAATTATATACTAGTTTCTAGTCAAGTGAGCTCCTCAACGCCATGACTGACGTGACACACTTGTATTCTCGGAGATAGAAGAGCTGAGCTGGTGGCATGGAAGCTGGAGTGAATTATAGAATTCCACCGTACGAGATATAAAGGTAGACCACAACACTATAGAATGACCAACTAAAATAAGGATGGAGCAGCTCTTGATTAAGCTGCGAAGAATATCAATAAAATTGCGGGGTTCGCAGTTGTGAGTTGTTCCAGAACTACCTATGGGTTTTCTTTAATGCAAGAAAAGAAAAGGTGAATAAATAGATAAGTGTTAACTTAAACTAGAACTAACTGAGCCTTGACAGATAGTGGCTTCTCGCCGGCACTTCAAGCTCTAGAGACTAAACGTTACATGTACTCAAACACACTCGCAGGTCCTTTGTATTCTTTTCACAAGCAGAGTTTGTACAATTGGTATATTTCATATATTGCAAAATTCCAACTAATTACTATCTAGGAATTGGTAATAGGTCGCTTCTCGAAATACTCTAGAAAGGAAGGAGTACGGCTAAAGCAAGGTATCAAATCACCTCTCGCTGTATGGTTAAGAAGCCAATAATAATATGGTACATGTAGAGAGGGAAGATGTCAAGATAGAAAGGTAGTTAATTAAGTCAAGATTGACACCGCGAAAGAGGTTGTTTTATGGGATTCATAGGTTTGTTAACAGCTCCTCATCCAGTCATATCATTACATTTGCTGTTCATCAGCTATCCTCTGGGTTTTCATCCCTCTCTCATGCCAGCTTCATCACTAGCAGTGATTTATTGCCTGCCTCCACTTTCTGAAAGCTTCATCCTGACAACTGAACCCCTTCACCACAAGAGCGCTCGAAAACAGCTTGCTCCATTCGTATAGGTCTTGAGGGTCGTCATTCGGTTCACTTAGGCGGTAGGCCCAATTGGTTGCGGGCCTCGTGGCAATCCAAAAATTGGGACAATAAGCAACAGACTCCCAGTCATTAATAGCCGCCACGCTGTTCCCATCATCAGAAACAAGGATGTTGGTGGGGCCAAGATCACAATGATAGAACGGAAGAGCATCGACGTCAAAGTGCGGAACCGGCTTATCGGAGATTTTGGACATGTATTCTTTCAGGTCAAGACCTGATAAGGGCCCAAGAGTGACCGGTAACCAAGTAGTCGTGTAGGAAGCGGGAGCGCGTTTCTTGAGCCAGTTCTCATGAACACCGCATCCAGAGGCAGACTCGTAGTTCGTCGACGTCTTTCCAGCAAAGGTAAAGCAGTGCTCGGCCATTTCGTTGGCGATGCTCTGGCGCTGGCCAGTAGAGAGGGTCGGCCACGCGACATTCAATGTTCGGGCATGGATTCGTGTCATGATCAAGAATGTGCGGTTGAGAGGTCGGTCAATCCACGAGTAAAGGACCTCTGGCAATGAGACCGAGGGGAAGTTGTCGCGGACGAAGTTCATAGTCGAGGCTTCAAGCTGCCGGCCCTCACTCCAACTTTTTACCTTGCAAATGACTTCGTTTCCAATACCCCAGACAGCTCCGTTGGTGCCATTATCCTGGATCCGATCTGTTATTGAATCACCCTCGCTCAGGTTCATAAGAAGTGATTCGTTCTTAGGAAGAAGATGAAAGGTGTTGAGGCCGTCCTGCCAAGAGACGATGCTACCGGGAGGAGGCGCGTCTTGAGCGTTGAGTTTGGCGCATATCATGCTAGAACCTAGGGTCCACAGCTGTGAATTCATCCGTTTCACGGACTCTCGCGCTGGGGGTTCCATTTCACTACTTGAGTTAGCACAAGTCCCTAGCAGCAGCCTTCAATTCCGCCTACCAAACCACCATCTTTGCTTCTGGGAGGTCTTCAAGGGGGGAGGTGTTGCCGGTTCTGACGGTTGTTGCTTTGTTGGTGGTGGGCCTAGAGAGCCGGAGGCTTTTGGGAGATTTTTGATACTTGTAGGCTTTAGCGTGCTAGTTATATTCACTATTACTGTAAAATGATGGCTGAATGGGCAGGTTTACGGATTCACATGGGTGACTGTTGTCCGATTATCTGGCCATGGCAGGGTTGTGATTTCATGCCGTTGGAAGTTCAGAAGCCCGGTCATCATTTTAATGCGTATATTCACAGAACCCGCCAAGCTGGGAATGTATAGAGCCCTTCTTATAATATGCTCTACATGAGCTTGATTTATGAATGTCCTCTTTGATACCCCGATCACACGCGCCTCTGAATGTCCTGGATAGAGAATCACTTGGATTGGATGACTGCCCCGAAAAAGATCTGGAAGTATAAAAGCTATGGAATATCCTACTAGATTCAAAGAAGAATTCTGCATCTATCAGCATCAAAGCCATCTTCCCGCCTCCCTACCAAACATCCCTCCTTGAAAGACCACCAAAGCTCTTCATACCACTACAAGACAAGAAAGCCAATACAACAATGCACTCCCAAGCTGCCCCCGTGGTTAACACCAACACCACCGTCACGGCACTCGTCAACGCCACATCCTGCCCGAACAAGAAGTGCAAATTCAACAACACCACCGACACTGAGACATGCGAGGGTTGTGGCGCAGCGATGTAAAGCAGATGAGCATGTCAAGATAGCATAGCAAGTCTACGGACGAAGGGGAGGATATCTTCGCATGGTTTCCAGTCAGATCGCACTACCACTCGTTCACGTCCCCGGGGGCGGAGCTGCATGTTCCATGAATAGAAGTCACTATCACACGACCTATCCAGGCACCAACTGCCTAATTCAAAAGCCTCCATCTCTGAACCTTAGCTAGCTCCCCAGAGACCATTCTCCAATACGAAAGTTCTGACTGAACCCTATGATCCCAATAATAACTAAGTGAACGACATGCTGTCAAGAACTGCATTGCTGCCATCGTGATTTGAGAGCCGTTTCAAGGAAGTGCATACAATGTATCATCTTTTAGACGAATTAAGAATAAAGGCAATCTCCTCCAGTCTCTTTATTACTTACCAATCCCCCTGTAAGACGGACAGTGCTTTGCTTTACAACTTCTCGCTCCCTGTCCCCTATAAGAAAAACTTCACCGCTTACTACATATCTCTAGGATTACCCCTTGAACACCCCAGCTTCTGAAGCTCAGTTTGGAGACTAATAATTAGAAGTAGATGTGAGGGGTTAAATCCTACTCCAAGTCCACAGGTTGGAAACCAAAAGGCAAATACAAAATACGCAGCGGACTATAGGAGATGTGATACTGATATATATATACCAGAACATGAAACAGTGATTGCGTAACAAGAAATAAGCACCACCTTCGCAAAAACAGCATTAGATGATAGTTATCAGAACTTGAAATCGCCTCTTGATCTCCATCATAATAAACGGTGAAGGAACACACGTTATGAAGCGAGGCGAGCCGTAGTACTTCATTCAAAATACTAACTGCACTGCAGGATACGGTAGAATTGCTTCATTGGTTTATCTATCCATCCATCCATCCATCCATCCATCCGGCCACGTAATATGGACAATCATCTTAGCGTAGATTGAGAAAGAAAATGTTTTGTTCGACGCCATGCCATCCAGTAACGCCATCCTATGTGTCCCATCCAGTCCCAGTCCAGTCCAGTTCATTGGATACCATTCCAGGTTTCCCATCCCGTGTTCCCTAGACAACGCTTAAATGCAACAAATTAAGGTATCTATCTATCAATCAACTAATCAATCAAGCATCGGAAGCAAGGATTCAGATCAGCTTTAACGCAATAATCACATGCAACACCTCTTCTTCCCCCACCTTCTTCGACCTCCAAGGCTTCTTTCTCAACGGCTCTTTCTCAACGGCTCGCTCCTCGTTCAATATCCCTCATCCTCAACCCCTTCCCCATCTTCAGACTTGAAGCTGTACACCCGAACCTCACAGTCCTCACTCCCAGTAACCATCCTCGAATCACTAAGCCCAATGCACGTGACTGGGCCCTGATGTCCACTGAAAGTCTTCTCGCACTTTCCCGTCCTTGCATCCCACACCTTCACCATACGATCTTCCGCCCCAGATACAACGCGCAACGTATCAGCAGCTAGAGCCCAGATGCCCTCAACGTGGCCAAAGAAGGTCTTTAAACACTTGCCAGACTCGACGTCCCAGAGTCGAACAGTGGAGTCCAAGCCACCTGTTACCATGTACCGCGCAGGCCGGGGACGGGATGAAGGCCAGAGCTCGAAGGGGGAGATCGAGGGGGGTGAGGAGAGGTTCATGGTGAGATCCGATGTGCTTGATGTGCTGCTCGTGCCATCGTCTACTTCCTCTGCATCTACATCATCAGGTTCATATTCCGCAGGCAACAACGTGACTTGCTGAACCTGTCCAACATGGCCTATATATGTTTGGATTGTCTGCTTGGTATCCAGATCCCATAGACGAATCGTGCAGTCATCTGAAGCGGAAAATACGGTGCGGGAGGCGGAGTCGACGCGCACTGCGTTGACCCAGTCTCTGTGACCCTTTAAAGAAAATTTAGATTTGTCTTTGAAGTTCCAGATTCGTACGGTTTTGTCGATGGAGCCGGAAGCAAGGAGGTTGCCGTCGAGATTTACTGATATCACGCCTTCGGTGTGTTCTGGATACGTTGCTATGGTCTCTCCAGTTCGCCAATTCCAGACTCGAATTGTGTGGTCGAGACTTCCGCTGATTAGTTTGGTGTCATCGAATTGTAGGGCCCGCACGCCGAGGGTGTGACCGCGGAGGGTTCGGAGGCATTCGCCTGTGTTGATATCCCAGATCTTAATGGTGCTGTCGTATGACCCAGTTGCTAGAATGTTGTCATCAAACTGCAAACACATGACACCATTTTGATGGCCTCTGAATATCTTGGTCGTACAGCGACCGTACTTCCAATTTGTGCCAACCTTGAAGCGATCCTTGTAAACATCTTTCCACGGCCGAGTTTTGGGGAAATATGAATCCTCGGGGTTCATTCTTTGTCGCTTGCTTGCTTCAGGAGAAACAGATAATGGACCATTAGAAGTCAACGAGTCTGCATCTCTCTTTCCTATGCCATTACAGGATGGTTTCCTGATCATATCTGTACTGCCCGCATCATCAGGTGCCGGCGTCAATTTGGGTGACCACTCATTTAAACCTCGGCCTGTTGCTCGTAATTGCTGCTGGCGCTTCCAATCCCTCAAGCGTTTCCGCTCTAGTAATGGTAGTCCCCAACCACACTTGAGACATTTTCGGTCAATGTGCTGTTCACACATCTTATGCCATACCACATCATCGTCTGCTAGTATACGCCATCTCTGACTGACTTGAGCAGCTTTACAAAGGGAGGTCGTGTCAAGGTGACATAGAATTTTGTAGGATATTTCCGATGGAAGGGCGGTGAGGAAATCGATGCGAATAAGGTCGCGTACAGAGGTCGAAAGATATGAGAGTTGGGGGAAACAGCACTGAGTCAAGATGCCCTGGAGCATAAGATTCCTGTGTTTGGCTGGGGCGGCGGAGAATAATGACCAGACGTGGGATATTCCCTGTTGATCGTCTTGGGTTAAAGTTTCCAGCTCCTATCAGTCTGTTAGCCATGATCTGCAAAACACCAAAGTCACATATACCCTCTGAAGATTCTCCATTGTTGGCTCGTCAGCTGTCCTTCTACACTTTGAATCGGGCTGATGTCGGTAGCAGAATTTGGTATTTGGATCCTTCTTTGAAGTTGTGTTTGGTTGAGCAACTCCCATGGGGGCGTATGATTCGGGGATATGCTTTGCAAGGAAAGGTGCAACAGTCTGACCAGCAATTCGACTTGAAGATGAAATAGCAATTGTTGCGTCTGGTCGACCATGTTCTCCATCACAGTTATCCTTCGACGGACGCTCTCCGGCCTCTTTTGGTTGTCTTGCGTGCTCGACGGCCATACTCTCTGCGGATGAGATGTCGTGCGTGGTAGTGAAATTAGAATGTGTGAAAGTGCCATTGTCGGGTACTTCTACAGACTGGCGCAATGCCATGGAGTTGGGGGGGCCTGACGCCATAACGGCTACCCAGGGGGGGGGGCGGTCAAAGGGAATGCCCCTTCAGGCTTCGTAAACAAAGACAGGCGCAAGGCAAAGAAAGGTCTGACTCAGATCAAGCTGCGCATGAGGAATCGAAGAGGAGCGGTGTCAAATGGTGCAAGCGTCGAAGTTTGTTTGAGGTGACTTTGCCCTCGATGGCGTGCTACCGCAGTCGGTACTTGTAAGGCAAGGTAGATGAGATGAGGTGCGGCGCAAAGAGTTTGGTGTTACACACGGATGGGATTGAAGGGAGGCTGCAGAGATTCGTATGATATGGTATGATATGTCGGGTATGGTGAGGAGATGGGAAGATGGATTCAAAGGCGGTGACGAAGTCTGTATGTACGGTATGGAGTACAGCTGGCAGTGGTGGAGGTGGAGGTGGAGGTTGTGGTTGTGGTCGTGGTCGAGGCAGCCCTGTCTGTACCCTCAAGCAAGGGTCGTTTCCCTTCAAGCGTGGAGGCGGATTGCGTCTTTTGGTGCCTTAAGGCAGAATCGCGTGATCAATCATCAAATTCCGTGCTTTTCTAATTCCTTGCAATTGTCATTATTCATGATTAAATCTTGATATATTGTGTGATAATTCTCATTTTTATCCAACGACCATACCTAAATACTGTAATTAAATATTTCCACTCTCACCTCTATTCATTCCATCTTCCCCTCCCCTCTTTCGCCAGTTGACAACCTAAGCCGCTTTAGTCCATCGTCCGCGGGAGCCAATTTTTCTCCGAGAAGGGTCTAATTTGATGGACCCATAGAACTTTAATCTTTTTTCGTTTTAGTTCCTTTCCCCACACTTTCCGAAGTCTCGGCTCCGATTGCATTTGAATCCTTAGCTTGGCTGGTTTGGCTTGGCTTAGCTTGGTGATGGTGTGATACTGTATCAAATTCAAAGAGCTTACAAACTGAATGATTGAGAGTCTAGATCAGTCCTTCAGAAGAGAAGAGAATAATAATGCGTCATGATTAGGTATAAGAAGAAATGTAAAATCGGACATTTGCAAATCCCACCGTCCCACGCCATCGATGGCGCCAGAGGCTTACAGAGGTAGAGTGCGGGAAATAATAATAATAAACAGCCATGATGGTGCGATTGCTTCGTCAGGGAAGTCTTAAACCTAAAGACTTTATTGGTAGTAGAATGATACCAGGATCCGTACCTAAGCTATGTCATACTAATCTAATTGAAGAAATTCCGAAAGAGGGATGTCTCAATGCAAGTAAGCTACGGGGTGACATCGTAATTTATGGCATTGATCGAATCGGACGTCTCAATATGCCATGAGGATCCGCATTTACAAACATGCATGGTTTTTGTGTATATAGGCTGAACTGAACACGGCTCGAATACCGACATGCAGGTCCGTGGAAATATGCCCCTGGTACTTTGTACTCGGAAGAATTCGCAGCATGTGAGTTTGAAAGATACCTAGGTAGGAGACACTCCTGATCTGGGGTCCATTGCTGCAAGACAATCTCATACTACCACTTAACCCGGAGTAAACGCATTCATCCTATCTACTGCCGGATGCAAACCTAATTGAGAGAAGAGAAAAAGAGGTAGAAAGATGTCTGAACTGACTGGGGACTATCTGAAGACTATCCAAATCAGTGCGACCCCAAGAGAGTGAGTAAGTTTCTCATATCAGATCTAAGGTTTGCTTCGTGATCGGAAGATGAAAACTGAAATACTTTCTTTTCTTTGCCTCGAGATTCCGTGAAAGCCTAGGACTTGAAGATTCTTCGACTAGATAATTCAATCACTCTTGAAAGACGTCAGGAAGATGTTTGCTTTCAAGATTTAGTATACGTATATAATATGCTGACTGACTCTGATGTTGTTAACATTAAAAACAGTCAAGTTTCGACAGCTCGGATGTCTGCACGGTAAATGCGCTTTAGGTTCATCTCGCCTCCTGAACACCAGTCAGCCCTACACCACAGCCTTGTCTCCAATGACCTCCTATCAACTACCTAGGTAATCATTGCACAACTCGAAACAACCCAAGATGGGTCATCCTAGCAGGTAGTAGAAGATCCCTATAAAGAGAAAGGCGAACATTCTATCCCCAAAATGTCTTTATCTCCAACCATATCCGCAAGTCACAGCCAAGCATCGCTATCGCCGTCCAATTCCATGAGCCATCAAGATGTTTCCCTCCAGACCCTCGTATCGCATCTACTTGTATCGAAACGCTCATTATCTTCCATAAACACGGTATGGCGTGCAAATGAAATCGTCACTTCGGCAAGGGCGGCTTTGGAAGAGAGTGTGGTGCTGAGTGCTCGGACAGGGTTTCTAAGAAACGGCATCTCGGGTCAAGTCAAGATACTCAAGAAGGTTAGGAATGGGGTGGAGAATGTATACAAAGATGGACAGCGGGATTTCAAAGTACGTTTCTGCCAATTGTGAAAAGGCTGTGATGCTGATAGTTTTAGAATGTCATCCGAACTCTCGATGCTGCAAACGCGAGGCTGGAATCTACTATGGATGTCTTACGGTCTACAATGGTGGAAGCAGCATTTAGACCCGCTGGAGAAGAACCTCGAAGTCTGCTAGATTTTGTAGATGAACAGGGTGTTGAAACCATGCGAGATGCGTTGAAGGAGTCAATACGAGAAACCAAGGTTTGTTACACCCTCAAAGCTTCTCATCCCGTCTAATCCCCATCTCAGGAAGCTCAAACTGATTTCGACACCTCAATCCTCTCCTTTGATGATGACCTCCGCGCCCTCAAAACGGCCATGACATCTGCCCCCCAATCAGCGTCCCAATCGCACTCCCATTCTACCCTCTCTTCCCCCATCCACACACATCTCCATACCCTCGAATCCCACGCCCAAGAAATGGCCTCTCTCCTCGACTCCCTTGTCCGCCATTTCGACCTCTGCGTAAACGCAATTCGGCACACGGAAGGTGGCTACGCAGCCGTCCGCAAAGCCGCATCATCCCAACCCCCCGGCTCAGACCCCGTCTCCGTCTCCGGCGTCATCAACACAGAATCCGCACCCGACGAGCCCATATCCTCCGATGAGCGACGACAAATGCTCGATGTTCTCGAGCACGATGCTTCTCAAGTCGAAGATGTTGTAGAGGAGCTCCGCGAGTTCTTGGCGGAGATGGAAGGGAAACATGATGCGATTCTTGAACATGTGGCGTCTCTTACAACTGCGTATGATAATATCACGAACGCATATCATATTTTAGAGGGCGTTGGGGCGAGATTATCTGGGTATATAATCGCGAGTCAAGAATTCAGACTTCGGTGGGACGAAACGAAAGCGCAGATCCAAGACCAGCTATCCGAGCTCGAATCCATGCGTCTCTTTTACGAAAACTACTTTTCGTCCTACGACTCCCTGATTTTGGAAGTATATAGACGCAAAGAGTGTGAGGAAAAAGTAAAGGGGATTGTGGATAGAGCGATGGAGCAGATGGGGAGGTTGTATGAGGCGGATATGAAAGAACGAGAGGGCTTCCGACTTGATGTTGGGGATTTCTTGCCCGTTGATTTATATCCGAGTGTTAACAAGCCAGCCCCCGTGTGGGAGTTTGTGTTGAGGAATGGAGATGGGGTGGGAGAAGGTAGTGTGCCGGAGTTGGAGAGGGGTGCGATTGAGGCAGCGGGGAAGAGGGAGAAGGATAGGCAGAGGAACGAGAGGTGAAGTGGCAGGGGGGGACTGTTTATTTATCTATACATAGTGGTGTTTAGGTTGGATATATGATACCATGGCACAGGATGGGTATTTGAAACAAAAGCTACGAATTTCTACCTGTCTATAATCCTAAGTCTATACAAAATCTCTATCTCGCAGTTCGAGCCCCTTTTCTAACCACCTTCTCCAAGATATTTATGAGCAGTTAAATTCCACCTTTCATTTGCTGCTTTTGAACTTTTAACTTATAAATTAAAAGTTGTTTCCCATTAATTTTTCTTTCTCTGTATAGTAATTCACATCTTCTGCTTAATACTCTCCTACCTCTACTATACCAATTCCGTCTGTAGGTATATATACCCCTCTATATACCCTCGTGTTATCGAGCTAGAGAAACATATAAGTGATTCAAGATAAAAGCAATGTTACTCCTGACCTAATCTAAGGTTACATCTTTGCCCTCCCCTATCTCCGCTATGTCTTCTGTTTCCAGGTTGGATTTGAAAGAGATTATAGGCTCTTTTTGTAGGGGTTGGTGGATTGAGTAGGTGGAGGAATAGGAAGTGACTGTAAGGGGGTTTTGACAGTAATTCATCCATTCATTCATTCGTTCGTTCATTTAACATCTCATGCACGCTTTCACATGCCCTATCATAACCTCATACCCTATTACCCCAAAAAAAAACACAATAACAGCTGCAGTCTATGTCTAAGTTCCCTAGCTATCTAGCCGTATATTTAAAAATCCCGACCGGTGGTATAGCTTTATATTTTTTAAGAACCTCGCAAAAAATATAAAATATCCGTATATAACCCCCACGCCCTCCTCGACCCCTCCACCCTCCTCAACCACTCCAACACCGTCTTCGCCGCCTTCTATAAACACTTTGCCAGCGACAACATCACTGCTGAAGCCTGGGCGTACCTGCTGCAGCGCTCGCAAGGAAAGCTAGGACCTTACCATTGAGGACTGGGGCATTGGCTATCAAGAAGGGCATGACGGCGCTCTACGATCCTAAGACTGGAGTGCGAACCCCTTATACGGTTGTGCAGATAGATAGAGTGCAGGTTATTGCGCATAAGACGAGAGAAAGGAACGGATATTTCGCAGTGCAGATAGGAGCGGGGTCGAAGGAGCCTGGCAATGTCACTTGACCTCTTTAAGGGCACTTCGCTGGCGCAGGTGTCAGTCTTAAGCGCCATCTGTCTAAATTTAGAGTGTTAAATGCCGCTGGCTTGTTAAAGGTTGGAGAGACTATTAGGCTAGAGTGGTTTCTTAAGGGATAGTTTGTTAATATGAGGAGCAATAGTAGGGGAATAGGGTTTAAGGGTAGTATGAAGAGATATAATTGGAAGGGACAGCCAGCTTCGCATGGTAACTCTTTGGCTTATCGCGCTATAGGTTTAAGTGGTCCTTCTTAAGGAGCTGGTTCTAGAGTTTATCCCAGCAAGAAGATGCCGGGAAGAATGGGAGGGCATTAGGTTACACAGCAGAATTTGAAGGTGTTGAAGGTGGATGCTAAGAAGGGGATTTTGGTGCTCAATGGGGCTGTTTCTGGGCCCAAGGGTTGTGTGGTCAAGATTAAGACAAAACTAGTGTTCCTCCACAAGGTGAGATCATTATTATTGAAAGTTGCAATTTTATTTACGTTTATCCGCGTACGCAGATCATCTGGTGGTATTTATTCATACCAGGATTTTCCACCACGAGGTAAGATCAACGTTGGAGAATTGCATTTTTGTTTGCGTTTATCCATGTACATAGGGGCTGGTATATATTTATACCCGACTTTTCCCCCACAAGGTGCAATTTCCCCTTAATTATACTTTTCACAGAGGTGTAGATAGTGGAATTATAACTCTAGTACGGGAATATAGTTCTTTTCTTCCCTTCATATCCACTTATATGCTGTGGAGTTCTGAATCATCTAGCCATAGAAGCGCTATAGCATGTTAGTGGCAATGTTGCTGCGTTATTGGTGAAAATAAAATGAAGAGGATAAGGAGACATGGCGGAAGATCGAGGCCGCGGTTGATTGATGGAGAAGGAAGCAAGTGTCCCAAGGAACATGGGAGACTGGATGGAAAGGTAGGGGGATTAGGAGGGGGATGTGATTTGATAGTAGCTTCATTTTACTCTTTTGTGTTACTGTAGCACCTGTTTATTCTTTGTTGTGTAATTAGAGCGATCATGGTGTGTGTTGAAGTGTGATGAACGGCTGTTTATAAGCTGACAGAAAATGGATTCTTGACGGCAAACCTATTCACTTAACTATTGAGTTACTCTTCCTTAAGTTTGCTCCGCTCGCTATAGCTCGTTCGAAATACGATTAATGTATAATGAGCATCATTCCTTCTAGGCTTCGCCACAAGACCCAATTACCCATGGGTCGGGTCCTATTATTTGTAGGACCCCTGGGGCGGGTTGGATCCCCCATGGTAAAGCCTAATTCCTTCCTGTTTCCGGCTAACCAGAATACCCTCAGCACGACAAATCTCCTCGAACCTTTCATTGAGTGTTATTAAATGGATGTTAATGCTTAGGCAGTAATTATATTAAAGTCCATCAACTCCCGGATTGGGCGGATGATGCGAGGGCAAGAGGGTAAATCCGAGCCGAGACAAGGTTATAGGGGTATAAAAGGGAAGGAAAAGCTGTCTAGATCTTGGATGCAAGAATGTCAAACAGAGGATGTGAATAGGGGTAGGGGTAGGGGAGATTGCGTTGCTTTTAGATGGATGGAACACACATTGTGGATCTAAAACCATATCACGTTTTCTTTCATTCATTTTGTCTTGTAAATTGCTTTGCATATTGGCCTGGACGGGGTAAGAGGAAATGATGTGACTGTATGGTTCAAATGGTAGCATATTCGACACTCTCGTCGGACGCGGGAAATTTATATAGCGACAGAACTCCCAGAGCTATTCTTGCGGTGTTAGAGCTATTTGGCAAATGCTCGCAAAGAAGAAACATGGGTAGAATTCTTGAATGATTCGTTTTCGCGGTGCGCCATTGAGATTTGGTTCCTGGGTTGTATTTGTAGTCCATCAATTGGGTTAACCGGAGGATAGGAGGAAATTATTCAGGCTTGATTAAGTCTGGAGAGAATGTTGGGAGTGTAGGAGAATGGTAGGTCTGGGTCAAGGTTGACCGAGTCCAAAGTGGAGTTGAATCGGATTTGGACTTGGACCGACTAAGTCCAAGTCTAATACGGGAGCCAAGACTCTTTAGATGTGGAATCAATCTTCATACGTAACAAGAGCTGGGGCCTTATATCTCTCATTCCACTATTCTCATGATATGCTATATATACACTCAAAGAAAAGGGTCGAGGCTCTGACATGTCGTGGTGGGAGCACCGTATATCCGATGAACCAGTAAGAGAACAAAAGAGGCATCAAGAACACCAAACATCCTTTACTGTTCCTCATACGGGCATATCACGAGGCTCACAGATGCACAATTGAAACGATCCCTCGGGTCTCTCGGTTGTTTTACCGCCAATGCCCTAACTACACATCCGCTATACGTGGATATGCAATGCATCCATGATCCTCGTGTATGCAGCAGTCTAAGCTACAGTACTGTCAAGGATGTTCTGCAGAATGCTCTTGTGATGCAGACTAAGCTGACGGGAGGTTCAGCCTCGAATGATTATAACTCTTGGCATGGCTATAACGGGGGTTTTTGGCTAACAAGCGAGCGCTATAATAAGAGATATTAATCATTTGAGAATGCACCTCTGTAAAGTCACAGCTGAGAGATCAGGTCTGCTAGAAGATCCGCTTGCGCGAAACAGAACAGCTCTAAAGCTTTATCGGTAGCCACATGTGGCCCATAGCTTGGAAACTGTATTCTTTAAGTACACAGTACACTAGTAATTCTCTACTAAATATTGAACTCATCAACGTCGAATAAAAGAAAAACAATGGTGGAAGATGCAATTCTCTTAAAGTTGTGCAAAAGCTCAGATATCGAGGTCTTTGCCCTACTGGTAGAAATCCGGGGTCCTTAACCTGGAAGAAAATGATTGACAGGCTGAGTCAGGATTGACTTTGTTCCGGCCTTGAGTAAAGAATTTACTGCTGCATAACTCGGTACCCTGGGCTCTTTGGTCCCAAGTCACATTTGATACGCACAAAATACGTCTTACAGATCATCCAAACCCATGAGCTCATGGACCCGTGAACTTGGGTTACTGTAGTGGAACTTGGTCTGTCGGTAGCGAGAGCCCCCAATAAGGACAAGGTGGGTGTGAGCTCCATGCCCGGAGTACATGCAGCAGATCCGATCGAAGTACAGGTTCCACCAAGTCGATTGAAGAAAAGATCGTTTACCAGCACTAATTTCCACCTATATAGGCAATCTTCTCTTGCAATCCCGCTCCCTAAGGTTATAATTAGTATTAAAGTCAAGTCTGGGAGTGACAGCGTGCAACATGCAGACGAGTCCTCTCTGATGCACATACGATTCGGTGGCTGCCTCAAGTCACAGACTATCGGGTCATGGCAAGAGGGTAGCCTAGGCTACCATACTTGGTACTCCGTATTCAAGCATGTACATCTCGTATTTATACCAACCAAGGTATCGATTTTGAAAGCAGTGAGAGCGGCACTTGGACCAACAAATTCCTGCCAGCTAGCAGTGTGGACATGGTGGGCGAAGATGTCCACCCACAGCCAGAAAGATGATAAGGTTATATATTCTTAGTCAGCGTATCGCTACGCGGACGAATTAGAACAGAACCTGTTCTTGTAACCAGGTGCGGGACAACAGGTGCATGCGGCACTAGATAACCTCGGGAGTTGAGGTTCTGTGCGGCTGCAAATCTCAACACTACTGTAAGAAGCACCATCATGTTGAGTTGTCTGTCAACTATCATGAGCCCAATGCTCCTGAAGGATGAGTATCCACTCTATACTCTCACCGTGTACTCGTACAGGATTGCAAATCTTAATAGAACAATAGGACAAAGTCCTGCCTAATTCCCCACTATCAATACGGCCGCACGGGCTCGTAGGTGGCTGGCCACCTTGGCGCCTGGCAGTGAGGATAAAGTTCTCATGGCTGGTTCCAATCTCTTCAATCTGTTGGTCTGTTGAGCTAGCGTAAGCCTGGGATGTACGAGCTTTGTGTCAGCAAATGGGATGGGAACTAGTAGTTTCAACACACTTTCTGCTGTCAAACCTTCACGCCTGGGGCACAAAGGAAGGGACAATATATTTGTTAAGCCTTGCAAGCGCCAAGTGGATTGCTATGCAGGACAGAGCTGAAAGTACGAGATATCCACATGTCAACCTGCCAGCACTCATCTTGGCGCATCTGCGCTAGGAATAGGGATGGCCAAAGATAGCCAGCCGTGCAGTACAGCGTATGGGTCAACCTTGAAAATGCATGCTTACTGTTTGTTACATTTGATGAATTTGGATCGGAGCTGGTCTGACTTCGTAGTAGAGGAGTTTTATGTTTTATCGAAGACGACCAACCAAGGATCCGTTACTAAAGTCGACTCTCCAGACTGCCCACCACCCAGCGGACCCCCTACTCTATAGCCAATCTTGTCCGCGCTCTTGTGCCATTGAGCAATGGCGGCGCTTTTCATCCTATACTTTGTGAGATACCAAAAGGCTTTGAGAGTCGTGTAAAGGTCCCGCAGGGTAAAGTATGATTGGCTAAAGTTGATTGTCAATTGACCAGCAAGAATGATGCTTATAGTAGACCTGGGCCTGGGTGATCCTGGTCGAGCTCGTGACCGGGCGGTTGTCAACACGGCATGACTGTGCTGGGGGGTCTCTGCAAAGCTTTATACTCTCTTTATATGTGGAATTGTTGCATCTGGCTGACTGGCCCGACAAAATCTTGCCGGGTTCAAGAGTATCTCGTTCCAGCTGCCTATCGATTGACCGCATGCAGTCCCGAGTCTGCTTTGAGGTTGCCCGATCTCCACTCTCATGTTCAGTCTATTGATCTGATCTGCCACGAATTCAGCACCCCATGTTGGTCCAGATCGGACCTGCAAGTCATGCAATCCGTTTAGCATCAACCTAAGCTAGTTTCTCTTTGATACCCGTGCTTCAAAATCTCAGCCTTATACGCATTTGATATGCAGACAAGCATAGTAGTGCTTCTGTCTAACGAGTAGATGGCGCCGTCTCCTGCCCGACGACGCATGGATGCTTTACTAGACAAGTGTTCTGCAATAGCACTAAGTTCTGACTAAAGCTCTTCTCAGATTGTTGGGATGACTGCTCGAAGGTTTGAGCCACAAGTTAAAGAATCTTGGCTATTGCAACAGTCTTTCGGATCCTAGTGCTTCAAACAATAGCCTGATCTCATGCACCCGTATTCTTTAGACCGTTGATGAGGGAACAGCACTGCTACTACGCGCCATAATACTTTCCGCCTTTGTCAAGACCGGCGCCTATGCCGTCTGAGAGCCGTATTCGCAGTCTGTTTTCTTCCGGCGATCCGCTTTCCAAAATAGAAGCTGCTAAATATGCCAATTGTAGTCTAAGCGTGAGGCGGCGACTGCCCCTCTTCTAATATAAATATGTAGTAGATATGCCCCTCAAACCTTCTCACTTCTATCTTCAAGCTGCTCAATCCTTTGTTCATTGGATACGCTAGACTTACTGTCAACAAAATGAGGTTCAGCGCTGTTGCTACCCTTTTCTGGGTCTCACTCGTTGCCGCCCAAGGTATGTACCTATTCTTTCCCCTCGTCGCATTGACTGTCGACTGATTACTTACTATTAGCCGACTATCCTGACCTTAATCCCGAGTTCCTTCTGACTTCAAGTCCTGTCACGGTTAGTACTCCCCACAACTTCCCCCACCAAGCTTTTCATTTGTTTGAATGCTTCTCGCCAAAGGATTATTTGCGTTCCATATGCTAGAATAACCCTCCTATCTAAATGACCATCCGTATTCCTTCGTTTCTAATTCCGAGTCTACTCTGCAGCCGCTTCCCCAAGGTTTTCCATGGGCTGGCAAAACTGTTAATAACACCAATGCTTGTAAGTGTTCACCACATGGAGAGAGTAACGTCAAGCAGATCCTAACGTTCCGTAGACAGTGAGTTGTGACATCAATAATGCATGACTAACGTACATTCTGATACAAATTCTGGCGCAGTTGGTAAGCTCGACCCTTCTGCAATAGTGATTCATGGACTATATTGACTCTCTTCTTAGATCCTCCGTATACTGGGTATGGCGAAAACAGACCTTTTCCATGTCGGCTCAGTGACTAAATACATGTAGTGTGATACGAAGTTATGACTTCACGATCAAGCGGGAGATGAAGGCACCAAATGGGTATTCCAAACCTGTTCTGATAATCAACGGGCAGTTTCCAGCGCCCTTGATTGAAGCCAACTGGTGAGAAGACAAAGTTAACGTTTTAAACATCATCCTAACTTTACCAGGGGAGATACTATTCAGGTCACGGTACACAATCAAATTACCGAACCCCGGGAAGGAACCGCTCTCCATTGGCACGGATTCCTGCAAAAGAAAAGCCAGTGAGCTAACAATCATTACTTCCGGGCACATCTGAGGCTGATTTCTATATAGGTGGGAGGACGGCGTTCCAGGTGTTTCTCAGTGTCCAATTCCGCCCGGAGGATCCTTTACCTACAGCTTTATTGCTGATCTTTATGGTACATCTTGGTATCACTCCCATTATTCAGCACAATATGCAGGAGGGCTCATTGGTCCGATGATCATCCACGGTCCAGATACCGTGAAATACGATATTGGTAAGAACTCGTATGGGGTCAAGATTGGGCTTGAACTAATCTGGCGAATAGATAAAGGTCCAATATTACTCACTGATTGGTATCACAGAGATTACAATGATATCGTGGAGGATGTTGTGGGCACAGATGCGACCAAGATTGTAAGTTGACATGAGACGCCTGTCATGAATACGTGCCTAGTGCTAACTATGGCTAAGGGACCCGCCTCTGATAGTAATTTAATAAACGGAAGAAACAACTTCGATTGTTCTAAGGTTGCCACCGGTGATACCGCTTCTTGCAAAAGCAATGCTGGAATCACCAACTTTAGATTTAGCCCGGGAAAACTTCACCGGCTCAGGTTAATCAACGCTGGGGCAGAAGGACAGCAGAAGTTCTCGATAGACGGCCATAACATGACTGTCATCGCCAACGATTTTGTGCCAATCATTCCGTACGATAC
The DNA here is from genome assembly GCA_032629725.1 of Gremmenia infestans. Lineage (NCBI taxonomy): Eukaryota > Fungi > Ascomycota > Leotiomycetes > Helotiales > Hamatocanthoscyphaceae > Gremmenia > Gremmenia infestans. Next base: position 183,683 of record JAFEVB010000012.1, read on the forward strand.
GAAAGGTAAGGATTGCACATTACGATATAGAAATTGCCAGCTCACTCAAGCCTAGTGGTCTCTTTGGGTGTCGGTCAGCGAACCGATGTACTTGTCAGGGGTCTCGATGGAGCTACAGGCGCATATATAATGCGGTCCTCAATTGCTTCCGCGCCATGTTCTCTAAGCAGCAATCCCGATGCTACAGCAATTGTGTATTACAAGCATGACGCCCTCACTGCTGGAACTTTCAACACTACTGCCTGGCCAGAATTCAAGGCTTCAGTTGCGGGTGTGTGCGTCAATGTAAGAACCTTGACTTTGTGCGAGGATTCAAGTCCACTAATATAGCACAGGATGACTTGAGTAAGACTGTGCCATGGTATCCTATCACGCCCGATCCAAACCCACCAACCACAAAGGTGATCGACATCGATTTCCGTCAGAATGAGACGGGCAACTGGCTTTGGCTTATGAACGACGTCTCGTTCCGCGCCAATTACAACCAGCCCATTCTTCTTTTGTCAAACATGGGTAACAACTCCTATCCTGATAGCCCGGAATGGAATGTTGAGAATTTCGGATCAAATTCGTCCGTCAGAATAGGTATGTATTTCTTTGACATGGCTCCGAGTTCCCTCTTACCAAGTATAATCGCAATGCTAACTCTATAAGTCATAAACAATAACGGCGCCGCTGGGTTCCTCGCACACCCAATCCACTTGCACGGCCACAACATGTTCGTCTTGGATGTTGGGACCGGAAGCTGGGACGGAAGTACAGTGATAAATCCATCAAACCCACAACGCAGAGATGTGCAGATACTACCAGCGAACGGGTATATGGTGCTGCAATTCACAGCAGACAATCCGGGAGCATGGCCGTTGCATTGCCACATCGTAGGTTCCCCAAATCCTGCGTGTTAGAAACTCTTCTGACGACCGTATCTTAGGCGTGGCATGTATCTGCAGGTCTATATGTGACAGTCTTGGAACGACCAGACGACATTGCGAAGCTCCAGATTCCGAGTGTCATAGCTCAGACCTGTCGGGATTGGTCGGCGTTCACGAATACGACAGTGCTCAATCAAATCGATTCTGGCTTGTGAATAAGAGCTAGGAGCTTTTTCCTATTGGGTATCATGGGGAGTTCGGCTTTAGGTGATGGCGTGGGATTAGCTCAAGGGTTACATTGAGCTGGGCTGGGCAACTGGGAAGTATATCTCTTGTTCTATCAATAGGAAAGGAAAGAAACACTCTTTAGAGGGAGTGTTATAATGATGACTACGAATGTGTGCGGGTGATGCCCTCTACCAATTTTTAATACTAATATTTATCGGAGAGAAAAGTATAAAAAAGACTCATACACCCGAACGAATACATTGCAAAATGCCGAATCTATGTCCGTTAAACGTGGAGACTTCCCTCCATTCCTCAAATGAGATTTGTCTTAGCTTTGAAAACAATAAACGGTATAGAAGCCCAGGCGTACTTGTAGACCCCCTCCGAGGACGTTGTCAACGATTTATGCAACCTGGGTGTATACCCTATGAGCACAAACCTGTTGTCGAAATATAAGGGTGGAGCATTCACAGGTACAGGAAGCATAGGGTGAAACTGTGTCCTCACTTTGAGGCATCATGGCAACACCAGGGAGAGGAGAACAACACGGAAATTTAAGATTGTTTTTTTTTCTTCCTATTCAAGACCCCTTCAGATCTAAAGTGGGTATCGATGTCTACGTAAAATCATAAACCATCAAAGCCTGAGTACCCTGTTCAGACTCCTTGAGCACAATCACCATCTCATCATCAAAGCCCACCCAGCTTTTCTGGGCGCCTACTTCCTCTGAGTATTCTTCTAGTAATCCTCTTCTACCCTCAACCGTGGTTACCTCGCCGTCTTTGCCTTCGGGGCGGATCTTTACGCTTCTTTCGTCCCTCCTATTCAGCCTTCGGTTTTTGGAAGGCGTTGATGAGGATAATCCGCCTTCGAGTTCCCAGACTCGTAGCTCGTTACCCCGTGTACTTACGCTTACTGCTTTCCCTCTTGCGGTGATTTCTGCAGATGAGACGGAGGATGTGTGGCCCCAGAGCTTGGTGCCTGGGGAGATGTGCAGTGTGCTGGCAGTGGAGGTACAGAGATAAAGAGTGAGGGTATTATCAGGGTGAGTGGCGAGGATGTATGGATGTGAGTATGAGAGTGTAGTTGGTCGTGTTACACTCCCAGTGCCAATATCATTCCTGTGGTTTCCAGGGGTCGGCGATGATGTCCCAGATGATGGGGATGAAGCCACTGGTGAAGATAGTATGGAAGAGAAACCTTGCGGCAATGCGGATGAGAGGCGTGAGAACGTAATTGTGCCTGTTGTGGTGGATAAGTGTAACTCTTGTAGCCCAATCGTGTAGCCTGAGTAATAGGTAGGTAGAGAGTAAGCTATTGAAGCTATTATTGTTGACGTTGTTGTCCGTATGGACAAGGACAGTGGTGGCCAGGAGGTGTGAGATTTGAGTGAGGCTAGTAGATGAGGTTCGGGTCCCGAATGAGGAGCGATTTCCGAATCTGTACTCGACGTAAATTTGGCCATTAAGATGCCAAGCATAGTGTGAGACTTACTTTTGGGGGTTTTCTGTTCATAACCATCTAAGTCGTCTGTCGACAGGGTGGGAATGGTAGGCGTAAAGGTATAGAGAGACAGGAGTTGCGAATCCGTGATCGTAAGAATATATGGATTCGCATACGCAACCGCACTCAACATCCCATTACTGGATTCCGGATGCCTATAAACCTCCACAAATTCCTTCTCCTTAACATTCAACCTCCAAGTCCCCCACCCGCCATCCATAAATCCCACCGCGATTCCAAGTCTCCCACTCCCTATCCCCTCGTCTACTGCTAAGCATGTAGGCACAACGCCCTCCTCCAGCGCACAGCTAGCAATCAGCCCCCTCTCCTTCAAATCCCACGCCCTTAATCCGTCCCCTCTATCAACCGTAAGGACTATCCCCTCCGCCAGCTTCACCAGCATACTCGGCACACTTGGCCGATCCGCAACCTGAATTTCCTGCACCTCGCAAGCGCCAATGCTCCAATTATGCCTGAGCTTATACTGGCCCTTCCACTCAGTGTTCTTGCCTAGGAGCGTATTTTCATCGAGCCATTTGCTGCTCCTACTCGAGAAGTGTAATGCTGCATCTGTTTTTGGGCCAGGGATACGGAGGGCGCGAGGAAGCACAAAGCGGTTGTAGTAGAGATTCTTCCATATCTGAGAGTCTCCGGCGAGGGTATAGAAGCGATGGGAGAGGCGCTGGCATTGGATAAGGGTTTGAATGGGGAGGTCGTGGAGAATCCGGATAATGAGTTCGTCGGAGAGGGAAGAGACGTGGTCGAGAGGGTGTTTTGTACGGATTCTTTTAGATGATGGGAGAGGCGCATGGTCGCTCACACTGGAGCGCCGGTGTTTTGAAGGCATTACTGCTAAATATTTGGAGGGGATGTGAGGTGTCGATTGAAGCTATTCTGAGATTCATATCTAATCGCCGCCCGCACGTGCCCGCTCCGTGCTGTACTGTACTGTACATGGATACTTGTACCGAGGCTGAACATCCTAGACGATGAGCGCAAGACACGACCCACGACCGTCATCAACATCTCACAACGCGACAAACAACCTCTCCTCTCCACCAAATGTAATGGCCTCCTCGACCAAACCTCCGCCCATAGAGGCACTTAAACCCATAACTTCCGTCTCCGCCTCCCCTCGTCTCCTCCCCACGGCGCTCGCACTTCCCCCAAAATGGCTCAACATGTACTCCTCCTTCATAACCGCAAATCAATCCTCCGTCACTCAGATTGAATCCGCATTACGCTCCCTAACCTACATAATCCCCGGACGATTCCGGGACGCAGAACTGGCCTCCGAGTCTCTACACTCCTCCATTCAACTCCTCTCCATGTACCACGACACATTACTCACGCGCGCAATCTCGAAACTGCCGGGTATGCCTAACGCCAGTTTGCATAATCGCTATACGAAATTTTGGATTGCCAAGAGCAAGTTTTATAGGCGGATTGCGACGATGTTGACTATGATTCAGTATACGGAGTTGTTATGGGAGATGATGGCGAAGCGGAAGGGGGAGCGGGTGAGGTGGCGTATCATAGTCGTTTTGGAGCTCGTGAAGGCCGTATGCCGGCTCTGTCTATTATGGATCACAAATTCGAGGCCGCTGGTTACGCCAGCTTTGCCGGAGAGGGAGGTCATTCCTGAGGAAGATGCGCCGACGGAAGAAGAAGAGATCGAGATGGAAGAAGAGGTTAGGCCGAGAATCAAGGAGTATAAGATGAAGAGGACGGGACTGAGTCTGCCAACACTGCCAAATCCGAGTGATATCTCGAGCTATTTGCTCTCGAAAGTACTTACGGCGGATGATATCAAAGCGCCAAATACGCTGCTCAATAAGGTTAATGGGTCAGCGCAATTTGCGGAGATACTACATATTATACAGCCCGTTATCTATGCGATAGCGATGTCGAGGAGTAAGGATAAGAAGAACTGGCAGCCGTGGCTATTGGGACTCAGTATTGAGTATGCGGCGAGACAGCTAAGGAAAGACGGGCTAAGGACAACGGCATTAGAAAGGGATCAGTGGGGTAAACGAGGCTGGTCGATGGGATGGTGGGCTATGCGTGGAGCATTTTACGAAAATGTTACAAAGGGGTTCCTGCAGAGTACATCGGAGAGGCTGCCTTCGTTGGTTTCTGGTGTTTTGGACGATTACAAATACCTGTGGGATGAATATTATTTCAGTACCAGCTCAAATTGAGCATGGTAAGATTGTACAAGAACTTTGGTTTATCTTAATATAATTGTGCATTACCTACGTTGTGTGCCTCACCAAATTGCGACTTCTGGCATGAAGCGCCGTTCCGAAATGATTAGATATCCCTGAGAAAAAAGTGTCATCACCCCCACACCATTGTATGCATATCCACCAGAATTGCGCCCCACAGTCAAACTCCAACGCCGCTAATATTAGTTGTACCTCCTAAGAAAGCGGAACGTTCTCTTTACACGGTAAAGCTGGCTGGACAACCTCCTTGCTCTCCTTCTCCGGCTCGACCACCTGATTCGTCGGCTTCGTAGGTAATGCAGCCGCCACATTACCAAGATTCAAAGCATCCGCAGTTTGACCCTCCAAAACTTCCTCGTGACAAGTATTGCCCTGGCAAATCAAGACCCTCTGCTTACCATCAAGCCCGAAGTCTTTTAGCAGCGAGTTCCGTTGCCTCAGCCATGAATTAGAACTGTCAAGCTTTGCGAATGTACCAAAACTTCCCCTAGGCTGCTTCTCAAAATTATTGATCTTATCATTGCCAACCCCGTCACCAGATACAACTGTTCCCTTCAGGCCAAGATGTCCAGCGACGATACTGGGCATGAAAGAGGCGAAAAGCCAGGGGTATTGAAGCATCTCTGATTCAAAACCTGCGACTGTCTCCTTTGCCTTCTTGGAATATGTGTCGTCATTGAGTAGGCTGGAGAGTCGGTAGAGGTTAGATGCCGAAATGCCGTTCGTCGATGGCTCACTGGCGTCCATGCCATCTTTGAGGCGGAGAATTACATGAGCGGCGGAGGAATCAGTAGAGAAAAAAGCACCTGTTCCGCTGATATCGTAGAAGAGGCTGATTTGAGATTCTACATGCCCTCGTTAGTGGAGATTCAAAGAGGGAGGATAGCGTAACTTACGTTGCAGATCGTCCGCCCAATTAAGCCATTCTTCGTTGAAAGTAGCCTCATATAAGTCAATCAAGCCATCGACAAGGAATGCATAGTCGTCAGCAAAACCCTTGGTCTCGCCACGACCTTCCCTCCATATCCGATAGAGTGTCTTTGTTGATTCCTCATACAGATTCTCCTTGATAAATGTGGCAGCTTTGAGAGCAGACTTCAAGTACTCCTCCGACTTGACGGGATCAAATCCTTTGATGACTGCCGCCGTTCGAGCGAGGGCCCCGATCGCAATGCCATTCCAACTGACAATGATTTTATCATCCAGGCCAGGTTTCACGCGCTCTTTTTCTCTGTGCGCCCTCAACGTTGCCTTTCCATCTTTGATAATTCTCACAATTTCCTCCTCCTTCAAACCAAATGTACTCGCCAGTGTACTCGGAGAATTTGCAACAGTGAGGACATTCTGATCAATGAACTCATCATGAGGATCATTTTCAGGTTTGACATTGCCATGTCCACTGACATTGAAGAACGCAGATAGTATTGGTTCTGCGTGGGAGCCAAGAACATTCTCAAATTCCCTCTTCGTCCAGACGTAATATGCACCTTCTCGCTTCTCCGAATCTCCTCTTTTGTAAAAGCTATCAGCATCTTCACTTGAATAGAACCCTCCAGCTGAATGTTCCAGTGTAGATGTGAGATATGAGGCAATACCATAGACAACGCCCAGCATTTCTGGATCTCGTGACAACAAGAATGCGTCTAAATAGATATGAAGCAATTGAGCATTATCATACAACATCTTCTCAAAGTGAGGCAATGACCAGTCAGCCGTGACAGAGTATCTGGAAAAGCCGTTTCCGATATGATCATGAATACCGCCCCGCGCCATTTTCCGCAGCGTGGTCATAGCCATATTCTCGGCTTTTTGACAGTCTTCTTCTCCCACAATATCATGAACAGCGCTTGGAAATTGGCGTAGGCGGAGGAGAAACGAGAGTTTTGAAGGGGTCGGGAATTTTGGGGCTGAGCCAAATCCTCCATTTTGACTGTCGTACGTCGAGAGAAAATGCTGGTTAGCTTCTTCGAGTAACTCGATATCAAGTCCATCCCCACCCTCCCCCCTCCTGTCTCCGAATGTGCCTTCCGACGCAAAGTCTTTCAATTTCTTGAGAATCTCAGACGAATCTTGGCGACATCGCTCTTCTTGTTCCTTCCAGACCGTGGACAATTTGTTTAATATCGCCAAGAAATCAACCTGGTCTTCGAAAGGAGTTGTACTGCTGGTCGGTCCAGGCCAATATGTTCCACCAAATACGGGCTCGAGGTCAGGCGTTACAAAAACGTTGAGAGGCCAGCCCCCAGAGCCGGTCGTAGCTTGAACAAAGTTCATATAGATTCGGTCGATATCCGGTCGTTCTTCGCGGTCGATTTTGATGGGGATAAAGGCATCGTTTAAGATCGCGGCTACTTCTTCATTCTCAAAAGACTCTCGCTCCATAACATGGCACCCTAGATAACTGTCAGTATCGAGTACTTCTGTAAAATACATGGTACTCACAGTGACAAGCACTGTAGCCGATGCTCACAAATAGTAGCCTGTTTTCTTTCCGGGCTAGTTCAATAGCCTCATCTCCCCAGATCTGCCATGCGACTGGATTCGAAGAGTGTGCGCGAACGTAAGGACTGCGGCTCTCCCCAGCTCTGTTCACAAGTGCGGTCGTCTCTCTTGGCTCCTCATTGGGCTGCGCGTTGCTTTCCAGGCCATCTTTCCAGACCTGGCCTAATCCTTGACCCTCGCCGTTCACCCCACGAATTTGTGCAGTCATCATGACTTGTCGGTTATAGTTCTAGGAGGCCGTAGAGAAGCTTGACTTGACTCTGGATCTGTGTAGTATGCCGTGGGCGAGTAGGACTTTAAGATGGACCATGGGAGTCGTCTTGTGCTTAATGTTTACTCTCACATTCAGAAGTTTGTCGTGGGTATGGTGTCTGTCAGAGTGGGGTATTTTTGCGCCTAGCGCTAGCTATTGCTCTAATATGGATTTGACGATTGACGATTGACGATAAGAAGTTTAAGCTTTCCCCAACTTCAACTTGCTCCGTGCACACATACTTACATAAGCATGCATCCGCCCCGCCCCTCCGGCCCCCTCCCCTCCCCTTTCTTCCAGGAACATCAACCTTCTTCGCTTTTTTTCTCCTACTCTATCTGTGCTTTGTAAGTAAGTTCCTCCATCAATATTCTCATATATGTTGATACAAATCTAGTCTGCCGCGTCATGAACACAGCGAGTTCCAGCAGAGTTACTTGCTAGAGTTATAGCGTGCAGTAACTATTATTATAGAAAGCTACACTAAGAAGAAGCTACTGAAAGAAATGGCCACCACCTTACTACCTGTATCTTACATAAGCAAATGTATTAGCATATTCGGATATTCCCAACGTGGAACGTTATTCCAAAACAATACTATTTGCGCATACCGCAAGATACAGAGTATCATACAAGTATGAGCCCGTGACTAAGGTTAGGCTGCTATGGGGGCCAAAACTATATCCACTCGAGCAGAGCATTTCTATGGGTCCAGCTTCCAAAAGCGTAGGCTGTTCCATCGTGGGGGCCAAATTTAGCTGAAAACACATCCTTCAAGATACATGTCTACTGACATAAAAATCGGGTATGGGAGGAATTTCACCCTTCATCTCAAGAATATGAACAGTCGAGTATCTTCTGCTTTCCTTGCCCTCTTCCACTACCCCTAGAACACGTCCGACATGGCGACTAATGCCACGTATGAGTCCGTGGGAAATCGCGCGAAATCGCTTCCTCCTATCCCTAGACCCTGACGAACAGGTGTTGTTCAAGGAGGCTACCATTGATAATATATTCAATGGAACGTCAGAGTTGGAGAAGGAAGACAAGGTCAACTCCAAGACGCGGAAAGCGAACAAAGCTATCCAGCCTCTTGTTGGCAAGATTGAGGAATATGGCTGGGCGATGGATACTTATGCCAACGCCTCGCCGCTAGTTCTTGGACCCATCTGGGGGAGTCTAAGAGTCGTTCTGATTGTTGCGAGGAGCCTTGGGAGATTCTATGAAAAAATATCAGTTACATTGGGCAGAATAGGAGATATTCTACCCCGCTTTTTCGTGAGTCTCAAATTGGGTCCCCTGAATCATGTCCCGAATTGTCTGACTTTATCAAGGAATACCAAAGGATATTTTCGAACATCAGGCATCCTCTGCTTACGAACGCACTTGCTGCTTCGTTTGGCGATATCATCGAGATATGTATGGACTTCCGTGGGTTGATTAAAGAGCAGCAGAAGAATCCGTTGAAGAGGGTTATGCACCCTTTAAATTTTGAAGTTGAACAAAGGTTCAAAGATACGGAAGAGAGGTTTAAGGACTATAGAAATGATGTTGATAAAGCAGCTGTAACATGCGGTACGATTGAAGCAGCTGAGGCAAGAGCGCTTGTTTTGCGAGACCGAAAATTGCAAGAATTAGCTGTTAAAGGTCTGCTGCTGAAAAGAAATCTCTCCAGCTTCTGTCGATGATCGATAGCAAGGGAAAGCACGATAAACTCAAAAGCTTGAGGCATCGTGACACTGGCGCGTGGCTGTTTGGCACCCCGGAAAATGGATCCTGGTTCAAACTGAACGTCTCATCGGTTCTTTGCTGTTATGGAATACGTAATCTTTTAGAGCAAGCCAAATTGACTCTATCCCAGAGATTGGCTGACGGTTCTACCAGCCGGGTGTGGAAAAACAATTCTCCCATCACGTATTATCGACGTTCTCCCGAAAGAGCAATCGTCGGGATCATCTCTTCCACAGTCTTGTGCTTGAAAAACAATTGCCATTCTCGTTCAGACCTTGGCCTACATACACGAGTGGCAAAGTGAAGTATCCATATCTAGAGCCTGTCGGGTGGGCATTGTCGACCAAGCATTGTCCACTTGCTCAAACATTAGTGAAGACCGATCCAATTTTCGACCCAGGCGCATATATTGGAGAGGCCAGCAAGTGGTTCTTCGAAGATAAAATCAACACTCATATCGACGGTAATATGCTTTTGCGAATTGATTATAGTGCAGAAGATCCTTGGGATCCCAAAACAATACCTGCAGAAGGTTGGCTATATATCAGGTTGCTAGATGCATGCAGACGGGGCAATATCGAGGTTCTTCTTCTGTGCTTCTCAGCTTTGATTTCTGAAAGATACAAATCAAAGTATTTGAAGGGCGCCAGAGACTTTTGGGACGGAGACTTCGTTTCAGTGTATCCCTGGACACAGATTCGGGGTCATCTAATGCTGCCACGAGTCAAATAGCAGTTGTTGACTATTTGCTGGGCACCTCGGAGGCTCACATAACTGGAAACTATACATCTGAGGAGCATGAACCTCCAGATTCCACAGAACAAGTACCACTATCAAGTCACGTCCACGATGCCGTATTGGAACCAGGCTTCAAATTATTTACAATTTCACATCGCAATGAAGTACTCAATGCCCTGGAGCGAGCAGCACTCGCAGGCCATACCAAAATTTTCAAGAAACTCCAGCACGAAGGCTGGCAGGCCCCGGCTCTTTTGAGACACGCAGCTTTGAAGGGAAGAGAGAATTTGAACAGAGCCTCTGTTGAAGATGATTTCGAAGTGGCAGAAGCCTTGATGGAAGCCTTGAAAATTTTAGACGATATGGTGGACGCTAAGCTAGGGGCATTCATTAGGGGGGGCGTCGATAGGGCGTTTGCCGTTCGTACAGATGTGTCAACATAAGCTGCTGCGGCTTTGATCAATGCAGGTGCTGAAATAAATGCTAAAGATACGACTAGCTTCTCAGGACTAATGCATGCTTCGCGAGCAGGACATCTTGACGTTGTAAAACTCCTGCTCAGCAAAGTGGTGAAAGCTGACTATTCTAGCGCAACTTGCCACACGGCCTTATTTGAGGCCAGTGTTCGTTCGCGACTAGGTGTTGTGAGACTTCTGTTATCTTATGGAGCTGACCCCAACTTCAAGTTGCATTCGACTTTCTTGGAAAATGAGGGAAAGACTCTTCCTGATGGGACAACGCCATTAATGATAGCAGCGTATAATGGAAGCCAGTCTGTTGTCTCCGAAGTTCTTCGAGGCGGAGCAGAATTAGAAGCGATGGACGAGCTTGGACGAACCGCTATTCTATGTGCGGCGGTTGCTGGCCGGGAGGCACCGGTGGCCACGCTCGTGGAGACAGGAGCTTCCCTCAGGGCAGAAACATTTGATGGACGGCGAATTTTGGAGCTTGCAACCGAGGCGAAATCATTTGCGACTCTCGAACTGTTACTACAAAGGCACGAAATAGCCTTATTGGAGAAACCGCCGTCGTTCCTCTTTACGAGCAGAACAAGTGGAAAGGCATTGCAGTTTGCGATGTATGATCTTGAGAAAAATGTGTTTTCACGGGGAGTAGACATTTTACTCCGTCACTTTGAGAAGGCGAAAGAGTATCAAAGAAAACATCAGCAGGGTCGTAGTGGAGAGCTTAGGCAGATATGGGATCAGGGTCTGGAGACCGCACCCGAAGATGAAGAACCATACGAGCTTGGATGGAAAGAGGTGGAAGAGCTCAAGAGTAGACTAGGTGCTAGTGACACTGCTTATGCTACCGAACAGGCATTAATGGGGGCACTTTTCGGGAAAAGACAGAGCATAGCAATACCCCAAGAGACCTAAAATGTGTCCAATGCGTAAGTTACCACTGCCCCAGGTTCAAAAGGCAATTCTTAGAGAGATGAACAACGTAGTTGCTGAAAGCGACGCCTTGAAGCTCTCATTCGGTCTCATCGCAGCCATGATTGGCATTATCATCATGTTAACCACAATTTTACTTTGCAGGATCGTGCGTAGATATCGCAGGTCCCTACCCAAACGTTGGCTGACCAAGGGCAACAGGAGCTAGAGACATTGTGATGTAACCTCTGACACACAACACAAATAAACACGAAGTAATACGGAAGGCGACGGCTTGAAACCTTTCAGAAAACTGATAAAAAAGATACTAACAGAACGGGCATGTACACTTGTACTTAGACGGCATTTAAAAGGAAGAAGTTGGACACATGAGCTCTTTTCGCTTTACAGAATATGAATCCTATGTAAATACCCATCTAATAGCAACGCGAAAAGGTATCTCATAAATAAAGTCATGCAGCCAAACCGCTAAACATATCTAACCTCCCCAAACAGCCCCGCCCTGACCTGCACCAGTGCCGCCAACTCGAGCAAAAATTCCTGCAATACCAGCACATTCGTCAACACATGGCTCACAGTAACCAGCTTCTGCTCTTGTTCTTTCTCGCCCCCTTCGACACTGGAGTCATCCGTGTCCTGAACACTACCTTCCTTGCTGCTTTCAGCATCCGAAACTCTTAGATCCGGGAATGGTATTGGAGAGAGTACTCCTTTGGGGGCTGGCAAGCTTACTTTCCTTGCAAGGATGCTTTGGTCTACTGCTGCGAAAGCGGCAGCTTGACTTGCAGGTATGCCAGGTTGTTGCGAGGCATCGCGTAAAGGACTCGGTGAGAAAGCGCGTGAACCGCCTCTTGGAGGGTTTTCTAGTCCCATAGGAAACTGCGCAGGAGGTACAGGATTTCTTGAGCTCGTTGGGGTAGCAAATCCATACCCACTGTTGTTTCCACTACTACTGCGGTCTTGGCCACTGCGACGACCGCGGGGAGATTTGGAGCGAGACGGTGTGCCGAATTCTGGAAAGATCCGTTGCGCGAGGGAGTCGAAGCCTGACTTTCTTGGGGGTGATGAGGAGCGAGATGATGATTCCAAACTAGAGCGGGGCGGAGGCTGGTGGATTGAAACTGGTGTTGCCGTAGCGGACGAGGTGGTCTGAAAAGCATCCCGCCGTTGTTGCAACAACTCGTCGAAACGGGGTATATCGGAGCGGTAGGTCGATACTTGGTCGACTAGGGTGTTCAATTGGGTAAGGAAACTTGGTATCTGCGACTCGGCCCATTTTGGCGTTTTGCGCATCTTTTTCATCTCTCGCATCTGAGCCTTCTCTTCAACCTCGATGGGATCGCCAAGATTCATGAAGTATGGATCCTCCACTTCTTCATCTTCTTCGTAAATATACTTGGACGGATCAGGAAGTAACCAGCCGTCTATGCGCATAAAACCACATGTTGCCAAGTCAACGACGGCTCCAGTAAGAGATAGATTCGTTTCCACTGAATTCGTGAAGAAAGTTGCAAATATACTAATAAGTGTTTTGAGCATAGGGTCCTCAGGCCTCAGCGTATGGGAGCGAATGTCCCGAGGCGCACCTGGGATTGTTGCTTGTGACCCAGGGAATTTCGAGGTTCCACCAATAGACTTTGGTGCAATTAAAGTAATCGAGCACAGGTGACTTTCCAATGCACTCATGCTATCCTTCACGTGGTTTTCATAAGCTTCATCAAAATTGTCCTCACCTCCAACACTTCCAGCGAGGGACAACAAGAAGTCCATTTCCTTATCGTGAGCCCCAATCGTCCGCTGTGGGCCCTCAGACAAAACCTGAGTCGTCCACAAAAGCGTCGTTACAGCATACCGATGATGCCGCCTTAGAATGACCGAAATGAGCTGTAAGGTTACAGAAATGGTCTGCTGGCTTTCAGACTTTAGACTGGCTTGGATAAGATCAACAAGATTGAATAGGGCCGGAGTTGATGCGAGCTCGATCTGTGGGGCCATCATTGTTGCGAGATCCAGAGACTTCCGTTTCCTGGCCGCACTAACAGATGCTCGAGTTCCAGAGGGTGTAGTGGTTGTATCTGGAAGAGCGAGTAGGTAATGTAGGATCAGATGAATCATATCTGGATGATCCAAGGACTCAAGTATTCGGCGAAGGTACGTGAGAACAGCAACTGACGATCCTCCATCCACATCGGAGGATTCAAGAAGTGATGGGTACCTAGTGTTTGTTAATTTGGCATCACAGGAAAGGGGCTCGTTATTGCGGGAACTTACAATAATTGTTGGAGGAAGATCACTTGAAAGTGTTCTAGGAGGGTCTGCTTTACCTCAACCGATTTGCAGTGGTTCAGAACATCCTGCCAGAACACCATATGTGACAAGAATGTTTCCACATGGCCTTGAAAATCGGGCGATGCAGAACTTACAATCTCGGTAGTCGTGATAGGATGTTGATAGTCGGAAAGTGCCAGAATTGGAGGCAATTCCCCGGGAAGAAAATCGATTACCAGTTTTCGGCTCAATTGACTGTATAATGCCCCCAATCCTGTCGCCATGAGGGTCGCAAGATCGCTCTCAACTATCCACTGCTCTAGAGCCATAGAATTAGAAGCTGCTTCAATGACATACAGCAGTCCCGTCCTCGCAAAGTCTCCGATCCTTCCTTCGTGATGTATGTAATCTATCAAGAGATAGAACAGTGGGAAATCCTCCTTGTGGGTCTTCCCAGTAAACTTCTCATGTGCGTCGTCGCCACTTTCCGAAGCATCATCACGTTGCCTGGCCGTGAACCAAGCAGGTAATATCTCGGGGTCCAACCTTATTTTCGTAGTAATGTTGAACGACAACTCAACCACTTCAACCTCCGTATCAGAACCCAAACGAATGCTATTTGCCCCTGTGATCCGCACCAACAGGTTCATCAAACTACTCGAAAAGATATGGTTTTCCACGAAGTCTTCCTCCTCGCTGTCAATCAGAGTCGCGAAGAAACCCACGCCTTCTCGAATTATCGCTTCGCTGGCGGAGGTGGTAGCAATCTTTCCTACAGAGATGTAGATTTGTTTCGAGGATGCGAAAGTAATGCATGGGTGCGGTAATGGTCGTCTTGATTCATCGGAGAGGATTGTGGTAAGCTCTTGCAGACTACTCCGGATGTTCTCAGCAGCTTCATAGTCTTTGGCCAGATTAGACGCCCCACGCCATGTTTGCTACATCAAGATTACTACGGCATATCCGGACCCTGGTGGGAAAAGAACGTAACGTACCAGCAGCTGGCTGTATTCCTTTTTGAAGCGTGCCAGACGCTTCTCGGGGTTATTGGCGGCCGCTTTGTTGCCCCCCGAGGCAAGGGAAGTGCCAGCTATCAGGCGCGACCACTGCAGCAATGGTCAGCAAGAAAGGCGCGAGATACTGAGGCTAGGATTCTCACAAAGTCCATGGCTGGATGGAAATCATCATCTTGCGGTATTGCATTAATATAACCTCGAGGTCAAACGCGCGCTCGCGCTTATTTCCGCCATCAGCAGCACAGACCATGAATATCACGTGTTTGTTTACTATTAACCGCATTAAGGCTTGCCCCTTTCCGAGTCCATACATGTATGTTATGTATATCAATGCTACTATTCTGCCACCAACTCAAACTTGATATTGCAAAGTCTAGCAATATGCGGAATCTACTCTTCTCCGGACTCTTTCCTTTCCACAGCGTGCCAAGAAATTCAGGGATATACTTACTACTCCCCCCCCCCTCCCTTAATAAAGGTTATGTCCTTGTGGCTAGATTTTGCTATCTGGGTTATATATTGGCATTGCGATACCGCGAGATCAGGGACCTGAGACTTCTTAAGAGAGAGGCTCTTTTTCCTCTTGTGGTTTTGGGCTGCTTAAATAAGGAGGGCTTTGTATCTAAAAATCCTAGCTTAGCACGCCCCAATACCCCCTGGGAGGCTTGGGACCCCTATATGGGCAATCCCCTCGGCGTAAAACAATACGAAGTATTACTTAATAAAGGTTAAATCACGTAAAATACCCATAAAACGAAGAATTCCTTAGAACTGAATGGCTAGATGCCCTAGCAAGTGCCCACTATTCACGCGCAGGGTACTTGTAGAGTCCTTTCAAGGTCCCACTAGGCCCTAGACGTAGTGATATCATTTGCTTAATTCCCCTGTTTATATGGTGGGGCGAAGGATCATTAACCTTTATTATGAGGGTGGGGGGGGTATTGTACGAAGTACTTCGTAGGATGTTGAGATTAAGCGACTGCTGTGCCTCCTAAGCCTCAATCCTTCACTACTTCAATGTTTCATCAGCAAGTCTTTGTATTGCTTCCAGAGCCAATTCCACTTGTTGATTCTCATATAATTCTGCAATCCATCAACATTACCTACGTCTAATCTATCTCAAATTTCCTATGGCAGTAACAGATCCTCCACCCCCTTGGCTAGGAGGTCAAGTCACAGGGGGCGCTCATGGTAAAAACAATCACTTGAATATCTCTTCGGAACACTAAAGTCCTCCCCAGCTCCTAACGCACTCGGAAATAATTACAACCTCGTTAACCAAGGAGACATTGACGATGAGGTTGAACGGGAACGTCAGGAGAAGAAGCTTTTCCAACAGTCTGCCTCTGGGAAGGGGCCTTCGGATCCCCTATGGAGCCTAGCAAGTGCTTCATTTGGCTTTTCTGTAATTCTATGCATCGTTCTCGTCGTCGTGCTTTCCAGAATTACCGCGCCAGGCATGAGTTCGCCGGGTGAAAGCGGCTATTATGATCAGAATAGTCTCTCAACACATGATTGCTCTCGCATTCAAACTATTGGTGTAAGTTATTATTTTTCGGCGAGCCTGTGTCCTTTGGACTTTTATGTTACCTTTTTGTCATGACGATACACTATGAGCTACTCTCAAACTTTTGCTGTTGGTCGAATATTTAGTGGATTTCATCCCCAAACCCCTAGGACTGACGCCGCCTCTTTAGGCTAGTGAATATTTCACAAGCAGGATACTTCAAGAATCTACGAACGATCATACAAACCGAAACACATCCCGATTTGAAGAGACGTTTTCAATCGACATCAAATCACGTGCTTCCTTGACGTAAGTCAACCTGTGGCTTCCTCGAGAGCATACTGATTGTCGCTAGATTCACTCAGGTTAAAGTTATTGATGTGATGTGGAATTTATTCGCTGGTCAAGGTGTCAGATTCATCATGGCATATGTATGCACCTTGCTTCTTTTTCTATTCCTAAGTTCGTAACGCAGATATATGGGGGCTAACTTTATGATCTTCCAGGTAACTTATAGAGTGTAAGTCATAATCTCTGAGACACCGACTATTTTGACAACAGCTAGATGCTCAAAAGCGCTCCTCTTATTAATGAAAAGATGGCGCGTATCTTACGGTTTCTATGTTTCAGTGGGCCTTCAAGGAACTTCACTTATGTCCATATTCCAAGCCGCCAAGGAGCTCCTGTTCCAGCCATCGCGCCGAAGCCTTCGCGACTGGCTCATAGTCATTTGGGTGATTCTTGGAATGATATACACACTCTCGGTGCCATCATTACTCAGTGCAGCAACCGGCTACGGGGTTCCGACACAATCATGGTGGCGAATGCCAGACGATGTCAGTCTATAGTTCTTTTCCCCTACCCTCTTTTACGATTGTTCATTAAGGTAATACTGAACATCTTTTTAGGTATTGGTGCCTGACTTGACCAACGCTACTCAAGCTTGCTGGTTTGTCGGCGATGGTTCCCGAGTAGGATTGTCAAACAACACCCTCATCTCTGGACCCCCATTTCAGCAGTATAGTGACAAGCTTGACCCCTATACGGGGGATGAAGTTCCAAATGAGTCTTGTGGAACCTTGAAGACCGAGTACCCTGTATTTGATTCTTTTACCCAGTGTAAGGATTCCGAATTTCACTTTGTGACGCCCGCTAATGTTTGAAGATTACTGCGACCAAATTAGTTTAATCAATACCTTGGTAAAATCAGCACCATCATCAGATACCGGACACGGCGCTGGGGCATACAGAAATTCTTCGACCACGATAACACTTAATAACACCAAGATCATCGTTCCAGCGCCACCTCTTGACTTACTCGGCCATCAACCCACAGATTTCTACAACTCTTCTGACAGTCCCAGCCTCAAACAGTGTTACAGAAACCAAACGATCGATTTTTTTAAAAACATCCCACCTATGCTCTGCGTCTCGGGGGCTGAAAAATACAGCTGGGGATTCTCTAAGAACCTTTCATACGGGATTCTCGTAGCGCAGGCAGTCTGGTGTTTTTCTACGTGGCTTGTATGGATATACGTGACAAAGACCTGTCGTAAAATGCTGCGAGAGACGCCGGGGCCCTTCCAAGCTACACTTGCATTGAGTGATGCAATGAGAGCTGATCTAGGGGAGGATGCGTGTAAGTATTCGGAGAAGGAGCTTGCCGAGGAGTTGGGAAAACGACAGGGGATATCGCATTTACATGTACGAGATAGCTTTGGCGGTGGGCTGAGGAAGAGGTAGACTCTTAATGAGTATGTTGACAGATAAGATATCATACTCCTCAAATTAAAATAACTCTTGAATTTCACTTCACATTTCGCCCGTTACATCTTCGATGCCAGCCCTATATGGAATGAAGGAGTAGAGCTGATATTCTAGACAACTCTAGTCCGATGATCGCAACTCCAAATTCCATTCCTTCTCTCCACTAATTGTTACAGATCATAATACTGCAACCTTTCAATGAAAGTCTGCTAAGTTTAACGGAACATTGCTCTTCGTACCAGCGCCATAACTTTTGCACCCGCCAGTGAAAGTTCTTGGCGCTGGAAGAATATCTTCGCTCGGAAACTTCCACCTTGGGTCGTTTGTGACTGCCCCGCGTGTCGGTTGGAAGCCAGTTCCAGATAATATATATGAGGAAGACTCTCCACTCGTGCCACTTGTGGCATAATTCAAATAGCTGGGGGTCGGTGTAGATTTGTAGGGTGGCTTACGAACTTTTAGCGGAGGCAGTGGCCTGACTTTTTGTCGGATTCGTGTGGGTCGATCATACAGAGACTAAAGAGTTTACAGCGGTAGGATATAAGTAGTCGATGTTTGGACAAGCTGCGGTCGGTAGCGAGTATCATGTCTCGGTAGAAATGTTACACCCGCTAATAGAGATGAACCCCGAACTTCTTTTTCATCTGCGCTCACGTTCGTATCCGTATCCTTAATATCATCTCCAATCTCCACTAACAAATCACTCACTTGGACATGGCCATTCTAGTCGCTAGATAGATCCTCTTCTTGATCTATAATATCTTCCAAGGCCCCCTTAGTTCTAAGCTCTTTGGCATAGCTAGCTTATAATCAAGTCTACGGCTATATTTCAGGAATAGGAGCATTGCATATCCAACTATCTGCATATTAGCTTCAGCTAATCAATAAGAGAGTTTCTATTTAATAGAAACAAATCAAACTTGCAATAGATCTCTAATCCCAGCCCTCTACATCTCTTCTTCCTCTTTATTTTTACCGCCTTTTCCTTGGTTCCATGGCCCTTTCTATGAGCCTTTGCTCTGCAACCTCCTTTCCTTTATAAGTACTTAAGATGTCTAGTGAGGTGTTAAAGCAGAAAGCGGTAGATAGGATAAGTGATAAAAAATAATCGCTTAAGTTAGCACAAGGCTCCGGGGGAAAGGGGAAAAGGGGCAAGTTAAAATTAAGCGAAAGCCTACTAATTCACTTCTGAGAATATCTAACAACGTCAGCTATTCGCCCTATTATATTAGGCGAACGGGCAAAAAGAAATCGAATTCGGTCTCGTAATTAAGCTATCTGCTGTACTGGTGGTAGGACAACTTCCAATTTGGTGCGGGTCAACACTCACTCATCTCCACACAACGATTTTTAGAGCTACCAAGACATAACCACAGGTCAGAAGACTCACTCCATACTACCCGAAGTGCTAGTACCATCTTATTCATCCCGGTGATATCAGTCTAACTTCACTCAAACACGTTCTTAATAGACAGTTAGTTAGATCAAGGATTAACCGGTCTTTAGGAACGCGTTGTGCTTGTTCTTAGCATGTATGCCGCTGCTAGCTCGCTATGTTACCTAGGAGGAGACAACGGCGATGCAGAGAAAGCGTGCAGAATCTTTACCGTTGAACACCGAAGTGTTCTTGTGCGGAGACTACGGGGTTCAAAGAAAGATAATGGGTGTACCAAACTTCGATTTCTGAGTGGTACGGTGTGCAATGTACCTGATTTGTGGGCCCTGGACATTTATTAGCAGCTATAATTGCATATTGAATTGCAACAGCTTGACAACGAGACTATAAGAATATGTTGGCAAAACTATTACATATTTAGGATCATAAACTAGTAGCAATTCATGAAGCAGTGAATGTGGATTGAGAATGAAAAATGAGCCGGATTTGAAGTGGAAGCGGAAGAGCAGGCACATCCGGATAGTATTCTCTCGCACCTCAACGCCCATATCTATGTCGCAAGTCCAAGTCCTAAAGCTGAGCTATCCAGCAGTCTTCATTTGAATACCCTCGTTCTCCAACTCCAATGCCCCTCTGGATCGTTCGCCACCGAGTTCCACGTTTAGTGTTCTGCCACCCCAGGACCATCCATAGCAACGATCTCGGCCGCCAACTTTGCATACTTCTTCGCTGTATCTATGTCTCCGAAAGAATTGTAAGTCAGCGCAGCAAGTCCATAGCCCGACTCGAGAAAACCATGTAAGTCTTGCTCCTCGTAGAGACGGACTAATTGATCCGCAATTTCGGTCGTGGCAGTTGAGCCCGGGTACCAATCAGCAAGCGTCTCTTGAAGTGAATTGATCTGAGTAAGGACGGCATCAGACTTTTTGCCAGACTTGCAACGTGCGCAACTGCACGTGAAGTGGAAGGCCTTCTGAAGATAGTTTCGACGGTCCGCATGTGGCTGTAGTGGGTTCGTGTCTGCTTTTTGTTAGGAGGGGTAGCTGATTGAAGGAGAAGGGACTCACAGGAAATGGTGATTTCCTCGTTAGCAGATATTGAGCGTGCCGCGTGAACATAATGAGTCAAGCGAGAGGGGCGGAGATAGTATTGTGAACTAAAGACTTAGCAGGACATCCTAGAATGAGAAGAAATTAACGTACTTTGGTGCGCAATCATGATTCATTCTTGACGTCTCGGGGAAGATGGCTAAATGCATTTCCCCTCCAACCTGTATCTCAAAGTTATTTACCTTGAGCACATCCTGTGTGATCACGGCGGGATTTCCGTAAATAGTTGAGAGGTTCAGGTACGCCTCCCTGCTAGCAGAAGGAAGCCGATCAAGTGCTATACGCAAGATTATCTCTCGGTCTCGAGTTGAAAGCACTTTAGCCATACATACAAGAAGTACTGGGGTATAAGCGGTTATAAGATCTCCTCGCTCAAGAATACGATCTGAGATCAGTCCTGTCCCCTTTCCTGGCAACTCCTGAGTGTACCATGGCCCACCACGACTATTGATGCCATCAAGAGCCGCGGGATCTTCGAAAGGCAGTAATCTTGCAAATTGTTTAACTATCTTTGGTGACGTAAAAATTGAAACCCCTCTCCCATTGCTGAATGTCGAGTTCGTGTAGACGCCTAATTCGCTCCCAATGCTTTCCAAGACTTGCGTGCAGACCGGCAGGTAAGACCAGGGGTGAAAATAGGCAATAGAACTATCAACCGAAATGGGATTCTGGTCCTTTCCAAGCAAGGTCACAATATCACTCGCTCCGTTGGAAGAACATGCTAGGTTCGTCGATAGGAGGCCGTTATTCAAGCAATGCGGGGCTGTAATCCCTGATGAGGCGGAGCTTGACTGTGACGACAATGAGAGAATAATAGTAATGATGATATTTTTTGATGACGCTGGAAGCATGAGAGGCGAATAAACAGCAAAATCCAAAGAGACTTGAGGTCTGAAGAAGCTCGTGAAGAGCGGTTATTCAGAACCGTAGCGCTGACTATATAAGCCGGGGGATGCACAACGCCACGCTGTGGCTTACTCTATGCATGGCAAAGCATCTTTGATCCGTTCTAAATGTTTCGAAACCGAGGTTTTATGCCTTTACAATTTTCAGCAGTGAGGAGCTTGGCTAGGTTGAGTCGGGAAGCCAGTGGCATCAGAAAGATTGTCTTTAGCAGCCTCCTAATCCCAATCTCACCAAGGAGGTATCTCTAGAGTTCCAGCAATCCGGTCTCCGGTACTTCCACGTTGTTATTGTTCTTATCTTTAGGATCTTGTGAACTTCTGGGAAATAAAGGAATAAGTGATGCACTTGCATATATCATACTCTGTACAAAGATATATGACGTTTCTTGGCGCCTCTGCATCTAGAAGCTGACGCTTTCATTTTGCCACGCCTCAATTTAAAAAAACGATATAAGCCAAAAAATCGTGTTTAACCGCAGCAAAAGGCAGCAGCATAAGAAGTAAGTTAAGGACCCTCTATTCTAGTTAGCCTGTACGAACCCTGAACGGCACACCCGATGTTTAAAATCAACGGCCGCCGCCCATTACCCGTCCCGTATCTGCCTCATGCTAGATACTGTATAAAAGGCGGCACCCACTTTTAATATCGTTCTCAGCCGGGAACGTGATAAATCGGTGCCGCTTTACTTTTTCTTCTGTCCACCGCGAGCCTGCCCTGAAAGCAAGGGATGGGATGATCCGACCCCCTAAGTAGAAAACCGGAACCCCGCAATTCCAGGAACTAAGTCCCTAAACAGCAGGTCCCGGCGGGCGATAAGCACTTTTCCAATTTACGAGCATCCCCCTTGTCCTTGTTCTTACCACTGACCACTTCTCGGGTCGTGATGTCGTGATGCACCTTCTGCTTCTGGGAGCGGAGCTTTTGATTGATTTCATATAGGAAGGAACTTCGCAAAGGAAAGGCTACTCTGCTTGTATATATACACTTTCTCCCCGAGGAATTGGATAGCTGATCCAGGGAAGTGTACGTACGAAGTAGTGCAGTGTGGTTGTGAGAGTATTGTTTGTAAGTGAAGTGAAGTGAAGCTACCCCGCATCGAAAATGAGCTGCATTGCGTGAAAATGAATACAAATGAGGGGGTTCTTTTGCTGACGAGATCTAGAATCAATCATTCTTACCAATTACTTCAGTTTAAAGTCGGAAATTGGGCTCAATTGAAGTATCAAAATGGTTGGCAAGCTCAGTGCCCTGACCGCGCTTTTCGCGCTGGCAACCACATCGTTTGCGGGGAACTTTTTTCAAAATGCCGATGGGAGCTTTAAAAGTGCCATCGAGCGCAAATTGGAGGTATGTACTTGAGGCCTTCTCATATCAATAAATCTAGCTTCTTCCCATTGGTCATTAAGTGCTAATGGGTATCTAGAAAACAACTATAGCGCCCAATTCGCTTCAAGCACCATCCCCAGCGGACACCGACCCCTCTCTTCTCTACCCAGAATACACACTCGCTGTCCCCATTGACCATTTCCACAACGATTCTCTATATGAACCTCACAGCAACGGCACTTTTCCCTTACGCTATTGGTTCGATGCTACGTATTACAAGTCTGGTGGACCGGTGATCGTGCTGCAATCTGGTGAGACGGATGCTAGTGGCCGTCTAACTTTCCTACAAAAGGGACTCCTTCATAAATTGGCTGTATCGACACATGGAATTGGTGTTGTGCTTGAGCATAGATTTTATGGCTCCAGTATCCCAACGCCTGATTTTTCTACCAAGAGCTTGCGGTTCTTGACCACAGATCAGGCGCTTGCTGACCAGGCGTATTTTGCCCAGAACGTGGTGTACAAGGGCTTGGAGCACTTGAATCTGACGGCACCGCACGTGGCGTATCTTGCGTATGGAGGTTCTTATTCTGGTGCTTTCGTTGCATTTCTGAGGAAGTTGTATCCGGATGTTTTCTGGGGTATGTTTCCAAAGCTCTCATCCCAAAAAGAAGGGAAAATAGAAAGAGAAACAGAAGATTAACATTTTTCGACAGGAGCCATTTCCTCCAGCGGAGTAACAGAAGCTATTTGGGACTACTGGACCTACTTCGAGCCTATCCGCACATACGCACAACCAGACTGCGTATCCATTACGCAGAAAGTAACAAACGTAATGGACAACATCTTCCTCAGCAACAACAGCGCCGACATCTCTGAGCTGAAGAGCGCATTCGGAATGCCCAACGTAACGTACAATGACGACTTTGCCTCTATAGTCGCCTCCGGCATAGACAGCTGGCAGGGCAAGAACTGGGACCCGGCGCTCAACGACCCAACATTCGACGAATACTGCGCTACCATCACCAACAGCACGCTCGTCTTTCCCTCCACCGCATCACTAAATGGCACCGCCAAAGACCTCATCACAAAGGGCGGCTGGGGCAATCAATCATCCACCCTCACCACCCCCCTCCTGAACTGGATTGGCTGGCTAAGCACCAACTATGTGTCTGGGTGCACGTCCACAGACCAAGATTCCTGCTTCGGCACCCACAACCCCGCAAACTACGCAGATGATTCCATCGCCGCCACCTGGCGTGCCTGGCCCTACCAATACTGCACACAGTGGGGCTTCCTGCAAACCGGGTCCGGCGTGCCCTCCACCCAGCTCCCCCTCGTGTCGCGCACCAACAACTTAGCCTACGAATCGATAATCTGCAACGAGGCCTTCGACATCTACACGCCGCCCGACGTGGATGCCATTAATAAGTACGGCGGATTCGGGATCTCGTATCCGAGACTGGCGATTGTGGATGGGGAGTGGGATCCGTGGAGGCCGAGCACGCCGCATGCGAGTCCGTTTAATAGCAGTGCGGTGAACCGTACTAGTACGGTAGAGGAGCCGTTTATCTTGATTGAGGGCGCAGTGCATCATTGGGATGAGAATGGGTTGTTTCAGAACCAGACAACGGCAGAGCTACCGCCGAAGCCGGTGAGGGACGTGCAAAAGGAGGAGATTGATTTCGTGGGGGCCTGGATGGATGAGTGGACGCATCAGAACCATTGGAGGAGGGGGTTGGAGTTGAGAAATAGTGCGTGAGTGAGATGGATTATGGGTGAAGGATAATAAAAATTTAATGGCGGAAAATATGAATACCTGCTGGGCTATAATGTATCTTTTAACGAATTGTGGAGAAACAAAACAAGATATAGTACTTCTTGAGAGCAAATGATGTTGAAGCTCTTATATCTTTATTTGGTTTGCAATTAAAAAGGCTTCGGGTCTATGCACTTGCATTGTAAATCTCATCTGAACTCCTCTCGCTGTCTTAAATATAGGTCCGTGTCTGCTAATATGCCTACCATGCACTGTTACATACAATGCTGTTCATCCTAACTTTCATGCCATCGTTATCCCGGGCTCTAGAATGCGAAGACTTGGTCCTCTAACTTGCTGACTGGCTTGGCTTTCTTGAATCCTAGACCTTCAGAAGCCTTCTTCATAGCGCTGATCATAGGTGGTGGACCGCAAAGAAGGAGTTTGACATCGTCGGCGGCCTTGGGAAGCCATTTCTGTATCAAGTCAGCAAATAAACTACATCGGACAAGGCTTGAGACATACCGTCATCATTTCAGGTGTAACAAATCCAACGCCTCCAGTCCATCCCTCCGGTGGGTTGTTCAAAACATAGTGAACCCTGAATCCCTTGTCCTCTTTCGCAAGCTGGTCCAAATCCTCCTGAAGTAGGATATCCTCTTTGTTAACATTTGCGAAAATAAGATCAATCTCTGTGGTATCACCCGCCTTGCGGCCCCTAATCACAGCCCGAATAATTTGCAGCATAGGCGTGATTCCGGTCCCACCCGCAATCATGCCGAAGTGACGGACCATATTCGGCTCATACACCATAGCGCCCTTTGGACCCCGCACTTTTATAGCTTGCCCAACGATGAGCGAAGCCATGTGCTTGGAGATGTTGCCGGTAGGGTATGATTTTATGAGCAGGTCAAAGTACCCGGGCTGATGGTCGCCCGAGATCGGGGTGTAGGAGCGGACAATCTCTTTGGAGGTGCCGTCGGGTTGCGGGAGCGTGGCTGCAATGGAGATGTGTTGACCGATTGGGAGGCCGAGGATCGCGGTTTGGGAGGGGAGTGCGAATCGGTAGCTTTGATGGAGGTTAGCAAAGTGTTCTCGGGAGAGTTAGAAGGAAGAGGCACTTACATTGCTACATTGTGGGAGATGATGGTCTTTTCCGTTAGCTCGAAGTCTTGGAATTCTGCAGGCTTGAGAACTTTTCGAACTCCTGAATAGTCTGTCAGTTTTGGTTTTGAGGTATATTATAGCTTGCCCATAAGGCATATTGGATACCTACTGTTACTGAAGAGCTTGTAGCCTCCAAGCAGCAAAGCAAGAGCCACCGCATAAGGAACCCATTCTCGCTTGACAATCAGGCATCCAACAACAAGCAGGCCCGAAGGAATGTAGACCCCGTCAACATATTTCTTGGATAATAGGTTGTTCGACATTGTGCGAGACAAACGGGGGCGGCGGGCGAAATTGTTGAGCTCCGGTTGAACGATGAGGGGCAATGAAGTTTGGAGATGATGTCCCAGCAACAACAAGGCGAATCCAGGTTCAAATACCTCTCTCTCTCTGAGTGAGAGTTTGACAACCAATTGACCCTGCGGTGAAGAATTCAAACTGTGGGCGGAATTTGTTGATGGTTTCCCTCGCCAGAAAGTTGGAGTTGCCAAAAAATGTCCTGAAGCGGCAGTTGCTTCCCGACAAGCCGACTTTGTCCGGGGATTTACCATTGATTGATTAGATTAGATCTTTCCACTTCAACCTCCACCTCATCCTCACTTCACCAATAACGAATAATCGAGTCTAATAAGCCTTATGAGAAGTGACATGATAACTGCATAGTTGCACTGCACTGCACTTTCTGCATCGAGTTAATCCTAGCATCGGCCTGTATGATCGAGCCAAGTAGGTCACAACCTCAGGTCATAGGAGTCATTCTCAAGATTAATGGCATATTGAGAAGCTTACGTTAATATTGTTAGAGGAGTTTGTAAGCCTCTAAACGGAATGGCCACTCAAGAAGAACTTGATCAACATGATACGGAGAAACTGGATAAGCAACCTCCTCCATTCCCTCTGACTGAAAAGGACAAATGGCTCCTTTCTATCTCAGATGATGAGTTCACACCTCATTCCTGGGACAATCTGAAGCATATCATAGGTGAGCAAGAGATGGCTGGCGTCTCTTCTATCTTTCTCCTTTTCTTTTCTTTGCTTTGCTTGCATGTCAGATCTCAAGTTGAGGCTGAGCATGTGACGAGTGTTTCCTCCCAATATGAGTTGGATAACTACTTTTCAATTGAACAATTTATAACAATGTCCAAGAAACGAACACGCTCGAAGAACTCCTCCGCAGGCCTTCGTCCCTTCGCCGCTACCTCTCCTGGTCCCACACCATAAAAACACAATACGGCAGCACGACCGCCTACCTAATCCAGCACCGTCTCCCCTGGGGTTCTCCTCCCTTCACCTACACCTCCCCCATCACCTTCCACTGCCACTCAGACTACAAGATCCTGCTGAACGATTGGCCGTACGGTGTCGAGGACGATATTACGCATATCGTGGTCTGGAGCAAGACGCCGATTGCAACCAATGAGGCAGGTGATGTGACGGAGCAGAGTAGGGGTGTTATTGAGGGGTTTGTGGGAAGGGTTTTTGCGGAGAAGGTGGGGAGGGAGAAGGGGAGCGTGGTTTGGTTTAAAAATTGGGCGCAGTTGCAGAGTGTGAGGGCGTTGGAGCATGTTCATGTTTTAGTGAGGAATGCTACGAAAGAGGATTTGGACTTTTGGACTGGGGAGAAGGTATAGATAGAGAGGGAGACTTAGACTTGAAGGGTTGAATGCTTCCCATAAGCTGCAGCGCAGACATGACTGCCAGACCAACATATCCTCAGAGACTTCTATATTCGTCTATTTTGTTACAGCTTCCACAAGTCCAGTAACACCTCACGCAGCCCTCCTCTGCCTCCTATTCCCCTGCCCAGCAGCCATCTGCTCCTCTGACGCCTGTCCTTGTCCCCGCTGCCCACCACCCATCATCCCCCTCGCCATCCCCAACAACCCCCACCCCTTCCATATCCCAAAGACCGGCACAACACCCCATACCAGCCATCCCCAATTCCCAAAAACTACCACTGCCACCAAACTCGCCCACGTAACCCAAATCACATCAAACATATACTCCGTCAGTCCCTCCGCAGCCAGATCTTCTCCAGCACTCTTCAGCGCTTTGGTAGTGGCGTCGTACTTTGGACGGCCGCTTGTCTCGAGGATGAATTCCGCGATTAAGGAGGGGAGGGAGAGAATTATGTAGGTGAGGAAGGAACGCCGGCGGATGAGGAGGGAGAAGAGGATGAAAGCGGCGTTGAGGGTTAGGGCGGTGATGTGAAGCGTGTTGAGCGCTGAGATGTTGGCTTTCGCGCGGTCTTTTTTGGCTTTTTGTGCCATTGTATTGGTTGTATGGGAAAAGAGGTCTTTGAAGAATGATTTGGTATGGTATGATGTCTCCAAGCTGAGCGAGGTGAAGAGGCCGTGTGTCCTTAAGAAATCCGGAGTTGCAGTACAGTAGTTAACTAAGGCGCGCACTCAAATGAATGACGGCGCTCAATTCCGGATAAAATAGTTGATTCTCTTGTTGTTCTCCGATTTGATTGTGAGGTGGAGGTGGAGGGTATATATCCCAAGTTGTTAATATCTGTGAATGTCAATGTAGAATTGACGAGGCTGAAAAGATCTATCAAGCGCCTAGAGCTGATTGTTGCCACGCCAAACGCAACACCCGTCCGCCAATGGATGATCCGACACTACTGTACCCGCCGCTTGTAGACCATAACATCGCGAACCCTAATCCAATATGGACAAGGAACATTGTTGATCGAGAGCCGCAACGCCAACCTCCTCACTTCTTACTATTAGACTATCTTTGCTTCTGAGTGCATTGGCGTGTACTCGGGTGGTATTTTATCAGTTGCGGTGGAGAACATATTCACTTCTTTCTTGCTCTCATTATACCTCCATCTTCAAGGCGGCAAGACGTGCAGTTGTTATTTCTCCCAGCTCTACCTAGATATCACGTCTCACCCGCGAATGCCTCTTCACCACAGATCCCGCCACTTGGATGTAATGTCGCCAAAAGGGCAGTAGCGACTTTGCACGGGACCAGCCAGGCCGAAAACATATTTGAGAGAAAGTATCGCACCAGCGAGCGAAAGCTTGTCCAAGCAGCCTAGACAAAGGAATCCGTCCTCGAGAGCCCAACGAAACGTCAACCGCCGACTCAAAAGTCGTCGGCTACATGGCTAGGCCAACATAACGACACTTAATACGAGAATTGATCATCACATTTCTTCGCACGTTGCTATCATGGCGCCCGCTCCAGATGGCGTTAAAGCCCAGTTACGGCAGCTCATTTACTACCACATCGATAACAATCTCCTTACCAATGCCCTCTTCTTCGCCGAGCGACTTCTAGCCTACAGCCATCGAGAACCGGAGTCTGCATATCTTGTGGCCCTCTGTCACCTTCGGTTGGGAGACGAGGCTTCCGCTTATGAGTATAGCAAGTCTCATGGACACCGAGGAACGCATTTGGGATGTGCTTATGTCTTTGCACAAGCATGCTTGGCCCTTGACAAACATAAAGATGGAATAGTGGCGTTGGAGAAAAGCAGAGGGCAGTGGGGAGGAAAGAATAGTTTTGGTAAACATACACAAACCACACGGCAACCGTACCCCGATGCCGCGGCGATAACCTGTTTACTGGGGAAGCTTTACTTTGCATACGAGAACAAACAGAAGGCTATCAGCTGCTTCGAGGAAGCTCTCAAGCTCAATCCTTTCATGTGGGACGCCTTCACGATCCTTTGCGATATGGGCACGCATGTGCGGGTACCTAATATCTTCAAATTGAGTCCGGAGATGGAGGCCGTGCTTAGGGTTAATACACATGAGCAAGCGGAATCACAAAGTCAGACGAAGGATAGCACACTTTCGAATGGGCAAGATCATGACCGGAACCGGACTGGAACACGCCCTGTGGCTGTGGCAGTGGCTAGCGATAATGGTGACCCGTTCAATAATGTACCTTCGAAAGGTTTTGGGGGAGGGCTCTTTGGTACCCTTGGGATGTCGCAGAAGTTGAATGAGAGTAACCCAAGTTTAACGAACTTGCCTGCAGCAGGGGGAGGAGGTATCGGCCCTGAAGCCATGGAAACACCAACAGGACCTAGTGCATCGATAGACATAACGGTAGTGCCTAATAGAAGAGACCCCGGTGTGGTCTCTGCTTATTCGACAGAGCCACCACAAGCACCTGCGAGGAAAACGCGAACAATACCAGGTCTTGGCATGGACTTCAGCATGGACGCGCCGCCAAAAATGAGTAGTCGAGGAATTACTTCGAAGCGTACGCAGAAACCTACAGATCCAGCAGAAGAGTCTGCGGCCACGCAGTTTTTGAGGCACACAAACTTATCAGCTGCCGGTGTCGAGAGGAAACGAACCGTCTCGGGTCAAGTTGTGCCTCGCCAAATGTCAGAGGACCCAGGGGCACCTCAGCGGAGAAGCGTCAGACTATTCAATCAGATACGTCCCACAAGCAGCAAATCCTCAAGCAATTCAAGTAACGTTCCAACTGTCGGAGCTGCGCCAGGCAGAGAGTTGAAAAAAGCACGGCCGCCGATATCAAGGATTATGCGACCAAATTCAAGTACCTCCACCGTTGGAAGACAGGTTAGCGGGAACAGAAAACCTGTGGAAGAGCCGATGGATATAGATCAGAAGGAGGCAGCTCCACGATCTTGGGCACATCCTGTCACCAGCATACCGACGTCAAAACCGTCGGATTCCAATCCAATGAAGAATGAGGAGTCAGTCAAGGTCCTGCTTGACTTGTTCAAGGCTATTGGCAGCGGTTATTCCGCCTTGTCTCAGTATAAATGCCAAGACGCATTACAAATCTATAAAACTCTGCCCAAGACACAGCAAGATACTCCTTGGGTTATGGCACAGATAGGCCGAGCCTATTATGAACAAGCAGCTTACACAGATGCTGAAGAGTGTTACAAGAAGATTCGAATTATGGCCCCTACGCGATTTGCAGATATGGAAATATACTCAACCATTCTGTGGCATCTGAAGCGCGAAACAGACCTCGCATTCCTTGCTCATGAGCTTGTTGATTCATCTTGGCAATCTCCTCAAGCTTGGTGTGCCCTTGGCAACTCCTGGTCACTTGCACGTGACCATGAGCAAGCACTTCGCTGTTTCAAACGTGCCACCCAGCTCGATCCGAAATTTGCCTATGCATTCACCCTCCAGGGGCACGAGCACGTTGCAAACGAGGAATACGACAAAGCCTTAGTCTCCTATCGCCACGGTATGGCGGCTGACAAACGTCATTACAATGCATGGTATGGGGTTGGTCGCGTGTATGAGAAGCTTGGGAATTATGAGAAGGCATCCTTGCACTTCTCATCTGCTTCAGTAATCAACCCTACGAATGCGGTCTTGATTTGCTGTATTGGAACTGTACTCGAGAAGCAGAAACAGCCACATAAAGCATTGGAATATTTCACCCGGGCGACAGAAGTGGCGCCACAGTCTAAGCTGACGAGATTCAAGAAAGCTCGTGCCCTAATGTCGCTAGGACGATTACATGAAGCGCTGAAGGAGTTGATGTATCTAAAGGATATTGCGCCAGATGAGGCTATGGTGCATTTCCTTCTCGGAAGGCTCTACAAGAGTTTAAGAGAGAAGGGAGCAGCCGTACGTCACTTCACCATTGCGCTGAACTTGGACCCAAAGGTATGCAAATATTCAATCGTGATCATCATGAAACCACTAACACATCCCAGGCTAGTCAGCACATCAAGGAGGCAATCGAGAGCTTAGAAGATGAGGACGATGATGACGAAACAAGTATGATGGCATGAGGTACTCTCCTCACATTGCCATCGTTTAAGGGTTCAGCGAGAAGAGCAGTCTGTATGATACAGCCAGCATATTTAATACCCCCTCACGCTCTTCACATACTTATGATTCCCGGCGCGGCATGGCATGATAATACGATACGGGATTTTTGCATTGGGACGGAGTTTTTCGGAGCCAGGTTCACAGTGCTTCCGGTCATAGCGTTGGAGCGGCTGTGTGCATATGGATGGGGTTTTCGTGGGTTACGGAAGCTACAGCGTGCATGGGAAGAGTTTTGATCATAGAGAGAGATGATGACGAGGTCACGCGCATTTGGTAATACGAATGACAAGAACTTGAATATTTAATTCACTTTTGTTCTCTCTTGCTGCTTGTGAGAAACAATTTTAATGGTCTTTTAATTGTCTATTTTGCTAGCAAGCGCTTGGAACTTTAAGGCTGTGCTTTATACCTCTCTCACAACGGAGTCAATCTCTAAGGGGCACTTTTGTTCCGTCTCCTCAATTTCATACTTCTACTTCAGTCATTGTTGTCTTTCTTTAAAGCTTTGTGTGCGCATGCTTGCTTGTAATGGTTTAGAATAGCGAGGTACCTTGCAATTAACAGCTTCCTTTGTTACTTGGACACTTATTCCCAAAAGCAGACTCCCAATCCGGAGCCTCGAATTCTACCAAAGACACGGTGTGCTATTGATCAGCACCCTTTGTTAGTTCAAAACCCCAATATTTACCTGTCAATTCAACATCACATCCCCTCATCAATATTAAAAAACAACAGTCCTCTTCCCACCCACCGTTAAAATATACGGATATACTTACCCGCCCTCATTCTCATTGCAAATGTCACCGAAGAGAAAGCCAGCACCGCATCAACGTGCCCCTCCAGCTCAACCCCAATCCGACCTGCGCAGCAACCCAGCCCGCCTCACCCGCCTCGGAAGGAGGTCTAATTTCAGCGGCAGCCGGACCCAGCACACCCACCAATTATCAACAATCAACACCAGCAGCAGCAGGACCAGCAGCCTACTCACCATATCTCACAGCACAGATGCGAGCGCTAATGCGTAAACGAAGCAAGTCTTCTTCATCCTCTTGTCTTCCCTGTATGATTTTTGGGGTTCGTTCTGGGGTGTATTCTCCGAGCTGTGTATTATGTGAAGATTGCCGATTGTATTCCTATTAGTAGATAGATTTCTGGGCTTTGCTATGTCACGACGATAATTGAGTATTTAGCGAGATCGAAGTAATCCTAAGTAGAACAATGAGCTCTCCAGGAGACCTTGCCCGCCGCACATTGGCGGGATTCACTATAGATTGTGCTTTGGCTGGTTGCGGTTTTGCAGAATGCCCTAATTTCTGCGGGATAGAGTTGAGGTCTTGCAGCTCAACGTGACTGGCACAAAGGGTACATTCTGTAGCCGAAATCCAACACATTAATCTTTGGCAACTAGCAAAATAGCACTGACTGGAGCGAGAGTATCCGAGCGTTAGCTGGTTGCTTTCTTTGGCAGAGGCTATGCGGAACTTTGGAAAGAAAAGTAGACCAAACCAATTACTACGAATGCTGTCAGAATTAGAGAATCATGGCCACTTCACTGCCTCAAGACCCTGTAATGTCTCGGTAAGTAAGAATGCGTGAGGTCCTTCGACGTGGATAAGGAACATGTTGATAATGTAATGACCGGTGAATATATAGTGAAATTAATAAATTGGCTGCCGGCAGCTATCGAGTACACTTTGTAAAATATTAAGAATGAGTTACAAAAGAGTCAACGCCCAGAAAGGAGGAGCTAGAAAATATCAAAATACTACCCGTACTGAAGAACAGACCGGAGGCCTGACATATTGATGGCAATGAGTGAACAATATAGAGGCGTGTTTCAAAATCTAAAAAAGTATAGGCCATTGATAAATGTTCTGGCGAGTGTAGGCAAGCTCCAGTGTCATATAGAGGCCCAAATGTTCGCTCGGTGCTGCCAAAACTCCCTCGTCAACATCGAAATATGTGAATGAGTTTTCTTGTAGCACGTGACATTCCCCTTGGCCGCGCGACAGAGAACGCGTGCGAGGGCGCTGTCAAAGATGTCAAGCCGATATAAAGCTATGGTACCACACTTGTACTACGTGCACTCACATATTCCAGAGTACACAACATGGTAGGCACGATAATCACTCTCTCCGGATCGTCGCAGCCGTCAAGATTAAACGTGACACAACTCGAGACGCAGGTCTCGCAGAGAGGAAATAGGCTGGAACTTCCATGGAATTCCAAGGGCAACTTTTATGGCAGGTGGCAAGAATGCAGATTCATGGCTGTGACTGGACTGAACGGCAAGTCCGGACTTTTGCGCATATGGAAAAATTTCAACGACTGAAGTGCAAGCCAACGTATTGATAAGAAAGCTTGTTCGCAGCAGCTAGAGCATAGAGAAGAAGATAAGGTGGTTGTGAAAAGGAGTGCGATGGACTTGGTTTAGGTCCGTTATACGGAGTATGGTACGGACGGGGATCACTGGATCATTCCCGTAGCATTCCGAAGCCATGTTAATTTCCTAGCAGCAACACCAAATTCGCGTTACTTCCGCTCGGTTTAGGACATGTCACTGCACTGGCATATTGCAGCACTGGCATATTGCAACACGTCTGAATAACTTCAAAAGAGAGAATGTGGAAGTTGAAGAGAGGACACGTGCCGGAGTTCTGCTGCGAGAGACCGAGGTTGCGACGGTGCTGGTGGTGCAGGAGGCCTTCTCAAGTTTTTTCCAAGACTCGCTTCCAGAAGTTGAATTCTGTTGTACCACCTTCCTCATCGTGCCAGCGACATCTTCCAGCAATTGCTCTTCACCACTCGTTATGCTTTGCCGAACCATTGGTCTCAGATCACGTCCGCGGTCTACACCGTTCGGAATTGGCCACCTCTGAGACCTGTCAATCGATCGACTGGAAGTTCATAAGGTAGGTACATGGTGCTGTTGGTCCTCATGGCCACCTTCCTCTTTGGACCAGAACCCCGCAGCCTCGACTTTAATCGCCAAGGCTGCGAGGCTCAAAGCCAAGGCTGACAAGGATTTCTTATCATCTACGCCGTAAATGGCTGAATCTGGGGAGGCCAAAGGTGTCGCGACCCAGTAGTTGCGATCGACTTCTGCATCTAAAAACCCGGGAGGCGAGTTGCCATATTGCCTTATCTTATCATGATATTGGCATGGTACTGTATTGGCATAGTATTGGCGTATTGGAGTGTGTGAATTGGAGTGGGTAGCTGGAGCTGGACTGCTGCAGCCAGCATATTGCCCAGGAGCCTGACATGATGTATACTGTAAGCAAGTGAACAATAGCTTGCCACTCTAAGATCTTGGCATATTGGCACTACACGAGGGTATAGATATGCACCATGGGTGTATCACTCGGTACCAGTAGCTCAAATGCAATGCATGTCCTGGGGTGCGAGGGGAAGGTCAGGTTAAATACTTCCCTTGCTGCTCCGATTGTCACACCTGGACTCTGAACCTTCGTCCATTCAATCCTTGGTAATCGAAGTTGAGGAGCCAGTCATTATTACTCACTTTTCCTTCGTTGATGAACCTTTAACATCATCGGTTTCCACCATGTCGACAGCGGAGCATATCGCTCCCATGTACACCAGCGAGAAAGCCAGCCCTGAGCAATC
Source organism: Gremmenia infestans (assembly GCA_032629725.1). Classification (NCBI taxonomy): domain Eukaryota; kingdom Fungi; phylum Ascomycota; class Leotiomycetes; order Helotiales; family Hamatocanthoscyphaceae; genus Gremmenia; species Gremmenia infestans. The sequence continues at coordinate 218,778 of JAFEVB010000012.1, forward strand.
CGACAACGACAAGAAAAATGCTGGCTCCAGCGAGAAAGACCTTGGTCTTGATTCTGAAAATTCGGTTGTAGAATCAGAATCTGAGGGAGAAGTCTCACGCGGACGTTCGCTCCTCAATAAATACAAAATATTTCTACATCTGGCCATTTGGCTGGTCATGACCGGGTATGTTTCTCTCATTGATGCTAGAATTTCTCACAAGAATTTGAATACTTCGTCGTTTTCCCAAGGATATGCCCACTTTTAGTCTTCGTTCCGTGGTGATCATTATCTGTAACATCTAGCCATCAAGAGTTTCCCAGGAGCAAAGCATTCTGGATACTGCAAATATTCTGAAGGAAAACGACATCTGCTAATATTCTTCTTTGGGACAGTTGGTGGATTGCTGGACTCGTACTTCATCGACATGGCAAACTCGGCTGGCTCAAGCCAACACTTCTTTGGATGGCTATTTCAGTTCGTCTCATCACCTTGCACGTTTCGACAAAATACGTGACCAAGCCAATTGCATTTGTTTGGGTCACCGCCATCTATAATCCCGTTATGATGATTCCCGAAAAGCTGAGGCTACCTTTGGGCGGTGCGGGAACAGTTGCAGTCATACTCGTTGGAACATTCGTATCTGAGGAGTCAGCAGACAATACCCGTTCCAACAGAGCAGTTAGCTTGTTTGGTCTTGTGGTATTCATTGCTGGGTTTTACGCTACCTCAAGAGATCGGAAAGCCATCAAATGGCAGACAATCATCGTGGGCATGCTCGCGCAATTTATCTTGGCCTTGTTTGTTCTGCGTACCACAGCTGGTGTAAGCATACCTCTTGAACTTTGGCCTACCTCATCTAATGCACGTTCAGTATGATATCTTCAACTTCATTGCCTATCTCGCAACGTCTCTTCTTGGCTTTGCTGGCCAAGGAACCACCTTTTTGACAGAGTCTGCTGCGACAAGGCCCCAGTGGTTTCTCCTGAACGTTATTCCTGCCATCATTTTCTTCGTGGCTTTCGTACAGCTTCTGTACTACTGGGGATGGCTACAATGGGCAATCAGAAAATTTGCAACCATTTTCTTCTACGGAATGAAGGTCTCTGGAGCAGAAGCTGTCGTCGCTGCCGCGTCTCCTTTCGTCGGCCAAGGAGAGTCTGCGATGATTATCAAGCCATATATTCCCCATCTCACAGACGCCGAGCTCCATCAAGTCATGACCTCTGGTTTCGCCACAATCTCCGGTAGTGTTCTGGCTGCTTATATTGGTATGGGCATGAGTGCTTTGGCACTCGTCTCATCTTGCGTGATGAGTATCCCCGCCTCGCTCGCCATCTCCAAATTGCGCTACCCTGAGACCGAGGAACCTCTAACAGCCGGCAAGATTGTCATCCCGGAAGACCAAGATGAGAAACCAACCAACTCTCTCCACGCATTCGCAAATGGATCTTGGCTTGGGATTAAGATTGGCGGCATGATTGTCGCTGCTTTGTTGTGTATTCTTGCACTTCTGGGCTTGGTCAACGGTCTCCTCGGGTGGTGGGGCAGATATTTGAACATTGACAACCCTCTCCTGAGTGTTGAAATGATCCTCGGTTACATTTTCTACCCAGTAGCCTTTCTCCTCGGTGTCGAGCGAACTGGTGGTGACCTGTTGAAGGTCTCCCAGTTGATAGGTATAAAGATCGTAGCAAACGAGTTTGTCGCTGTAAGTTCTAGCCACATGTCCCAGCTCGCTGAGTGTTTACTGACCTTTCCAGTTTGCTGCTCTCTCTGGTGAAGGATACGCCTCCCTCTCCGAGCGCTCCCGGCTCATCGCTACCTATGCCGTCTGCGGCTTTGGCAACATCAGCTCAGTCGGTATTCAAATCGGCGTACTTTCCCAACTCGCTCCAGGTCGCAGCGGCAGGGTCGCCAAGGTTGCGCTGTCTGCTCTGATCTCAGGTGTAATTTCTACCTTGACTAGTGCATCAATTGCGGGTATGTTGATCACCAATGCTGCGGCTTATACGAAAACCGGTATACACACTTGATCAAGTATATCTGTGCAGGTCAATAATGTAGATCCTGGATACTTAATGTGCTATGCCTTTGATGTCGGTCTGGGGCGTAGGGCTTGATCTTTTGTGTTTTTGGATAGAGAAATAATAATATATGGTTTATCCTATATCCAAAATCATCAAAATGGCGTTGAAGATAAATGCTTTTGTGTTGTGAATCGACAAGTTGTCGAGAATCTCGAAATGGGGTCCATTCCAAGTGAAATTTGCGGGCGTGCGGGTAAAGATGGCTGTTATTCTGCTATTTTCATCAATGCTTCTTGCTACAAGTTCTGAAGAGTTCTTAAAATTAGCAAGTGCTGAATCAAATACCATGCACAGCCAGACAATCACGTGGACCGAAGCTCTCTAAGAGGGAGTGAAACCCCACCTGCAACCAATGCAACTCACGAGTAGACCTCCCCGAGGAAATGTATGCAAGTCGGACCCTTTTGAATCTTACACTAGCAACCAAGCAAATCAAACGCCACACATGTACAAGAGTAACTGGGTCGTGCCAGCTTCGGTGTTCACATCACCAATCCAGCCGAGGAAACCTTCTCCTTTCTTCGCAAGAACAGCGGGACTCTGAGAGCTATTCGGTTCGGCAATGTAAATACGATCCTCGGGCTTTCTTCCACTCAGATGGAGCGCCTTCATGCTATATTGACGAGAAAGATTGTCTCCACCGCGACTAGTGAACTGTGGTTCCTGCTGGGCTCGAAGATTGAGGGTAAACATGTCGCGTTGGTAGTTCCCAAACTTCCAATTGAGGCCCCATTGATCCCTGAAGAACTTTCCTATATATTTCGGGGAAGCAAAGCTAGAGACGTGGAACCCGATGATGACATTTCCGCCGGAAATAGCATATCGTACCAATTTCTGTTGGACTGCAATCATGTCTCTTGCCATCACGCCGGCATCGGTGACAACCACAGCGACATACTTGGCTTGCGGTTTTAAAAGGTGCTCCATAGCACTAGCTATGTGTATCACCTCTATTACATTAGTCCTGCTGCGAAGTATGGCGAGAACTCCGGCGTACATCTCGTCGAAGAAGGATATCTTGTCAAGCGAGACGAGGAGAACAGAGGATAGAGACTTTGATGGCGAGGGAGCAACTCCTACTCTAGTCGATTGCCCCAACTCACTCAAGATGGTATTGATCTTATCTTTGTTCCCATCTCCACTTCCTCTCCCCACGCAGTCCTTCCGGGTCTTTATTGCTGGCTTGTGTTTCAAACCATGACATCGATGCCTTTTGTTCCTTCGTTGGATTTTCCGCGTCGTACGCTGCTAGCAATTCCTGCCAGCCGAAGTAGCCGCCCACGTCTTCAGCACAGCCGTGACCTTCGCCCTCGAGACAAACAAATCGCGCCGTGGCATCTCCTCGGCCAGTACAGCTGATGACATGCTCCCAGCCATCACTGAAATCATAACAGTAGTGGATGGTTTTCCTTTAGTCTTCGGATCATCTAGAATATCGAGCAGCTTGACCTGTGCGCCATTTAGATTTGAGGGGCCGAAGCTTTCATCGTCGGACTCATAGTCCGACTCATCGAAAGCCTCATCGGAACCCTCGGTGCTTTCAGTAATCTTGAACATAGGGTTGGCGCCCGAGAACTTATTTTCACGACCTCTCACGTCGCTGTGGTTGAACACATCGAAATCGTAGAGATGGGTGTTTGCCCAGCCAAATGCAACGATGAGGGCTTGGTGAAGAGACGCGAAGGTAGCAGTTGCAGGACACGATAGGGTCCGCGTGACGCGTGGGTTCGTAATGAATCGGGGATGAAGGTCGATTCTGAGGATATCATTGTGACGCTTGCTCTCAGCCTTCTGGGTTGGCCAGTCCTGCTTCTGGCATTATGCTCCTGTTGAGTATGTCAGCCTTGTGTGCACTTCGCACGTCTCATCTGGCAGAATCCACTTGCCACAGTAGACGCGAGAGGAGCAGCGTCCGCATTTCAGAATCCTAGCGTTTGATTTGCCACAGACTGCACATGTAGTAGCCGTATTTGTTAGTTTCTTTTCTGTTTGTTTGAATATCGCAACGTAGTTGTTGTACGAAGTTGCAGTCCAACCACGTGATGCTCTTGCTATCTCTCGTTAAAATCACGTGCGGCTGAGTTTGATCTTGGCTTGGTATGATCTTAGTCAGCGTTTCTCTCATAGGAGCCCGGTAGATTCAAACTTTCTCTATCATCAATTAAGACTCGTAAAGTGTATAAGCCATTTCATATATACTCTTCCAGTGTGTTACTCAGTGTTATGCTTTCTGGCAATTCCCAACCCTCAAATGTCAATACGATCCAATAGCTTCCTCCCCTCACCCGGCTCCGTTCCCCTCCCACCCGTCTTCTTCTCATAAGTTCCCTTCCCACCCGTATTCACAGTATCATCCTTGCACTCCGTAAATCCATTCTTTGTACTGCCATCGTGCGTCAACACCGCACAGAAGACTGCAGACGAATAATCAGTAGAGATGCTACCGATCACGACTCGGTCGGCACCCGGGGACTCGTCATCAGTGTAGGAACCCGATTCTACAATGGGGAATTCGAGATAAGGTTTTTGAGCATGGCTAAAAGAGAATTTCTCGTAGTCTAGAAGAAGGGTGAGAATGGTGGGGACAGTTCAAGAGGGGCAGGCAGAATACCGTTGTAGGCATGCGGATATTTGTCTCGTCCGAGAGTCTTTTTCTGGGATGCGAGGCTCAAAGCTTGGGTGCAAGCAGAGTTGATCTGAGATTTATCATAGGTGGTTTTGTTATCGCAGTTGCAGCCAGTGGGCTCATAGTCTTTTGACATATGTCAGTCCATGTAGAGGTGAAAGTGGTTGAGGGGGGGGGTGGGGGGGGAAGGGGGGGCATTTGGCTTACAGATAGTTGCCATTGCGTGGCTCTTTCCTGGTCTTTGTTCTTCTGGCGGAATATGATAGTGAGATGCAATAATCAATGAACTTTATAAGATATGCTTCACTTGTTCAAACCACTTGGTTCCAAGGTAGGGTTCTTCACTAGAAGGTCATGAGCTGACGTATTCAGATCTACGATGCATTATGTTTTCCCCGCAATGGCACCCCATACTCGATTGCCGATATCGTCACATTCTTCGTGGTTGGTTGTTCTTGTGCTTCTCGGGTCTAACGCGCGGAGATGGAAACAAGCTTTCGCAAGTTCGCAACACGGAAACCGGTTCTTTTCCAAGATAGTGAAGCGGGTCTATGCGGATCAAATGGAGCGGCCCCGACCGTTTCCCTCTCACACCACGTCCCGGGGGTTTTGCGATTACATTCTGCGAGGGCCCCAGAACCAATGATCTTGCCTAAGATGCTAGACTCGATTGTCATCGGAAAAGGGGGCTACATCCGGTACTCACGTGACTTGTATCTTCCAATAGAAACAAGATCACGCTCCATCCAGCAGTAGCAATCATGAATCCAGCGGCTTTAAAACTTCTATATCAATATCTGGAAATATCAAGCAGTTATAGGAAAAGCATATTTAGTAGACAAAATAAAACTAGCTTAGAATTAGCGATAGTCAAGAACTTGAGAAATCAAAAAGGCAAGAGTAATAATGCGTGTAGGAAGAGACTCGATATGCTTTACTAGCAGTATAAGGAATGGATTGAAGAAAAAGATAGTCGAAGAAAAGTACAATAACATCTAGCATCATCATGAAGAAATTGCTATCGAAGGACCATCTGACGACCAGCACCTTGAAGCTTTGGCATGATAGAGTTATAAATTGCATCTGACCGTGCCTTCAACTAGTGCGCGATAATTCTTGAAACATAAATGATCTTGATTCCGTTCTCATTTTACTTTTTAGAAGTTCAGCAAGAAAGTATAACGGAGAATAGCTGAGGAACTATTGAGTGATTGCTACGTCTGAACCAGGCCGTAAGAAACATCACGTGGCTTCCTTTTGGTCCTAGGGATCTATGGCCGTACTTCGGAATGAGTTTATAGAACGTCAGTCTCGCTGTTTTTCAAGTCAAGGAGAAGTCAAGGAGAAGGTTTTCCTTCTTCTTCTTCCATGTAGTACGAGCCGCGCATATGACTAATCGTCAGCTCCTAATCTATTAGTAATTATGGGCGACCTCCGCTCTGTCTTTTGACTACCGACATCTTTCCTCAAAAGTGGCGATTGGTTGAAAACAGCGATGCTCCATGTCAAGTAGGCAGAGACTGCGCTTTTGCTCTTTGAGATCATTCGATGGTCCGATTTGACGGCACCATCGTCTTTTACGAGTTTCTTCGCCCTCGGTTTCGGTGTCTTTCTTCCCTGAAGTTTCCTTCCTGTTCTTGGTAATGCGGCATGGTGCGGCGCATGGATTTTGTTTCAAGTTTCAAGCCGTAAATAACTTCGCCGCACGATCTCCCGCAGACATCCATGTATGGAGTACGAAGTACGAAACGTTACATTTCAACTCAATAGTCGAAGCATGACTGGAGTGTCAAGGCAACGTTCGTCGCATGTCAAAAACAACGTATATACTTGACAAAGTTTATGTCGTCTTATAGCGCTTAATTAGACTCCCGGTACTATCTGGCAACTCCCGACTAGTCAACTTAAATAGTGGTGGAGAAGACCATTTATAAGCGCCAGGATTAAGCGAGGAGATTGCGCATGTCTTTAACTTCGTCGGATTTATACCCTGGGCTATAGTTAGCACAGTACTAGTCAAATCCTTTGAGCCTCCAATCTGAACAATGAAACGCCCGAAGAGAAGAGTTTCCAGGCATGTGGCGCACTATTGTGGAGAACAGTGGTAGCTATGGATTGCAGTTGGTACTTCTACTTCGTACTTGTTCTGCATTGCTACCCCTTGATCTTCCTTGCTTGCTTTTGTTGTGGGGATCCTATCGTAGATTCGCACTATTACATATTCCGTTGGATGTGCGACTCGTTGTGAGATGTCATTACGCCCTCCTAAGCCTGGACTTTAAAGAAGGCTTATACGCGCGCTTCCGGATACGATCAGCACTGTCACGTAAAGGCTAAGCCTTCTTATGTCCCAGATAGGCATTTCTCTTGATAGCGTCAACGCTTAAAATCTTCTCTGAACAGCAGAACTCTGACACTCTCCACTGATTAGCATTTATCGATATGATCCTGCCTATATGACTGGCTATTCACCCTGGTGTAAATCTCAAAGCGTGGGTGAATAACGCAAACCAATTTTGGAGTGAGACTTCTTATTTATACCCTGCTGCTTATCTCGTAACTTACCATATATACTAGGGGAAGCCTCATTGAGTACCATGTTTGGTCTGTTCGATCTTGTCAACCTGGGTAAAATTTTAGGTACTCGTTCCGAGCTAGAAGCCTTGGAAAAATCCCAACGCTGTTAATTTCGTAATATAGTTCGTTCACTCCTCACGATGAATGACGCTTAACCTAAGACAACACCCATTGATAAATGAATGTCCATCGGTAAGTAAGAGTAGCCCTTCCTTTCTTTGCCTAGTATTTTGAGCTAATCTCAAAATAGTTAACTATAACAACGTCAATCATTTATAGATAGTTTACCCCGCAACATCCAATATCTATAAGTTGTTTCTGGGATTCTTCGACTGTCTTCATCTTTCCCGACGACGAGTAGGCGCAGGCAGACAGAACACCAAACCAAAATGGCACCCTCCACCAGTTTCATCGCTCTATGCGGCCTCTTTGTACATTGCACTTTGACTTCTGCATACACATTGACGTCCTCGTACGATCATACGAATTGGTATACAAGCTTCACCTGGCACAATGTAAGTTCTTCCCGGATCTCCTAACAACCCTTGACTGACAACAATATAGGAGCCAGACCCAACCAAAGGAACTGTAGAATACATCTCCTTAGCTGAAGCCCAGTCTAGTGGCCTTACGAAGATCGTCAACAACCAGGTCTATATGAGTGTAGACAATACCACAGTAATTGACGCCTCCTCTACCTCTGGACGCAAAAGCAACTGGATCACCAGCAACAAGCCCTTCACCCACGGTCTTCTCATTGGAGATTTCGCCCATATCCCAGGCAGCACTTGCGGTGCGTGGCCTTCCTTGTAAGTCTAGTCACTACTCTCTTCCGATACCCTCTATCCTCATCGCATTCGCTAATCAGGGCAATTATGTCACAGCTGGACAATCAATGACAACCTAGGTGGTGAGATCGACATCCTTGAGAGCTTCTCGGACAACACTCAGAACTATGGTAAGAAAATCGGATTCCTCATTCTTTACTCGTCTCAAAGAAAATTACTCCAACTATTCCTTTGATGTATTCACAAACACAGTTCCCGTCCAATTAATACCAAGTCATGAAAATGCTAACTCCAGCCCTAGCAACCCTCCACACTCAACCCGAGCACAATTGCACCTTCCAAGCCCCAGCCGACACCCAAATTGGCACCCCCAACAACGATGACTACGATTGCACGCTCCCCGCTTCCGGTTGCAGTGTCACAGGGCCCGCTGGCAGCTTCGGTGATCCCTTCAACGCCAACAAAGGAGGAGTGTATGCTATGGATTGGACCAGCACATACATCAGGATTTACTTCTTCGCCAGAGCTAACATCCCGGCTGATATTACAAGTGGAAAGCCGGATCCTACCAAGTGGGGACTACCGATGGCCAACTTTGACTCGAAGTATGGTTCCTGTGATGTGGGTGCGAGCTTCCCGGAGCAGACTATCGTAAGTACTCCATCTGCCCCTCCCCCACCCCAACTCCTCCCTTTGCAAGATAGCAACTGACCCTTACTTCTAGTACTTCGACACAACCTTCTGCGGCGCCGAAGCCGGAACCAGCTCTGGCTCCTGGGCAAAATGGACTGACTGCGCGAAAACAACTGGCGTTTCGACTTGTGAGGCCTATGTACGACAGCAGCCGGAGAAGTTCGACACTGCGTATTGGTTAATCAACTCCGTTAAGGTGTACCAGTAAGGCACAATATGAGAACGAGATTAATGTTGTGAAATGTGGATTTGGATTCTATTCGATTGTACTAGCAAAGTTTTCTTGCATAGGTAAATTGTAAGAAAATGATTGAAGAAGTTTTGGGCGCATAAATTTGAAAATACCAATTGGGTTAGGGCGTTAAGAAGGCCTAAGTTTAGGTAGAAACAATGAAACAAATGATTTCATGCATCAGCTGTCCTCAGCAAGTTCGGAAATTGAATGTGTAAGTCTTGAAGTTTACCCCTGAATCTAGTAAACATCCCACCAAAAAGAGTGAGTTCCGCATTGAAAATATAAAGCAGGTGGATTCAAGTTATTCTATTTTATTTCAAATGCTATAGCGCTAGGAAAGATTTTACTTTTTGCTGTGGAATTCACTTCGTGCTATGTTTGAATCTAATTCAGGGAGATAAAAAGCGGCGCTTCTAGAACAATGGCAGATGTCATTCAGCGCCCTGTTATTTCGGTTTCTGCTTATTACATTGTATACAAATTGTAGGTCAAACCAGGTGCCGGACTGCTCAAGCCTCGACGTACTACTAAAATCGTCAACATGTGATGGAAAGCCAAGTGCTAATAATATGGGTCTAGGAGGCCCAGGTCATGAAATGCTAAAATTAGATAGGCTCATAGTTTGAGACTAGTAATAGTACTTTAGCCTCAAATATATTGTGAAACACCCAGATAACGCTTAAGTTGTCACCTCGAGCTCTTTGTTACAGACTGTTATTCCCATACGCTACCATCAATCTTCATCCCAATGGTCTCTAGCTACCTATATGGACTTCTGAATTTCCAGGAGGTGTATGTTCTGACCTTCGCTCAATGGCCCAATGTTTAATGGCATCAAAGTTGCGACAAACTTTAGGGATTTTAGTATCAAAACCCGCGACATATCTCTCTCTCTCGGAATCCCATCCAATAGGTAGCATTCAAAGATCACTATAGCATAGGATATTCTGGCGGAGGTAATCGAAACAGTGTTCTATTGGAAGGAAAATGGTCAACAACGAACAAACTGGGGGTTTCCAACGGACATACCCTTATGCTGTCGGGTGAATTCAGATGTTAGGCCAGGATCTACAGCTTCGGGATTGTAGAAGTTTCTACGTATGCGGTTCTGATAATTCACAATCGCCGTCAGAATCGAAAGGCATTAAAAGGCAAGTAGCAGGTGAGGAAGACATACTAAGCAGTGAGGATGATGGAACACCTCGATGAATCCAGCATACTCTCCCTCGTGGCCTTTATACAGTTTCGCTGGGGTAAAAGGCAGTCTGGCAATCTCCTCGTGCGTAAGACGAATGATGCCGCCTTCTAATAACTCGTCCCATTTCGCGTCAATTTCTGGTCCGTCTCCGCCCATGGGTCAAGAAACGTATTTTTGGTCCATGCAGTGGTGATGACCTTGTCATAGTAAGAGATGGGGGCATCAGTGGGAGCTGTGAATAAGGTTAGCACGAATGCGTCTGATAGATATAAGTTGAGTGATACCATAGAAGTACTCATGTCTGGAGAAGTGTCCGACTCTCAGGTCAAGGTATCTCTGCGATACCTGATATAAACTAACCCAAAGGTCGCTACGACAAAGGTGTGCAATAAGATACTTTAAGTTATCTGCAAATATAACTTGAGCTTTTGTATGTGAGTCCTGTTTGGCGGGACAGTTTTGAGTATATCGCCTTCCTTGTCATGGAGGAAAGATTTGGCAGACTCTTCGTCGCCAGAGACTGAGGAATAATCACTGAGCTTGCTTGACATGGTTATCGTGCTTGGAGGAATCAGGACGTCAGGACACAATGAGTATGTATTAGCAAATGGTATCCGGTAGAAGATGGTGGAAGATGGCTGCTCACAAATTTATCAGAGCTATGGCACATTTATATTTGAGATATTTATAGGCACTCTCTCCCAGGGAGGAATCAGTTTAATACCCTGAACAATTCTTTTCCGCAATTCACCACGGAAGGACGTTATTCCGTACCACGAAAGCCACTTGGCTTGGCTTTTCGTCCAGATAGTCTTGTAATATTGCCACCATTTTGACTTGCAGTGCTCTTGGTAATGCACTTAAGTACTTTGTATGATGAAACAATGACTCTCAGTCTCTCATTAATATGTGATGCATGATTGTTGAGTGCAGGCACTTAGCCAGACCCCCTTGGCAGTCCACTTCATGCCGTCAGCACCAGCTTACAGTAAGGCTAGCTTGCACTCAGGGGTATATTCTGGGGTATTTCCCTGGGTACCCGCTTCTTCAAGTAACATCATATTATGAAGCTCAATCTTGGTTGAATCTTATTATGCTGCAGCATATGAAGGTGGGTTTAGGGTGTTTTATCTTTGTATTAGTAATACTTCTGCGGAATTGTTCTATTTCATTGTGACTATTTCAGAAAGATAAATATACTATCAATTTACTATGATTTCCTAGAGTTGTGATCCATTCCATACATGCTGCGAAAAGTATCGAGAGTCTATACTCAGCAGCATCTACGCCGAGACCACGTTCGGTCAACAGCACGATGAGCGATTTGTGGCGTATATATGGATTCACGATTTGTTAGGTATGCCGAAGGCATCATTTGCATTCTGTATAGTTATTGATTTGTAATTCTGCTATGGTGAAATAATCGTATGCATACTGTCATTTGCCCTCATAAACCACTTAAAATGGAATGTAAACTCTGAAGCCAGCCAAGCCACCCGCACCAAATGCGATCTAAACTCATGCATCTGGGCAGAAGATCCGGAAAGTGGCAAATGCTAGAATGTCTTTTCAGAAAATCTGCATTGCGTGAAGCTGTGGTCGAATGCAGTAAGATTCTGCGAGTCTCGAACTTGATAGCTAGAGTTTCTGGCTTTTGATAGCCGTATTATTACTCCCAAAGTACATATTTAAAGCCCCCTAAAGTTATAACTTTCTTAGGAACGGAACGGTACTGATTCTGTTGCTAGCTGAACTAGTCAAGTCTAATTAAGTTAAATACAACACATTACTAACTTTGGAATTATAAAAACTCGCCTAAGTGTAGAAAACAAAATTTAGACTTGATTTGACTTCAGCGGAGCACACCTCATAAAGTCTACTAAATTGAAAAGTTCGAATCTAAGCCGAATCTAAATTCTAAACCCCAAGATTGGCTCTTAAACTCGGTTTGACAAGAGCAAGGCTTAATTAACCATTGCCTGGAATTTGACTTGGCGGATCTTGACAGCGGCTAGCACGTAATACCACCTTCCAGACTAAGAAGTATCTATCAAATTATTTAAAGCTGCACTGCACGATACAGATTTCACAAGTGCTAGCATGTAAGCACCACTATGAATGTTGATGCATTCCTAGTTGACATAGTCATGTGGCTGCACCGTGTGAATGGTATAACGAGCAATCTTAAAGATCACACGAATCTAATAAGCATACGATACCTGCACAACTGCAGACTGCATGCATGTTCGAAATGCTGACACTTGGCTTCAGTAGCCCGCAATATCACACAATCTGAGGAATAAGTCACTCTGAAGTTATATCAGATTCCCGGGGAAATGTCGGGATTCAGTATGTTTGAAATGTAATTTAGAGTGAAAGCTGACTTATACACAGTTTTCAGGATATGGTTTTCGTTGTGTACGAGAGTGCTTCGGTGGGATGGCCTAATTCTAATATCTTCTGCTAACAATGTGTCAACCTTTTGAAGCATTCGAATACGTATGCTAGCTCATTAACAAGAACTTTGATTAGTTGAGTCGTACAAATTACCTTCACAGTATTCCTTGTACCAGTGAAAGCGGTTGACATGTCACTTGACACAGAGTTTTGGTGGTAGTAAGATTACCAATATAGGGTAAGCACAAGTGCATATCTTGGCAGCGGAACAGCTAATAGTAAGAGCTTAGCTTTATTGTGTTGAGGCGTGAAAAGAATGTCGAGTTCTAAGATGCATTGCTGCCACCGAGACGCAAGTCATATACGTACCTTACCCTAGTGCATTAGCGGAGTGTAGAACCATGGCTAATGGTTGGATAAAACCCGTGCAAAGTTTAGGAAATACTTGAAAAAGCCGAGGTATATCTTGGCACTTTGGTAGAATAAATGCAGGTGTCAGCAGTCTTGCGTGATACTTTCGATTATTCGCAAATTATTATGACTTCAACAAAAACACGTTGCAGATGCAATCAAGTCTTTGAAGTTTGGTCCACTTTAGTGCCACTGATAATACCGAGGCTTTGACGGAATGTTTTTGAACTTCTATCCCCGGTTCAGTGATTAAGCTAGGCTGACCTCATGTATAAATAGGGGGACAACCCACTTAAGAGACTACTCACAATCAACACCATTTACTCGAAACATCTTTACCTATCCTTGCAAAGCCTTTACTAGTTACTCAATTCAAAGTCCCCAGACCGCGGCATAAAATCGCTATCATGTTGACCAAGGGTATCTTTCTCGCTGCATTTGTGGCTCTCAACGCGAACTTTGCTATGGCCGTCCCTGTCACTCCCGGTGCGATTGCAGTTCGAAGTGCTAACAACTCTGGCTCGGACTATGGCTACGACAAACGCTCCAATGCTGATTCTGACTACGGCTATAACAAGCGCTCGCCCTCCAATGCTGATTCCGACTACGGTTATGACAAGCGCTCGCCTTCCAACGCTGACTCTGATTATGGTTACGATAAGCGCTCTAATGCTGATTCCGACTATGGCTATGACAAGCACTAAGCTTTCTGTCTCAAGGAAATAATAGAAAACGCCAAGCAAAGCTTGGTGAGTTATGTCAACATTGGAGCATGATCCATCCAAAAAATTATATGCTTATATCTAATGCAGCGTCAGTACAGGTTGAGATATTGGTGATCAGCATATTTGAATTTCATTATTTCGAAGATTCTGTTGAGGATGTTTGCGGGCTGGGGTTGTGAAGTCTGACGATATTATACTGTTGCGGTTTTTACGGAATACAGAAGAAACTCAGCCTCTACACTGGTATATGAAGCGCATCCTCTCTTTCAACAGAAAGCCAAATCAAGCGGCTTGAACATGTTACTCAGGAAAGCGTTGCATCTTCGCTACCTCGAGATCTCGATCTGCTGCTAGATGGACAGTTGAATAAAACAAAAAGTTTTAATACCACCAAAAAACAGTCTCCAATTTCTTCTTAGAGCGATATAAGATGCAGCAGACAAGTGGGCCTACTTAGGTAAACTGCCTGGTAACTAAACACTTTGGAGCTACTTGGTTATGCATTGCTCTTCAAATTAAATAACTTGAGAATATCATCTCCCCGCTTTAAGACCACACGAAGGTCGCTATATCCCTTCGGCTACATGCTTCTATAACTTTTGATCGAGTAAACGCTTCTTGTAGTTCAAGCCGACACTTGCCAACAAGGACTTGCATTGAAATGCATCAGAACACAATGCGACTGCGCATGCAGTCCAAGTCCGCATCACACATTGAGGCAACATTGCTACCTCGTATATGCCGCTATAATTCGAAGAGATCCCGAGCAGATATGCAATAGATTCTGAACCCTGCGGTGTCGCGCGCTGAATTTAATAGCGAGGCTCCGCAAGCTTGATTTTGTGGGAATATATCCAGGGATGATTCGGCCCAGGATTTGGTGCCTTTTTGACATATTGGCAAGTTTGGTAAAAAGCATAGACTCAGATGCAATGGAAGTTTACAAACCATCCAATCTAGAATCCTGATCTGAGATGTCGTTGGCACTAGAGGCTAGCGAACGCTCTCACGGTCGGTCTAGCCCTTTCCTTTTCTCCACGCCGCTCTCCTTTAATTTGATAACCCCCGCCTCCTTCACTCCTCCAACAAAACTGTCTTTCACTAAAACGGCTAATGAGGCTGAGCTCTTCGCAAACCATTCTGAAAAGTTCACGCTAGTGCACCGATAGCTGGTCTCCTAAGTTTCAAGTTTCCGTCCTGTCTCTTTTGCTGAAGCATCGACCCCTAGTGTCTATTATAGTTATTCTTCATTTTATAGGCGTTTTGGCTAGCCTGTAAGGAGAAAGAATAATCATGTAATAACAACCGAGTTATACCAAAGTCAAGTTCTTTTTTTTGGTTTACTTGCTACGAATGCTGATCGGAGAATATTGCTGTTTACGTTCCTATAGTGGTTCCACTTGAGGCTGCACGTGTTCCTGAATCATCCTTTTCACAGGGCTCCACTTCCATCTGTTTTCATCCTTCAACGTGCACGGGTCGTTTACTGGTATTTCTCCATCGGCGTATCTATTTCTAGTGATCAAGGAATATTGTCCCACATAAATCTAGGGCTTTCCAGAAAAGTTGTACCGGTACGCCGTAGTCGTATAGTAGCGTAGCTCGGCGGAGGTTATAAAGGTGTTGGCCACTAGGGAAGTTGATTATATATAGTTTATCGTATTCCTCAATTGCGTTATCTCGTTTTCTAGACCTGTATCTATAAAGGAACTACAATTTCTAGAGGTTGGAAGGATTTAATTAATGCAAGATAGGAACGCAGTTTGGAACCATTTAGGAGCACTTGACTCATATATAACGAGATGAGGTTTCCTAATGCCGCCCAAACCACCGAAGTTCAACACTAAATTCAAGCCCCAAATCTAAAGACTAGGGAAGAGAAAGGAAGGGCAAGCGTGTTAGAGAAAACAATAAGTAATTTATTTGAAATAAGTAGTAAATATTCCATGCTGAGCCCTCCGGACTGCCCTGACGAACTGCACTGTGTTCCTATTTAGATGGATCTTCGCAAGGATCACTAGCAGCGGTTGGGTAACGGCTAGTAGATGCGGAGAAACACATGATTGGCTGCTGCCACAGTCAACAACCTCACCGTTCATTTATATAGGTCGCCGAGTTCCTCGAGGCTCTGAATCCTGATCCTTTGCCTAACATCCCGAACGACGGATCCACGGCGCAGGCCGTGGATGGCTTTCACAGCACTGCCATGAAGTATGTCATGGAAAGATGACTATGCTGGTACCGTGCAATTCAAATCAAACTACCTTGCGCATAGGGATGGAGCCTGCAAGTGGTGCCATCACTGGTACGGTACAGGAAAGTTTCTCAGATAAAGCCATATATCACTCTCAGAAACCCCATATGTGTGGCTATCACCTCTCTCACTTTTTGTTCGTCTTTCCATCTGTCGATTTTATCATCTAAGTCCTTCGCTTTACATCCTGGGGCTGCGTTTGTGTCTCTACATTCATTCATTACTTACCCCAAAAGTGTTTCATCATGAAAATCGCGTGCTTGATCCCACTGGCTCTGAGCTTCGCCGATCTTATCCAGGCTCAGGTGTTTACAACTTACTCAAATGAGGTCTTGACCTCTGTCGAATACATAACAACAAGAGTGCCTCATGTTTATACCATTACAGATGCAGCTGGCAGTGTAATTACGGGTAAGTTCTTGTACTCTAAACTACAAGTATATAGATACTAAGTTCTTAGCGACCGATGAGGACCCCGAGCCCACCGTGGCAGCCACCCTCTCGTCGAAGATAGTCTCGTCGAATGTGACGGTAACTCTTGCGTTTTCGAGTATAGCTGCTGGTGTAACAGCAGGAACAGCTTCAGGTTCAGCATCGAATTCGATAATCCCCACCGGATCCGTCTCGTGGCCTAATATAACGACGACTCCACCATCTTCTGTCCAACTTACCGTCTCTACTGCTCTAAGCACAGTGACCTATACTGTCACGCATTGCGATAATAATCCCGGTTGCCACGTCGGTTCCGTTACCACCGAAGTTGTTGAATACACGACTACTTGCCCAGTTGGGACCAACACGCAGAACAGCACGGTCTTCATGACTGTCCCGCATACTGTATCGGTATGTACCCCTCAGATGAAGTACTTCCGATCCGGGCCGCTAACCGTACCAACAGCCCACTGAGACTGGAACCGCTGCAAAGATTACCACCCCCTCGACTCTCCTCACCTATTCTAAGGCTACGAAAATCTCAGAATCTAAATCCAAATCATCCTTTTCAGCTACTGGTCATATCAGTGGAGCCAAAACTACTAAGACCGGGCACTTGTCTTCCTCGGAGCGCTTCACTAACACCACTTTACCAGCCTCAAAGTCCATCCCAACTCCACCTACGGGATCGGGATACAAAATCTCACCCACCGGCACCAGACCTCTAGTGACACTTATTCCTGTGTCTGTAAGTTCAGACAACAGCGGCAGCGTTCCATCATATTTCCCCTTATGGAATTCGACGTCCGAGACGGCCGCCGGCGGGACTGCGTCAGCTTCAATGTCAACCAGAGCTTCAGGAAAGCCTCACTCGTATACCACGTCACATGCGTCCCACGGAACATCTGTGACCTCGCGCCCTGCAGTAGAAAGCAATTCACACAGCAGCAAGAGCGGTTACCACTTCAGGAACTCAACTTCCGAGACCGCCGCCGCCGGCACCGCGCCCCCATCATTCTCAACCAAAACCGCATCCAAGCCCGACTCATACACCGCTCCACCCGCATCATCCCACGAGCCATCCGTGACCTCACGCCATATTCTAGCTCCATCCAGTGCGAGCAGCGCCGAGAGCGCCGCAGTCTACTCGACGAACCTCTCAGTAGTAGCTGGATCATCTAGCTCAAGCAGCGCCGCGAGCGCAGCCGCTGCCTACTCTACAAACCTCTCAGAAGTAGCTCCAGGCCCATCCGTAACCATCCCCACATCGCGACCCTCCAAAACAGCAACAGAAACAGCGGGCTCGACACGGCACTCTTCAGCTGCCGCTTGCGTGACGCCAGCGTACAGCAAAGGCGGCATTGTCGCTCCGTCCGGCCTCGCTTTCAGCGCGGGTGCTAGCATCACTATGGATGGCACTGTGTATAGCTTTGCGGCCAATGCTACGGGCGTGCTTGGTATTATGTCTGTTGCGGCGCCGAGTGCGAATGTTACGTTTGTGGCGCCGAGTGCGCCTAGTGCGCCAAGTGTGCCGACGAATTGGATTCGGAGGTTTAGGGCTTAGAATAGATGGCGTGCTGCTAAGCTGAACATCTTTTTCTGAGCTTTTTGATTTTGTTTGAGTGTTTCGGTGGAAGATGGTCGTTGTCTGAGTCTACGGGAAGAGACGGCAATAAAAACGGTTCGCGGGATTATGCGCGGGGCAATTTTGAGGAGCTGGTATGTATCGCATATAAGCCCAAGAGTACCTCCTATCTATAGCTAGAATCGAGTAGGGAGAACTGCTCTGCGTTTTCGGAGTCAATGTCTTCATTTCCACCTGTATATAATTATAGGATATGTGGTTGCTCAAGCACTACTTGGTGATTTGGCGTCCTGAAGTTATATCATAGGATCTGTACGTTCTGATCTACTAACACTTGAATTTCATCCCCTGTGAACTAAATGAAAATCAACCCCCTTCTGTGGAAAGCTGTAGAATTAATGCCATGGTTCTTTTCACTCTATGGAAAAATCAAACAATTGATAGATGATGGCTTTCTTCTTTTCAATTGTATGAAGCCCAAACTCTTGGGTAGATTGGTTGCGGGGAGTGCATTTGAACAATGCTACGGCCATGATAATTAGGGAGATTGATAGAAAAAGAGGACGACAAAGAACTACGGTATTGCATTAATAAACTGTAAAACAAATAAAATGTAAAGAGCCGACTGGCAGTGAAATCTCCTCGAGGAGTCCTGGCGTCGTGATACCGGAACGCCTTGCTATCCTTCCCTACTCGTTTACATATCTCATCCATGTCACCCACCCATACCATCCATCATAACCTCTTCCCACCAACATAATTTCAGAAGTCATTTAGATCTCCAAATCAAGTATCCAGCCTCCTCACCGCCACTCCAGTCACCCCCGGACTTACACCCACAACCTTCCGGTCCCCAAAATTATGTAACCGCTCCCCAATCAGATAAACTTCATCCCGAATCATCATCCGCCACTTCCTCAACATTCCTAGCACACGCCACGCGCTCACACCCATGCATGCCAACCCTAAACAAACCGGATACATATATCGATACACTAAGAAATGCTTCTCTTCCTGGGTTTTCAACGCCGTCGCCGCAACCGTCTTAGCAAGTAGCCAAGGCCCCACCAGTGCCGTGGAGAGCGCCAGCACGGATGGAAGGATGAAAGAACGTGTTGCTAGTTTTGCGTCTGGATTGAGGTAGCCATTCCGTGTAATAGCGCGTAGACTTTGTGCAGGGCGAGAGTCTCTGTGCCAGAGAATAAGGCGTGTAGTGAGCTTCACGTATAGCAGGCCGAGCGTCCAAGATTGCACGAAATGAACGATATGTGGCTCATCAGCCGAGAAATATGTATGCAAAGGGACGATGAAATAGAACTCCACCAAAAATGCAAAGAGTGTGGGCAGAATAAAGAGGAAGGCGGAGTATGTCCACGCTATGCTCGCTACACGCGCCGTGATCTTCGTAGCGCGGCGCAGTACGTTGTGTGGTGTTTCGGCATTGATGGCAAGGGCGGTGCGGAGGTAGGTTGTGAAGGTGTGGAGATTGAGGATGCAGTACAGGAGGGAGCCAAGCATGTAGATGCCGATTGAGAAGGCATAGACGTCGTTTTTGCGGACATAGGGTGGTATTAGCTTGCCGAATATGTGGCGGCCGAAAACAAGAGGCACAATAGTGATTCCTACTCCAGTTGTTGCTGCGAACAGCCAGATGGATAGGATAAATAGAAAAATTCGGAGTCGGAAATGAGGTGGGATGTAGACTTGTTTGTAGAGGTCTGAATTCTTGCCGTGGACTCCGTTGGATCGGTCTACTTTGCCGTCGACCCTTTGGTTTGAAGAATCTACCTCCATGAATATTCTGACCCCTTTTGGAATTCGGACTTGGTCGGATGCTGGCGCCCGTACGTATTTCCCGTCGAATCGGAAATAAGCCTCGAGCTTTGGGTCATTGTTGAACGGCTCATACAAATCTTTAGTCGTGACAGGATGGGAAGGGTCTCCTTTAACGCCTCTAAGTAGACCTGTCCAAGACCTCCGTACATGATATCCCTCTTCGTCAAGCTTATGTTCATCAAACATGAACCATGTAAGTCGGAGCATTCGTGCGCATTGGCGGAACCACCAACGATACATCGAGTGTAGCTCATCGGAAGGTTTGAAAAATCTGACGGCCATTGGCATTAGGAAATTGTAGAAAAGTAAATCGATTGGGAACTGAAGGACTGGCTCGTTCGAGGACCAGTGTATGGGGAGAACGCCTTTAAATGCAAATGCCAATCCCCAAACAACGCCCCCTAAACAGACCACTACCAGTGCGCCGTAAACCAAAGCGCTAAACATGATTTTTCGAAGTTGCGTTGCTACATTTCGCTCTAAGACATCTCGTACCGGATGGAATGTCGGATCATCAGGATCGCGGATGAAGTCTGTAGATGTCAGTATACTTTCGTTAATAGAGTTGCGGATGACTTACACAAAACTCCCTTCCGCATTATTTTCCGACACATCGAAACAAACAGAGCAAAGTGGAACATGTAGCATGTACCCACAAACCAGTGCACAAATAGAGAAGTGAACGGAGATTCAAGCGTAAATAGGATCCGTGACATGATTGTAGCGTTGTCGAAGAGAGGAAGTAGCGCGCCATCGAGCAGAAGTCCACAGTAGAGAGGGAAGACCAGCATTTCGATGCTGATAATAAGGATGACTTTGATCACACCGCCCGCTTGGTTGAGTAGGTCAATGACAGTTGCTTCCCACTCGCGACCCTGCTGATTGGTCGAGAACGGCGAGCCCTTTTTCACATAAATCGCTCCTAAAATGAAGAGGGCGCTATAGCCGCCAAATATAGCCCAGAATCTATCCCATCCGCTCCAGACACTGAGTTCAAGGTCAAGGGGTACAGTTCGTTTCGGGACTTCTAGGCTGATCACCCAGGAATCAGGCCTGGCAAGCACGCTGGGTACGGAAGCAAGCAAACGCCACACATAGGCTAGCAAGTCGACTGCAGCAGACTGGACGCCTGACAAGGTTATATGATAGTCCCCTGTAAATAAGTAGATCACCGAAGCACCTAGACCTGCGATAGAGTCGATAGTAGCTGTCTTGAGCGTAATCAACGACTCATGCGAAGCAGCCGAGAAGGCGAAAATCTCAGAATCAGCAATATGAACTAAGCTGTGTACAGTGCCATTCATGATTCGCCCGGCGGAGTTCTGCGAGAGTTGCATCGCGGCCGAGCCTAGCTCACGAGCTGTGTCCCCTTTTGCAGCGGAGTAGAAGAGCCCTATGATCCACGAGCAGATGGCAACTATGATATATGATATCATGCCCAATACTGAGAGTGACAGGTCTTGTAGGAAAGCAGCGAAGCCGTAAATAACTCGTAGAGGAAATTTAAGGGTGGAGCCAGGGTTGGCTAATCCTAGGAGGGAGATTCGACCAATGTTGTAAGGAATCCAAACTCCAAAAGCAACTGTCAATGCTAATAGGAAGGCACTGAATAAAGCGTTCTGGACTAGGCTGAATATTGGGCCACGCATTCCTACGAGCTCCATGATACCTTCGAAATCCTCAGCGTCATCAATAGCATCTTGGTCATTCGGATCAATGCCTGCAGCAATCGCAGCCTCAACGACCTCATGGTCTTGCTCTGGAAATTGAGCCTCTGGTTCATCAAACAAATGTTGATTGGCAACGGGTACAAATGGAGCTTCATCAGCTATGTCTTGAACAATCCGTTCGTCATTCTCTCCTTGCTCGTCTAGATGGTCATCACCAACGCCTCCCCACAAGAAGTCGGCAACATGCCCTAAGAAACCTTGAGGTGCAGCAGGTGGTGCGATAGGCGGTCCTTGAGCCTCTGCTGGTGGAACTTCTGCATTGGGTGGAAGGAGAGGTTCCCGGGTTTCCGCTCCCTCGCTCTGCTCTTCGGTCTCATTCTCCGGATCAACAGGATTCTCAGGGAATAAGTCTTGGATGTTCTCATATGTTCGAGTGACTCCATCTTCGCTTTCCACGGTGACAGGAGCGCTTTCTACTAATTTGGTAAGCTCTGCGCCGGTTAATGCCCGTGGAGGAGGTCGATAGTTTGACAGCTCAGGCTCGTTGTCATCAGAGATGTCCCCCTGAACGTATTTAAATGCAGCCTGTTCTGTTTGGTCATCTAATCCAAACAGAGAATTGAGCGGAACCAGATCTGAGTCCGATTCATCATCAGTGTCTTCCAGAGACTTTAGTTTAGTGTTGACACGAATAGCTGCTTGGTCCGTCTGATTATCCTCGTCCAGGAGGTTTGAAAAACTCCAGTTGTTGTTGGCAAGCGGGGATATGCTATCTTTTCTCTGGGGGCCATCCGAGACAGCTCTAGGTCTAGATGAACTTGATGTGGACGTAAGGTCGTTCCAAGAGCTTTCTGCGAGCGAATTATTGAGTGGCAGATTCGTAAGAGACTGTAAGGCTTTCGCGGGATTAGAGTGTTCAGGAATCTCGTCTGTTGCCTTCTCCTTTCCCTTCCCCTTTCCGAATACAGGATCCTCGATGTTTCCAACATCATTAATATCAGAGCGGCCGGAAATGTTTCCAGCCGATAATGGCTGCATTTCTCCCGTTTGCCGAATATCGACCCAGCTTTCGGAACTTGCGCTGCTACCTCCATTTTCTGTCTGCGCTGCCCCATCCTTAGTAGCAGGATGGCCAGTCTTATACAATTCTGACTCTGATACAGGTTCGTCTTGGCTGGAACCTGGTAATCGCAACCCATCATCTTGACGGGGTGGGTTTTGAAGGACATTCATTGCATTAACCCAATAACGCATATCATCGCTTTTATTCTCATCTTCAATAATGCGCAAAACCTTCTCGGGGTCACTATCCGCACGCCGCCAGATTGCCAGAAACTCTTCAGTATGTCTAGGCTCCTCTTCAAGCCGTCGATGAATTTGAGCAGCAGGCCCTAACGCATCTCTGGGTGCAGAGGGCCTACCAGGTGTTAAGGGTCCTGCATCATCTCGTTGAGAAGGGCTCGCCGGACCGTCGTCTGTGTCATTCTGGCGTTCTTGCTGGTGTCTTTCCTCGGCTTGTCCGATTTGTCCAAGTGGGTTATTTCTTCGCCGGGGCCTTGCCATCGGTCGCTCACGAGGAGGTTCTTCATCATCCTCAATTTCATCATCCTCCCTTACCCGATCAGCGCGCGCATTTCGGCGAGGACGTATATCAGCCACGGGCTGTGGATCTCTTACTAGACCACCCGCAGCAAATTCAGCATTGAATCCAGCCCCCATATTGATTCCAGGTTGCTGCTGTACAACCCATTCTCGTATTAAGAAAATGAGGACAAAGCATACAACCACCAGAATAGTGATTACGTAACCTTCAGCAATGTAAATTAAAGCATCGTTGACCGCAGCATGGCGAGTGAAATTCCGTAAGAAAGAAACTTCACTCAAGAGCGATGGACTAGATGGTGAATTGAGTTTCATGAGTGACAATGTGATATTGACGCTGTCCGATTGGTTTTCGGGGATGACCACGCTCTGAATTCCCAATCCGTAGTATAGAGATTTGAATAAGCCGGCAGCGAGAGGATCCGAGCCGCTTATGTTCAAAGTATCAGAGACTGGCATCAAAAACCCAATGAGTTTCTCCACAAGTCCACTAATACTCGCGGAACTGGTTGGAGCAACCTGAAAAGGGGTGACTGGAGAGATTCCATTTGCAGGCAAAGTGGCAAGCTCCAACTCCCGGGCCACTTCTAGCGCTTGTATCGAGGTGGAGTTTCGAAAAGAATCCAACTTCGAGTGGTTGGACGGCCATCCTCCATCACTGAACCAAAATAACAGCCTCCAGACTTGTCTTATTACATACGGAAGACATGCAAGCCAGACTACGACCACCAGGCAGGCCCTCAAATACGTCGCCAGGTTCTTTCCGATGTGTATGATGACATGTCGAACGAGGACGTGGAAGGGTAGAGACTGTGGCATATTCGGCGAATATAGCTTGGTGAAGCGAAAGGGCGTCTTGCAAAGCTCGCAGTGTTTCTTCTGTGAATGCGAAAGCCATTCCATCAAGCAGTCCTGGTGGACGTACTTGATACTTCCGCTACATTTGCATGGATGAAATAGAGGTTCGGAGACGCCCCCTTCTCCTCTACATATCCTACAAGTGTCTACATCGCCCATTCCATCTTCTCCGCCTCCATTATTCGTGTCGAACTGTGGATCGTTCATGACGTCGGGGGGGGAGTCTTGAGACACGAGGGGATCTGTTAAGTCTGCCATCGATGCGGGAATGTATCATTAATCGGCGTAAAGAGAGAATCGAAGTTGTTAAAGTCGCAAAGGCAAAGCCTCTTTCATCAGTTTTATAGAAGCATCTGGGGGCGCCTGTACTTGTGCCGCCAAAACGCTTCTCCTGGTGAAGGGTCCTTTTGTTTGTCGGAGTCTAGAAGAGATTTCCAAATAATGACTGGGAGGAATGTCTGGACTCCGGGGCGGTACGGTGTTGGAGAAGATCTATGTTCTGGTTACTGCGTTTGCGAATGGTTGTAAGTTGGAGTTGCATGGATGGCGGAGGGCTAAAGTTACCCTATCCATTCCATATGATGGCGGAGAAAAGGTCGGACCGAGTGGTGGCGGTGCTTTATTTGATAGCAATATCCTTATCACGTGATGCGTGTAGCTCCTCAGAGTGACAACGTCATTTAATGTTTTGATTTCAGTTGTTTAAAGTTAAGGCCTTCCACAGAAGCCTTGTCTTCAACGGCTGTTTCAACGCCGTTGCTGCTTGAAGTTCCAATCATTAAGGTACCTTATGCTAGGATTTGATGCAGGAGTCTGTGATCCGATGGGCATGAAACAATATCGTCGCTTCAGATGAAAAGGAGAACTGCTGACAACAAACTAGGTAGAGTAGACATCAGCTCGATCATACTGATTTTAATTAACCCTAGTCTTTGAAAATATCTTCATGTTCATTTCTAGTAAGCAATACACCTTTATATAGTAATACTAGTCACCTTTTCTTTTCAACCTCGTAGTTCTACAACCAGGAAAATGCCATGCTCTATGACGTGTGTCTTCTAGCGCTTGCAGCCTGTCAAATCCAACTCCAAGTCAAGCCAAGCTTTGCCTGTGATACCACCGCGGGACGAGACCATAATAAAACAAGATCCCTCTCCCCCCCCCCTTTAATAGTTCATTTTCCCCTACTCAACTTCCTCATTTTCATGGTCGCGTGCACTTCTATGATACTTACGCCCATTCCACCATACAATTGGGTTTTAGCATTAACGCCTACTAAGGTACGTAAGATCCGGCGTTACAGGTCAGGTCCGTGTTGAGCGTTTTGAGACAAAGCTCCTGCTTATTCGCCAAAGCTCTCTTTGAGCTTGCAACTCCTCCCTCCACCTCCTCCTCCTCCACCTGTTCGCCCTCTATCAAAACACGCTCAACGAATCCTCAACGGCTGGTTCCACGTTTTTCAGAGCTGCATGCTGTAGAAAATGGCGGTGGAGAGTAATGGAAGGCTACTTGACCCGGGCCAGAAAAGTATGAATGGTCAGGCCATAGCTACCAGGTCCAAGACGGTCAGAAAGCGAAAGGGCTTCAGTGTCTTTAGCATGATAACCAGGTATTTCTGCCCGAGCAGCACAAGACAGTGTGGCGCAGCACAGCTCCAGCTGACATTTTACTAGACTCCTAACCTGGTACTCAATAATCACAATACTATTCCGATGTCCTGCGACAGTCGACCTCCTGACAAATACCTCCCCAAAGATTTGCAAACCATATTTCCAATTGCGTTCTGCAGTTGCCCCCCATCTCGAACCATACTACGACGCATATGCCGCACGATATATTGACGCAGCGAGACCTTACTACGAAACCCTCGATAGAAGAATAATTACTCCCGCTACAGTCTTAGGAAAGAAGTATGGAGCTCCTCGTGTTGCACAGGCCCAGGCATTCGGCCAAGCACGTTGGGAGAAGACTGTGCAGCCACAAGTTGAGAAATATCAAGGAATTGTGAAGGGAAAATACGACGAGATGGTGGCGCCACATGTTGACAAGGTCGTAACAGCTACGGGCCCATATTACGAGATCGCAAAAACGAATGCCTTCCAGACATATTACGGGCACATCCTTCCAACGTACAATGCAGTCCAGCCATACGCCCTTCAAGGTTACGGCATAGCGAGCGACTTCACGGTGAACACTGCAGTTCCTTACTCAAAATGGGCTTGGGCCACCGGAGCAATATTTGTTGAAAGAACTTTGTGGCCAAAGTTACGGATCTTGTATGGAGAAAATGTAGAGCCTCAGTTGGTGAGAATTGGTGAGCGACTTGGCAGATATCGGGATGGCAAGAAACTGAAGGCAGTCGTAGAAGATGTGGACATGTAAGAATTACCCCAATTTCCCTAGAACATGTCAACTAATCCATCACTAGCTCCGCGTCCGCTTCTTCAGCTTCAGAGACATTTTCCTCAATCTCATCTTCTATTGCATCAGCTCGCTCAGCGAGCACGCCATCTACAACTTCTAGTGTTGCTTCAACTGCGTCTGTTGCAGCTCCAGAGGATACCCCCAAGTCCGAAAAGGAAATCCGCGAAAAAGCACAGGCAATTGTGGCCAAGGATCTCAAAACTTGGCAGGAGAAATTCGCCAAGGCCGCCGATGAAGGGTCCGACGAGCTTGAAGACCGTATGACTGAGATCACTGATAGGCTGGTTCAGAACCAGGCACACGGCGTTGGAAAGGCTCTTATAATCCAGCTGGAAGAGACTGTCAAATCTAACCTCAAGAGCTTGAAAAGCAACATCATTTCCATCATAGATGGTTCCAAGGACGCAGAAGAATCCGATGAAGCTATCGGCAACGCTGTTCGCAAAGCGGGTGTTGCAATCAAGGAAAAGGCACAAGCCGTACGAACTTGGAGGCAGAACTTTGACCGAGAAACAAACTCGCTAGTAGAAAAAGCTGCATCTGATACTTTTGAGATACTTGATCACATCCGAGATCTTGGGTTGCAAGAGATAGGAATGAGATGGGCGTGGACCGACGGAATTACGCACAAGGACTGGACTAAATACCACAAGTTGAAAGGAAAATTTGATGAATGGCGTGTAGATGTCGAGAACGTCGTGGCTGAACACCCAGGGCTTGGAAAGGCTCGCGCAGCATCTGAGGAGGTTGAAAACAAAGCTATGGGCATTGCGGAGGAGGCAGCAAAAGAACTGGCTCGCCTCAAGGAGACGGGACGATGGAAGCTTTCAACCAAAGATACTAGTGATGACTGGAGCACCAAATATATGCCAGCCGCAGCCGCAAATGCTGCTCAGAAAGTCATTGATAAAGTCAAGGAAGCCAGTGAGGCTGTCGCGCCTTCATCTCAGGGTACCATGGAGTCTGTGGCTTCTGTTGCCAGCTCATCGGTTGCTGAAGCTGTCTCTTCCGCTTCTTCAATCGCTGCTTCTCAGGTTGACAACGCCCAAAGCGCTGCTTCGTCGATTTCCTCAAAGGTTGTAGGTACACCACAAGGAAGTGTTGAGAGTGTCATTTCAGTCGCGAGTGCAAGTGCAAGCAGTGTTGCCGACCAAGCTTCGAGCTCGATCATTGGCACGTCACAAGGTAGTGTCGAGAGTGTTGCTTCGGTTGCAAAAGATTCTGCTAGTAGCCTGGCCGACCAAGCTTCAAGTTCTGTTATTGGTACTTCGCAAGGAACTGTAGAGAGTGTTATCTCGGTTGCTTCTGACAGCGCAAGCAGTCTTTCCGCCAAGGCATCTGCCTCTATCGCTGGAGAAGAGCCAGGAAACATTGAAAAGGTATCGAGCAGTGTTAAATCGGCAGCTTCCGTCGTCTCCGATACGGCTTCCAGTCTCTCAGACGCGGTAGGCTCGTCGATTCGCTCAGGCAGTAGCGAAGTCTCAAAAGCTGCTTCGAAGGCGTCTAGTTCATTGAGTTCTGCAACTTCGTCCATCGGGAGCTCTTTGTCGAAGAGTGTCACTGATGGCTCTAGCGCTGCTAGTTCATCTGCATCATCTGCCTCGAGCACAGCGTCTAAGAAAGTGTGGGGTGGTGCAATGGCACAACACGTCGAGGCTAGACAGATTGTCTACGAGGACATGGTTGAGGATTCAGATGAGGAGACTTACAGTGAAAAGATCCAGAGTATGGCAAGTGAAGCCGGCGATAAATATGCCGACCTCACCAAGGCAGTCAGCGAGGCCTTGTTAAAGCCTTCCAGCACTCAAGGGTATCAAGTCACGAGCCTCGCCGCCCAGCAGTATTCAAGTGCTTTCGCAGCTGCTAGCTCTGCTCTTTACGGAACTGAGCAAGGGACTGGTGAAAGCATTGCCAGTGCTGCGTCGAGTCGTTATGCTGATGCTGTTTCAGCGTAAGTTTACAATTCAGATTTATCGTCCTCACCCAGCTAATCTCCATCCTAGTGCCAGCTCTATCATCTACGGAACACCAGCGCCTATCACAGACTCCATCGCCGCCAAGGCAAGCGCTGCTTATAGCAGTGCTCTTTCTGTGGCCTCGGATAACTATGACAGTGCTCGCTCTGCAGTTTCCGCTCAAATATCTGGCGAGCCAAAACCCGCCCACGAAGCATTGTTCAGCTCTGCCCAAGCTGCCTATTCGGATTCCGTTGAAGCAGCGAGTTCTAGGCTACAAGCTGCTGCTTCCGCTGCCTCGACCGCGATCTATGGAGCTCCACCAGGAGCACTAGAGTCGATGTCTTCAGTAGCTCAGTCAAGACTCCAAGAAGGTCTTGGTGCTGCGTCTTCTCGATATAGCGATGCGAAGAGCTATATAGCAGCCATAAACACCGGCGCTCCCCAAAAGCAAAAGATGCTCCAGCAAATGCAGGAACAGTATTATGCAGGCATCGGAATGGCTCACGCCCATTACTCCGAATTTCTCGAAGCAGCCTCTTCGGCCGTCATGCCGAAACCAACTCCGTTCCACGAGAGCCTTTACAGTAAAGCAAGCGCAGGAGTTGTAGGAACGCCTACTCCGGCTTATGAAAATGCTTTGAGCACAGCTCAAAGTGCTTACTCGGGCGCTGTAGCTGGTGCTTCTTCGCAGCTTGACCAGCTCTTGTCATCCATCAAAAGCGTTGGTGGGGCACAAAAAGATCTCGTCGCAACAGGCGTCGCATCCTCGCGCTACAGTTCCGCACTGGCTGAAGCATCAAGCTCTTACGCAAGCATCTCATCCGCAATCGCTGAGAAATTCAAGGACAAGGCATCAGATGTATCAAATGTCATCTACGGCAGCGAAACTCCTTTCACAGAGTCCGTCGCCTCGGCTGCGAGCGAGAACTGGGAAGCTCTGATCACGAAAGCAAGTAATCAGATCTACGCTCAACCAACACCATATTTCGTCACCCAGCGCCTTATATCTGAGGCAATAGAGTACGGTGCTGCTGCTACAGATGCTGCTGCAAACCAATACCATGTTGTGCAGTCAATCATCAGCGAGCTTGTTGTTGGCAAGTAAGTTGCCTTTTCCCTCACCTCTTCACCCTCAATTCCAATGCTGACTATTCACAGAGAACCCGATTTCACCGAGAGCGTCTATAACAAATTATCATCGGCATACTACACTGGAGCGGGCGAAGCAGCCAGTTCAGCATCCTCCTATGCAAGCGACGCCTACGCATCCGTAACATCCGTCATCTCCTCCGTCTTCACTCCTCCCCCCGCTCTTGAAGATATCCTAAGTAGCGCCTCCGCACGCGTCAACGAAGCCATCGACGCCGCGTCCGTGCAAGTATACGGCTCCAGCACAGGCTATGCAGAAGCTGCGTCAAGCAGTATCGCAGACGCCGCTTCTTCTGCCCAAAAAGCTATCTCTGAAGCCATTTACGGAACCTCTACCGGTACTTATGAAAGCGTTACCAACGTGGCAGGGGAAACGTACGCATCTGCTACAGACGCAGCAGCAGAGGCACTCTCAGCTGCGCAAGCAAAAGTCAGTAGTGCGATATATGGAGAGGAACAGAGTGCCGTAGAGAGTGCACAAGCGAGACTCAATGCTGCAATTGAGAGTGCGAGGGCTAAATTGGGCGGGTATGCGGCGAGTGCTGGAGGGCAGGCGAGTGAGGTCTACAGCAAAGCTAGTGAGGGCGTAGAGGATTTCGCGTCCAGCGTAAGCTCGGTCGTTGAAAAGGCCACTGGAAGTGCTAAAGACGAGCTATGAATTGGGTGAAGGGACGCGATTAATGGAATGGAACGAGTGTATGAAAGAAAGATCCTCTCCTTTATCACCATGGTTGGCTGGTCGGTTGTCTGGGCGGGGGATCCTTTTTGACATGTTTTTCCTTTTACACCTTGCAATGCAAGCAGAACTGAGCGATATCCAACTCTTGTGTATTTATGTAACGTAACGTAACGTATTATATGTGTGTATGCGGAAATGAAATAGTATTGATAACATCCGGTTTCGGTTTCTCCAGGGTATTTGTTGTGAATAGATACATACGTGTGTGCCTAGGTACCCTATGCTTCTGTATAGCTAGAGTCTCGCAGATACAGATACGTCGATTGAGATCTAATGCTAGTCGCTCTAAGTATATAACTCTAACGCCAACATAAAATTCCCGGACGATCCAGCCTCGACTCTTGGCGCGAATAAGTTATTCAATCTATTTTTCTTTCCTTTCCTTCTTTCCTTCTTTCCTCCGCGTGTTCTCGTTGACGGTGTGCGTGATATGGTAGGTGATGGGTTTGGATATCGACAGGTCGATTCGTATTGTGTTGTATTATACTAGATTCCGTAATACCTCAAATACTAGACGCTCTCTTGATGTTCGATCCCAATCCGTGACCGTGACCGATGTGCAATTTCTTCTCTCCATCTAGGGGGTGCAAAAATATTAGTAAATCCCAACATAACATAATCAGTCCTGCGTTCACTATTCATTTACAACTCCGCTTCCAATTCCACTTCCAGTTTTATGTTTATGTTTCTTTGCGTACGCAGTATGATGATATGAAAAGGGAGGTATTCGTGTTACTTTACGATGCACTTACACAGGTCGTCCGGCATGATCATATGTTAATCCAGGGATGCCACTTGGTGTTTCTTTTCTCACTAATTTCGCACCATTTCCGCTTTGGTTTCCGTTTCTTGGGGATGATTGTGATTGTGATTGCGCGTGAGATTGCTTTTGGATTTCTTTCCGTGTGAGGTATGGCTCTGGTCGTTGCGGGTATAGGATTTTGGTGTTTCCGCGTGGAGGGGGGGCGACTAGTTCGGCGCGGAGGCGGGATGTACAGGATCCCATTTTGGGTAGAGGTGGATGCGGGTGTAGATGTGGATGTGGGGGGTACGAATGGAATTGAATATATCACGAGGTGAAGAAAATATCAGAGGAGAAGGAGTCGTATGAGGGTATGAATGGGAAGGTAAAGAAGTAAATTGAGGAAAGGAAGGGGAAGGGGAAGAAGCTCTATTTTGCTAGGGCGGTGGACTGGATGTGTAGTGTGGGGAAATCCGGGGCACCGGGTGTATTTAATTTGGGGTATTTATCCGTGGGAATTAGAGGTTTGTGTTTGAGATGGCTAATTAAATGCCAAGCATAAAAATGCGTGAGGATGAGAGAGCTAGTTAGTAGAGATTATTTGTCTGGAGAAAGAAAGTGCCTATATCTATCTACTGACACGTGACTGGGAGTGACTCGCCGTTTCGGTCCATGGTCACGGTCCAAAAGGTATATTTTGAATGGATTAGAAAGGTTTTGGATGTTGTATTTTTCTCAAGCTGTGTTTCAGTTTAGATGAAGTGGAAGCTATAATATGCTATGAGCAGGAACAGTGAAGAGTCTGTTTGCACGTGAGCTCCATCTGCCAAATTGAGCAGGACAGATAGTGGAAGCATGATGGATCATAGGACAGACGACTAAAGTTCAACAGATGCAGTTTTTAGGTACTTGCTCGTTCATTCCTTCGCCAATTCCTAGACTCAAAGGCCATCCCAGCTCCAAAGAACAAATACACATGCACCTGTTTGTTGCTGGTCAGCACTCGCCTCAATCGACGCCTGAACCTGGGGCAGATGATCTTAAGTAGGATGAATATGGATGTTGGTGTTGACGACGACTTACGGCTGAAACTCGACAGACAACAGACAGACAACAGAGGCTGGAAACAACGAGATGACATATATCTTCAATGCCAGAGGCCGGCAATCCAATGAAAAGCCAGGAAAAGGATCAAGATGGATATTATCGACGAGAATAATACCTTGTTCCAACATGAGTTACATAATAGACAAGGTTACTCTGAAACATCTGGTTCCAAGCATCTTTAAGCCAATAAATATAGTCATACGGACACGTCCGAAACTGAGTGGGCAAGGAAACAGATCTTATAACAACTGCTGCTCCCCACTCTCACAACCTAAATATTCCATCAGGACGCAGACCTTGGAAGATAAGATATGTCGACAGCAGATGTTGGTCCGTTCTAGGCCACAAGACGTCAATATTGATCGGGAAAGGATCGATTAACATGTTTGTAGGAACCGCAAAGAAGCCGTCGGAGCTACTTTATCAACGTACTCTCCCCAGTCTGCCCAATCGTCAAAAATCGTGAAACGGCGAGGATTCCCGGACAGATGTCGGACATAAAGAGATACGTACTGTAGCCATATTGCAGGAAGAGCCGGTGAAACTATCAAATGGTCACTGGACTCATCATCCTTTACGCCAACAACTGCCAGATAACGCCATTTCTGTGGCATAATGGAACAATAAGGACCCCGAAAAAGGATTTCCCCAGGGTACAGTAATGTACCAAAGCTTGAAAAAGGATCAGCGAAGTCCTGCAGCCTCCAACCTGGGTCCTGGAGCCACCGGCGTATATCGTACAGTACGCAATGTCGCACCAACAATTCCATATCGTGACCAAAGAAACAGCAGTACCAAAAGCCTGATTTCTCATTATTATCGAATGGAGGGTTGCAACAAATGCAAGTCTGCTAGATGCCACGTTTCAAATACATTATTGGATGGTCAAGAAGAAAGAAAGAAGTTTCTCTACGGAATGCGCAGCCTCAACATACTCGCTAAAATGCAAGGCTGTGTTGTGCACACTACACTTCCAACCAACACTAAAACCAGCTCTCTATCTCTCCTTGACATACACACACTACTTTACATTAGAAGGATCTCCGCCTTGCCGCTGCATCCACCATCCATCCATCGTTGAACTTAATTCGACTTGTGTGTTCTATTTTGGGCATTTTACGAGGCTGACCTTTACAGATACTTAAAGCCAAACATGATTCCATCATGGCCTCTCAATGACCTCTCCTCCTTCCGTCAGTCAGTGTCCTTAAATACCACTACCCACGAGTTTCGATTGATTATCTCATCTCAATAACAAATCAACTAAACTACACGATGTCTTATACAACCTTCGACGAAAAAGCAAACTACGAGCAACGCTGCCACCGCCGGAACAGGCCCTCCATCTCCTCAGGTTCCACCCACTCTTCACTATCAGAGAAAGACGATAACCCTCCTCCCTACTACGAGCGCACCTTCTACAATTCCACACCAGAGAAACCTCTTCCTCCTCTGCCGGTACAACCGCGACGTGTAAGGTTTGCTGTGAAACCGCTGCCTCCACTACCAGAAGGGCAAAGGTATAGATCGGACAGCGATAGTTCCGTAGAGTCCGTGGAGGCGGAGGCGGAAGGGGAGGGTGAGAATGCGTATTGGGCGAGTGAGAAGAGGGGTAGTGGGAGTGGGGGTGGGGGGTATGGGGAGAAGAGCAGGTCGTAAAAGAGGCGATGCTGTTGTATGATCATGCTGTCACCAGGCAGTGCGCCTCGAATGGTGACACGTTGGTGCTTACCTTAGAAGGAATGGGAAAATCGGTCACTCTTTGGGCAAATTCTTTCGATTCTGATAATAGGATAAAACCCAGGGAAAAGAGCTCGCGCTCTAAGGCGTTTGGATGGCGGTGCACATCCTTTTGATATTATGGATGATGTATACCCTATGGCGTTGAGGTCTATTTGGGAGGAAAACTAGGTGTCATTTAAAAATTACCTTATGCTATGTAGCGGTATAAAGCAACTGAGAATCTTCAATCTAGATATGGACCCCTATAGATGTACCACCACTAATTATCAGGTGAAGACCTGATTTTCTAGGGACGTCGTCCATGCTCCATACCAACAAGTCAGGCCTTCGCCTGTCAATTAGAACTATTGAACTATAGCTTCACCGCTTGGAGAACTCGTAAGAATCCTGTACTTATGTGGCGCATCTGAGAGACGTTGCTTAGCTGAGGCTGCCGGAGGCCTTCTCCGACTTTCCAACGCATTTGACAAAATGCTCATCAACATCACCTTTCAAGTCTCCAGGTCGATGGGATTATCTTTATTCCAGACAGTTCCATAGACATCGATGGATTTCAAACGTGGCTCAGAACTTCAGATTAGAGAGCTGGCTGTGCACAACATATCCTTCAAAGTGGCCTGACAATTACAATCTGGTACCTGAAAGCAGATCTGCACATGCCGGATTGGTTAGCACGAAAGCCAGCGAACCACTCACAGCGGTAGCCCTGACAACGAAATGGTGGGGTGACTTCCACCTCTATACAACATCAGACGATGTCAAACATACGAGCATCACCGCCTCTAGAGTCGCTGACCAGCGACGAGAAGTGTCAAGCTGACGCCGGGCGAGCTTGTCCACTGCGAATGGTATAAAAGAACTTGATGTCCAGTAAGTCGCATTGCTCATTCTCCAAGTAGTACATTTACAGTACATCAAAAACAAAGACATTCAATTATCAAAGTCACAGCAAACCAGCGTGTCAGAAAATCCAAAAATCTTCTGACTTACGACACAAAAACACTACACTACATCATCCATCCATACATTGCAATATTTTTAAGTCTCACAACAGACTTTTGAAATTCGATTATGAGAGGATACTCCAGCATCATGAGTTCTACAGACAGTAGTACCACTGCCCTGAACGGCAATGGTCAAAAAGTCTGCCTCGAGAACAATCACCATCTATGGGAGCCAAAAAGCTCAGCCGCTACAGAACCATTGTGGCATATGCGGGTCCTTGTTCTAAAGGACCAAGAAGGACAGGGAGATTGTCCAGGTCGTTATTTCGTACGTTAACCTGCACAGACAAGCAATTAGTGTTAATCATAACTGACTGACTGGTTAAAACAGACATTCAAGTCCAAGCACCATCTCACACACGCAGCCAACCAACTTGAAGAAGCATTCAGAGAGAGGTTCGGTATCAGAAAATGCGGGTGTGATAGTCCAGATGCTATGGGTGGGCGAGTTAACGATGGACGGTGTCAGAATTTTACTATTGAGTATGAGACTGAGACGGCTAGTGAGGAATGGAGACAGTTTACTGAGAGACTCAAGATGTTGGAAGATGAATGGGAGCATGAGGAAGTAAGCATGCTGTGAGTGAAGTCATGTGTTTGGGGACGATTGAAGTCCATGTCACTTTTTGGCAGGCGTTTGTTATGCCTGGGGGAATTGGAATCACTTCTATACTGGCTGGTGGGATCAAGGCGATTGGAGTTTTGGAGTTTGCAGTTTTGATCTTTTTGGCAACAGATTGGAATGGGATTCAGCAACATTCAATAGAAAAGTTAGATAATCAGACTGGCGGGCTACAACTAGATTTTAAGAATGATTAATCATATGAATAGGTGGGTTTGAATAGAATATCGTCCATTTACATCAAGATATTCCATAGGAACCTCCAGACTCTAGAGAAACTCGCCCCTTGCTAGTCTAGTGAACAAACAGACAGGGCTTGAATTTACTCCCATTAACAATTAAGTTTTCCTACAGTGACATTAAGTTTAGCATGTGAAACGTGAGTTGGGTTCTCATAAGAAACGAAGTTAATTATGCACAGTTAACACGCGCTACTATCAAACTAAATAGTAGGTAGGGTGGGTGACCATCTCCGCTATATTAGCCTGCTTCATCGCTAACCTCCGTCGCGTCGCGACGACTTCGACCTCTCAACTTCTTCCAACAATGATCTTCACCATTCTGATATCAACAGCTGTAGCGTTCTGACGGCCGCTCGGATGAAGAGGTTGTTCAGTTCGCTGTCAAGGCTTTCTCCTAGGTCCATCCCACCCATTTACTCGTTGACATGTGCCAAATGTGCGAATGTCAGTACTGCATGAATTCGGGGTGTCGGATAGACTTGTCGGATCCCCAGTTTCATCACACGGTTGGCATATCTAAGCTTCACCGAATGTGGCCCATCTTGGGAGCGAATAACCTTGAAATGTTGTAGTGCTGGGTTGGAATTGCTCATCTAGTCTCGATGATTTGTTTGATCGCTGAATATGCATCTGTAAGGTGCATCAGATGGTTTATTGTGTTTATGCCATTTCAGACTTCACGAATCTGCAAGCCCGAAGCAGGGTCACATGCATGGAGAGAGCTAGATTCGCAGTAGTTGTCGTGGTCAGCTCTCGATCTCATTATCTGATCTGATGGGCGCCGGGCTATTGATGCTTTGATTCCCTCTTCTCAAATGTCTTTGCCTGATAGTTTGTTTTTGCTCTTTTTGCTCTCCACGTTATGACACATTTCTGTTTTGACATCTATAATTATTATTTTTACAATCAATGTTTCTCGCAAGATCTGCATGCAAGACTAAAGTAGCTGCGGACCGCTTCGTCGACAGAGGGCCACATGGACCTCAAGCCATCGCTGGGAGCTGGCTCTCTTTTAAATCATTTGTTTAAAAACGACATGCATCAGCCTCACAAGCAAGCCTCGATTAATACCCCTTCTGGGGTTTCGCCAACTGTTACTGTGATACGTGAAGTTACAGTTGTAGAACAAACAGCTGCTATTACACCGGCGGCAGAGCTTCGCCGGAGGCAAAATGAAGCCTGCCAACAGGCTTCACAAAGCG
This sequence comes from Gremmenia infestans, assembly GCA_032629725.1. Classification (NCBI taxonomy): domain Eukaryota; kingdom Fungi; phylum Ascomycota; class Leotiomycetes; order Helotiales; family Hamatocanthoscyphaceae; genus Gremmenia; species Gremmenia infestans. The sequence continues at coordinate 255,666 of JAFEVB010000012.1, forward strand.
CGGACCAAGCCGCTCGACAAGCCTCTCAATCTGCATCTCAATCGATTCAGCAAGCCCAGCAATCGGCTTCTGAAGCCGTGCGACAAGCGTCACAATCAGCGTCGCAAGCCATCCAACAAGCCCAAAATAGCGTTTCGCAATCAATTGCGGCGGCTTCTCGAAACGCTGCAGCGGCCCAATCGTCAGCAAGTCAAGTCGTGGCGAGTATACAATCGTCTGCATCAATAGCTATTTCAAATGCAAACGAGTCAATGAATAATGCCCAAGCTAGTGCGTCAACAGCTCAGGTATGTCTAAGTCCCATGTTAAGATGAGCACCTACTATGCAAAAATTGAAATAGAGGCTGACATATGTTTGCAGATCAAGGCTTCCAGTGCAGTACTTCAAGCAGGAGCAGCAGTCGCAGCTGCCACTGGTGAAGCTGCCGCGGCGGGCTCTTCCTTCCTCCAAGCAGCTGCACAGGCTACTTCAAGTGCCCAAGCTTCTGTCGCGGCCGTTGGTGTACGTCTGCAATCAACTTTAAAGATCAGCTCTAACTCGTACCTAGGCTGCGGCCTCTTCCCAAGTTCAACAGGCTTCGCAACAAGTAACAGCGTCGCAAAATGCCGCAGTTACTGCAACCCAAGCTGCTCTCGCTATCGTCGGAAGCATAATTGCATCCGCATTAATAACTATCCTGATCTACTTCCTTATAATACGGCACAAACAGAAATCCCAGAAACGATCACGGCGGGAGCCTGCACCCTCTCCGGGGTATTCCGCAGATGCCAAATTTCCCGTGTCAGATCAGGTTGGAACCACGGTTTCTGGAACCCAACCAGCTTATAACGCTGTGAAAATCGATCCTGGTAGTGATTCCCGAGGGTCTTTATCGCTCTTTCCGAAATCTACACCAGGAGACAACCCACGAGATGCTGATGTCAGGACTACTTCAGTGGCTTGGAATCCATCTAAACCTCCGAAGGCGCCAACTCTGGGATCGTGGTTGAAGGTGCAGGATGGCGTATCGCCATTCGGGCCCATCAACCTCCCTACTGATTCTAAATCACCCTCCCCTCTTGGTGGTCAACTCAAATCACCTTTACGGAGCAGCCAGCCTCGGAGTCCAAACACAAGATCAAATCTACCAATAGGGGAACCAACACTTCCGATGCTTGAACAGAACAAAGCAGTTGTTACCTCAGTACCGAGAAAACCGCCAAGATATCTACAAACAAGAAAGCCTGTTGGATCAGAAGAACAAGGACCCCCACCAAATGAGCCATCTGCTGATGGAAAGTATCGCGAAAGTAAAGCCAGTGTTTGGACCGATGAAATTCCGGATACAGGAACATCGCCACCACTCCAATCTGCGCCAAAGGGTAAGGAACCAGTGTCGGTAACACGGGCCTATGAGATGAAACTCCCCTCGCCTCAGAATCCGGTTCGAACGACAGCAGAGTGGTTAGAGTCCATTCAAAACACAGCCTCACCTGTAGCCTCGCAGCGGAGTTCCAAAATCTCGCGGCCATCTTTCGGCCTACCGGGGAATCCAAGAATGGGGGGAGGCTTGCCATCGAGACCTGGAATTAACAGGGAGGCGAAGAGTGTGCAGGGCGAGCTTGAACATGTGCAGGGGCTGAATAGATTCTTGCCTGATACTAGAGCCAGTTCATTGTCGAGAAGTGGAAGTGATGAAAGTAACGATAGGGGGGTGGGAAAGGCAATTTGAGGCGAGGTGAGCTTGATCGATTTTAAAGCTAATATATTGCATATAATTTTGTGGGCGAAGCGAAGCTTTACAAAGGCTTTATCTTGATAGCTACTGAAGTTCGGTATTATATCGACAGTGAGCACGTGGAGAGGTTATGTGGTGTTACCTTTGACAGAGAGCACGCAGGGTCTTCATGTCGCATTGTGTCCAGTCACCTCATTACTAAAGCATCACGAGTATAACAGCTACAGCTTCTTCGACTTAAGCAGCACATTGGAGAAGCTTGAGTGAGTGAGATCTTCGCCGCGGCCCGGTTCCGTGGAGCCAAACCCCTGTTCTAGAATTACCCCAGCATGAATCCCCTCCAATACGAATCCAGTAACGCTGCTGGGAGCTCCCGTATGGGTCCGTGCAATCCTTGCATCTCAACTTGGCAGTACTACCCTCCACGGAGAGCCTGCATGTTTGCCTATTATTACATTCGAGGTTTCAGCATATTTCTTTTATACTACTATCTCCCAAGTTTCTTTTCTCAAAGAGACTTCTGACTTGAGGTCATTCCTTCTTCTCAAACGATCTACGAACCATTAATACCTCAAGTATGGTGCTTTACTTACTCATTCCAATTGTGTTTTGGGGGGCTGTCCTTTATATAGGCTACCAGCGCCTATACCACAGTCCTATTTCACACATTCCAGGTCCAAAACTCGCTGCTGTAACAAGGCTGTCAGTTCACCTTAACTTTTGCTCTTTTCTCTCCAGCATCACTATTCACCTGAATATTCACTAATCGCGCGTAGTTATGAAGCATACTACGATCTCTGGCTTGGGGGCCAATACACCTTCAAGATCATTGCCCTGCATAAGGAATATGGTCCCATAATTCGTATCTCTCCCTGGGAAATCCACATCGCAGACCCTGATTTCTACGAGGTTGTTTATGCCTCGTCCGCGAGTGGACATCGGCGAGATAAATATGACTGGTTCACAAAGAGCTTTGGTCTCGACAATGCCGTGTTTGCTACTCCGGGACACGACTTGCATCGGTTGAGGAGGTCGGCGCTGGCACCGTACTTCAGTATGACGAGTGTGAGGAGATTGCAGCCGTTCCTACAGGAGAGGGTTAATAAGTTATTGGAGAGGTTTGAGGGGTTTAGGGATACGGGAGAAGTATTAAATACGAGCTTAGCATATGCTGCATTTACGAATGGTAAGTTTGTGTCGCCTTCACTGAGGTTACATGCTTATTATTAGAACAGACGTTGTAATGACTTATTGCTTTGCGCGACACGATAATCGACTAGGTAAGGTCTTCTAAATAAGTTGGTGTAGCCAGCGACTGACCGATGTTGTCATTGGTACAGAAGCACCAGACTTCGACCCCTCATACCGAGATGCATCATATTTCGGCTCCACAGCAGGAAACTACCTCAAGCACGCCCCTTGGGTGAACAACTTTATGCAATCGCTCCCCAACTCCATAGCAGAGCTCCTTCATCCGGCTATGGCCTCATTCGTAGCCCAAAAACGAGTAAATACCCCTTACTTATCCCTTTCACGACCCACCAACTAACAACAAACATCAGGAGGTACTTGCACACATCCAAAGTATAACTTCCGGCTACAACGCCTCGCACCAAGATCTCTCCCATCCCACCATTTTCCACACCATCCTCGACTGCAAACTACCCGACCACGAAAAGCGCGACTCTCGGCTATCGGATGACGCGCAGGTTCTCACCATGGCCGGTACCTTGACCACAGCCTGGGTGCTTGAAGTAACGACCTTCCACCTCCTCTCCAACCCCCCCATCCTCAGGACGCTAAAGGCAGAACTCAGCACCGCCATCCCCTCACCCAACGATATCGGTGCTATCCCTCTCCCAACCCTAGAGAGCTTGCCATATCTGAATGCGGTTATGAAGGAAGGATTGAGACTTACGTATGGAGTTAGCTGTCGCCTCGCCAGGATCGATCCAGATAACAGTATCCCGTTCACTGATAAAGAGACGGGAAAAACATACACCATACCACCTGGTACACCCATCGGTATGACGAGCGTGCAGATCCACCACTACGAATCCCTCTTCCCGGACTCCTGGACTTTCCGACCTGAACGCTGGCTCGACCCTAGTTCGAAAGCGCTAGAAAAATACATGGTTTCTTTCACGGCCGGTAGTCGACAGTGTCTAGGTATCAACTTGGCGTACTGTGAGTTGTATCTGGGGATGAGTGCTATTTGGAGGGTTTGGGGGAGTAGGGAGGTTAGGGGAGGGGATGATGTGGGCTGCTTTGAGCTTTGGGAGACGGGGAAGTCGGATGTGGAGATTGAGAGTGATGCATTTTTACCGATTGTGAGGAAGGGGAGTCAGGGGATTAGGGTTAAGGCGTTTGGCTTGGAAAAGTGAGACATTGGTTGCTGCATCGGGGGAGGCGGCGAGGCGTTGGCTTTTGCAATCAAGTACTACCAAGATCTGTGCCTCTAGAATCTGGAATCTAGTCTTGCGTTCCCTGTTATTTGCACAAACTCAGGATCCTTGGCTCCTCATACGGGCTTAGAGGCTGGAATGAGTGAGAGAATCACATAAATAAGACCGATATATAAACATAATTCGTTCCACAAATCTCCGTTGGACTCGATAGTGAAGTTGATTCGAAAATGCACGTGATCCAAACATGCGGAGATATATCGAGTGTAGGAATGCACGGCAAGAAAATAGACATACCCAAGAACTGTACATCGTAAGAAGATGGTGTAGCCATTCAGATTCTGATCACTTGGACCAAATATTTCCGCATGTCACACTTCTCGCGACTGTCTCACGTGAACGCGTGACTAATTGAACGTTGTATTTATTTCATATCTACCGAGCGAGGCAATGCAATTTAACAAGTACTTAAACCAAACGGCCTCCTAGTGTTGAGACTCTCTTCACCTCTTCCCATACCCCCCGAACTCCATTCCCTCTTCCTCTCCTCGTACGGATCAAACTTCTCCTCCCTGCACCTCGACATAAGCACCTGACTATTCCACGCTTGCCAATCATATAGGCCCGCCTCGGGCTTGAAAATATCATCGTATGGCAGTTCGGACATGGCGCCCATGAACGTCTGGAAGGGCTGCGGGCTCCACGATGGGTTGGGGTACTCTGATTGTCTCGGGGCTGAGAGAGAAGGCGAGACTACTTCGGGGAGGCCTCCACCGTGAGAGTGGTGAGAGAGCGGAGCCCATGTTTCCTCGTACAGCGCGTCAAATTCACTGAGCTCGCCGTCTGGACTGGGGAGGCTGGGTACGTCCGAGTCGGAGACTGGGGGAGAGGGCAGGGCGGACATCTCCAGCCAGGTATCCTGGGGTTCGGTTTTGTGGTGGTGGGTATGTTCGTCACCAGTGTCCACTACGATTGTTGACGAGGCGGTAGAGGGGAGGCGTGACATGGGGATTTGGGGTGATGACGAGGAGAAGGAGGTCATGATTGAGAGTCTTCTGTCGCTATCTGATGACGATGAGCTAGATTTCGAGGTCTTTCTTTCGGGGCGGCTTAGTTGGCGTCTTTTGGGGCCTTCTTGTGTGTACGAAGGGCGTCTGGAGTTGACTATTTTCCCGTCCGTGTCCCTCCAAAGCCTCTTTCTTGTTGCCAGTATACCCAATCCTGGTCCCCCAGCCTCATCGTCCTTTTCCTTGTGGCGGGACATGTGTCTGTCTGGAGTTACATGTTAGATTGGGAAGTGATATAGAAGCCATTGGGAGGCTCATACCTAACAGGTCTCGTCGACGGAAATGGGCACTACATCTCATACAGGTGTTATTGCCATCTTTGTGATTCAAAGCATGGCGATGAAGATGCTCAGATCTGGAGAATGATTTCCCACAGCTTGGGAAACTGCATCCGAACTTCTTCTTGACCCCCTCGGAACTCTTAGAGCATGAACTCAAGGAAGAAGAGATGGAAGATGATCTGGTGCTTGTTGGAGCCATTTTTAGTATTGTATGTTCAAGAGTATGAATCTATGATGTGAAGCTTGGACTCTGAAGCTATGAACAAGAAGAAGAATGGGGGGAAGAGGGGTCCAAACAAAAGGATGGAGGGGCATATGTATATCAAGGCGGAACAACTTCCTCTAGCTCTTAGAGCTCCCAATCGCGCATATTTCGCACCGATAACCGGGCGCTGTCACCCGCAACGGCGAGCTAAATGGGCCACGGGCCTATACAAGAGGCGTCTTAGAGCGACATGTCAAGGGCGCTGTCCTCCGTCACAGCCAGGCGTCTGAAGCCAGAGAGAGTCAGTCAATCGCGGCTTCGAGGGTCTTGCAGGCATGAATGGCAGTCGGACCAGCTATCCCTACATTTTTGGTCTATCCTACGACTTAGAAGTTGGCTTCAACGGCTTGCCTGCTTGCCTGCTTGCTGGCTTGCACTGCGAGTTGCGCGACTCATCTCATCACAACTTCCTAACTTGGAAAGTTTACGAGCTAAATGATGTCGGGAGCGAGTCAATTGAACCCTATCATTGGTAAGCTATGGCTCGTGTCGATGGCTAGGGGTGCCGGTTGGCGTCTTGCTAATGCCCCTCCTCGTGGGCTGGTCCATAATTCACGTTAGAAGTCGGCCACACAGCATGGACAACCCGAGACATATTACCCCTCCAACCCCTCTTTCTCCACTGTAAACGCCAAACGAGACCTTCTCTTCCATGCTACTGTATAGTGGGTGGGTGCACTGCACTGCTACTGTACTGTGTTGTCCCTTGCCCGAGGAAACGGCGAACGAGCGTCGTCGGCGGGCACCCAGCCGCCCTACCATACCCACCTCTTCTCATCTCATCTCATCGTGAACTTTACCCTAAAAAGCTTCACCCTATCGCGCTGCACGGCACTGCGCTTACAACTGCTTATCGCGGTCTACTCTACTGTACAACGGACCCGAAACCTGCTGGCCCGCGAACAATGGCAAAGCGAATCCAACTAATGCGCACACGGCTGTCTAGATCTGTCACACAGTACATATTTTGCTCAGGTCAGCAAGTGTGCCTGTGAGCTGTGTTATCGGCGGAGGCCTTGTACTTCCCCACCAATCAAATGCCAAGATACTCCGTACGGAGTCCAAGAAGAGGGGTAGACAGACGGTAATCGTAGACCGGTCGAACGATAGAAGGCGATAGGGAAACGCTGCAAAGAACACCGACATGCCGTCACATCCAGCAGCGAGTGCAGTGCCTATCTATCTAGTATCTACAGTACCTACTGTATCTATCCGCCATCCAAACCCCCGACCGGCACTGTGTAGTATAAAATAAAAAATAAGGTTGACTTGTTCCCATGGGCACGCAATATTAGAGGCACATAATTCGATGGCCCATCTTTACCATTCGGTAGGTAAGCCGAGATTGTCGGGGGGGGAATACAAAATTGAGGGGATATTTGGAAACTCGGGAATATAATTCGATGATGATGAGTCAAATGAAGCATTATTAATACGATGCTATCTAGGCGATAAATCTTTGTCCGCGGTCCTTCTACTCCATATTGTAGAAGAGGTCCAATCGATTGCATTGGATTATCAGATTGTTCAATCAAAGGGCGTCGGTCGCCCTCGTCTCGGCCGCGCATGTCCGAAAGCAGACTGCCGATAGCTAATCTGATGCGTCGGGATACCCTTTCGAGCCCCTTTACTCTACGTCTGGCGCTTTGCTTTGGGAATGTGACCGCGATAGCCAACAGCGGAGAATGCGACGTCGGCAAGTATGCGACCTTGCCGATAGAAAGGACTGGGGACCTGGAAATGTTGGGGAACTGAGGAGCGATCTCGGAGTGAGTACGGAGTAAAAGTAGAGTGCGGAGTGAGTATCACGTGCGTGTACGGGAATGCCTTTCGAACATTTGTGGCGCTTCGTCGCTGAATCTTTGTCCTTTTTTTTTGGAATTTGATACTTAAATACTCCAGATATTCAAAAGTATACAAAGAAAAGAGAGAAGGGGGCCTTGCGTTTAATTTTATACATAAGCTCCAGCAACAAAAATGGGGGTCCTTGGTAAATGGGGGCCCCTCCATTCGCATGTCCGTGTGTCGTTTGTCGTAGCGCCTCATATTTTCATTATGTCCTGATGCAAAATTATCCCTCACTAGGAAAGAATGAGCAATAGTAATCATTTCTCCTTTCTGGATCAATACCACCGCAACACTGAGTCTGGATAATAAAGGGTAAGCAAAGAGTAGTACAAGTCCTGAGCATAATCCTTGATAGCATTTGTCACATCCTCCTACAACGTCTATTCATCGTACCCGTCAAGGAACATGTGGTCCCACCAATTCCACAATTCCTTGGCTTCTTCACTGGCTTCTTCGCCAAGTGACATGGCATCTCCCCCCTCGTCCTCATCAGATCCTACTTCCATAGCCTCAACTATGCCATGGACCTTGGAAGTCTCTTCCTGCTCCTCATTGGACTGAAATTCCATGACCTCATCTGTGACAAGTGGCATGGGAGTATCCTCCTCAATTTCCTCGTCATCGGATCCTACTTCACTGATATCGATAGATGTGTAAGGTGGCAGGCTTTCGTCATCTTTAGGCGCTGTCGCTTCTGCATAAGAAGGTGGGGTTTCAACTGGTGGCTCTCTGCTATTGATATTTTCCTCCACCTTGCGCGCAATCACCTGCACGTCTCGCGCGACGTCTCCAACACCAGGATCTCGAATAGGTGTCAGAATGGGCGGATTCCGGAAACGAAAGGTCCTCCCATCAAGTCCTTCTGGCGTTATGAAAGGACGTGATAATTCGTCGCCGTCGTGGACAAAGCCTCTGCGTTCAAGGTAATCCTGGAAATCCTATACGTAAAGAGTCAGAATCGCCTGGTGTGGTAGAAACGAAGAGTCCGAATAATATTTTACGGAAGTTGAGGCAATGTTCCAGGAGTAATTGACTCAATACGCATATGGAGTAAACTACTCCTGAGATGTCCGAGGTAAGACATATTCGACCTAGAAGAAGACTTACTCGCTCGTCTGATACTGTATAGTAACGATAGTCTCGAGCGTCGCTGTCGAACAATGTAATCCCATTCTTTAAGAAATCGACATTAGTCCACTCGTTGAAATGAATTCCCGGTCCGTACCTGACTGTTCCTATCGGGGGGAAATCGCGAACTCTACGGCCCTCTGGTTCAAGGAATCTCGCAAACAAGGCTTCGTCAATAATCTTATACCTTCGTTTTTGGCTAAAAGGATTAAGTATTATTTGAATCCCTATCGCTCCGGTAAATTTACCACTCATTTCTGGTCCAGGGTCATCGGCTGCATATGGGACAATCTCCTGTATATTTCCCAAGCGTAGGTCGGGTCGTTCGTCAGGTCGGAAAGCATGAGTTACGAGCCACTGCTCAAATGTCACTGGATCGGAAACGTGATAATCCATATATCCACGCCCTGGGCTACGAATCTGAATGCCATGTTTCCTCTGATAAGTGAGATCATAGGACAGAACTTCGTCCGCATCCTCCGTCTCCTCGTCGAAAATCCAGAGTTTCTCGGGTATATCTTCACGTATAACCAGCGGTGGATTGGCTAACGGCCTTTTGAGGTGTCGAGATATTGTTCGGGCGATGGGCTTCGGAGGCGCGTTTGGCTAGACAATTTCGTCAGCGGCATATATGTCTTATACATCGCGGCTCACTTACATCAGGCTTCATTTTCAGGGCACCAGCCTCACTGGATGTCTTCCGCCTATGCTTCTCAACCCTCTTGAATGTGTCCTCAAATATCCTAGGATCGGGCAGCCTCGATGATGGGTCGTGCCTTTCGATCTTCAAAGTACCATTTTCGTTCTCAGGAGAATAAGTGACTGAGTGGGACGATTCAGCATGGGGAGACTCGGGTAGCTGCTCTTCATGGGCTAGTGATTCGGTTGACGATGTTGATGTTTCGCTCGTGATATGTGCCTCAGAGATTGCAGTTCCGGATGGGAGCGTCGGAGGAAGATTCTGGGCTCTATCTACATGCAAATCAGTCACAAAAAGGTCTCATACGAAGTGGAACATTCTGGCCTACCTGGTCTTCGACGCCCTGCGACCCGGCTGCCAATGCTATCTGGAGTAAGATCAGGTGGAATGTTTTCTTGCAGCTGTCCTGAAAACGCATCGCTTGTGAACGCCGTCTTTGGCGGCTTCCTCTTTTGCTTCGAGTTTGCGGACACGGCACCCTGATTGTCTCTGTTCTTTTGCGAACGGGGCATAATGTAGATGAATGTTTCAAAGTATATGGAACGTCATGGTTGAGAATGGGTCGGATTGGGATGGAATTATCGTGGCCCAAGCTATAGCAGCCGTTCCTTCCCAATACGTTGCCATCATCAGCAAGGCCGTCAGGCGCCCTTGCCACCACATTCACGGGTCAAATATCTTTGAATCGACATTTCTAGCATTATTATACATCTTCACTGAGACTTTTCTCCATACTCGTGGTTCCACCGCAATCTGAGCCGACCTGATGGCCTCGAGGACAGGCCAATGTGCCCAGGTTCGGTTTCTGTGCCCCCCTCCGAGTAATATTTGACAGGAGGTTTGTTTTTTAGAGCGTTAGCCAGCTCAGATTCAGAGTAAGCGCATATATTTGGCCTACAGGTTCTTAATGTCAGTGTTGTGTTCTTAAAAGATCTTGAGTGCAACGACTCTAGCCGTGGCTCCCAAAACATTGAATACGATATTGGAATGCAAGACTAGAGGAAACACTCCCAGATATTGCTTACCCAAGTTCTTCCCGCATAGCTTCAGAGATATCTGCAATTGCACGCCAGAGTCCTAGACGTCGACCCTTTCTGCAAAACTCGCTGTTTGTATCGCAGTCGACCCAGAGAATCCAGAGTCCGATCATCCAAATAGAGTTGGCGATCGAAACCACAAACAGCCATTCGTAGGAAAATCCCCACTGTCATAAGTCAGCCAAGTTTCTCGGAAGTTTCCGAGATTTAGCATACCTGATACTCGTTGCTTTTGGTGTTGCAGATGAAGTTGTTCTTGTTTGACGGGTAGAAGCCCCAATCGGACCAATAACGGTAATCGCCTTGCTCGGGATACTTATAGAAATGGTCCCACCAACTCGCATTTACGGTTGGATTTTCCCAATAGTAAATTAAAGTCTGTACTTGCTCGACTTTGTAATAGCCTGAGACATTTGCTCGACTCTGGCTGAAATTATGACAATGATTTACGGTCTGTTGATAAGGGCTGTCATAGTATGAAGATGAATATGAAGATGCATATGTTGAGTAGTTGGACGGTGGGACAGTAAAGAAGGTAACGTTGGTAGCCTCCCTACGGTCGATGGATGCTTCATATTCCTTTTCGTACCAGGCAGCGCATGCCATTTGAACACTTACAAAGCTGGTGTTTGTTGTTCCCGTCGGAACTAGTCCACCATCTGTCAGCATGGGCCGCGCCTAGGTGAAAAACTTCGCAAAAATCACGTTTTCAGACGGCACTTTTATGCAGCTCAATTTCCTCCCCAATAACTGCACTTTTCAGGAGCAGAAATTTCCAAGTTCGAGAATATTCACTGGGAGAGAAATGGGGCAAACTCGTCAAGGGCAACGACCATCCAACGAGCTCCAAATAAACCAGTCAAGTTGAAAGCCCTCATTGCAAAAGTTTAACGAGACTCTGAAGACTTACAAACAGAACGCAGTTCTTCTGTGTTTTGGATTGATGCATTTGGCCACTTGAAGAAGGAAGATTGCGATGCTTCATATCCACTACATGCATCTAAAAGGCTACCATTCGAACGGTTAATCAAAAATCCTCGGAATATTAAGGTATAATGTGTGACGAACCTTGGAAAAGATACCAAATATATAGTCGATATGAAGAGCCATATCAAAATCAGCTTTACCCGCCAATTTCCATACTTAGGCAGTCCCTTGAGTAATTGCCAGAGCAATTCCGGTTTGGTCGAGTATAAACCCAATGAAGCATAGAGCTCAAATGATATAGGCGCTAATTCAGCAATACGCAACAAAGCATCGCTGAAAACTCGGTAGGCCAGCAAGGTCAAAATTCCCTGTACGCCTCGTCCCACAATCCAATTCCAGGCCAAGTCAAGAGCTTTGGCGGAGCCGTAGTCAAAGTGTCCAAACCTGAGACTGATACCAACGAAGGTCCAGCTACCGTCTCCGTAGCAATCGTTTTGGAAGGGTAGATCCGTGTGCCCAGTTTCTATATGGGTCTGGACAACGAACCAGAGCGGGAGAAACACCACGAGAAAAAGGACTGAAAATATAGAGAAATGACGAGCTGGCGTTCGCCAATATCCCAAGTTGAGGCCTAAGTACTTGTTCGTTTTGCGAAAAGCTTTTGGTGGCGGCGTGTCCTCCTGAGAGGGAAATCCATCGTCGGAAGTTTTGGAAAATGTATCTTCAGAACCTAATCCCAGTTGCTTCATTTTAACTGGCTCATAGAATTTCTTGCTCCACGGCCCCTTAAGTAGACCTGACACCAAACGCTTCCGCTTGATGAAAGATTCATTGTTCCGAGGGGAGGCAACCGATCCCAATGGGGCTACATCCTCACCGCTGAGGCGCAAGGGCCTGGGAGGCAATGCAGGCTTTCCATTGCGACCTTCCAAATCATCCGACTCCATCGCGAAATCCAAGTTCTGTGTTGGTGTTGTGTCAAACGAACGTCTTGAGAAATGTATTGAGATAGCTTGCGGAACAGGTAAATCAAGTTACGTTCATCGCTAAAAAAAAAGTCACAAAACAAAGTACTCCACTGGTACAAGCCCAAAGAAACCACTCGCTGCCGAACTAAAGCTTTGTATGACAGGATCGAAGGAGAGAAATCGTTGACTTAAGGAAGACTGACGGTGCCTAGACTGTGAGGATGCGGCGCTGCAATGAATACCCTTGTAGCGTCAGCCCACACACAGCCTCAGAGACCCTGAGATCAAGAGGGGCATAATCCATAGAAGGAATGCATTTTGTACTACATAATAAACTTAGATGCAGAAGAATGATGCAATTTTGAATGATAGAGAACTTTCGAATGCAAGATACAATCAATAGCTGATTTGACGCCGAGAGGAACTTTTCAACATCCCCCGTAAAATATACTGGTATAAAACTTGCTATAAAAAAGAACATGGATTATCGCGTTCTACCAATTAGCACCCAAAACATCCAAAAGCGCGGCAGATCTGTGGAGTAATGTTCCATCTCCCAATTTTAGATACCAATAGGAAAAGTTTCCAGAGGCGTGGTTGGTTGGTTGGTTGGTTACATCAATCAACGTCTGTTACCAGGCTTATCAAAACCTACCCGTTGGCCTAATGCCGCCCCCCAGTAGTGGTTGGTTCTTAGTGCCCAGGCATGGACCCTGCCATTTACTTTATAGCCGTTGCCACAAAAGTGCTTGATTATCCACCTACCCTGCTTAAGCTCACGTGACATGTTCTTTTTATTAATTTAGATTCTGTATTCACCAGATCTATCCTTTTAATAGATGATGATGCCCTAGTATAAGATGAAGCGATTACAAGGTCTCATCTAAGGCTTACAAATCGCCGCTTAACCCAGCAGGTCATATCATTACCACGTGGGCTAGCTCTATTGCTCAGAGCCATTGACCCCTGCCGAAGCTTGAAATTCATTGAATAAACGCAACATGTCAATTCCCCCGCAAAGCAGAGTCATTCCCAACTGCGGCTTCTATTGTTTACTCCAGCTTTGATTTTAGTAACGCATTGTGTTGTTACCGAGTTTACAGTATTACTAAGCAAACCTACGCCGTGTTCCGTCCCATTTTCTTCAGTACACTCGGCACGTCTATACCATCTTTTAGCATCTCAGCAATATCACTGTTCTCACGCATCGATGCTGTAAATTTACAACACGGTTGTTCCTGCCATCAGAGATGCGCGCGACTCTTCGTAGGTCTTGCAATGCTTGTGCAAAGGCAAAGCATCGTTGCGATCTCCGAACCCCCCATTGCTCGCGATGCATCAAGAAGAAGTTTAATTGTATCTATGCGAACGAGCCTCTAACCTCATCATCGCCAGATATATTTGACTCGCCACCCTCAGATGCGGTAGGAAACGGTTGGCCTGCTGTCATGAATGGCGTCGAGGTGTCCAAAATGACTTCGAGAGATGGGACGACCACGCCGAAGTTTTCAGAGACCTCAGTAGGCCTGTTAAATCCAGGGAACGCGTATTTCGATCCATTTGATTCATATCCGCCCACACGACTTCCTCGGGTAACTGCTCAGCGTCTCATCCACCACTGTAAGCCCTGTTCCCTAAATTATAAACGTGACTAACGTACCTAGTTCTTTCCACCATTGCATTCCAGTACTACCCACTTGGTGAGCTTATTCTCATATGAAAAAGCCGTTTTTCTGCACAGGACTTAAGGAGCTAAGGAGCTAAGGATATGTTTTAGGAGCCCATATGAAAAGTCCTAAAACTGCTCCCAGGCTTCTTAGCTCTGTCTTAAGATCCAACTTTTTACTATGCTAATACTTGGTTAAGACCTAAACGTAGAAACAAACCCGTTTCTTGTCTCATGGTGGCCCCTTGCCCTTGAAGACTCGGCATTGTTTCACGTCTCTTTACAGACAGCATCCCTGGACGGGGAGTTGCGAGCTCAGAGGGGGTTTCCAATTTCAGAACTACTAATGAGAGATTCACTATCTCTAGTGAGACGAAAGATTGAGGACTCATCATTGGCATTTCAAGATGAGACTATGAACTCCGTTGTTACCTTGGCGGCAATTGAAGTAAAAAAGCCCTTCCCAGCTGCAAAATTAGCTTTGGATTGCTAACCTGATCCGGACAGCATGGAAAGGGAAATGTTGAATCTAGCAGAATGCATATTGATGGAATCAAAAGAATGGTTAGTGTCAGGGGTGGAATCAACGAGGTAAAGGGCACAAGCCCGCTTACCGCAAGAATGGTTTCCTGGTAAGACTTGCACATATGAAGGCGACGCGCAGCTAAATGGCTCCATCTAGGGTATCTATGCTGGTTACAGGAGCTCCTCAATTTCAGACTCAAGATGATTTTGGATTTGGAAGTGGAATTGGATCAATACCGCAATGGCAGCTGGCGGGCCTAGATTCAGAGAATATGGCTCTCGATGATTTGGACGTCGACCCTGCCATGAGCAACATCATATCTCGTCTCCGCGCTATATTCCACGAGCCACGACTTTCACGCTTAACAAGTACTGACCTACATGATCTGACATGCTATGTCACACATAAGCTGCTGCTTCTGCCTCCTCTCGCGCCTGCGAATCCAATGCGATCGGCTATTTCGGAATGCCTTCGATACGCGTTGGCTCTCTACATGTTGATATTACATGGGACAACATACTATTCGCACGAAGATCTAGCTAATACCATCATGATCCACCTCAAGACTCATCTCGAGGCTTTGGCTAGGATAAAATACGATCATGGTCCGCTGGGGATTTGGGCCATTTCTATGGGAATCGTCGCTGGCGTCGGAACGAAAGATCACCAGTGGTTCCTGAACCAAGCTCGCATGGCTAAGATAGCTCTTGGCTTACAAACATGGGAAGATGTCCTCGTCAGTCTGGAAAGCATACTCTGGATGAGGGTGGGGCAGCTAGAACTCTTTCAGGAAAAGTGGGGCGATATCTTGAAGGTCACGACGTAAAAAGGTCAGCTAAGCCGCATGTTCCGTTCTACACTTCTAACTAGAAATGGGGATTTGAAGTAGCATTGGGCCAAAGGAGATTAATTATCTTCACACAAGTCTCCTACGAAATGTTCTAGTCATAAGATTCCGAATCGGAGTCTAGAACTAAATAGGACTAGACTCCGCATATGTTGAACAATCATCCGAGGATCCCAGGACGACCCTGCGTACCATAGGAGTCTAGTCCACAATCGGCTACTATGTCTCCATTGTATGTATAAACTCGTGAACAATTACGGAGTACAGCGGAAGACTCACGCGATTTTACGATGGTTCTTAGAGACGACCCATCTGTTTCGGTAAGTCGGCCAGGTACGACATCCTTATTACATCGGATAAAGTATCCCCACGATCAACGCTTCATCTTACCATAGATTTGGCTGCTTCTCATAGGCCAACTTTAGCTGCCATTGTGAGCCCACAGCATGCCCTTGCATCTTTTCAATACCTATAAGAGGTCGTCTTTGTCCAAGTTTGAACATAACCCGTGAAATGATTGTGTCGCCTGGCAGGACGCTCTGATACATCATGGCTACGGTTGTTCAAGGCAGTATACCTCCTTCTATCGAGAATGGAACCCTCGTTGCACAGCATGGCATATCTAGCCAGGTAAATGGCATTCTTTCTGGCTGGAGTAGCTTGCAAATAATTGCAACGGTATTGCTTATTCTAATTGCCTACGATCAATGTACGTCGGTGGGACATTTGAAATCAAATATATAGCTGACAAGATCCCAGTTGCATATATCTATCGTAAGGGCTCAATAGCTGGGCCTATGTTCAAAATTCCTTTCATGGGGCCCTTCATGCAGGCCATCCACCCAAATTTCAATGAATATCTCCTTCAATGGGCGAGTGGACCCCTCAGCTGCGTATCTGTATTCCACAAGTAAGTAGTCTCAAACTTATCTCGAGGATTTTCGAAGGATTGCCAATTCTGATCTATTCATGTCATAGATTTGTCGTCCTAGCTGCGGACCGTGACATTGCACATAAGGTCTTCAAGTCGCCAGCATACGCCAAACCCTGTCTAGTACCTATCGCGGAAGAAATTATGCGTCCAACGGCGTGGGTTTTTCTGCGGGGAAAAGCTCATGCCGAGTTTCGCAGAGGATTGACCGGTCTCTTCACAAACAAAGCTCTCGCAACGTACCTACCGGTACAGGAAAAGGTCTACGGTGATTATTTCGACAAGTTCGTGGCCGCTAGCGAAGCCAACGGAGGAAAGCCGATGGCATTCATGGGGCTTTTCAGAGAGATCAACTGCGCGATGTCGTGTCGCACATTCTTTGGGGATTACATTTCTCAAGATGCGGTCAAGAGAATCGCCGACGATTTCTATCTCGTTACGGCCGCCCTCGAGCTTGTCAACATTCCATTCTCTATTCATGTTCCGTTCACAAAGACATGGCGAGGAAAGCGCATAGCAGATGCCGTTGCAGCTGAGTTTACGAAGTGCGCCGCTGCATGCAAGGCTAACATGGCTTCTGGTGCGGAGCCAAAATGCATTGTTGACCAATGGGTTTTACACATGATGGAGTCTAAAAAGTACAATGACAGAATCGCAGCCGGCGAGGTGGATATAGAGAGGCCGGTGAACCTCATTCGTGAATTTACGGATGAGGAGATTGGGCAGACAATATTCACGTTCCTCTTCGCAGCCCAGGATGCATCCAGCAGTTCTACTACCTGGCTATTTCAGATCCTTGCCCAGAGACCCGACGTCCTGGATCGCCTTCGAGAAGAGAACCTTGCCGTACGCGGTGGTGATAGACACCGACCGTTCGATTTGGAAATGTACGAGGCACTCCCTTATACCAATGCTGTGGTCAAAGAGCTTCTTCGTTATCGGCCACCTGTCATCTTTGTGCCCTATCTTGCCACGAAGGCATTTCCAGTATCTCCAAGTTATACCGTACCCAAGGGCGCCATGATTATACCATCTTGCTACCCAGCTCTCCATGACCCAGAGGCGTATCCAAGCCCCGAAGTCTTCGACCCCGACCGCTGGATCACTGGCGATGCCGGGTCGAAGACTAAGAACTGGCTCGTATTTGGTGCTGGCCCGCATGACTGTCTTGCACGAAAGTACGTGCCACTTACCATGGCGGCCATGATTGGTAAAGCCGCATTGGAAGTCGACTGGGTTCACCACGCGACGAGTCGTTCAGAGGAGATTAGAGTATTTGCTACCTTGTTCCCTATGGTATGTCGAATCTCGTTGATGTGGTCCTTTCAGCAGAGGATATTGCGAACCACTACATGTGCTAACACTAAGTCCAGGACGAATGCCAGCTTGTCTTTACGAAGCGGAAGTGATTCAACCAGCTTTGGAGCTTTGTTCGACTGATTAGATCAGGCAAGAAACCCCTTTCCGTAAGTTAATTGGGAACAGGACATTCTTGGAAATGTATTTTTGGCCATCATGAATGTTCTTGTCAATTACTCAAAATATAACGATAATGTTCAATCTAGTAATGTCACCATATTGCAAGTAGGAGCAATTCTGACCATCGTGATTCGTGATACCCCATTCAAAACACATTTGCTGAAGAAGAGATAATTTTGTCAAGTCTCAACAATAATCTCTGCGACACTCAGAGTATAACACATTGATAAAAGAAGCAGACAAAGCCAACGTCATGTGGGCTCTAGATAGACTACTCCTGACATAAGTAGGATTTAAGCCTCCCATTATCCCCGTTATTGTGGGTCGTGGCGCATCTAGGGTCATCCGGTTATGCTTGTTTTGATGCGGGGGCGGGGCGAGTTGGCTTGATTTAGCTTGGCTTAGCTTGGCTTAGCTTGGCTTGGCGGCTTATTATTGACGATTTGATGTTTGACTCTCCAACAGACATAATGTACCAACACGTATCAGATGTCAGATGTCAAATACAAAAGACCCGTGTCGTGGAACCCAACATTGTGCTAAATCAGTCACTTCTCAGATGGAACCTCAGCTCAGACGACGGGGGTCGGGCTATCCGAAATGCCGACATTTATGTCAAGTCACATTTTGGCCGGTTATTACTGGTAATGCTCTGTTGGATTTCGGTCGCTCCTGCATGTTATGAATGCGTTGCGTTGCACACACTCTTGACATTCCGTTCCTACATCCCTTTCCTGGCCATCAGCCCATGTCGAGTCGCGTCCCAAATGCCTTCTACTACTCACTCATGAACCTATTATAATTGCTACCAACTCCTTCCACAATACTCTGAACTCGAATTTAAACTCGAACCTCGAATCCGTCCTTGATTCCCCTGTTTGTCGTTGACTGACGTGCATGAACTAAATAAGCCCCAGAGCATCTTTGTTGGCCCCACTGTTTTTGGTTGCATAGGCGTTTATTCCCGTATCGAAGTACATAGGTAGTTAAGGTTCCCTCCCGAGCCTCCACACAACACGAAAGATTTCCCCGACATCACCTCAACATGATGGATGTTCTTCAGAATCGGTCGCCAGCTGTGGTAGTTGCTGCAGGCCTTGGCTCCCTCTACATCTTGTACCTTCTCGTTCAAGCAACAATCACTTCCCATCGACGCTACCTCATTTCTCGCAAACATGGCTGCAAACCAGTCCCTAGTTATCCGCACAAGGATCCCATCTTCGGACTCGACGTATTTGTCAAGAACTATAAGCTGTCCAATACCGGAGGCTTTCTTGATGATGTCAAGAGGAAATATGAGAAAGTGATCGGTGGTTATACTTTTACACAGCTTGTCTTGGGTGAGAGGGTGATCCTTACTGCGGAGCCAGAAAATATCAAAGCCATTCTGGCCACTCAGTTCAAGGATTTCGAGCTACCTCCCCGCAGAAAGGTGGCATTCCAGCCTGTTTTCGGTCATGGAATCTTCACTACCGATGGGGGGGAATGGGAAACGTCCAGGGCATTGCTGCGACCCAATTTCTCTAGAAGCCAAGTCGGAGACCTTGATACGTTCGAAGTCCACATCTCCAATATGATCTCGAAAATTCCACGCGATGGATCTACAGTGGATCTGCAGGCGTTGTTCTTCAAGCTCACCATGGACTCTGCTACCGATTTTCTGTTCGGATACAGCACGAATGTGCTGGGTAGTTCTGGCAATTCTGAAGCGGGCCAAAGATTTACTGATGCTTTTTCTTATGTGACCTTCAAAGTAGGAATAGAGTAAGGATTCCCAACTCCGACGAGACAAACATCCACTGACCAGCCTTCTAGGGCTCGAATCGGCAGACTTGTAACTATCATACCAGACAAGAAGTATCAGGAGGGGGTAAAATTCATACATCAATACGTCGCAAATTACGTGCAGAAAGCCATGAGCCTACACCAGCAGAACTTGAAAGATGGCAAGCTTGGTGAGGACGATGAGAAGGTTGGGAAGTATGTGTTCTTGGAACATCTCGCAAAGACCGATTATTCGGAGAGAAAAATACAAGATGAGCTTCTCAATATTCTACTAGCAGGCCGAGACACCACAGCAAGTCTTCTAGGTTACTTCTTCTACATTTTGGCTCGCCGTCCCGACGTTATGGCGAAACTCAGAGAGGAGATCTCGAAATTGGGAAACACACGACCCTCGTTTGAAGAAATCAAGAGCCTGAAGTACCTTCAGCATTGTCTGAATGAGAGTAAGCTTCCCAAATACTGCGTGTGTCACCCAAACTGACCTCCTAAAGCTCTGCGATTGCATCCTATCGTGCCGATCAACAGTCGCGTTGCGGTCCGTGATACAACGATTCCTCTTGGTGGCGGTCCAGATGGAAAGTCACCGGTGCTGGTTAAGCAGGGTCAGTCGGTCAACTATGCGGCGTACGTGATGCAGCGAAGAACAGATATATATGGCGAAGATGCCCTTGAGTTCAAGCCCGAGAGATGGGAAAAGTTGAGACCCAGGTAAGACTTCAATCTCCTTGCAGTTGGCGAAGCAACTAATGTGTTGTGAAATAGCTGGCAATATCTTCCGTTCAATGGAGGCCCTCGCATCTGCATCGGACAACAGTTTGCCTTGACTGAAGCCTCGTACACAGTGATCAGACTGCTCCAGAGCTTCTCATCAATCGAGAAAAGGGATGATTCGGAGCTCTTAGAGTATCTTACTTTGACATCTGCTGTTAGAGGTGGTGTTAACGTTGGGCTGACGCCCGCCTGAATACATGTATGGAATACGGACTGTACCTTGACAGCGTAGATTGAATTTTGTGTGGCGCTTTCCTTTGCGATCTCACACGAGATCCTGTAATAATCATCAACATTGCAAATTCAGCCTTCCTGCACATACAGGAAGAAACCCCTTACTATTTATAATTATGATTACGATGAAATTCTGCTGTCATGCGTGAGGCTTTTCCCTTGCCCAGAGAATAATAAGTCCCACCCGCACATGTCCCGCTTTGATAGCACCAGATAGGAATTGCGATTGCGATACCAATACGGATACAAATATCCCGAGATGCAATAAGCAGCATACTAAACCCAAACCTCCTTGCCCCTATTCCCTTTCCGTGATAGGTAGGTAAAGTAAAGCACTGTAATAAGGTGCGCTCTAATGAACACCTTCCCTAAAAAGGGCTCGCTCGCGGGCTAAAAGGATCGACAGCGCCTTTTCCTCGTCACCGGGCGTTTGGGCGTTTTGTTCACCACCTCAAATGTTTCTATCCGAGCGCATCGCGATGAATTGAACACGTTGGCCTTTCTATCACTGTCCCTACTGTATACCACTTGACAAGAGCTGGATTTCTTACGACGGTGCTTTTTAGAAGAAGAGCATATTGCGCTTCCTTGCCGCTTCAATCCGATTTTCCCCTACGAGCTTCACGTTAAGAGGTACCGCCGTACACGTAAAGCCTGCCCGCACAGTACCTAAATACCTTTAGGGCTGGACTATCTATTAGTCTACCTATCTAAGTAGACAGCAAGGACGAGGCCCAAGCTATAAACAAGATGGCAGCTCCTGTTGATGCTGCGACGAGAAAGAAGGTGTTGAGAGTAGTCTTCATATCTCTATTACTCGATCTGGTATGTTTACTTTTACGCACCTTTGGAATTCCATCTACATGTACTCCGGGATATCCGGTATCGTACTTGTTTTTTCTACTTCTCTGCTAACATTTGGCGGACAGATATCATTTACATTCATCCTTCCTCTCTTCCCATCTCTACTCGAATTCTACAGATCAAAAGAGGCGCCTGGCGAATTCTCCTCCTCGAATACATCCCCCTCGGTCCTCTCGCATATCCTCACATACCTCAATGCCTACAAGGCCTCCTTTTCGCGGCCTATCGATTCCAGATATGATATTGTACTATTGGGAGGAGCTTTGGGGAGTCTGTTCTCGTGAGTAGACATCGGATTGCATTGCGAGCGTGTCTAGGTACTAAAGTATACAATAGCCTTCTCCAAGCCTTTGCCTCGCCTATAATCGGAACCCTCTCCGACAAATACGGGCGCAGGACCGCTCTGCTGTTCAGCATGGCCGGCAATATCCTCAGTGTCCTCCTCTGGGTCTGCGCAACCGATTTCCGAACTTTCCTCCTCTCCCGAGTCGTGGGCGGTCTTTCGGAAGGCAATGTCCAGCTGGCAATCGCGATCGCTACGGACATCTCGGATGAGAAGCAGAGGGGGGCTACAATGGCTTTGGTGGGCATCTGCTTCAGCATAAGCTTTACATTTGGTCCGGCGTTGGGAGCTTGGTTGAGCACTATCAGCTCAGTAAAGACCAATCCGTTTGCGACGGCGGCTGCATTCTCGCTTTTCCTGATTGTGACGGAGACTATATACTTGTACTATTGTCTTCCAGAGACGCTGCCCAGCAAGGTAGCTTTGGCGAAGCTCAATGGGGCTCCTGCAGCTACGAGTGGCACCACCAAACCAACTAAAAAATCCGCAAAGAAATCCACTCAGGCCCAATTAGTGTCCTCGGAGAAAACGACTGTGGGAAGCAAGCCTTTTACAAGAACGAATTCACACTTCCTCCTCAACCTCACGCATATGACCTTTATCCTCTTCTTCTCTGGAATGGAGTTCTCCCTCCCATTCATGACCTTCGATCTGTTCGGCTACACAGCCGCGCTAAACGGCCGTCTGCTTGGATACATGGGACTCGTGGCATCCATTCTCCAAGGCGGTGTCATCCGACGTCTTCCTCCTCTGCTTTCTGTGAAGATTGGCGTTGTCTCTTGCCTTCTAGCGCTTTTCCTCCTTGCCCGCATCAACACCGTTGCTGGACTTTACGCAGCGACTACATTGTTAGCTGTCACCACCGCTACGGTCGTCACGGGCCTGAACGCCTTGAGTAGTTTCGAAGCCGGCGAAGACGAACGGGGCGGCAAGCTCGGAAACCTACGGAGTTGGGGCCAGCTCGGACGCGGTGTCGGCCCGCTCCTCTTTACCAGCGTATACTGGTGGGCTGGACGCGAAATTGCGTATACCATTGGCGGCATGGGTGTGTTGGCCGTGAGCATGATTGTATTCTTTGGGCTGAAGACACCCAAGGGGACGGAGGGGAAGAAGATCAAGGACGTGAAGATTGACGATGCAGTGGAGCTGTAAGATGAAGGTACATAGACATATAGTACGTTGTATGAGATGTCATATTAAGATCGAGTGATGGGTGTGTAATATTGTTGTATTCTGCCGGCGTATTCAATTTACGGGAAGCGAAAATGCATTTCACGTACCTTAGGTTAGACAAAGTCATTCCATTCATCTGTACTTAAAATCAATTAATCAATTAATTAATTGCAACTAGGCTTATATAACAGTAGCCTTTTTCTAGCCCCTGCAGAGAGAAGCCAAGGCCAAGTCCCTAGAATTAGCGCCAGAAGGATCGATCTACTAAACCTTCCGCGAGTGCAAACAATGCACACATCCCATCCCATCCCATCCCATTCCCCATGCTAAATAACCCGCTAGCGCAGAGCATACATACGTACATACATACATACATACATACATACCTACTGGGCTAGGTACGTGTACCTACATACTGTAGGTACCTAGGTATTCAATTACTTACTTCACTCTCAAAGCACCAGGGCTTGCTGGCTGGCTGGCATAGAATGAATAGGCACGTGACTTATTACCCCTAAATCCAGCTCGGCTCGCTAAGGTAGGGCTGGTGAGGTGGGGTGGGGTAGGTTAGGGTAGAGACATGCGCTTGTCTTGCATCACTAGCGTGAATGACTCATTTTCGCTCATTCTGTATCAGGGGCGATTATGCCTGTTTTCGTATTAGGGTATGCTGTGCTGTGTTGTGGTAGGAATACGGATGGAGTAAGCCGTTTGTGCAGGTGTAGGTGTAGGTGCAGGTGCAGGTGCAGTTCAATCGGTATGATTATGATACGCGGAATCTTTTGACTTATGAGTATGCAATGTGCGTAGTACAAATTCAGGATCACTTGGTGAAGCGAGTTTTTGATTTTGATTTTGATTTTGATTTGGATGGAGGCAGGGGGGATGGAGGGAGTATTTCGACTCATGATGATTTTGGAAGAGTATCTCTGGCTCATATGCCATGGGGATTTGTAAAGGGGATGGATGGATGGATCTATGAATATAGATTGGAGTATATATAGAACAGGGAATGAATAGAGCATAAATCAACAACTTGAGAACCAGAATCCAATTGAATGAAGCAAAGACAACCAAGAAATTGTAAGATTCCGTCTCATATTCCCCACCGACATGCCCAGGAGACAAGTTATGAAGAAAAACTATTTTGCCGAAGTGATATCCTATGATCAAAAAACCGACATCGTCCGAACTTCCATCTCCAATTCTTCTTCCAAAACCATTGATTATATTCCCCAAACCATGTGCTAACACTCAAAACAAATTCCTTAGGTTAATTACGCTCTCGACTTCATAAGCCCCTTCAAAGCTTCAAGCTCGCCCTCCAACCGCGCGACTCGGACTTTGAGGGCATCCTTCTCGTCCTCGGACTGCTTCAGAGCTGACTCGAGACTGCTCACTTGATCGACACGTTTCTGGCGGTAGCGACGGGCTGCAATGGTGTTGCGGGTGCGTTTTTCAATGCGGGAGCTTGGGTTGCCTGTCTTGGAGGAATTTGAATTGGAATCGGGCGAGACGCTTACTCGGGGAGATGAGCCTGACGGTATGTTGTCCTGAGAATCTGGGGAGATGAAGTTTTGGGGTGAGTTGTCTGGGGAAATATCAGAATTGGCTTTGAATAGGGAAGATGTGATGATTGAACATACCATGAGAAGTGGTGTTTAATGAGCGATGGCTGGGAGAATGGCGAGTGATTGAAGGGCTCTCTGACTGATTGGGATAGTCGGTCCCAGAAATATTTACTAGCAGCTGGGGTAGATGTCCCATAATGCCATCTGATTGCGAAAAGTCCAGGTTATCAAAGGCGGAGTCGTAACAAAAGGAATTGTCCAGGGAATTATATCCGGCTACAGAAGTGCCAAAAGTGTTGCTGTTGACGCCGATTCCAGAATCGTTCATCCACTGTCCAGATTGTGTGACAGGCGCACCAGAGAAGAAGTCATCCGCAAGCGCGGACGAATCGCCAAACTGATACGCGTCGCCAGGCGCAATTTGATCGAGATCGAGTCCGAAACTAGGCCAGCTTTCACAATTTTGTATTTGCAGATGGTGATTACCAGGGTGGCTTAAACTTGACAGGTGATTGTTGTGGTGCGTAGAATCCGACGGTCTGACGGCTGGCAGCTGCAGAGGATGATCCTGCGGCACACATGACTGAATAGTAGTTTACGGGCCCAATTGACCCGTGTGAAAACCTTTCAAGGTA
The DNA here is from genome assembly GCA_032629725.1 of Gremmenia infestans. Taxonomy (NCBI): domain Eukaryota; kingdom Fungi; phylum Ascomycota; class Leotiomycetes; order Helotiales; family Hamatocanthoscyphaceae; genus Gremmenia; species Gremmenia infestans. The sequence continues at coordinate 280,835 of JAFEVB010000012.1, forward strand.
TTAGGAAGATGTCGCGGGAAAGTGCGAAGAGGGCACGTTTGAAGGAGGGAGGAAGGAAAGAAGGAAGCTGGATTTGAAGAAAGGTTATATAGACATTTCGCGCAGACGTTCCGTACCGTGGTGAGACGAACGAGGCTTGGCATTTCGGGAGCAGATTGTGACTCACCCCGTACTGCTACTGCTAGACTCATGCAATGTTGCAGATACACCAACACCAGTCCTATTTTGGTCAATGATTTTCGAGACACATTTCTAGTTTCCTTCTAGAGGCATTTCGCAATGGTTGAAGCTTTTCGCCCTCGAAAAGTTAGCATATGAATATTGTGAGCTTGGTATTTCATGTCCTAGAGAGTTCGGAAGTTAGATATTAGGACAATGACTGAGAACCTCTAGGCACTATTACTTATCAATAGATAATGTGGTGTTCTGTTCTGTTCAGTAGACATCGAATGCATCGATTGACCACCTACCTTAACTAGTCCCCCCTTTCTCTCTCGCCTAAAATGCCTGCCCAGCCTTTGTTTCCTGTCCACCGCATCGATAGGCGGCTAAACATTTCACTCCTCCAAGGTATGAAAGTAAGACGATAAATGACGAATGGTAGAAAAACTGATGTTTCATTCAAATATAAATTGTCGGTGAGATTGACTAATTGATGCAACTCACCCTTAAAAATGGCGCCTCCGTCACTCTCACGTGCTTATTCCTCACCCACAGTCAAAAGTCATTACAATGCTGTCTCATAAATACTGCACCATATGTTTCAAGATCATGGTCCTTGTTGGAGTTTAAAATGTCAAGGATTTCGATAGCAGCTCGTAGATTGGACGAATAGAGACTGGATATGGGGAATGATGCTTGCTGGAGAACGGGCAGAATTAGCGAGTCGAGCGCTATTTTCCCGGCTGGACACAAGCTACAAATAATAAATTCAGCATGTGACCCTTGGACCCACTAGCGAAGCTCCCTATGACTCTAGGACAACTTTGTATTTCTGTGATCATTTGATCTTTCCTTCTACAACATATACACAATTCTCAAGGCCACAATCGACGAGGTCGCTTTGCTGCCTGTGATTTATTCTTGAAATGGCTCCTACACTCCTTACCATCCCGCAAGAGATCCGAGACCAGATATATATCTACATCATCTGTCCCCATGACACTTTCAGAGACTGGGCTTTGGGACACCCGGGAGATGGATCTTTGCATTACAAGGACGAATTTCAGATAAAGAGGGTTTGTACGGAGCCTGACTGGGATACAGAGAGGGTTTACCAGAAATTGCATCACTGGGAGAAGTTTGTGCTTGAAAAGGCTGTGCTATATCAGAGGAGAATGACGGTATTTGGTCTATGGTGTACACGTCAAAAATCGCAAAGGTGAAGAGATCATGGCACTTGGGATTGAAGTCGCAATATTCCTATTTCTTGATTTTTAACTCGATCTCATCTTCCGAAAGCAGATAGCTTGACCCCTACTCAGACCCAACCCAAATAATCCTTCTTTCCGACTGGCACACCCTCCTTTCGCAAGAGCCCATAGGTAGTGACACTATGGAAGTAGAAGTTGGGAATCGCATACTCGAGCACATAGTCGGTGGCCGAGAACCTCCTCTCCCCACTACCAGTCTTCATCACGACCTCCTGGTCTTCCATTCCGTCCATTGACTTCGGATCAACCTTCTCCAGGAAGGCAATTGTCTTATTGAGACGCGCTTCCAACTCAGGGAAGGTCTTTTCGTTATCTGGCCAGGACTCTGGCTCTACTTTGCCGACGCGGACGGCGACACCCTTTGCTGAGTCACTTACGCGCTGAACTGTAAATAATGAGTCTTAGCTTTACGTGTTCACGAGGCTTTCAATGTGAGAAGATTTGCCGAATTGCAATAAACAAGAATTCGAATAGCTTACTTTGGAATACGAGTGGTCCCATGTCCTCAATCAGGCGTGACTCGAGGATCTTAGCTTCATTGCCAGCGGAGTGTGCTTTTCCTTTCTCGAGGATGGCCAAGAGCATGCGAAGTTGCTTGAGGAAGGGAGGAACGGTAATGCTGTAAAGTGAAAGAGGCGCCATCTTGAAAGTCGTATTATTCTGTAGAACATATGATTTTTGCTTTGATTTGAGAGTTGAGAAGAACGAAGCTGAAGAGGTTACTTTTGAAGGGGGGAACGATGCAGCTTTTGTAGGAAAAATGAGTCCATGGGCATTTCAAGTCGTACCTACTTAGGTAGGTATCCAACGACCACATACCAATGTTTAGGCCGGCATTAGGACGTCTCAAATCGGAGGAGCTGATAAATCATCTCCGATTTGTAATCTGGAAGAGGCTGCGACGTGTCCCGCATTATTATTTTTATTACACGAAATCAAAATGTCACTAATCGATCCGGGCGGAAGACAAGTGAAAAGCTTTCAAAGGGAGCTCGTAAAATGAAGTTATTGATGTCTGAAAAGGAGGTATGAAAAGTAAACAAAACAGTGGAGTTTAATTGTTGACGGCAACAAGCCAAGAATTGCGACATCTTTCAGGGGGTTGGAAGTGCCGACTCACCGAAACGTACCTTAACCTTAACCCTATTCCACCTACAGACATCACCATGGGTAGGACTCCAGTACGCTGGGCACATAAATTTACATCAAACCCACACCACCAGCTTGTAAGATCCGAGATCATAAAGAGAAGAGGAATGCTGTTCGTACCATCACCCCAATCACATCACCTCTCCTCACCTGCTTTCATAATTCGAGTGGCAGGGCAGGGCAGGGCAGGGTGGCCGGGCTGTGCCTCGCTGTATCGTCGCAGGCAACAGCCTCAATCCAGAAAGACTCATAGTTGAAGCTAAAAGTACAGCTGTCTGTTTCTCATCTCATGAGAGTACATAAGTACATATCATCTGTTTCGCGCCTCTCCGTTCATGTAAACCGTCGCATCTTTGAAATCTTGCGTTTTGACAAATTCACACATCATCAAAACTGGCCATTACAAAGTACCTCTTCCTAAAGACCCCTGCAAACCGTCGCAATGGCAACCATGCTCCAGAAATCTCGAAATAAGGCCAAGAATGACAACTCTATCAGGAATCCTCAAGTTGTGAGAACTAACTACACGTCCAAACCCGTCTCAATTTCCAGGTCCTTCTTGTCGCCCCTCTGGGACCCCTCCACCATCGAAGTCAACCAGATCGACTTCGCCAACACCCCGCTCCCGCAATATAAAGGCCTCTACGCCGTCGTACTTGACAATGTCCTCTCACAGTCAGAATGCGATGAATTAATCCACATGGCGGAACAATCCGCAGGGGGGCATGACCCCTCGGAGCCGGTGGAGAATAATGGGTGGAGACCAGCCATGGTGAACGCCGGCCGGAATCACGAGTTCCTGGCACTGGATTATAGGAACTCGGATCGCATCATCTGGGACAATGAAGAGATTATGGATCGACTGTGGAAGCGCATTACGCAGGTTAAGGAGATGAAGGATTATTTTAGTGTTATGAAAGGGGAGAAGTACGCCTCGGTTGTGGGGAACGGCTTGGTGATGCGGGATGAAAGGTGGGTTATTGCGCCCAAGGGACCGAATGAGAGGATGCGATTCCTGAAATATGGCGCTGGGCAATTTTTTAGACGTGAGTGGCCCTTTTCCCTATTGGCGGTGAGATACTAATGAATAATAGCTCATTGTGATGGCACATATGAGACTCCCGATGGACAACAGCGCTCTTTCTTCACGTTGCATTTATATCTGAATGATTCGGCTCAAGCGCTTGGAATCAAGGAACCTATGTTTGGATTCCGCAAGGGAAAGAAGGCCGATGGAGAAGAAGAGATGCTTCGGGGCGGCGCAACTACGTTTCATTCCATGGATATGAAGAAACGGCTGGATGTTGATCCTAGGGCGGGCCGAGTTTTGATCTTCCAGCAACGTAGACTATACCATTCTGGAGATGACGTTACAGCTGGGATCAAGTATACCGTGAGGTCGGACTTGATGTACCAATTTGAGGCTGAGAAGGAAGATGGGGATGAAGACCCTTTGGTCTTTCAGGAGGAGCTGGGCCGGTGTCTGGCAGTTGGCCCAGCGAGTACATAAATTGAGAATGCCCCCGTATAAATATTGGCGTGTAGGATATAAAATTGCTAGCTTTTGGAATAGCTTCAGGTATATAGTTGGATAATTGGGAACATGCATGGAACAAGGCGTCTGAGGTAGTCGATTCCTGATCTTCAGGATCACCTTTCAAGGCAATTACCAGGTAATTAGTTAGTGAAAACAAACTGAATTCTTCTAACTTGTGTTTAGAGCTTGCTTATAGGAAACCTTTGACAGATGTTTCTAATGTTCTCAAAGCAAGCCAAATAGTTTTTCTGTAATCCCGGCCTTAAGTACGCTTCGAGGTAATAGAACATTTAACAACCTATGCTCAAAGCTTGAAGCAACACATCCGATATAAAAAGCAACGACAACTGTGATTCGAAAGAGTAAAAACCACATAATGTTCTACAGTTGAACAATCACGGTCACGCTTCCTTTATAGGAAGTACGGGCTAAGCTATGGCTAAGAAGCGTGATTTAAGCACGTGTTTACAAATGATCTCTCCTCCTAGAACTGAAAACCCCCCGAGAGTTGAAACTATTTTATTTCAAGTTCCGTTATATTGCCTTGTCCAAGTGAGGTAGCGTCTAACTTAGTAAACGCGTGCTTGTATTACTTTCCTAAGACGTAGCTTAGTCAGCACTTCCCATAAAGTAAGATCGGTTATTTACTAAATCCATATTGTTTTAAATTTTAATTACTTGATCCATATTATTTAATGCATATATTACTCGATCTATACACTTTTGAGTTTCCACTAGAAGTTCACTCTATTATACTTAGAAATAGCGCTAGCATACCGCTATACTATTATCTACTAGCAATAAAGACCTAGATATAATATTAAAAAGGTTAATAATAAGCTAGAAGTGTTAGAATATATATATCACATATATCACGTGACCTTACATATATATAGTGCACTTATCTAGCCTAGTATTCTATAGTTTTATAATTGCATTTCTAGGTATAGAAGAGGTTCTTGCTAAGAATGCAGCTATAAAGTGAAAGGCCTTACTCAATTAGGGTTAGGATCACGTGGCATATGTGATATATATATACTAATATAATATATAAGCACTTATTATAGTTATATGCTAGTATGCTAATATCTTAGAAGTTATATAAAGTTATAAGCTTCTACTACTAGTAGTAGGTATGCAAGTTTTTAGTAGTAAAAATAAAAGTGTATGGATCTATAGAAATAGTATGGATCAAGTAATTAAAATTAAAGGGAGATAGTATGGTATAAGTAATAAAAGCATTAAACAATATGGATCAAGTAATTAAAATTTAAAACAATATGGATTTAGTAAATAACCGAAGTAAGATTCTAGAAGAGTATGCGGGGTTACTCTTTCGAATCACACAACAACTTGCTCTTCCTACAAACTTTCCAAAATGTTTATACCCTTCCTCGACTTCCCACAAGAAATTCGTGACCAAATATATTCTCATATCTTGGCCTCAACCACCCAATTTACCCTCAGCCGTTCCGCACAAGATAAAGACATACCAGTACTTGTGTCTTACCCACCTACACATTTACCCCGCAACAACACGATATCAACCAACATCCTACAAACATGCCACCAAATCCACCGCGAAACCAAAGATTTGTTCTGGGCACAAAACGCTTTGGTTATTTCTCCCAAACCCGGCGGGGATGTAGGGCGCGAGACCTTCCTGAGAATGCTGAGCAAGGTCTAGAAAGTAGCTTTGCATTCTGACCTTAATAGAGATAATTTCAATTACGTCCGTACAGACAGCATGCTTCTCGCTGCTTACTCTAGAGCGCTGAAGAGCTTGAGATTTGGTATTGGAGCTGGTGATAGTGAAGGAGTGGTGCCGCTCTTGACGAGATTCAAAGAGTTAGCTTATCAGGGTCTGCGGGCATCAAATTCGCGGTGGATGGCTAGGATCTTGGAAGAGATGCCGTAGAATATTGTGGGAGAGGGGTGGATGTTAAATTGATGATTGAGTTCGGGCTGGGGGAATTGGATGCTGGGACGATATCAAAGATGCGGGCTGATGGCTGTGAGGATCTTTTGATGGAAATGCATGATATATTGGGCGCGGAAGTTTGGGTGGATGGTGCTATGTGCTATAAAGATGGAAAGGCGGTTCAGAAGGTCTTCGGAGATCGTGAGAGTGCAGCTGATGGTTGTCATTGTCCTCCTTCATGTCCTCATGCCCATGGCTCAAAAACATTACCAGGGAACAATGATGAGTAAATAATTTCAAAATCGACTGTTGCATGAGCTTAGATGGGCAACTATTGTACAAACAAGGCAAGGACAAAGCGACGAGTCCTGCCTCTTACCGACCAACTCCATCTGCTTCCTCTTTCACATCAAACAACATCTCAAAATGCATACCTCTTTCTTCGGTCTTCTAAGAGATTTTAAAGAGAAGATTTACAATGAAATGCTGGCCTAAAGCATAGGCGCTTCGATTGGTCCAATTACCCACCCCGCTTTCACTTGCAGTGAAAGTTATATACGAAAGAATCCTAGTCTCCGTATACACAGCGCAGCGGGGTACATGCCTCGAGGATTTCCAGTTGCATTGGTCAACTCACTTACATAAACATGAGAGGTTACAGAAAGCCGAAATGTCCCATGCTCCAAAAATTACTCTTCGTCGTCCAGACCCATGTGTGTACCTTGCCTCTAGCTTGAATCAAACGACGAAGGCCGCAAGAGGCCCTCAGCTGAACATTGTGCCAGTATAGACTCGCGGAAGCGAAACTCGCGGGGTGCTCGATGCTCGATATTGATGGTAACTGTACAGTAGAATAGTCTCATGTCCACTTAACGCCTCCCAATGCAGTGTGAAGCGCTCCAAATGCAATCCAAACAGTCATATAGTACATCCCACAATCCTTCTCCGTCGAAAAATTCCCCCTAGCACCACCTCGTTCAAACTAAACAGCTCCGTCCCAGCCCCCGGTCTACTTCTCCCCCTTCCTAAACTTCTCATTCTCCACCTCCCTCCAATCCCTCTCCACCGGCTCATTGCCCGCCGTCTCCTTCGCCGTATCCGCAAATGCCGGCTTGCCCGCATACAACATGTGTGCCTTTTCTTGCGAACCGCCCTCCAGCTCCTTACTCACGGCAATGGGCTGATTCCCCCTAAACCGTTTGCGCATATCCACCATGCCCCGCTTACATTCTCCGAGGCCCTTTTTCAGCTGCTGGCATTGCGTAGGCATGGTTTCTAAGAGGGGGGCGCGCAGGCAGTCCGAGGGCTTGTGGCGATAGACCATCACGCAGTCGGATTCTTGGAGGCATGCTGCTAGTGCTGCTCCTGTTGGTTTTGTTTTGTTAGCTTTATAGCTTGATGGGTGAGGGGGTAAGAGGGTAGGGGATCCTACTGATATCTTTACACGAGGAAGGCATATTCGCATCTATGAGTCCGGTAGTTGTAGAACGCGGGTGTGTTTACTGCCTGTCCTGTCAGGAGATTATTTGGGTTATTCAAAACGCTGCGGAAAATAGTTGTTCCGCTCCGAGATATATAATCTAGAGCTGGGCTGGCTCGGCTGGATCCGCCATCTTCCTCGCGCTTTCTTATGGATACTTATTTGTGGTGGTCCTGGTAATCATCTTGCAACTCGGGAAGAAGAGTCGTCAAGTCTAACATTGTTGCATTATTCTGTGTTATACCTACCTACCTTGTGTGACGCTTAACGGTTTTGAGGAACGGAACTTGCGATCGACTGGATTGGCATGTGACATCATTGGCGTGTGGTGTGGTGTGTCTATGTGAGTGCTTCTTTGTTGTATTCCAACGTTTACAACGCTGATGAAGACAGTACAGTACCTATTGACTTGTGTTGAGAAAGTATTCAGACTCGTGCAATTGAATTCCGCACAGGTTATACGCCGACTCATCGCTAGCATTTGTACTTGTACAGACGCGCCTGCTCGCCGAAGCAGCGCCGCTCTTTCATCTCACTTGTATGATTGCGCGGCATCATGCCAGCAGTTTGACCTTTTTCTAGAGACTCTTTACTACTAGAGCCTTACACAACAAAGAAGCCTGGGAGGCCCAATTGATTTATTTGCGATGGCTCCCATCCCTTTCATAGGTCGGCTAAACCCGTAAGTCTTACCAGAAACGAAGGAAACCCAGCCAAGACAATCACTACTAATTGACTGACCATTAGAGCCGAATACTTGGCCCTTGTATTGTCCTTTTTCCTTGTTGGCGCCGAGGCCATAATTAGAATCCTCACTCTTGCTTTACGTATGTAGTGTTAGTCGGTGCGCCAAATCTTTTTACTGACTTCATGGCAGCAAGCTCGATAATATCCCTCTGTTATAGAGCATCCAGGCGACTGTTCAATAGACTCACATCACCTGCGGCCAAGAAGTCTGCGATCAAACAGAAAGGTACATGATCTCCCACGTCGGTCAAATCATCCAGTTAACATCCTTAGATGTCTCAAGCTCCATCCGTGATGCTTCGGATTTCGTCGACATTTGTGCCTTGTTTGGCTACCACGCCGAGGAGCACATTGTCCAAACTGGTGATGGGTATCTCCTAGGCCTTCATCGTCTCGCATGGCGCCGAGGAGAAGAAGAGCTAAAAGTGAACCATGGCCGGAACAGCATGAAGAAGAATGTCGTCTACATGCACCACGGTTTACTCATGAATAGCGAGGTATGGGTTTGTCTCACAAATGCGCAGAGATGTTTACCTTTCAAGCTCGTAGAAGCTGGATACGATGTTTGGGTAAGTCATGAAAAGCCTTTTTCTTGGTCATAGCTAAGTAAATGCAGCTTGGCAACAACCGTGGAAATAAATATTCCAAGAAATCGGTTCATCATTCGCCCACCGATATACCGTTCTGGAATTTCTCAATGGATGATTTTGCATTCCATGATATCCCAGACAGCATTGGGTATATATTGGACACTACCTCAGCGCCATCGCTATCATACATTGGTTTCTCTCAAGGAACAGCCCAAGCTTTTGCAGCTTTGGCCGTTCATCCCAAACTCAACGACCAGGTCAATGTTTTCATCGCGCTTGCACCAGCTATGTCACCCGCTGGTCTCTCTAATGGTATAGTTGACGCCCTAATCAAAGCCTCACCCCAGGTCCTCTTCCTCCTCTTCGGGCGTCGCTCGATTCTCAGCTCAGCGACGATGTGGCAATCCATCCTCTACCCACCCATCTTCGTCCGCACCATCGACATGGGTCTTTCCTTTCTATTTGGCTGGACTGCTCGCAACATATCCACCAGCCAAAAGCTAGCCGCCTACCCGCATCTTTACTCCTTCACCAGCACCAAGTCCGTCGTGCACTGGTTCCAAATCATCCGCACCAAGTCCTTTCAAATGTACGACGACGACGTCCAGCAAGCCCTTCCCTTCGGAAGTGTAAGCAAGTACACCAAAGTCGCCAAATTCCCAACCCGCAACATAAAAACGCCAATTGTACTCGTGTACGGCGGCAGCGATTCTCTCGTGGATATCGACGTTATGATGAAGGAACTCCCCGCACACACCATCGCCACAGAAATCCCGCACTACGAACACTTAGATTTTCTCTGGGCGCGGGACGTGGAGTCTCTCGTCTTCCCTCATGTATTCGACGCCCTGAATTCGTTCGTCGATGCTGAACATTCCAAGGAAGAATACGACCGGTACCGTAGTGCGCGCCATGCTTCCCTCGGTGTGAGAGCGACTAGACCAGCGTTGCTATCTAATCCTTATGCAAGTGAAGATGAGAGCGGTCAGACGTATGCCGATGCAGCAAGTGTGGAGCCGGGAGAGGATGCCGATGCACTGGGTACAACGAAGGATGTGCTGCACTCCGATCCATATTTTCCAAGTCAAGGGGCAAAGAAGAGGGTGAAAATGCAGCAAGATCATGAAGATTCTTCTGCAGAATCATCGCCAGTTGATCCGAGGCATGTCAAAACTGCTATAGATGAAGGAAACGTGTACAAAAATGGGAATCTTTCGAGCAAGTTAAAGCAGGCAAGGAGAGGTAGTGATGGAAGCAGTCTCAGTTTCGGCGGCGATGGCACAAGGGGCATCAGTCTCGGAGCTGCAAGAGCGGTTAGTAGTGTGGTAAAAGGCGACACGGTTGGGAAAATCACTAGTTCGGATGAAGGTTCTATTGGGAAGAAGAAAGGGAAGGGCAGGAGGTAGATGACAAGATTCTTGTATAGATAGACTTTTTGGAAACAAGCGGACACGATATCTTTTCTTAGAGTGCTGAATATAAATATGAATAAAAAGGTAAACCGGTACCGCTGCATCTTGTAAGGACCCGTCTAAGCTCCTTTCCGTTGTCCTTCACTATTTCACGAATACACACATTCTCGACTCATTGCACACCAATATCATGTAGTCATAAAATATGCATTCCCTAGTCCCCAAATAGCATATAATCTATCCGCGTTCTCGTGAAGTAAATCCGTTTCCTCCATCTATAAAAATACCACCACGTCCGCCCACGCAACGTAACAGAAGCTACTTCCATATGCCCACTCCAAAGCTCTTATTCAAACCCCTCTAGAATAAACTAACTAGCACATCGTTTTTCATCCTGGCCCCGTAAACACAGGTATCAACACATACCCAAGGACTCGCTACACTCGCAAAAGTAAAACGCGAGAGAGAAGGAGGGGTGGGGAGCTTACTGCTTCTCATACCCCCTTTCCTGTCCCGCCCCACACTTCCCCACTATCTCACCATACACAGTAACCCACTCCCCACACGTCGGGAGCATCGTCATCGCCCTCTTCTCGGGATGCGGGAGCTGGGCTTTGGGACAGGTGATGATGGCGCTTTGTTTGCGGATGCAGCGTTTGTCGGAGAAGGAGTAGATTGTTTCTGTGCACATGGCGTGTGTGTGATTGTGATTATGACTGTAAGAGGAAGGACTGTGTGTAGTGTTAAAGATGGTGGGGTTGGAAAGGGTTGTGGGGGATGAAAAATATGGACGAAAAGGGGAAGAGAAAGGGTAGGCAGGAGGAAATTGCCAGGTGAACCAAGGTGCTAGACATGTGGATAGAATTGTTATTGACAAACTCAATTCACAACCGACCAACTTGCTAGATTGAATTGTCTGCTCAGTACACAACGGGGACGCTCGAAAGAAGGGACGCTCCACGATAATAATGAGTGCTGCAACCTCGGGTATATTCAAGTCAAAAACTTCACTATCCCATTCTTATCCTCCATCCGTATCCACGGTCCTCTTCCACCAATTACACATACAGGGGTAAGAAGAAAAGTCATGCTTTTATCGCATGCTCATTATCTTATCTTCCGCCCGTGTCATTAAACAAAAGCGAAAAAAGGAGAGATGTGATCGCGGTTGATCTGTAAGTCCATGGCCGTAAAATCAGGAACAGCCGTTCATGAAACGCTTCTGCGTAGATAGCGGATTCAGTTGTGGGTTTAAAAAGGAAAACATAAACTTCGTAAAAGAGAGATCCCTCGCTTTGGGTGGTGACTGTATTACAACGTGTTTAATCGGTGCGCCGCATTATGCTATTTCGGCCTTGGGCTTGGGAGGGCCCGGGTCGTAGTGCTGACCCTGAAGCAGGTCCCACAGCGTGGGAATGACGTCCTCTGCCAGAATTTGTGGTGTGCAAGTGGCCAACATCATGTTTGCCTTTAGTCACGTTAGAATGTTGAAGCTGGATGGGGTGATTATAGGGACTTACCATCGCAGCAAGCTCGTACATTCTCGAGCCTATCAGAATCCCGGTCTTGCCTCTCGATTATTGCCCTCAGGTCTTCAGCACTGTCGTGCACCTCGCTAGCCTCGTAGATACTACCACTATTTCCTGCGCTTTGTCGGCTTCTGGTGCTTCCCTGCTTCCAGTAGTTACTTAGTCGCGACAAAGTTCCGCTAGGGTTTCGAGATGATGTTGATGCTTGGACAAGTTGAGGCTTGTTCATTGACGTTCGAACAGACTTGCGCATGGGTGAAGTGTTACGGGTTGTGCGACTATTGTATGATGAGAGTGATGCTGGGCCTCGGCGTGTGCTGTTGTTGCCAAATCCAGGATTGAACTCAGCTACATCTTCATGCGTCAGAGATCCATTGGCAAGATCCAATGCATCTTCACCCTTCTGCTCGCCAGTCCTGAGAAGCAGGTAGGACAATGCGTTAAACCAAGTTTCATGAAGTTGCCCTGTGGTTGCGGTGAACTTGACAGCACGACCGGGAGTCATTATAACTAAACTCTTACGATGCAGGCCAGGAGGCATTGGGTTGTCGTCCGTCACTACCCTGACAGCTTCAATTGGAACACTCTTTGCTTTCAACTCGGCTCGGCCTGCTGATGATGGATCTCGGTCGCTCCAGTAAAGTGTTCTGGTATATGGATGAACCCAGAAGTAACGGCGATGTCGGTTCTCTGACATTGCTCCACGACCAGCCTTTCGGGTATACTTCCAGAGATATTCTCCAATCATTGTCTGTGTGATGGCATTGATCATTCTAGGATCAGTACTAGGTTCTAGACCGTGTGGCATCGGCATTCCTGTTCTCAAATTGAAACGAGTGTCAACCTCAGACGCAAATGATGTCACAGATGACCGTCTGGATCTAGCAGTTCCAGGAGGTGATTGTAAGGCGCCGCTTGAAGAATGATATGCTCGTGGAGTTGGGCCGTCATTCAATGAAGTTGGACTCATAGGGGGCTGTTGGCTAGGTGTACGAGGTCTGAATGATGGATTGTTGGCTCTGTAAGCACTCGCGGGATGCAAGGGAGGTCCCATAGAACCTGGAGTGTGAGCACCATTAGATGAGCCGCTACGCTGGGCGGCGGCAGCAATGACTTTCTTAGAGTCTGCAGGTAGTGGTGGATGAATGCTTGAAATGGATCCGTTTCTTTGGCTCCCGGCACTAGTTGGTCTCTTCAGTGGGAGAGCAACAGTGTCATGCGGATAGTCAGGCTCAGCCATCTTTGATCTCGCGCGGCCAACACTTCCGATACTCTCCTGAGACTTGCGAGCTCGAATGATTGGAGGCAGAGTGGTGGAATGATGAGCAGAAACGGGTGATTTACGACCATCTTCAGCAATGATTGCCGCTTGTCTCTTGTTTCGTAGCATTTCATCGATTTGTTCTGCTGTCAAGGCAGTCTGCGAGCTTTCATCGGTTGTCTCTACATGAGTCTTCCTGGCGGTTCTCTCGTTGCTATTGGTATTGCTAGATAGCTCTTTGAATGGCCGCTGGGAGTCTGGAGTGTCATTCATAGGCGAATCGCTAGGCGACTGGCGAGTCTCGTCCTCGGCAATAATGGGCGTCGTAGGGGTCTTATTCTTATTCCAGCCAAAGACAGACCCAAAGAACTTAGGTTTGGGCGTCTCCGGGTCTTCTTGTTGGACAGAAGGATCTTCGTCAGACTCCCCATGGGGAATCATCACAGCATCTCTTCTTGGGCTTCGGGGTGAGAGTGGCGTGATTGGTTCTGTATTGACAGACTGGATGGACGAGAAAACCAGCGGAGCAGATACTGGAGCTTGTTTTGGCGTGCTTGATAGCGGTTCTGATGAACGATCTGAAAGGATTGGAGACTGCGCCTCGGTAGGCTCGACTTGTTCGGATTGGATTGTAGACATGGTTAAAGAAGCAGCAACATTCTGAAGTCTGGACAGGCTTGCCATTGGGGTATGTGCACGAGACATTGGAGGAGATGGGAATTTGGCGAGCTTCTCATCCATAAGTTCTGGATCATACTGTGAGCTCCTGTCGCTGTACGTTGAAGCTGATATTGGTCGAGCGTCTGTATAAGAATCAACCCGGAGAAGACCATTAAGCTGATTATTGAGTTGGTCCTCATGCCATTGACTTGCAGCATCAGATACATTGACCTGGGTGCCAGTTGAAGAACGCTTATCACTCGCTAAATGTGCAGCCTCCGTGAGAGCGGCGCCTGCAAGGCCGGCTCCCGCGAGGTAAGGCACCGCTGTCTGGGGTGTAAGTGGTTCTGTTTCTGGCTCCCAAGATTCAGTCATCATTGCAGAATCAACCATAGGGAGCTTTGGTACAGGTGGTGCCATAGCAATAGGTGCGGGAATGCCCTTTGCAGTGGAAGGTCTGGATCCTGGTGTTGCGGTCAGCGAAGGGAAGGTACTGCGGCCTGGCGTTCCCTGAAATGAGTCCTCCTCATCACTTGCTCCCATATCGGCAAGCTCAGCAAACAAGGTCTGGCCACCCTGTGCAGGTGTGCCCTCTCTGCTGCTATTTGCAAAGCTGACTGGGCTACTTTGAAATGGCTCTTCGCTGGGGACTCTAGAGCGTCGGTTACCCCCACGACTAACTCTCAATCTGAGACGTCCAGCAGGTTGAGCAGTTGGTGTTTTGACCTCATCGTAATCCCACTCTTCACCAGAAGTTGAGGCTGTACTCTGGAATGACTGGCGATTTCCAGGTCTGGTCAGGGCAAGAGGTGGAGGCTTCTTGCGGGATGGACTACCCGCTCTGCCCTCTGTTTCAGTCAACTCTTCACTGCCACTCATGCCTTCATTAACAGTCTGGAAATCCTCAGTCTCTGTAGCACGTTCATTGGCCGTCTCGAATGCAGCATCGCTTGTCTCATTCGCAGTCTCAAAGTGATCGCTGTGTTCGGGCAGGGTGCGATCAGCGACTCCACCACCACCAGCTCCCACGGCAACACGGGCAGCAGTGACTGCTGCCGAGTGACTTGGACTTGCTTGGCCATTGTCTTCCTCCCAATTCATATCATCCACGAAAATCTCGCTTCTACTACCCCTCAATCCTCCTAGTTGGCCAGGCTTAGCGGGTTTCTTGAACTCCTTTGAGTCTACTTTGCGATTTCTCTTGCCGTTTGCAGATCCCATCCCCACCGCTCGGCTGGACTCCAGTTCGTCTCGGGCATCCTGAAGCATCCGCTTTAGTTCTAACTTTTCCGTCTTTTCCCGATGGATGTTCCCCTTCAGATTCTGGATCATTCGATGTGCATGATGTAAAGAACTCTTCAGCGTCTCAGATTCCAACATGCTATGTCTCGGAGTCCCTTTGATTGGAGAAGGTGGTGGAGAGTGTTCAGGTGTGATGTCGTCATGTGCAGTCTCTAAGTCCTCATCACTGAGTCCTCGTGTTTGGTCCCTACCCTCCAGTCTTCCGCGTTGATGTGCAACAGCTTTGGCAAGCTCCTGATTTTGGCCAGTCAAATCCTCGATTTTTCGTTGCAACGCCCCACGTTCATTTTCAGCTACAGTCATATTTCGCCTGACAGCAGCCAGCTCCGCATCATGATGCTTCAGGGTATTCGTATGGTCCTCGGATAGCTTTGCGTGGCTCAATTTAATTTCATCGAGCTCCTTCTGTGCAGCGCTCTTCTCAGTTTGCGAAACATTCAGACTTTGGGACAACTTCTTTTCCCTGTCGGCCGCCTGTTTCGAGGTAGCCAAATACTCGTGGATCTGGGTCTCCAAATTCCAATTTTCGTCTTTATACCTCTGCTCGCTCTCATCAAGGCTCCGTAATCGCTGGCTGAATCCCTCTGCCTCCTCCTCTAACCTTGAATTTTCCAAAGTCACAGTCTTCAATGCTTCTTCCTTTTCGGCCAACAGAGCCTGGAGATGTCTGACTTGGGATAAAAGAGATGTACTGATTTCGGTAGCGAACTCTATGTCGTGTACACGATTCGAGGGCTGGTTTCGTTGGCGTCTGCTGTTAGGAACGTTGAGTTTCGAGGGCGAGTTGGTGGCTTGACTTTCGAACTTCGAGGGGCTTGCAGCACGCTATTGCATATCAGTGATGTCCAAGTCATGTGTAATTAAGTAGTATGCATGCCTTTGTTTCACCTGCATATGGTGAGTTCCCAACCTCACCACTTGTGACTCTGGACTTTGGCAGGAAAGCCCTCGCACTCTCGCGGCCAACATCATTATATTCCTTCTCGATATCAATAAGCTTTTGCCGCAATTCGGGCGTGATGTCCCCTTCGCTTTGCTGCTTCTCGACCTCCTTCAACCGATCTTCTAGCTCTTTTCGCTGTTGTACAAGGGTAGTTCCGATCTTTGAAGCGTCCTGAATTCGTTGTTCGGTCTGGGCAAGATGAGCCTCCAATGCCCGCTTTGCTTGTTCCGGAGAAGTGGTTGGTCCGAGAGCAAAGAGCTGGCTGTCAAAATGTGAGAATCGGTGGTGCGCCGAGCTTGTTGAATTGGACAAGAAGGGATCATTCTGCTCTTGTGCTTCAGCGGACACCAGATCCTGGGAAGCCAGCGAGGGCTGGTCCGATGCCAGCGAGGTAGCCATGGCGACTCCACGAATTCAGATTAAACAATTCCAATCAAAGGACAGCCTTTGACAGAAATTTGTCTTCGGAAATCACCCGTCTCCAGACACTGCCCGCGGTCCTGTAGGAGGTACAGAGCCAATTCAGGGCGAGATTCGCAGGCGTGATGGTTCGCGTGATACTTGTACTTTTGCGCGAAGAAATTAAGCTTGTATTGTACAACTCGGTGGAAGGTGGCACAAAGTGGGACTGGATGCACTGGAATGTTGGCAGTGTCGTTGATGTAGAATACGGGCCAGAATTTAGTCGTGTTGACGGACTAAAGGCGCGCGTTCCTGATACTGCCCTGGTCCGCGCCGAGACACTTCCTTTATTAGCCCGACGTGGTGTAATGGATTGGTGTAAAAATACAACCCTGCCTCCTGCTTGATTGAGCGCAGGTTCGCGACAAGAGGTTCTTGTGGCGGTCTAGCAAGAACTATTGGGGGGGGGGAGGGGAGAAGGTATGTAGGGTGAGGTTGAGGTAGGTGAGGAGATCGTGGAGACGAGATGATGCTGGTGGGCCCAAGGATCTCGATAAAAAAGAGCAGGTAGAAGCGCGGCGCGGGATGAGACGTTAGTGGATTGAATCGGCCTTTGCTCCTTTGGTGCAATCTTACTGGTCCAAGGCGGATAGTTTTGTTTACTGTATTCCGTTCTCATCTTGTCCATATATACGCAATTTGGTTGGTCTACGCGCTCTCAAAACAACAACGCATCATGACTTGTCTATCAATCCTATTATTTACTTCCCTGAATTATTATGGCTTGCATGACTGTGCAATTTGCTGAAATTAGAAATGTTCCAAATATTGCCCAGGATTAATTAGCCCGGTGTTTACTCTGGAGCTATTGCGGAGGTATTTATTTATGCCTCTGCGATTAGTCAGCCTTACTTACCTAATCAGTGGCACTACACTACCGCTACCTCATTAGCCTTACCTACCTAGGTAGGGTAGGACATTACCATATATTTCTCAGCCTCGAGAACAAACCTCTCACGCAGCAACCTTCAACACTATCGATACTCTCAAATTGCCCAGTAATTGTGAGACCATCGGACATCATGGAATCTACAGAAGCTCCTCCAGTAGCTCCGCCAGTAGCAATCTTCAAGAAACGCTCTGCAAAAGGCAAATCCAATTTTCGAAAACGAGCCGCCACCCCACCTCCAGCCTCGGACAGCGACGATTCAGCGTACTCTTCATCCGAAGATGAATCTGGCCGAAAGATCAAACGAAGGAAGAAGAATACAGGCGTTGTAACAGCATCCTCTAGGAACAACACTTCCTCAAACACCGACCTCACAGCTTCAAAATATTCTGCAGACCGGAGCACCACCATGAAAAGCTCTAATGATGCCACCAAGCAAAGCAACTGGTATGATGAGAATGCCACCGATGCCTTATCAACCAAAAACCTGCTCGGCAGTACAAGAGCTGCCCCGGCCGAAGCAGCAGATGGAACATACAAAGGTCTCGCGAACGCAACCACCTTCATTCAAAAGAATCCAGATGCCCCAAAACGAGTCGTGGGCCCCGTAAAAGCACCCACAAATATCAGAACCATCACTGTTACGGATTTTGCACCAGATGTATGCAAAGATTACAAGCAGACGGGTTTCTGTGGTTTTGGAGATAATTGTAAATACTTGCATGCACGAGAGGATTACAAGCAAGGCTGGCAATTGGATAAAGAGTGGGAGAATGTCACCAAGGGCAAGAAAGTTGGGGGGACGAAGGTAGCGAGTGCGAATCGAGATGCGGTGGAGGACTCAGATGACGATGATGCGATGTTGGAGGGCATCCCGTTTGCGTGTATTCTGTGCAGGGAAAGTTACAAGGATCCTATTTTGACAAAGTGCGGGCATTATTTCTGCTTGAACTGCGCGTTAACTAGGTATAAGAAAGATCCTAGTTGTGCGGCTTGTGGTGCGGGGACTGGAGGGATGTTTAATGGGGCCAAGGGGTTGAGAAAGTTGCTAGACAAGAAGAGAGAGAAGGCTGCTAAGAGGCGGCAAAAGGCTATTGAAGCGGGAGAGGAAGTCAGTGATGAGGAAGAGGAAGAATAGTAGATTAGACAGCAGGCAAATAAATTACCATCAACCATGTCCCCTTGGTTTTACAATTGATCCCACAGTCTGGATTTTTTCACTTCTTTTTTGTCTTTTGCATTGGACAGGCTCTGATAGCTCTAACTTGGCCTTCACTTTTATTATGATTTTTTGACCACTACACTTGATATTCTAATAGGATTCGAAAATTGTGTATTGGCCGCGGTCTATTTATGTTTTTTGTTGCATATCGCAGAGACCTCAATTCCAGCTTTACATTCAATTCCTAGCCGCTTTATACTTGTCAACGCCAGATGCTACCTTCACGAAGTGAATCTCCAAGAACCGATTTATTCTACTAGCTGCACGGTTGTTTAGGGTTGAATCTAAAAAAGTAGTTCACGCTGATGAAGTACGACTTGTCCCTTTACATCTCCCATGTCAAAATCCTCGATGTTCATCTATGAATAAATATCCAAATCTCCATGGTCACGTAAGAGGAAGTGGTACTACAATCCCTCAGCTTCCCCACCCCCCAACTGCGCAGTCTCCCGGGCAAGACTTCCCAAAAGGCTCTCCATCTGACGAAACCCCCTCGAGCAAACCACGTTGCCTCGAATCGAACCAAGTCACGTCCGACCGTCTCAAAGTGAGTGAACAAACTTTTACAAAATTGCTCTCGTTATCAATTGTTTCACTTTCTCACGTCCAAGCAGCACTGACGATTATTCGCAGATGCCTTACTCAAACCCGCGGGTGCAAGCCCCATCGACTTCCAAAACCCCTTCCATCTCGAAGGTGCGCGCCTCGCAGAAGCTCTCCCTCAAGCAAAAAATCAAGTACTGGAACATGAGCATGCCACAGTCCCAGACTAGCGGCAGCGGTACACAGCACTACAAGCACCGGGAGCCAGCTGTAGTCATTGACTTGACGGCAGAAGAGCAGCCTTCCCCCACCCACCACCAGTCAGTCTTTCGACGTCGATCAGAAAGCAAAGGACAAGTCTAACCGCCTGTTCGACAAGTTTTCGAGTCCAATGGTGTTACCGTCAAAGCCGGCTGGCAAGCAGAATTGGTCCTGGGGTAACCTAGTCAACAACTCGAAAGCAACTACAGAACAGACTCAACCTTCTATGACTGATGCAGTTCTAGGCAAGGAAGAAAGCTCCACCGGCATTGTCAACTCCATATTTGGTCCCCGAAAGCCGGCTGTGGAAGTTGGAGTGAATGAAAAATCCGTGACTACTCCTCGAGCCATCGTCACCAACTATTCCGACGAAGCCGATTTTCGGGATTTCACCAAGTTGCCCAAGGAAATTAGAGACATGATCTGGAAACTTTCCTTCCCACCACCACAAGTCGTCACCATATCCAAGGACTACAAAGAGATCAGGTGGATTAGCAACGCGGGACCAAAGAAAAATGTATACAACATCTACCGAGCCAAAGCTACATACCAAATTCCGTCCCTGCTACACGCATGCCAGGAGTCCAGAGAAGTGGGTCTTAAGCGATATAGTTGGGCCTTTAAAGAACAACTTGGTGGCAGACCTGCCTACTTCGATTACAACAATGACATTCTGCTCTTCGACTCCTTCGCCGCTTTGAAGTACTTCTACGGTGGGACCCTTATAGGCATCGCACCAGCAAAGATTGGTTTCCGTTTGGATATGAACGAAGTGCACCGCAACGTTGAACGGGTTGCTATAGTCACTGGCCTTGGTAGCAAGACGCAGGCCTCTATTCAAAGCCTCGGGTGGTAGGTTCATTCCCATTCAAAAAGCTGTTTTCCTCTATGTGAGCTTCTTGGCTCTCTCCAAGTACTTGGCTTTTGATATACTAATTCGTTCGGGCTAGGACTTTCAACCTGTTCACCAAATTGAAGATGGTGGTAATAGGAGATGATTACTGTTCACTCATCCATCTCAATGATTTGGATTCCTGTATCCAAGGCCGCTCCTTACCCGTCAATTTGTGGTCTGAGCTCGTTACTTTAAGGGCCGGAACTCTGCCACGGGTCTTGATCGTTGAGTATGAACTTGCATCTATCAATACCAGTACGGTTCGGGCTGCATTTAAACAACGTGGCGTGGTGTGGTAAAGCATGGAGGTTTCATACGCAAGTCAAGCAAGATACTGGGTATCCAAGGGGACATCGAGGCTGACTAGTTTGCGCTCGTTGCCAGGAAGGAAACTTGTGGGTGTGATAGAAGGAAGATGCAATCATCATGGCAAACGAAGAGGCCAGGCCTGACATCATGAACTTCCGAAGTTCGCTGTCCCCAATCTCAAATGAGGTAAAGCTTTGTGGAATCTTCACTACAACCTCAACCACTAAAATCCAAAAGATTTGTTAGTGGGACCTGTGATTACCTATGAGGATACAGAGGCCATTCAGGAAGGTAGAAGCAATATTATAAATTTGAGAGCTCTACGTGTACGTGTATATGATGAGGCGAAATCTATCACACCTGCCTGCGCTTCCCCCCATATCTAATATGCATTAGTCCAGTGTCTAAATATACAGTAACTTCCAGCTTTCCAGCATCATAGATAAAACAACGGCAAATGCGAAAGAAGGCTCCTAGCCTTATTTACATCTCCCCTCTTCAATATCTCCCAATCAGGTAAAATCCAAACCTTAACGTAAAGATACCAACAAACCCAACCGTGGAACAATACATTATGCTTAAACCAAGAACCATCAATGTCAGCACTTAATCGGACTTTCTTCTTACTTACTGCCTTACTTACGACATATTATACAATCCGAAGCGGCCTTAAGACACCACCCATGCATTCATTTCTAGCCTTCCTTTATTTGTATTAACAAATTCCTATCTTCCATCAATCAATCAATATTTCTCTCAAGCGAAAGCGTCTGTCAAGTATATAAAGGAAGAACTAGGTATTGAACTAAGTACCTAGCCTAGGTAGGTACTTGTTCTCCGAAAGTCGCTTAAGCTAAAGCCAGGGGTACAGTATAACAGGGATGCATAGACCTGTCAAAGATGCTAGCCAAGGTCAGGGAGACATCCTACCGCCTCCTAACAGTAATGATAGATGTGGCCGTGATACTTGTATACTTTATGCCTCCGGAGACTAGTCAATACGAAATGACCGTTCTTCCTTCCCGTTGGTCCTTTTGGGGGGGAAGGGGGGGTTGAATTAGCTCAACTAGACTTCCGAATAATGCCCTACCTAATCTTGAAATTAATGTCATTATCATTCTTGTACTCTATGGTGCTTTGATACCAGGTCACAAATATACAATGCCACGTGAAATTACAAGCTACAAGTTTCGACGGATCTTTTCACTCCGAAACGACAGCAAAATCACTTCTCTTTCTCAAAGTGCTGTAATGGGCATGCATTCATCTACTCATACGACCATCGAACAAAGTCATCTATCTACGTAGCAGCCTTGCATGCTGATCGCTCATAATTCATTCTCAAATTCGGCCAACCACCCAGTGAAGCTGCTTCTCCAAAATTGTTCCTCCCCAAAGGTATTGATTTCTGCCTCATCGAGTCCCATCCCAAAGGTATCCATCCGCTCTGCTGCTAAAAAAGACAGCAGCAACAAAAACGCCCAACCATGCACGCACGCTTGAGCGTTTAATGTAAATCCGCTCCAAATATCTTTCTTTGATGAAGTATCATGCGGCACCATTTAAGACAACACCGGGAACTTGACCTGAAGCGGCTGCGGCGGCGGCTGCCTCGGCGTTGGCGATCAGTGCGTCGGCTTGTTGTACAGCTTGTTGGATGGTGTTTTGCTCTTCGGCACTGAGGTTGCCTGTGAGGGACGAGTAGAGCTGGGGCTGTTCATGCTGCATTTCTAGGTATTGTTAGTATTGTGTACATGATCCTACGGGCGGTGAATTACTAAGAAGGGCTTCTTTGAAGAGGAAATAGGGTTCAATCTTGTCAAGTGGGGTCTCGAGAAGGCTTTCTTCCCCCAATTCATCGTCTGAATCGTGGTCTTCCAGATTTTGGAATTTTTGGGCCTGGCAAGAGGTCAGTACATTACTGATGAAGGGGTAGGTAGTTTATTTGCCTCTTCGTTCAAGAAGTCAAGGTAAGCGGTGCTTTCATCCTTGGCATCTGTCTCTTCTTCAGGTTCGGTTTCTTCATTCCACGCTGTGTCATCCCCTGCCCAGTCCTCTTCGTCATCGTCATCATAGGCTGACCCATCAAGTGGGAAGTCATCCTTCAAGATTTCGTCACGTTCTGTACATATGTTAGGCCAACTCTGCACAAAGAGGAGAAGACTTACTCTTCTGGGCGGCTGGTAGTGTTTGGAAGAGCCGTACGATACCCTATTTGTTGTTAGCTAAAGTAAATAGAAAACATGGGCAAGCACTCACTTGTAACAACCTCGGCCAACCAGTTTGGACACTCGCAGGAACTTGGTCAACGTTGAGGGTGAGCAGCGCAACAATAGCAGCGATTGACAGCTTCTTGTCATGCACTCTAGTGAAGCTGTCGATACTTGAAAACCACAAGCTAAAGAATTTGTTGGTCCAGCCTTTAGCCTCCAGAACATGTAAAGCCAATACCTAAAGGCGCGTCAGTGACAATATTCATTAATTTTTTGGCATTTATGAACTCGACATTCTTACCGGATTGTAGTAAATGGCATTAATGACCATCTCCATCAAGTGGATTTTATATGACTTGACCTTGACCTCGTTGCTAGTCAAAGTGCGCATCGCCATTTCAACCTGTTGAGCATTAGTAAAAATGCGAGATAACAACATTCGATGAGTCTTACAAATGCAACAACGTAGTTATCAGCATGACCACGAAGACTGAGCATTATACCCTCGGCCAATTTGCAAGCACAGATCCTGTCTACTCCCCCGACCTTTTCATCGGCAAACATGTCGGATACCATGCCGAACATGGCCTCGAGATACTGTGGAGTTTCTATAAGATGTTGTTGACCGTATTGAACAAAGTTATCAAGCGCCGGGAGCATGTCCTCGAGATAAAGTTCGGCCCCTGCCTTAAAGGTCGCATGGATGAGCTCAAAAGCCTGCCACATCACTGGGGAAATAGATTTGGCGGCGAACGTGCAGCTGTCGATGATCTCGAATACCTCGTTGTATAAATCTAACCCCGTTAGTAAGTTCTTCCATATCGAAAAGGTGTTCCGCTCACCGTATAATTTATTCTCCAAAGTAACCTTAATCACCGGCATAAGGATTGCCTCCATGTGGAGAAGGACATCAGGGGTACTTTCCAAAGTAAGAATGAGAGTGCCAATTGTTTGTAGAACGCCAAGAGCAGTGATGCTTTTGTCATCCAGATAATCTCCATAACTCTCATCATCATCACGCTTATCATTCTTCTCTAGAAGCTCTCGAACGATGCGTAAATATGTGTCTCGTAACTGCTCACTCAAAGCAACGGCAAATGGAGTCAGCTCAGCGGCGAATACTTCGACAAAGTCCTCCATAACATTAGACAATGCATCGACGTCGACCTCATTTGCAAGCCTCAATAGCTGTTGCATGATTTGAGGTATATTCTGTTGCATATTTGTTCGGATTATATCATGTCTGATGAGGGGTTGAAGTGCAAGAGCAGCCTCGACTCGAACAGGGAGATCAGTGTCGCCCATACATTCTAGAATGTTGCGATAGATGATAAGCAGGTTGTTCGGATCCTTGAAGTCCAACTGCTCGAACTTCTCAACGGTATCACAAGCTCGGGCCCTCAGAAATCCCTGTGTACTGCGGAAGTCTGGGAAAACGTAGCGCACAAGGAAGTATTCTACTTGTTCCGCGATCGGACTCTTCTTCCCTAGAATGACACTGGATAATGTTCCGATCATCCGTAAAGCACCCTCCTTCGCAATATGGTTCTTGTTCGCATCCTCTGTCGTCTCGTATTCGTTCACAATAGTGTTGACGAATGTAAGAATGGTGAAAGTATGCTTTCTCCGAACCTTTGTGAGTGTGACCAAGAAATTGGTTGCTGCAACATCGGGAGCCGAGATCTCTTCGTAATAATTAAGTTTGTGGTGGAGATACTCTTCAGGGTCTGTATCAAACTTCTCCACGTCGTCTGCCGTAAGGCACATAACTGGAAAGAGAAAATGCGTAACGAGTGTATCAAGATGTGGCTTGAGATGAGCCCACATCTCTTTGGGGCGAACACATTCATCTAAAAAGACAAGGGTATAGGACAAGCAAGGCCTGCTGAGCCAGGTTGTCTTCGCCACCCATTTTTCGATTTGCTGAAGGTACCCCTTGAGAATTTCAGGGGCAAAATTGGCAGTGAACATTTTTGCAAACTCCGTGTAGTCGTCTCCATTGCCCTTCTGTAGTGATTGGGGGTTACCGTAGCTATAAAGAGTCAGCAATTGAAGTCAAGCCATCTCAAAATCCACCTACCGTACGAAAAGGCGATTCAAATTGAAGTATGACCATTTCTTGGACTTCCACCAGTGATTTGCCTCACGATCGGCGGTATCTTCTGGTAAAGCACTCGCAGGAACCTCTTTCCCAACGGTATGGAGGAACAATGTGCACCACCCAATGACGACCGTCTGTTCTCTGAGGGCGGTAGCCAGTTCAAACTAAAACTGTCAGCACTTCATTGCTGCTTCAAAATTCCTCCCTGAAACTCACGAAAGTTGCGTGCTTGTATGCCTTCAACACAATATGCAGCATTTCCCCTGCCTCATCGCTCTGCTCATTTACCAGCCCTTGCCCAATAGTCAACAGTCGGGGGAAGGTTGCTTCGACAATCTTATCAAAGTCGGCTCGATTTTCTCCTGATTTGAAGCGAAAGACGCGGCAAATAGCAAGCAGGCACTGTAAGCCTGCAAATATGGAAGCAGCATCGTTCGTATTCAGGAGCTGTATTGTAACATCGACGATCGAGGGCCACTTTTCGGGGAAATCATACTGAAGTATCTTTTGGAGGATGGGAACAAGCTGCTGTCGTATTTGGGGAGGGGAGGATGCTAGGGTTGGCAGCAAGCGTTCACGAAACCTATGCTTCTCATCATCCGATATAGCCTTATTCTGTGGGAAATCCTCGCTCGGTGCCCATCCCCTTGTGACTCGGTTCTTCAGGTAAACAACGGCTGTGGCTGTGCGTTAGTATCTTCGAGGGGTAGTGGGACGTGTGCGCGTGCGCGTGCGTACTTGATAGACGGATTGGGCCTTCTTGCTCGGCTTGGAGGATATCGAGAAGGGCATCGGTGAAGCCTGGATGTTCTTCTGCCTGCAAAAGATAGTGTCAATATAGGGAACTTGTAAAATGCTCGGGAATGCATGCGTACGGTCTTCAGGTCCAGTTCAGCACGGCGACGAGCGTCAGCATCTGCGTCAAGGGTCGCGACGATGCGATCTCGTAATACGGCAACATCCATGGCTACGGTATGAACGTGCCGTTCTTTCAGGGTTTGTAAAGCAAGAGATACAGCCAAATGGAGGGGAAGAGGCTTGCGCTCAAGGAAGTTGAAGTTGTGGTGGGTGGTAAATCTTCGGCTAGCGTAGGCAGGGACCGTCTACAGCAAAAAAATTATCAAATTTGTTCTACTGTCAATAGGTTGAGTTCGGTAGGTACGTGGGGAACGTTTCTTCTTTTTTGATATCAACACAGCCTCGCATGAACAGGCACAGAAGATGATGACATAAGGGACAGAGAAGTGTAATAATGGGTTTCGAGTATCGGGGAAAGAGAATAAATGCCTGTTTCGGCGTGTCTCCTTCCTTCCTCTTGCATTGTGAAGGATCTCGGTTGATCTATAAACGGCACAATGCAAATATAGTTACAGTATAATGCAACTTTGTTATTATTTCTTTTGTAAATTTGTCCTGAATCTGGCGTTGATTAATATAACTTATTCAAGGACTACACATTTACAACCAGTAGATGGACGAACATTCAAAGTGCCGATTGCGCCCCACGTACTGGATCATCAATCAAAATACTCGAATTGTTTCAGGATCAAGCTTTCCAAGGCAACGGATAGAGGATACACTTCCTCGTCAATCTTCTCGTGGTCCCAGTGTCCGAACCAGCGGAACAGACACGTGCAAGCCGTGGAAGTTGTGGAAGCCAGCATGCAAAGAACAGACTCGTGCATTTGACTGCCTGTGCCAACGATGAGAACCCCTAGAACCCCGCCTTATGTCACACGTGGTGGAGGAAGAAGGGGATGGGGTACACGATATCGTAGTGGAAACATATATAGCATCGTCTCCAGAACTCAGATAGCATTTACTATGTATAAATAGCTGTCTTTTAGTAACCATGCTCGTACCGTAATAATTCGAGGATTGGCAGCTGAGTTCTGATCAGAACTGGGTGCCCAGGACAAGATTTGGAAACAATCGCCTTGTCATTAGAAGTGTGTTATCCCCTTGATGAACTTCTTGGCCTGCTTTAGAACTAAGTATCTGTACCTATATCCAAATATCCTAATTAGCTAGGTTTATACTCGGGATCCAGGAGTAGCAGTTTTAGCGCTTCCGGCTATGACTTCCTAATTGGTATGTAGGTAGGTATGCAAGCCCGATGTGCACAGTCTTGAAGAACAGAGACAGCGACTGAGCATTGCGAGTAGTAGGATACAATACTTGGAAACATTTTCTTCCATGTGCTAAGATAAGAATAAGTATAAGTACCGTTTCCCTTCTAACTTGCCTTCTGTTTTCCTTTCGCCTCGAACTATTCGAAGTCTCTTTTAGTAAGCCTCCCCCTACCTGGCACAAGTCATTTGAATTCAAAGTCCTGCCTTTAACACTTGACTTTATTATTGCCATGGCTACACACAATTTAACTACAGGCCTTGTGCGATCAGACGGGCCAGAGGCATCTTCGGGCACGATACCCCATCCACTCGACCAACTGACCGTTGCCGAAGTTAATCTGGCTCGCGAGGCTATCCTGAAAGCCCGAGGTAACACTGTAGCGGTCAATTTTCGATCAATATTTCTAGAGGAACCACCTAAGAAAGAACTGTCACAGTTCCTTGACCTTGAACATTCTGATATAGTGTCATTGCAGACTCCTCGACCAGCTCGCCGCGCAACAGCTCAATACGATGTGGTTTATGGTGATAAGAACCATGAATACACGGAATCTTGTGTGGAGATCGCTTCGGGGATGGAAGTCGAGAAAAGAGTAGTTGATAAGGTGCATCATGCCAGTTTGACTACGTATGACCTGTTCGATTCTTATATCTTCACGGCATTTGCTGACTTGCACATAGTCATGAGTTCGCAGCATTCACAGAAGCTTGTTTTGCCTCTCCTCTCTATAAACAGGCCATCGCTGACTTTGACCTTCCCGAAGGCTTCGTCATCACTATTGATCCGGTGAGCATTTGCGCTACCATTTCTGAAATCGAGGCACAAAGTTGCTGTCTTCTGTCTGTCCAAGATAGCTCCTAAAGAGCGGCCCGTTCTATTTTTTATTTTCAAAAACTTATCTCTCAATCTTTGAGATCCAAGTAATCTTACAATCACTGACTTGTAAGTAGTGGCCTTATGGAGGCGATGGAGAGATTGTTCCACGTTATACGCAGGGTCTGTGTTTCGCACGAGACATTCGATCTGGAAATGAGGATTCTAACCATTACTCTTATCCACTTCCATTGATTCCAGTGATGGATACGTATAGTCATGAGGTTGTACGAATTGACAGATTAGCTACGGGTGGGAAAGATGATAGGCTAACTTACGGGACGCACAAAAATAATGTACTGGACCACTGCTCACCCGGCGAGTATATTCCCGAACTGCTTTCTCAGCAGCTCCGCTCGGATGTTAAGCCCCTGAACGTTGTTCAACCCGAAGGCCCATCTTTCCAAGTCAACGGTAACCTGATAGAGTGGCAAAAATGGAGGTTTCGAGTTGGATTCAATCCTCGTGAAGGTGCCACTATCCATGATGTTCACTATGATGGCCGGAGTGTATTATATAGGCTTAGTCTGAGCGAAATGACCGTCCCGTACGGAGATCCAAGACCCCCTTTCCACCGAAAACAAGCATTTGATTTTGGAGATGCTGGTGCTGGGCGTGCGGGGAACAACCTCTCCCTAGGATGCGACTGTCTAGGGGTCATTAAATACTTCGATACTGTGTTGACAGAGGCCGATGGAACGGCTAGCTTAGCCAAGAATGTCGTATGCTTGCACGAGCAAGACAATGGGATCGGCTGGAAGCATACGAACTTTAGAACGCAAAGGGCGGTCGTAACTCGACTTCGTGAACTTGTTGTCCAGTTCATTATCACTCTAGCGAATTACGAATATATCTTCGCATTCAAGTTCGACCAAGCTGGAGGCATCACTTTCGAGACCAGAGCTACTGGTATCGTCAGCGTTGTTAACATTGATCCAGGAAAGACAAGTCCGTGGGGCAACGTTGTATCATCTGGTGCCTTGGCGCAGAATCACCAGCACATATTCTGCCTCCGCATTGATCCGGCTATTGATGGCCAGAAGAACACTGTTTTTACAGAAGAGTCGCTACCTATGCCAATGTCTAAAGAGCTCAACCCATATGGAAATGGATATGAAGTAAGCGAAAGTCCTTGATTGTTCAAAGTCTGATATATACTCTCAGGTGGGATTGACACTTTAGTATTGAGGTTGACTGACTCTCTCGACAGGTCAGACAAACACCGATCAAGAAATCACAATTTTTCGATGCTTCACCAATGACAAATTTAACTGTCAAAATGACCAATCTGTCGAAGTTGAACCCCATTTCCGGAAGGCCCGTTAGCTACAAGTTTATTCCTACGGCCTCGCAGCTGATGCTGGCACATCCCGATAGCATCATGGCAAAGAGAGGTGAGTTTTTTTCGCTTCCAGAGAACGTCTTGAATAGTGTGGAACATTTCCTCTTGGCCGTCCTGAATACTGGGCCCAATTTTCCAAAGAGCCATGCTGATTACATATTCTTCTACAGCCCAATTCGCACAACATCATGTCTGGGTAACGAAGTACAAAGATGGCGAGTTTTGGGCCGGTGGAGAATTTACGAACCAATCCCAAAAAGAGACTGATGGAGTAGCGGCTGCTGTAGCAAGAAACGATAATGTGGAAAACGAGGATGTAGTCGTATGGAACACCTTTGGACTCACTCATAACCCTAGAGTTGAGGACTGGCCTGTGATGTAAGAACTACTTTTACATTCCTTTTGAGGGTGTGACTCTTTACTAACTGAGCTAGGCCCGTGGAAATTCATCAGATCCACCTTCGACCAGCAGATTTCTTCACTGCAATCCCAGCTATAGACGTACCAGGCTCAAGAGATACGGTCTCGGTGCTTGCTCCCGGTTCAGAAGGATGTTGCGAGAGCGGCGAGGTCCAAAAGGCAGCGAGCTCTCATCTTCAGGGCGCTGGGCCAGATCTTGATCCTAAGAGCAACTTGTGATTATTGCAAAGTCCAGAAATGGTACTTTGATTCAAGAGACACCTGAAACGGAAGAGAGCGGTGGACCCGTCATATATGTTACCCTATGATGACTAGGTGGCCAATGCCACGAAAATCTTCTTTTAGTTGTTGTCTAGAAGCTGAGATGATGGCGTTCTGCTGAGCATTGGTAGAGTTAAGAATAAATGAGAACATCCATTCGATCTAGCTGCTATTCGAAGTCTTTCTGGTTCGCGTTACTCTAAGTTGCTCCAGAACGAGTGCTGTATTTCTACACGGTCCAGGAATCGACGTCATACATTAGTATATTACGCTGTTCGGAGCATGGACGGTTTCAATGTCTTAGCCCAGTAGGCAGTTCAGGAACGCGGGGCCCTTAAAGAACGGTGCCCCTGCATTTTCGCTTTACTGTAGTAGTCGACCAAAGAACTTCTACGATGGGGGGCCGGGCTAAAATGGGACAAATTAATGTTTACACTTAAGATCTGTTTTAGATACATAGAGAATTTCCCCACATTATGATATATCGGGGGAAAACTGGATGGGTATCTACATAGAGTCATCGTCAATACAACGGCTATGCAAGAACGCATCCCCAAGACACGAATAAATCCGAATCGCCAAATCTTGGTCACACCCGGATTCTTTTGGTTCTTCAAAGTGGTGCAAGTGAGTGTTCCTTTGGCATTATGCTTAATCAACCATTCCTATGACATTCTTCGGGTTTTCTTTTTATAGCTTTACCCAGCAACTCTGGAAATCCCATAGCTGAATGGGTAGTACGGTATTGACTGGTCTAAATATGAGGTTGTTCCTTCCTACCCACATCCCTCTCCACTCAGCTTCCAAGCAATCTAAAATGCTATCCTTTAATACGCTTCTAACATCAATCTCTTCTGGTAAATCACAGCTTTATATACAATATTTTACAAGATTCTAACTCCCAAAATCCTCGCTCCCTCCATCCTAGCAGATGAGAGCTATAAAGTCCACTCTTGTCCAGCCATCACGAAAAAACGACAAGCAAAGGCTGCCCAGCACCACCCCAGCCTTTTGCACCCAACCACAATGCATCTTGCTCTCGGAGCTGGACGCACCCTGCGACTGCTCCAAGACTGTTTTTATAGAAACCGACTACATACCTTGCACAACCACTTTTCGGTTTAATTTCAACGCTGTGCCGTTAGACTTAGCAGAGCACTTTGTTATTTGTAATTAGATGATACGGAATCATATTATTGAAGAGGAAATTCACGTTGGGACTTTGAACCAAGAGCTTTGTGTGATGGGGTCGTGCATTCGTGCCTATAGACGAGTAGCTATGGGGCGAATGTACAGTACAATCAATGCAATCCCCACGAGTCAATGACCTATCTATCTACTGTCTCGTTGACCTGATAAGACCGCGATCGTTATGCCTCTATCGGCCAGACCTATGCAACTCTTTGTGAGGGGAGTGGTAATTGAATGAAACAAGATTATTGGGAAGTGATTGTGGGCGGGATGTGAAGTGGGGGAATAGGGCGTATGGTTGATGCGCTAATGCTCGTGAATTGCTCTATGCAATGCTGAACAATATTCTGAAAGGACATAAATGAAAAGTTTCAGCCAGAAGTGAGGTGCCACGCTGTTGGACCAGAGGAACCTGCATATATCAAAGTGAAGATATTCAGAAACCATTGAAGAGCAATGATATCGTTCACACTAGTCCAACTTTAGGCCCTAGCTTCTCGCAAGTGAGTGGTGCTTCCGATCAACGGGTAAGCTCAAGCTACCGGGATTGCATTTCCACCTCCCCCGCCATGCTTCAACGGAGCCGGTCGTACACTCTCGTGTTGATGCTGATGATTGGTGGGTGGAACCGTTGGGGACGGAGGTGGTGGATCGTCTTGAGCATACTCATCATCATATTCGTCCTCGTAGTACTCCTCGCTTTGTGTTCCTTGGCTTTGGCTTTGGTTCATCGGGGTGGGTTGTTGGGTCTGCTGATGCGTAGCTTGTCGATCATGTGCAGCCGCCGGTGTCTTGGCCGCAGACTTGTTTCCCTTCTTTCCTTTACGTCCCTTCATCTTCGCCTTCTCTAGCAATCTTCGTCTCTCTGCTTCCTGTTTTCTCACACGTCTATCCTTGATCTCGTACTGCTTGATCAGAGCCTCAGGAGGGGTACCGAAAATGCGTTCGTATTCACAAAACTCACAGACCCAAATGTCTTCCGCGGCAGGTGGGTAGTGATCATTGTATTTCTGTTGTTGCAGACGACGCTTACGGGCCGCAATGAGATACTCTTTGCCGGTTCGACGGCGGGTTTTCTTTGGAGGTGCGGCTTGAGGCGGTGGCTGCTTCGAATTGCCTGGGTTGTGTTGTGATGCAGCAAGGCCTTGCTTGGCATGTGTAGCTGTGTTGGGGGCATTGAGACTGGCAGGCATATTCGGACTCGTCTGAGTCGCATGAGTGCTCATCCTAGCAGCAGCTGGACTTTGATGCATCGGTGCGGTGGTAGGTCCTGGCCAGGCGACTGTTCCTGGGACCTGTGAATCGCAGGTGAATGTGAATTGTGTTGACGCAGTAGTGGATTTCTTAGAAGCCTGTTGTTGCAAGAGACTGACGTTTTCTTGACCTCTTGCTGGAGTGATGGGATGCTTCTGGGCATTGGCATCAGCAATGGATTTCGATATGATTCCTGGGGTTTCAGCTGTAAACAGTGTCAGCTAAAAGATTGAATATGAGAACTAAGTGAATCTCACTAGTGAGAGGCCATTGGGCCTGTCTTTGTTTGACTGTACGACCATTCCCCCAGTTGGAATCAGATAATGTCCTCAAAGGGCTTCTGCCATTGCGGATGCGACCATATCTGCCTCTACCCGGACCAGAAAGACCCTGAGACACAGCACTTCCGGGGCTATGATAAGAGCCTATGCCACCACCTATATCATCCGCTAAATCATCGGGTCCAGAGATACCCATTCCTGCCATTTCACTTGAGAGGTGAGTTCCGTTTAAAGAATCCCCTGGGGTAGGAATCTTCCGCTTCTTCTTGTTGTTGGTATTTTCAAAAGAGTCATAACCATCCGCCGAAGACGCAATAGACGCTGGGGGCTGTGGGTTCGAATTCTTAGGGTCGGGCTTCTGTACGTAGCGATAAGATCTGCCTGTGGTGGTCTCCGAATGTCTGGAGTAGATTCTACTCCGATATGCAGCCTCGTCTTCATCGCTATCCAGCTCATCACCACACTTCCTCGTAATGTAGCCACGCTCTAGCTCATCAGCTCGCTCTCGCTCGCTCGGGTGTTGCGACTCTACCAAACCATTTGCCCCAGCATCCTCTCGTAGATTATATGGGTGGTAGAATAAAGGAGTGGTAGTTTTAGGAGCCGGTGGGTATTTAATGGACTCAGCAACATCTGGGGAGAGTCTCTCGCGGAGGCGTCTCTTGGGTAAAGGCCGGATCGGTCTTTCTGGATAGGGGGAAATGGCATCCGGAGACATGTCTCGTGGTGATTCGGGAGAGTAGCCTAGAGTACGACCAAGAGACGGAGTCAGCAAGTGCAGGAGACGAACAGACACAAAGGATACGAGTGCAAGTATATCTTTAGCCATGAACGCCATCGGATTTGTGGTGGCGGAACTCAGGATAAAACGACGGTAAACGGCGAAAGTCTACATACCCATCACTGGCATAGACAAGGCAGGAGCGCCCCCAGCAAAACCCTCTTTACAACTACGGCTGGATCCTGATATCAATAGGCTCGGGAAAGAAGGAGTGTTGCTTTTGTAGTGTTCCCCTATCTTCTGCTAGATGGCAATGAATCAGCCAAAATCACCTTCAAATCCATGGCACCCTATCCCGCATATCCCCTTTCCTTCTGAATATAGCAGACGTGCTGTTGATCAAGCACATAGCCCAGCAAAAGGCCCCTGAAATGTGTGGGAAATCTTACAGTATTTCGATTGCTCAGCACTCCGACTTCAAATCCGCTCCGGGGCAGAGACAGCTAGTTCCAGACAGTAGAAGGCAAAGAGTGACAATACAAAATGATAGGATCCAAAGAGTGCGTATCCAATGGCAGCAAAAATGGTCGAATTTGGCAGATTTGAGGTTGTTGATCAGTTGATTTATTCTGGCTAGTTCTGGGTGTGTTCAAGTGTTCCACGTAGTAGCAAAGTAGAGGTTTAGGGCCCATGCGGGAGAGTGGCTATATTGAGCCGAGTCGTGAAGATAGCCTTTTATTTCCCCCCGCTCGGCCAAAGGCAAGGTGTGGTGTGAATCGCGAGCGGAAGCTTGAGTGGATTTGATTCTAAGTTCTCCCAGAGAAACGCACCTTTCAACTCCAACCCTCCCTCCTCATTCCAAGTCGGCCATGATCTCGCACAACTTCCATGTCAGTCGCTGTGAGGTCGCGGACACCCTCTTCTCATTCTAGCTTCTCGAGTTCCTTTTCAGACACAATTCGACACCACCCGCCCTTTCGTTCTCCTTCCGCGTCCTGACAGAGTTGAAGCTCCCGGATTTCACTCCAAGTCTACGACGGCGACGGCACTGCTCGCCCGCTCAATTTCGTAGCGGCGAACGCGATCTACTTGCAAAACCATTGCATCATTATAATTAGAATCACTCGGACGGACGACACGCGCGAAACCATGGAATCCAGACGGTCCTCCCGCGCCGCTCGATCGAGCCTCCCTCTACAATCGACTACTCATTCCTCAACTTCTTCGAATTCCTCAAGAGCTACGCGACAGCATAAAGCTGATTCCCCGAATAAGTCGACGCCCACCGTCGAGGTCGAGGTCGAGACAAATGGCGCGGACGAGGTAGAGATGGACGACACCGAAGATTCAGATGCCGTAAGGTGTCTTTGGTAAGCCAATTTCTCTGCTGCTACATACATATACAAGAGAGGCGCATACTTATTTGTTGGACAGCGGGTTTGAAGAATATCCTGGTCCACCCCAACTCGAAGAAGATGTTAAGGAGGGGATCGAGGAACCGCTCATAGCAGTCGCAGAAATGAGTGAGGATGGAGCTGGCTTGTTTCTCCAATGTGATAATTGGTACGTCATATTTTGCCCTTGATTCCATGTGAAACTTGGTTCTTCAGCTCAAGCCTCCCTTGAAGCCATACTAACTTGCGCAACAGCAAGGTGTGGCAGCACGGTTGTTGCGTTTCTATCATGAGCGAAGAGCAGAGCCCCGATGAATATTTCTGCGAAGAATGTCGCCCAAACCTGCACAAAGTATACACAGACAAAAATGGGTACGTTTTCATTCCAATTGTTCATGTGGTTTGATTTCTTGGTTGATTTTCATCCGATCATCAGCGACGCGAGAACGTGGCACAGATCCAGTCTCACAAGGCTGTTGCTTCAGATCTACAGAAATATCCACCAACAGACTCAACATTCTCCCAAATGTAACAATACATCGCTAATATAATGGGACGTAGGCAGCGCTTTTCTCAGTATCTCCCCTTATCCCAGAGCCTGTCTCGAACGAGCTCCCGGGCGGGTTCATTCTCCAAAGACGGTACACGGTCTCCACGAGCCGGCAGTAAGAGTGGCCGACCTCCCTCGAGTCTCCAGAGCGCAAAACGACGGTCTACGATGAACAGCAGGGATGCGGCTTATGATGAGGAAGAACAACTTCGACGAGCAATAGAGGCTAGCAAAGGGGAGAAGAGTGGTGAGAGTACCGACGGCGGTGGTACACGACGAGGAAAACGGGGACGCAGCGATAGCGAAGAGTAAGAATCTTCAATTATAGGATTTTGTGGCTTCGGAACAGTGGTCGCTGACATGCCTTTACAGAAAACCTGATGGTATCAAGAGACAACGAACTCAATCAGCCTCGCCAACCCCACTCCTCGAGCAAGGACAAGAACAAACACCTCAAGCTGATTCCGACGATGAAACCAGTGGACGGCATGGAGCTGCCAAGAAGATACGAGGTGCTGCAGCCCGAAACCATAGGGAAAAGGAATTGAGAGAAGAGCGCGAGAAGTCTCGGCAAGAGGCTGCTACTAAAAGAAAGGGGCGTGCTGAGCGCCGAAGGGTTGATGGTACATCTAAATCCGAGGCTATACCCTGAATATTACTAACCGATTCTTCTAAATCTAGATTCAGATCCTTCAGAAGAATTACCACTTGCAGCAAGAGTGTCTGTTGCCAAAAGCACAGAGGGTGCTGCGCAACCCCTAGATCCACCAACTTCGTCGCAAGCAGTAGCTCCGGACACACCACCTCCAAATCAACCTTCAACCTCACATAGGAAGGGTGGTCGACCACCCAATGTTCGAAAAGGAAAGTTAGGAAAGAATCAGTATACAAAAGACAGAGGTGTCCAAGAGGGAGATGATCACTCTCCACCGCGGTCTCAATCTAGAGACATTCCCAGGGCCGATGATAGTGGCCACACCTCTGGCAACAAAGGATCTAACAGTGAAGGCAAGCCAGGGAAGTCGAAGAATAGTCATAGCAAAGTCGCAATGGGAGATATGAAGAAACGGGTATCAGCCATCCTCGATTACATATCCCGAACACAACTTGAAATGGCCGGGGAGTCCATGTCCCCAGCCACTGCCGATGTGGCCGAGAAGACCATCCGGGATATCGCAGATGGGCTCCCAATGATAAAAGTTCACGGGGAAAACGGCGAGGAGTCAAAAACATCTGGGGCTGGTGAAGAAAGTTCTAAAAGAGAATTCAGAGACCTGACTTGTCTAGAAATGATGGATGTCCTGACGAGACAACTGGTGAAATGGCAAAAGGAGTTTCTGTAAAGTATTCAGAGGTGTTACATTAGTGGGTTAGGCGGAGTTCTTGTGGGTAAGGTTACGGTCTGGCAAAGGTCGCCGTTTATGAGGGGAAATCTGTGATTACTTTATACCCCATTATTATTCAAACATCATTAATGAAATCATCACATGATTCATCCAGTGCCTCGATTTTGAATTTGTCCAACAGGAGTGAGAAACATGCCATGATATTGCGCGCATTGATTATAAAGTCTGTTACTCTTCAATGCACGTGGTTTTCTAGATCTTAAAAGTATGTGAGACATCCACTACTCTGATGAACATTGTATTCAATCGTTCTCCTATTAGGTGCGCTATTGATATTTATAATGCATCGGAGTAATTTGGTACATTGAAGGAGGTACAGTATGCCGTTTCCCAATAACCCCCCAAAGGTCATGCAATTATGAAGCGTAGCTGGCGTATTCTTTATTAAAGACCTGTTCCGAATTAGCCATACTCCATCCGAATACAAGAATTGACACTTCTTACTCTACCCAAAACCATCCGGCGAATCTCACTTGTTCCTGCTCCTATCTCATATAATTTTGCACTTTTAGAGTTAGTAAAGATGCAATGGGAAATACCATGAAAGCTTACTCTCGTAGTAACCTTGACGCTGGCATTTCCTCCACATACCCCATTCCACCGAGTAATTGGATGCAATCAAGAGCGCATTCGGTAGCCCTTTCCGCAGCATAAAGGATAGCTCCAGCACAATCTTGCGTTCGAATCTGGCCTAATTCATCCACTTTTCTTGCAGTATCATATGTGTACGCTCTCGAAGCTTGCAACTTCGTGTACATGTCAGCGAGCTTGCCCTGGACAAGCTGATTATGTGCAATCGGGATGCCAAATTGCTTCCTTTGATGCGTGAATGGAAGGGCTACATCCAGGGCCGCTTGCATAATTCCAAGAGGTCCAGAGCTCAGAACGAGGCGTTCGATATCAAGACCTTCCATGAGAACTTTGACTCCTCGGTTGATCTCTCCAAGGATGTTTTCCTTCGGAACGAATACCCCATCAAAAACTAACTCTCCAGTATTGCTACCTCGCATCCCCATCTTATCAAGTTTTCTCGCGCAGCTGAATCCCTCAAACTGTTTCTCAACAAGGAACGCCGTAATTCCCTTCGAGCCAGCATCTGGCTCAGTCTTTGCATAAACCACAATAACATCCGCATCCGGTCCATTCGTGATCCACATCTTCGACCCATTCAACACATAGCCCCCATCGACAGCTTTTGCAGTAGTCCGCATACTAACAACATCACTCCCTGCTCCAGTTTCCGACATGGCCAAAGCACCAACACTCGTCCCAGCAATAAGCCCAGG
Organism: Gremmenia infestans; assembly: GCA_032629725.1. NCBI lineage: Eukaryota > Fungi > Ascomycota > Leotiomycetes > Helotiales > Hamatocanthoscyphaceae > Gremmenia > Gremmenia infestans. The sequence goes on from JAFEVB010000012.1 coordinate 318,806, forward strand.
CAAGAACCTTTGCTTTTGCTCCGGGTTGCCATTCAGTTGCAGCTGGTTGACACATAATTGCGAATGAGCAGCGTAACTCAATCCTATCGAACCAGACGCTCTTGAAATCTCTTCCATAACCACACAATGGGCTTGGTATCCCATAGCCAGACCACCGACGTCTTCATCGACTGTAATACCCAGGAAACCCGCATCCCCAAGCTTCTCCCACATTTCATTGGGAAAGCAGTTGGATTTGTCTGTTTTTGAGGCTACTTCTTCGGTGATTTCCCGTCGCGTGAACTCTTGAACCCGTTCTCGGAGCTCAATGAGATCACTTGGGGAAGGGGGTCCGAAACCCTTGGGGTGTTTTGAGGAAGCATTCCGTCTTGATATGAGAGATTGAGTTGTGAGTCTGAGGGGTATTGTTGGACGTGTTGCCAGTGACCTGAGACACCTTACCGCCGCCATATCTAGAAAAATTGTGATCTTAGTAGAGAAGTAGACTTACATAGTTGACTTTGGAAAGTCGGGGAGGGATGAGCAAACAAGGTAGTCAAAGATCGGCTTGGAAGACCCCTGTCACACCCCGCATTCCGGGGATAGCCCCCTTAAGCCGTGTGTATGCGATACTTTACTCCTCGGTACTCCCTTCATATCAACAAACTCCAATACTTTATGTAGAATTTCGCTTTCTTCTGCTGCTGCAGCTGCGGCATCTCTACATATCTAATGTCTACCTTTCAAGCCTCACGAGGAGTTTTACGACTTTCTCGGAGCATCACCAAACTGCAACCCCCTCTCAACCTACCCCTCCGGATAGCTTCACGTAATGTTGCAACCCACACCGTCCCCAGCCAGGCGGATGCTCTCTCCGTCCTCCCCACAATCATCGACCCCTCCTCCGAAGAATACAAAGAGAACGCCCGCCAGATGAGCACCGTAATCTCCCGCATCGAAGAGTTGACCAAGAAGATCCAACTCGGAGGTTCACAAAAGGCACGCGAGAAACACAGAGCTCGTAACAAGATGCTGCCGCGGGACCGCGTAGCAGCACTGGTTGATCCAGGCACGTCATTCTTGGAGCTTTCTGCTCTGGCCGGGCATGAGATGTATCTCGAGGCGGAGGTCCCAGCGGGTGGGATTATTACGGGGGTCGGTGTTATTGAAGGGGTTACCTGCGTGGTCGTTGCCAACGATTCGACAGTTAAAGGAGGAACTTATTTTCCAATCACGGTAAAGAAGCATTTGAGGGCCCAGGCTATTGCTCAGGAGAATAACCTACCGTGAGTAGTTGGCTATCACTCGAGTTCCCAGGGTTATTGGTTTCAAGTGAGATCAACCCCTTTGATTCAGTTATAAAATGTTTCCAATTCTGATTTCACTATTTTTGCTCCTGTTTCAGATCAACAAACTGACAAAACCCAGTTGTGTCTACTTAGTAGATTCTGGTGGTGCCAATCTCCCAAATCAAGCAGATGTCTTTCCAGATCGAGAACATTTTGGTCGCATCTTTTATAACCAGGCGAGAATGAGTTCAATGGGAATACCTCAGATCTCAGTTGTAATGGGTGCATGTACTGCTGGCGGTGCATACGTACCAGCAATGTCGGACGAAAGCATCATTGTTGATGGCCAAGGTCACATTTTTCTTGCAGGACCTCCCCTCGTCAAAGCAGCAACCGGTGAGGTTGTAAGTGCCGAAGATCTAGGAGGTGGAAAAATGCATACATCAGTGTCCGGGGTTACAGATTATCTCGCAGTAGACGATGCACATGCCATCGTCCTCGCCAGAAGATCCATCAGCAATCTCAACTGCCGAAGAAGCAATTCCCTCCACCAACAGCATACGAGGAGCCTTTATATGACCCTGAAGAGCTTGTCGGCATTGCAAGCACTAATTTACGAAAACCATTGCCAATTCATGAGATTATTGCAAGGATTGTTGATGGTAGTGTTTTCTCCGAATTCAAACGGGACTATGGAAGCTCCCTTGTCACAGGATTCGCGCATATATACGGTCACAAAGTCGGCATTATTGCCAACAATGGTATTTTATTTAGCACCTCTTCACTGAAAGGGGCACACTTCATCGAGCTCTGCTGCCAGAGGCAGATTCCTTTGATATTTCTCCAAAATATCAGTGGGTTTATGGTCGGCACAGATGCAGAGCGAGAAGGAATCGCCAAAAACGGCGCCAAGCTCGTTACCGCCGTTGCTTGCGCGAATGTACCAAAGTTTACTGTAGTAATAGGAGCTAGCAATGGTGCTGGGAATTATGGCATGTGCGGTAGAGCGTACAGCCCAAGGTTTCTGTGGATGTGGCCAAATGCCAAGATTGGCGTGATGGGATCGGAGCAGCTGACGGCAGTCATGGAGGCTGTAGGCAAGGCAGCGGATCCAGAGTTGAAAGAGAGGATTGACAGGGAGAGCGAGGCTGTGTTCTCTTCTGCGAGATTATGGGTGAGTTCAACAGAAAATTGGGTAACAAATCGTGCTAACGAGGATAGGATGATGGTATTATACCCCCAAGTCATACACGGAGAGTGCTTGGCTTAAGCTTGATGGCTTCATTGGGTGGGAAAAATGAGCCTGTAGCTACAAAGTTTGGTGTTTTTAGAATGTAGATGATGCAAATATGAATTCAAGGTCCTATATCATATCGGTTGACCACGTCCTAGCTCCCAGGTAAGTGCCGGATTGAATCCCTTCTATTCAGGAGTAGATATAGAGATGTATTTGCACTCGAAACGGAATGAGATCTGCTCCGACAATTAATGTGACGCTCTCACTTTCTTCTTCCTCTGCTTTTTAAGCTTCACCAATAAACGACTACACTTAATGGCTATCTACGCCTGCTGAATTGCTTGAGGCAACGGGATACGTACAGTTAATTGACCAAATGAGGACTAGACTATTTTTCGGCATTCAAACCGATGGCAACCGAGGGCAACCGTGACCCGCGACCCCTCACCCTCATAGGAAGGGAAGTCAATGAAGGTAAAACAACTCCTTCCCTCGAGAATGTAGAAAGTCTACCATCCATAGCCCAGTTCTACTGAGCTTGTGCTACCCAATGCTGCCATCATCAAGAACACGGGCCTTTGCCCGTGCCATAACTGCAATTCAAACCCGTCACCTCTCCACGAACCCCTCCACAACACCCATAGCTTCCGTCCTTATAGCAAACCGCGGTGAAATTGCTCTTCGAGTTGGACGCACAGCCTCTGAACTTGGCGTACGCTGCACGACTATCTATACGGATCCAGATTCGCACTCACAGCATGCCCTCTCGAGTCCCTTCGCCGTTAATCTCGGTGCACCGAATGCCTATCTTGACGGGGAGCGGATTATAAAGGTTGCAAAGGAGCGGGGCTGTGAGGCCTTACATCCGGGATATGGGTTCTTGAGTGAGAATTCGGCGTTTGCGAAGAGGTGTGTGGAGGAAGGCTTGGTATTTATTGGACCACCATGGAAGGCTATTGAGGCTATGGGTAATAAGTCCCGGAGTAAGGAAATTATGATTGCTGCTGGGGTTCCATGTATACCGGGCTACCATGGTAAAATTCAGGATCCGGAATACTTGTTGGAAGAGTCCAGAAATATTGGGTTTCCAGTCATGGTAAAAGCAGTGAAAGGAGGCGGTGGTAAGGGAATGAGAATTGCCCTTACTGAGGATGATTTCTTGAGTAAACTGGAGAGCGCAAAGAGTGAAGGTAGAAATTCTTTCGGGGATGATGAGATGCTGGTCGAGAAGTACATCTCAACCCCAAGGCATATTGAAGTCCAAGTTTTTGCGGACAAGTATGGTAATGCGGTGGCATTAGGAGAGCGAGATTGCAGTCTACAAAGAAGACACCAAAAGGTCTTGGAAGAAGCCCCAGCCCCTAACCTCGCCGAGGATATTAGACAAGACCTATGGGAGAAGGCAAGAGCTGCTGCATTAGCTGTACAATATGAGGGTGCTGGAACGGTAGAATGTGAGAACAGGCCTTCACCCAGCACCAGGGCCGCCTACTAACTAATTTAGTCATCTTTGACAACGATACCAATGAGTTCTTCTTCATGGAAATGAATACAAGACTCCAAGTCGAGCACCCTGTGACCGAAGAGATCACCGGAGAAGATCTCGTATCGTGGCAATTCAAGGTTGCCGCTGGCGAGCCTCTACCCCTTGACCAAGCTACGATCACACAGAGAATTTCAGAACGTGGATGGGCCATTGAAGCTCGTATCTACGCCGAAAACCCAAGTCAAAACTTCATGCCAGATTCAGGCAAGCTGATTCATTTACGGACTCCCCAAACATCCGACAGTGTTCGCATAGACGCTGGTTTCATCCAAGGCGATACCGTCTCCTCGGCCTATGATGGCATGATTGCGAAGCTCATTGTCAGCGGTCCAACTCGAGAGGTAGCTCTTCGGAAACTTCATGCTGCGTTGCAGGACTATGAGGTAGTAGGCCTGAACACCAATATCGAATTTTTGAAGAAGATTTGTAAAAGCCCAGCATTCATCAGAGGTGAGGTAGAGACTGGATATATTCAGAAATACCACGATGAGCTGTTTGCTCCTGAAGCTGTTGAGCCGGAAACATTCGCCCAAGCTGCGTTAGGTATTTTAGCGCAAGAGAGCCTTGAGAAGGGAGCAGACTTCCCTACCGGTCCACATGGACAAGCCATTGGATTTAGTGCACGGAATGAGCGTCAGTTTTCTTTTTTGGAGTCCAGCGGCTCGGAGTCGAAACAATTTAATGTCACGATCAACCAGTCCGGGCAGAAGTTATACAACGTTCAGGTCAAGGGTCCTGCAATAGACGAGTCCTACGAAAACATTGTCTGCGAAGGGGGTGTTCCTTCTATTTCAACCTTCTATCCTCATACGCGGATTGAGAGTACCATTATCACGGACGGTGACAAATTGACCATCTTTCAACAGGGAAAGCAGACTCAGTTAAGGCTAGCCACGCCATCATGGTACGAAAAAGCATTAGGCTTGAAAGATGTGACCAACAGTGTCCTGGCACCTATGCCATGCAAAGTGTTGAGAAATGAGGTTAAAGAAGGTGATAAGGTTGAAAAGGATCAGGCTTTAGTTGTGTGAGTAAAACTTGACCTGAAAGCTGTCGTATGTGGCTAATAGTTTGGGGTGTAGCATCGAGAGTATGAAGATGGAGACCGTGATTCGGTCACCGCAAAAAGGGGTCATTGCCAAGCTAGTGCACCAGGAGGGAGACATATGCAAGGCTGGGACGGTCCTTGTGCTCTTTGAAAAGGTATTTATTCTCCTTAAACAACGGTGTCACTGAAGCTAATGATCAATAGCACGAAGAATGAATGCTCATTATGCCCAATAAGCAGTGCCCGGGATTTAGGCGGCAAAAGCCGCAAAACCTATTACCAGCCAGTCCAAGACATTCTCAGATTTGTACACTACATGGACGCTCATAGCTTCCATTCATCTAGAATCTAAAAGTTATATTTCAAGCGTTTGGTAGCTCAACATTCTGCCTCCATTGAATAATATTATACAGATTACCCGCCAGTTTAGTAAGTGAAGGAGTCTTAGAGGTCTAAATACTGCTTTCACTACTCGAAATAACTCATATTTTGGCTGATTGGTTTTTATTTATGTTCTACATTTCAGATAAGATGCGCTCTTGCCAAATGATCCTCATGAAAGTCCTCATAGCATAAGCCCATAGCAACATCTCCTTCATCAAGTTCATATTTCTCGTTCAACTCAACCCTCACAATTTCTGCCCACTGCTTCCAACCTCAACAACCTGGTCAATATCCTCGTACTCCGGCAAATTCAAATCATACTTCTGTGCAATATCTGGACTCACAAATCTGAGGTTCAAACTTAGTATATCCTGCTCCTGCTCCTGCACTCGAAATATAAACGTACCGTCCACCAACAAAATGCCTCCCCTTGAAAAACTTCACTAATGGTTTCGGCGCCGTCAGACTCACTAGCGTACCAGGCATGAAACTTGCACCGGGACCAGAAGGAGGTGGGCCATCCTCGATATTCCAGGAAGAGGGAGCGTCGACGGATGTCACGGGGAGGTGGGTTTCTTGCAGTGCTGTGATGACGGCTGGGAAAGGCTCACGGACTTCGCCAGAGAAGGAGAATCCTGTGCTGGGTTCAGTGGAATAGATAAAGGAATGAAAGCCGGAGGGAAAGAAAAAAGAGAGACGTACCGAAGATAGCATCGATGATGTGGTCGGTCTCTTTGATAGCTTTTGGGAAGTCTTCGGTGAAGGGGACAGAGAGGTTTTTAAGTTGCGTTGTTAGGCGCTGGGTGGGGTGAGTGAGCGTCAGCAGTGTGTAAATGCACACATGAAGTGGGGAAACTGACTTGATATAGATCGTTCTTGCTCTGTTTTGGATAGTAAATCGTGGGTTTGTATCCGTAATGCCAGAGGTGTCTCGCTGCGACGAGTCCATCGCCACCTAGCTTCCCATCAGTAGAGAATCACTCGGGAACAATCTCTCTCTTGTGACGAACTGACCGTTATTGCCGGGTCCGCAGGCGACTAAGATTCGTCTTCCTCTGCTTGGAGGATGGATACGGAAAACTGAGATAAAATAAGGCAGCCTTAGTAAGTGAAGCTTGGGATGAAAGCAAGCCAAGAGATGAATTGCGAACCGGCTTGTGAAACTGATAGGCCTGCGAGTTCCATGAGCTGGTCAATGGAAAAAGCTCCGACGCTCATGAGGTCTTTGTCAAGAGCAGCGGCATTTTTGGCTGAGAGTGTCTACCAGAATGTTAGTGACTGATGTTTTAGACACCAATAGACGATTATTAAAGTGACTTCTAGATGCTTCGTCTCGATATTGATGAGGTATTCAAGAAGGAATAACCTCTCAAAGTCTACGCCCACTAGACGTATGAAGTATGGAATTCTATAGTCTGATAACATAATCAAATGAAATGCTAACCTTCATTGCCATAACGGTTGAGTTGTGTAATCCAAAGGTGGCGCTTCCGTCAACGAAAAACGAATTACGGTCCTCGAGAAAGGTTTTTGTACAGGAACAAAAGAAGTCGTCTAAAGACCAGCTTCCTACACAGAATATGAAATCATAAATTTGTTGCTCCTCCTCTCCTGATAGATAGAACTTGATGTCATTCCACCTCCCTCCACATCGACCCCCTGTTCCGCCCCGCTACTTTCTCCGGAGCGGAATCTCGCCAACCCAAAAAAGTCGCGAACCTCAAGCAGCGCAGCCATCCCATCTCAAGTACCCTCTCTCACTCACAACCTCCAGCAACAATGGTCGTCAAAATCAGATTAGCACGTTTCGGCCGCCGCAAAGCACCGTTCTACAACATCGTCGTTGCGCAGGCCCGGTAAGTTTGCCTTCCCTCCATATCTCCTCCCGCCGTACCATAGCAATACACCGAGCGTAAACTGATTCTTGGGACTGCATTATAGGACTGCGAGGAACAGCAAGCCGATTGAAGTACTAGGTGCGTTGCATTGCATTACGTTATTCATATACAGCAATGAAGAATGGAAGCTGGGAATCTGTCGTTTCTGGGACATGTTTTGGGAACTGGGACTAATCCCAGGAATTCATAGGCACATATGACCCGATACCCAAGCCGCCCGCAGACGGAGAAGGGAAGCCCTTCAAAGACATCAAGCTCGACACCGCGCGCGCCAAGTACTGGCTGGGAGTAGGCGCGCAACCTAGTGATCCGGCGTGGAGGCTATTGTCAATGGTACGTTTTGCTATGTCATGCTGCGAAATATATTATATACATGTAACTGCAGTTGCATAGGACAAGGAGCTGTGCTGATTGATGTGTTGTAGGCTGGATTGCTGGTCCCTAAATACCGACCCTCGGCCAAGCCCACGCCCACACCTGCGAGCAGCATACCGGAGGCGAGTGGGAGCGCGGATCAGGAAGTGAATGCTGTTGTATAGTGAGCAGGATGGAGGATTGGAAAGAAGAAGTGATGCATGAGTGGCGTTTAGTCTTGTCGTTCTATAGGGACGTATGTATGTATGTGTGTGTGTATACAAGGGCGGCGTTTTGTGCTTGGATGAATGTAGAAAAGTGTCAATATACCACATTTTGATCATCCAGAGAGATTGCAGTGTTGTATTTCTAGTGCTAGTTTGATTAAGTACAAAACTTCAAATACTTGATCTTGTCATGAAAATTTTGTAGAATGGCAATGGAATTTTCCCTGGGATTATTGCTCTGACTTTGGCTGGATAACTGATTTGAATGATTTTATATACCATAATCATGAAGCGTATAAATAGTTTCGAACTGCATTAATATGAAAACAATTTAATGGTTCATGTCCAATTGAACTTTATATATGCCAACTAGGCCTGATATCTACAAAACATAGCATCTTAATCGCTATTGAAACCATCCCCCCATTTACCGTAATGTCAAAATTACCCAAACGCCTTTCCCTACGCTTTACCCAATGCTGAAGCTCAAATCGCAAAAGCTCAATGGCCCCCACCTCCTGCAAAGAATAGGTTTGTGCCCAAGCACAGAACCATGACGAAAATGCCATAAATCGCCAATGCAAGCGAAAGTTTCCGTAATATCGTCTTGCGCCACTGAGTTGCGCCCCCACGTTGTCCTCCATCCTCTTCATCGGAGCCACTTTGGTCATCGTCATCCTCCTTCGTCAGTCGCTGGTGGTGTATCGAATCTGGGGCGGAGATCTTGTAGTAGAACAAGCCTGGAAGAATAAAACTAATGCTCGTGCTTCCAGTGCTTCCAACGTATGCGAGGACTTTGTCAAGGGACGATACGGTCATCGCAGCGGTGTAGCTGAGAATGACTATCGTGGTCGTGATGAGAGCGAAACGAAGCTCACCAATCTGGTCATTTCTTGCTGGCGGTTGGGCTGACGAACCTGCGAGTAAGGGAACTGTTCGTGCTGGTGAAGAATTGGGTGAATTTCTTGAACCTTTAAAGCTATTTGGTCTCCACTTCAAAACAGCATCAATAGAAGCTCTGCATGGATGCACTTGAAGTGGGTAAGAAAACATGACAAGAACGACAATAGCGGCCTTGGCAATCGTTGAAGCGATCGAAGGGATATCTATATTATGTCAGACAGATTCTACAATAAATTGGTAGCTATACTCACACATTCCGACAATGTTTCCGGCAACATTGTTGCCAAACGACAAGTAGCCAGTAATAGCAACTAGGACGTAGACTGAGGCAGCAGAGCCAATGCTTGCAAAGATGACACTGGTTATCCTATAGGTAGATCATGTTAAGAGGTGCTAGATCATACAGGTGGGGGAGAACTTACTGTTTGGGGGAATTATCCGAGATTTCATTTAAGATAGAGAACATCTGGTTTTCTTTTAGCAAATAGTCATTAGTATACAGGGACTTTCCTTACGTTCTGGTGGCATGTATACGCAAACACAATGACTGGGAAACTTTGTAGGGTCTGTACAGGTCCTGCCCATTGTAATACTCGAATAACGCCTCTGTCTGCCATTGTGTCCCCTTTAAAAAAGTGAAAAACTACCAATATGACAAGGTAGCTTATGGATGTCAGAGCTATGATGCTGGTGTACTTCAGGGAGTCGAGGCGGCGCAAGAACGAAAGTGGGATGACAACGAGCCTATATATGATGTGAGCAACCAAAAATTAGAGAGAAAATGGGGTACTGACATGAAGACAGTAACCCAGAAGTGTCGATCGACCATGAATGGGATATTGTCTGCAGCTTCGTTAAAGCCCCTCACAACACCTGGCATGAGATCTCCAATGATAATCAAATAGCTCACACCAACCCCAAAACACTTGATAGCAATAGCAGCATCAAAAACCACTGCAGCATTCGGATATGTGATCTGGGACAGGGCGAAGAAAGATGACGATCCGCGATCTAAGTACCGCGCGCATCGGGATTGCAGATATAACCCAAAGGCAGCTGTCATGCCTGACCACACAATGACAAAAGTCCCAAGCAGAATTCCCATGTGGGACATGGCAAGTGGCATGGCAAGAGTGCCAGCGCCAACAATGGTATTGAGAAGATTGACATTGCTGCTGAACCATGAAGCCTGGCCCGTGAAGTTGCTGTCTTTCGCCTTTCGCCTCCTTCCTCTTCCTGAGTCGGATGAGTGGGCGCTGCCACCTCCTATGGCAGAATATGAAGACATTTTGTGATCGCTCTTGGCGTAGAGTGTGATTCCAGTACAGTTTCGTCGTTGCGCTGGAAGAGAGAGATCTGAACTAGGACAGATATCAGGATACGGATAGTGGCGCAGGATTATCACTCATGCTGCGCTGCGCGAGTTTGCGATCGAGAGAGGCCAGTGGAAATAATAATATGGAGAGCCAAAATTTGTCCCGTCTAGCCCCGTTTGAGGTGAGATCAGGAAACCAGAGCTGAGTTGGTGAAGTTGTGCAGTGTTGAGAAGCAGATTGTTCGTAAATATATTCGTATATTCGTAATTATTAGAAACACAACACAACACAGCACAGGTCACGCACGATGGAACCGTTGGGCCAATTATGAGTATGACGGTTCGGGGTTTATTTCCGGGGTTCAGCCTTGCCGACAAGCGTAACGCCTTTTCTCCTGGCGCTGCGCTCCAGATGGCAGTACGTCCCGTACCGTCTACCAACTTGAGGAAGCATGAACTTCGTGTAAAACCATAATCATGGAAAACACGTTCGACAAGACCGCCATAGAGACAATCGATCTGCTCGAAGCCCGGCTTCGGCGCATTGAGTATGCCATCTGTGGGCGTGTTGAGGAGGCTGCAAGTACTTCCAGCAAGACCTCTGCCGTCAAACGCCTGGGGCAATTGGAGCGTTCTCTACACCAGCTCGCGTCGAGATCAGGAGTTATACAGGACCTCTTGAAGCTGCGTAAGTCTCCCTGTAGCTTAACACCTGCCATCAACTACTTATAATCGATAGATTCGCGGTATCCAGACCTATTTCAGTCCATCAAGCCCGAGGATGTGCCCACAACATTAGACATCTCTAGCATTCTAGCTATAGTCCTAGCTTCTGCCAGCTCCTACCCGTCAACCGCATCCCGTTTGACCTCCATACTTGATGTGCCGATTCCACCCACAGAGCTCTCAGCTCAGCTCATTGATCTCCAACCCAGGATCGCAAAGGTCGGGGCTCTTCAAGCGGCACAGAGTGCAGATATTGCAGAGCTACGAGAAAGAAGCGCGGCTGTCATTCAACGGTGGTACACGGTGGACATTCTGGGTGCCGGAGATAGCTGGGCAGAATTGGAGGGAAGAGTCGGCCAGGTGGAGGGAAAGGTTAGACGTGCTGCTTTAGCAAAACGGCTGGATGATGACATGATCTGAGGGATTTGTTACGCGTTTTTTTGGAGCTACGAATCATTCAAACAGGGTTTGAATCTCAGTATAGGCAGGGCTGAGCCTCAACTTGTTCCGAGCGGAACTAACCAACATCGAAACAAGGTGGACGACAGAAACAAGCTTCGATACAGGCCATGAGATCATTACCATGGCCATCTACGGATACCGTTGGGCCATTTTGTGGGAGAAGTTTTGTTTCGATGAGCTCGAGCATTAGGGTGATACTTGAGGCTGGAAGGAGAGCATGAAAGACTTGTCTGATCCGCGTCTCAGGAGGAGGAAGCACCACTATATGGGGAGACGCAATGGCAAAGTCTCTGCATGATCCAAGCTTGCATGATCCAAGCTTCCATGACATAGCGGAAGTTTATTTCAATGCAAGGTGCCATTATTTGCAGATGATATCAATCAAGTCTTTCGTGGTAGTCCTTTTGGCGTTTAGATATTCTGTCTTCAAAGACGCCCCCAGCATATCGCCACTCTTATACTTAGCTGTAGAAGTTGAACAAGCTTTTGGCTGCTCTAGCAAAACCTGTTTGTCTGTGAGCTTTCACCAGCTTCAGCTCTAATTGCTGCTAGTCGTACACCAGTGGTACAGCTGAAATTCCCAACCTCGTGGCATATCATGTTTATGTACTTGGATGTGTTGCCACATTGCGGGGTGCTCAGCCACTGTCACGTACTGTAGTGTAGACCCTTTGATTGAGTCTCCACTCACAGCGTGCCGTCCCCTTTTGTTGCTATGCCAGACCAGGCCAGTTTTTCGAGATCTTTCTCCACAAAAAGGACCAGACTTTGGGAGATGCTGTCGATCACTAAGGTACGAGTCCACGTAAATTACTGGTACCTATACAAAAACCCCAAGTATTCGTTAGTAAGTAGGTACGAGTACCTATAAACATAAACGGCCTGCTGGGCCTTTCTCCCAAACACAAGCGCAACCACAACCAACGCTCTTTGTCCTCCCGGAAGAAACAACAAATAAACCATGCCACACAATCCAATGTTTGCTTGACACTGCAACCCAAACTCAAACAAGCGTCCAGCGCCAACCGCATTCCACAAGTGCCGTACAGTACAACACAACATTTGAGGAACAAGGACACGGACTCTCACGGGAGACTCTCACAAGAACCAGTCAAGTCATCGGTTGTATTCGAATCAGTCTGGACCATCTGTGCAAGTATTACTGTAGGCTTTTGTTCAAAGTTGAAACACGGGTGGTATCGTGAATTGGAATTTGATCAGGGGTGAACCGGTCCAGAAAATCCCCGAAAGCTCGAACAAGCAACAGCGCGCCAGAACCCCACCCCACCACGACTACAACCACGACCACGACCACCCTGCAATTATTCCCATTGTAACGGCGAACGCACCAACTGGATCGAGCCATCGCCAGCCATTATTATCGTTGCAGTCTGCAGCAGAAGACTCCTTCCTGCACTGCACCGCACTGCACCGCACTGCCCTGGATCCCCAGATGATTCTCTCCTCTCTCTTCTCTTCTCTTCTCTTCTCTCAGCTAGAGTAGATCACAAACTTCTCTTGATCGAAAACTGGTACCACACTTTATAAGATATCAAGAGTGAGAAAGAAGTATCTGATTAGATCGGATCGGATTACTTCTTCTCCGCGTCGAAACAATACCTCCGTACAATTATAATCTTGCTGTATCGCTTTCACGCTTACGATTCGAACAGACAGGCCAGCGCGCGCCCCCAACACTAATTTTCCTCCTAAATCCTTCCACCATCTCTGCCCTTCACTTCCCCATCCGCACCGCATTATCTCGACCACTCAACCCACCAGTCGATCCTTTCCTCTCAAACACATCTTCGACCTCGACTCGAGTTCTCGACGTCTCACATTCTCTTGCCTCTACTCCTCCACTTCGACACGACACTCTTTTCACCCATTTTCCCTTTCCATTTTCAATTCCATTCCTTCCGCCGTCTTCCCCTTTACGGGCTGGTCAAGTCAGTCGTCGGCTTCCCGCGCTGCGCTGCCATCAATATAGCGACCACGCGACGATTAATTGATTGATTGATTGATTGATTGATTCATCGATTCGTAATTCTCAACATTACCATCCTCCATTAACACCCGCGCCTCTCGCCGCTCGCCGCTAAGTAAGGTTGCCGCCAGCCATCTTCATCTGAAACGCTTTGCACGGTACCACATTCTCGCCCCGTATATCTTTCGCCTTTCCTGTATCAATACATACGAGTATCAAGATACCAAGACCAGTCGATTGAATCGACTGCTCTTTTCACTATCTCCTAATTCACACACCTAATCCGTATTAATTACCTCGAGGACCGACACCCCCCCACTCCCTTACCATCTATGCCATCTTACGGATCGCTACATTCGCCATCTCTCCGCAAAATGAACGGGGGAATAGACAGCAAAGGTCGGCGAGCAGGCGGGATGAGGACCATGAGCATGGACAATATACTGGGCGACCCTTTTGCGTTGGCGACAGTCTCAATTGCGATGGTGAGTTGGTGAATCTATGCTACAGGGCTGCTGTGCCGCACAGGAGGATTGAGAAGACAACTCTTGCTAACCTGTACATGAACAGCTCGCATGGTTCATCGCCTTCGTCGGCTCAGTAATCGCGACTGCTCAGCATAGCTTTCCCAACTACTCTTGGTTTGCCATCGCGTACATGTTATGTTGCATTGTAGCGGTATTTGTGGTAATTGCGTCGGATACAACCCAAACATATCACGTAGCCATCGTGGGCTATCTTGCCTGTGGCCTCGTCTTGACAAGCTCTTCGGTCAACTCATTGATATATTCATCAAATGGAGCAAAGGAAGCGACGGCCGCTGGACACATTCTACTGTCCATGGTGAATGTAGGTATTTCGACTCTGAAGTGCTGGATTACAGGCTGACCCCGACAGATTATCTGGATTTTCTACTTTGGATCGACACCCTCCGCCGTACCCCGCGCATATCTTGACTCGTTCGCCTTACACAAGGATCACAGGGCTTCGCAAGGTGGACGACCAATGACCAATGGTTACGCAGGAGGTCGCCCCGACACTTCCGTCTCCTCCAACGTGCCACCACAGATGTATACATCTGCTCAACTTGGTGGCTTCGAGACATCATCCCCTGTAGCGGGATTTCCAGGAGGAGCAGCAGGAGCAGAGCGCGGCTCTTCGACACCAAGGTTTGGTCAAGGACCACCAACAGCGAGCAATCTCAACACAAGCGCGCCGATGAACAGCGAGCCTACAGTTGGAGAGGTAGTAGCGCCGACAGAATACCCATACCGAGCGAAGGCCATCTATTCATATGAGGCCAATCCCGACGATGCAAACGAAATTTCCTTCTCGAAACACGAGATATTAGAAGTATCAGACGTCAGCGGAAGATGGTGGCAAGCGAAGAAAGAGAGTGGAGATACCGGAATTGCGCCCTCGAATTACTTGATTTTGTTATAGGAAGATGACGAATGGAAGGACGCTGGCTTTAGGATTTGATTGCTTGATCCCCCTTTACGGAATGGGATATTAGGGACAGAAAACAATGGCTTAGCCTGGTAAACAACGGAGTGGGTGGAGTTATGTAATAAGTCAATGTGTTACGATTGGGTTCTTTTTTTTCCTCTGCTCTTGTTCTCAACCTACCCTTTTTACCTTGACGTCTTCAATATCCACGAGGGTCCGTATGTATTTCACATAGCAACGCAGCGGGCGTTTTACAATTCAGGGAAATCCCCAAACTTTCAAAATGATACTTACTGTTTGCTTTGCTTTGCTATAACGGAATGTGGGGTGTCATGACTTCTCTTGTCTTGCGTGAGTGAGGAAGGTTTTAGCAGCGAGAGAATCCGTGCTCCCTCCTACCTATTCATGTGACCGAAAGACATTTGAGCAGTCTGGCGTTCTTCTCTCTATACATGGAGCGGCACGTCACATACCGACCTACCAGACAGGCTGACAGACAGGCATCTATCATCAATCGACCTCTCGGCCTCTCACTCACACATTTATCAAGGGCAGTCCATCCATCCATCCATCCATCCATCCAACTACTATTCACCAATAGGCACCTACCTACCTACCTACCTCTCAACCACTCACCCACCATAATGCAAAGCAAATCTCAAGTACACTCACGCACTACTAATTCCCCACCCACCAATCTCTCTATATCGTCATTACAGTGCGAGGCGATAGCCATGCACGCATGTACAGTACTACGGCATTCTATTCTATTCTATTCTACGCAAACCCTAGGTTGGCAAAGGTATATACTACTACTGTATGTGAGGGAAACAGGGGAAGTGAACCACTAATCGAGAAGGTGAGAAGTAGGTGATTGGGCGGGTGCGTGTGATAGGGCAGTGATGTGATGTGATGTGATGTGATTGGATGTCATGTAAATTTCTGTGGTGTGATTAAATGGATTTATTGGGACCAACAGGACCAACACAAACAGCACAATAGTCTGTCTGTATCTTGGAAGGTAAGGTATTGGTTTTGGCACTGGCATTGATATTCAAATCTTTGGGTTATTGGCTAGTCAACCAACTGAATTGAATGCGGGAACGGGAGTTGGGTTGGCAAGTATGTAGATGCAAGCAATTCATTCATTATTGCCTGAGTCATATCGAACACACAGATATGGTATAAAACGCCAATGGTGACCTCCAGATATACCTAGGTACCTAAGTCCCCCTCGCCTCTCCCAGGAAAACATCTCTTGCCATTTAAATGAATAGACGGACAGGATACGCGGGAAATGTCTTTCAGGACCTAGAGAATATCGACGACTGACTGACTGACTGACTGATGACTAGGAAGGGTATGTAATGTATGAAGAAAATGCCATAACTTTTTGGTCTACTGTATCTGTATGCAGTGCTCTGTCATTCCTCATCACTTGCAGACCAGACCAGAACCTGACTCACGCCATTGAAAACCCAAGTCCCAAAAGCATTCCATAGCCCTCTCAAACGGGCCTATCGCAACCAATACGGCCCAATAACTCCTTCCTGTCGCTGTGTCCAGGTAAACTAACGCCACTAGAGCTGCTGGGGCTCTTCTTATACCGGGATGCATTAGATGTACGCCCCTTGAGGTTGATGGATTCCACGCCAACTTCTTCTTCGTAAGGAAGTAGCACTGCTTCTTCCAATGCCTCAAATGGATAGATTTCTTCGTCCTCATATTCGAGATCTTCGTCCCCTCCATCGTCGCTTCTGACATCATCTGCATCACCCCCTTGCAATACCCGGATCGCAACTCGCAGGATCAAAGCAAACCACAAGAGAGTGATGCCTTGGAGGAAAAGAAGCGCGCTCAAGAATCCCCATTTAATATTGTCGTTCCAGCATACGATGCCCTCAGAATCCTGGAATGGCTCGAAGAGATGCCCGAACCCGTCAGGTGGTTGAAAGGGTCCTTTTATAGCGCCCTTCTTGCCGCGGTAGCAGCCGTAGGAAATGGTTTCTGGAATGTCGGCCCAGACCGAGTAGCATATCATGAGGTATGCCACGTGCCGGCAAGCTACCCAGGACAGCATGAAAACACCGAATAAGACGTCGCATATCCAGGTAAAGTTCATGTACTTGAAGCATTTTGCGACCTATTATTTTTTGTTTAGTCTTCGAGGGAGAGATATGATAGGATAGGGAAAGCTTACCGCAAGAAAAATATCTACAACATCCATAATGCACAGGATGAGATTGGCTACTTTCGTTTGGTGGTATCCGTAACTTGTGAATATCAATCCAGTCGTCACAATATGGTGCGCGAACATCTGCCAATAGTCCTTTCTCCGCTCCTCAATGTTGAGAACCATGATCTGCTGAAGCCAAAAAGCATATTGTACAAGAATGTACCATTTCGATAGGCCGTCCATTTCTCGGTTCGGCCAATTAGTCCAAAGGTGCTTCAGATTGAGCCAGTAATCAGATTTAACCATGATATACTAATCGACTGTCAGCAACAAGCCCACACTCTGTATCAAGCACTCAGCTGCTTACCATTCCTAGCGGCCAGAAAACCGTGTAATATACCAGAAGCCAAGCCTGCTCAGCAAATCTCGTCTGGTCCCTTGCCGTCTTGACACCACCCTTCTTGGCAAATGGCATTAAGATATAATCAATGACAGCGGCGCGAAGACCGGTGAACACAGTGATCCAAAAGAAGACCATCCAAGCATCATTCCACCCGGCGCGGTATTCGCCAGATTCGGAGTTGAGATAGGAGAGTTCGAAGAACTTGCGGGTGTGCCTTCGAGCTCGGGGGAAGCAGAGATGTGTCAAGGTCAACAACATCAACAGATTGACAGCGAGTCCTATTTCTAGTCAGTCATTGCATGCGTTTTTTGAGGGGCATACGGATATACCAATCTGATGATCTGTAACGAATCCGCAAAACAACTCCAGAGGCCCATCAACTTTCCGTTTAGCCCTTCTGTGGGGGAGCATTGTGGGAGCTGCTGGGTGCCCCAAGGAATTCTCTTGTTTGAGCTTCTGCCCAATTCCGGTAATACTGTCATTTTGATACGACCATTCAGGTGCAGGCTCAACCTTTGCATCCGCAGTCGCAGTCATTGGTGGACCGCCGTTCATGGTGTGGGCGTCTCAACGGGGGGGGAAAGAGACGTAACGAATGGAATCGAGGCCAATTGAGGAGAGAAATCAGGTCTCAATTGTCAGCTCTATATGTAGAAAGGGTTCGTCATAAATACTCCGTACTAGGAAATAATACAACTACGGAGGGACGTAGGAACGAATGTGGAGGGGGGCTGGCTGTGGAGGTGTTCCGTGTTTCGATTTTCAGTTCTAGAGGAGGAAGCTTCACCGCTCTCCGCTGCTTGGCAAGGCAAGGTTCTGGTGGTTTGACCTTTTTATCCAGGCAGGCAAGGCAGTGCAGTGCACGCCCGCTGCAGGAGTGATATCTGATCGTGCGCACATACAGTAATACTTTATCATACGTTTCAGGAAACACTTTACTCGAGTATATTATATAAATTTGAATTTAGTCAACTATAAGGCGTAAACAGGAATGAAAGCTTACCCATTCCATACTCGAGTATTTTCCATTCAACAAAACTTTTACGGCGCTTTTACCAAGTTTTAAGGACAGACCTTACCCCTGGTTTCGCCTTGTCCCGTAGCGTACTGTAGCGCCCGTCCTGATGAAAAGACCCGACCCCCTGAGCCCCCCTCCTTTTGATATGAGGGGTAAATCTGTAAAATCCTACTAGATTGTTGTTCTGTTCTGTTTTGAAACACAACTAACTCAGCAGTCTGCCGAGGAAATTCTCTTTTCATACTTTAAATTTCCGGGATCCCTAATATTAGTATTCACAGACCGGTGATTGGCTCAAGAGATATTGTCCATAATCCTTTCGTGCTTTCCAAACTTCCATAATTCCTAGTATGTATAGAACGCCAATTAGCTCAAGATGGTATGACAGATCTGGTTTGCTTCGTACTTTCCGAATTCCCGGAATCCCTAATGGCTCAGACTACCTGAAGGAGTTCGCTGAGACGATTTGACGGTAAGATGATAGCTAAATATGCAGTATTATGGTCAACATTGCCTGGAACTTGCGTTTGTATGTTATACTAGTAGATCTTGCGCTTCCTATGGAAATCACGTAGTTATCCTTCGTTTAGCTATTATGATTACCTGTAGTCAATAGACTTACTTATCTTTAATGACTATTGTAGGATTGCTTACTTAGCGCTATAGCCTCTCTGTAGCTATATATAAAATTAACACGTAGTATTTTTATTGCTACTCAATCTACTACCAATATTTTGCATTTTCTGATTGAAGAACAAACTAAACTACAAAACGTCCATCCCAGTGCCCCAATCCATGCTAATTTCCAGTTCCCGTTTCCTTAATAAAACAACGCCAAAGTATGGACAACAAAAGAAACTGACCAAGCAAAGCAACACGTCCTTCCCATAGAATATCAGCGTAGATTCCAGTGTAGAGACATAAGCTTAGTTGTTCTGGGAGCTGTTGAGGATCCTCAGAATAGCGAGGAACAGGTTGATAATGTCAAGATATAGACTGATTGCAGCAGCAATTTCCTCCTCGACGTGATAATGTCTCATGATGAGTTGTGTATCCACGAGAATGTAACCAGAGAATATCAAGGCTGCGATTCCCGAATATGCAAGCTCAACCCAGGTGTTCCCGCGAAAGAACATAGCCATGAATCCAAACAGGATTAAACCCCATAGACCACCAAACAAGTATGGCATCCATGACGTAAAATCGTATTTCGTTTGGCATGCGAACAGCGTCAAAGCAATGAAGATACCCGCTGTGAGAAGGACTGCCTGGAGTACAATTCGAGATTGATAGAACGATACGATGACGGATACGGAATAGGCTTCAAGGGCAGTAAAGCCGCTCAGGAAGAGAAGATTCGTAGGATAGGACTTTCGCTTCCAATACGTCAAGAGCATAAATCCTATGGCCCCGAAAAGCTATTCATCTATTAGTATGGGAATAAAGCACCTTGGGATGTTGTATCATACCGAGACCCACATCATCCACTGATTACTCTGAATCCAGTCTTTGTATGCGACACTGAAGAACGAGAGAGAGCTCAAGATCGCTGTGGCAACGAGTTGCACAGTACTGCAATAGTGTTAGAATCACCGAACAAGAGGCGATGCCTTATAAGCAAAACTATGCGGGTGTACTCACAGAATAGCATACACCTTCCTCACAAACGCCATCCGGATATCAATAGTCGCCTCCGCAACAGAACCGCCGAACTATAGCTAGATTAGCTACACCACCACGAAAGCCAGCACCTATCCACACCTTAAAATCATCTGGAATATTGTCCTCGCTACTTCTTGGGGCTCCTCCTCCTAGGAGAGCAGAGTCCGCGGATGTGGAAGGTTCATCCGCGTACGATGGCGGGGCCTGGGAGTAATGCGCCGTGTCGTCCAGGGAGTCTCGCTGCGCAGCAGCCGTGTACTTGGTATTCGTAGACATCTTGTCTGCTTCTATAAGTGCGAATACTTCGAAAGAAGGGCGATATCTGTTCCTTTGTGTTGTTGTTGTGAGGCGAGCTGGAAGGATCAGGATCAGGTCAGGCCTTCAAGTAACGATGATGATGTTTAGCCCGGCTCGGATCAGGTGGCGTGGCATGGTACCTTCTAGTAATAAGCAACTTTGTTTGTAGGCACTGATAAAGTGTTACAATAACACAAAGAGAGCACACACTATTTTGTGTATTGATATTTCTAATTTTAGTGACTACGATTCTTTTCGCTATGCAATGTTCAATAATGAGGGTATTCTTACAGTTACGGTCCGTGAATAAGTCCAGTGTAGGTCAGCTGTACTCGTTCTTTCTCTCCTTCATCCATTTCACCAAATGCACATTATTGTAAATACCGAAACCTATTCGAATTGTTTGGTGAATAAACGTACGCTTTCATGCAGCTATGATTGGTCTTAAATCTGGGTAAACCAAGGTAGTCTTTCCATGCCCAAGAAGTCACAGACTTTGCCACAGTATTCCTCTTCGCTAGGATAACGTCAAATAAGGGAACTTGCTAAACAGGCCGCGGCCCCGTCTAGTCAATCGGGGAGTTCTCCCTGTAAGGGGCTAGCTTTGAGAACTCCGACAGAAGTACTTGTAGACGAGGCTCCCTCTCACCACTAGCTTACCTGCCTTGATATACCCAGCTAAAGCTTCATATATCAATGGCTTAAACTACAAAAAGACCTATCGAAGGCATTCATGAATATCATATGATTTAAAAAACGTAGTAATTCAATTGTGCATTAGAAGATGGTAAGAAAACACATAATTAGCTTTTCAAAGCCAGAAGTTTTTTGCAAATGCCGTCAACGACCCGCAAAAGATTAATACCCCAGCTCCAAAACCCCATCGACGACGTAAATGGCAATCGAAAGGTGTGGTCGAAACCAACTGGTCTTCGATAGGTATAGGTACGGCCCTCTGCAAAATACAAAACAAACATCTCCCTTAAGCCTCTGGCTCGGCGGCAGCAGCAGCAGCACCATTGGCAGCTTCCAATTGTGCGCTTTGCTCTCGGTGCATTCTGGCTTCAATCTCCTTGAGCTGACTCTCGCGAGCCAACAACTCTTGTCGCTTCTCATTGATCTCCCTCTGAACCTTGACCTCAATTTCGCGGAGCTTCTCCTCCTCGCGACGAAGCTGCTCCTCCTTTAGACGGACAGATTGGGATGCCAGGTCCTCGGGGTTCATCGAAGAGTCACTTTACCGATCATGTTAGCTGGTTCGGTGCAAATTCAACAGGCTTCACTTACGCTCCAGCACCACCCTCAACGCTCTTGCTAAGCTTCTCGGTACGGTAGTTTTCGTAAAGGAAGTCATGCGTGATCTCTTTCAAATCAGCCAAATGGCTGTGAAGGAGTGCGCTTCGAATAGCAAGGAAGTCGGAGTGTCTTGGGTTGTCCACTTCCACAACACCCCATGGGTATTGTCGTGCTCTAACTTTGCGACCTCCAATCTCAACAACCTCTTCTGAGCCGACAATTGCGAACGGCATCAGGCCACGGAGCTCGGCATTCTCTTCAACTGTGTCCTCGTCATCCTCCTCGATGTCATATGGGAAGTTGTAAACCGGGATCCGGTAGTGCTCGATATCCTCCATGACAAGCTTCTTAGATTCAGCCAATTCAGCGGGCGTAAGGGAGTCGGCTTTGCCAATAACGGGAATGACGTTGACACGAGGTGACAGTCGCTTCATGAGTTCGATATCCAGTTCGCGGAGCCTGCAGAGATGTCAGTTTCTGAATGGGACGATGAGAGAGTGGGAGCTCTTACCCATGGCCGGTAGGGGTGATAAAGTAAAGGAGAGCGTGAACACGATTATCGCGGAAACGGGGGTTACGCTTGATACGCGACTCCTCTGCAAGAATATCATCGTATTGTCGCTCAAGATATCCAACAATTTCACCGAAGCTTTTGAGCTCGTCAGTAAATGTCCAGCGGTGTACTTCAATGGAGCTTGTCATACCTTGCTTCGTTGTCAATCTGGTCTCCGAAGCCGGGGGTATCAACGATCGTGAGAGAGATACGGGTTCCCTCCTCGTCCAATTCTAATTCTAGAGTGTATTAGCAACCACATTCTCCGTAGCAGTGGTGGAGCTCGAATTGCGCACCAACGGTGATTGGCTTAATTCTCACGCCTTCCTCGAGGTGAGCATTCGTCGCATCATCGGCATCTTTTGCTGTGAGGACCTTCTTTCCGCACAGTGTGTTCACGAAGGTAGTCCGTCCTGGTTGCAGCGGTCAATGTTTGGGTCCATCTGCTGATTGTTGTCAATGAGCTCCGACGTACCTGTACCCGAGGCACCGCAGACCATCAGACAGAACTGGATACCCTTCTTGACGTTCTTCTTCCGGCGGATCTTGATCTGCGAAGGAACTAGAGTCAGTAGTGATACTTCACGTTTCCGGGGTGTAGAGATCAAACCCCAGCATGGTACTGGCAGGTGGCACTTCAATCAGAAAATCCTAAAGGGGGTGAGGAGAAGGAGTGCTTGGAAAACATACTGCGCTCAATGGAGAAGACATAATGGCGATATATTTAGACGGTCAATGCTATCGTCAAGGTCAACTGGACGTGTGGAGTGGTGTTTGGTGTTTGCGAGGTGGAAACAAGCTGTGTCGCGTTGCTTGGGAGGGAACGTTGAAGTTGCGGTCGGTCGTCGCTTCAGGGGCAGAATATCAAAAATTAGTCGAAATTCGTGGTTGGAAGGAGAGCCGGGGTTCAGCGCTTTGCCTATTTAGGTGGTAGCGGCAAGGCAAAGGCAAGGCTGAATAGAAGAAATGAATACCTTTATAGATGTAACATGAGGAACTTATGGAGCAGATATGTTATTTCAATTACCTATGCACTTAAGAAGTGAAGTACTCTAGTTCTCACTAGGCATATCTCAAGTTCTTTCGCTTTCAAACCAACAAGTAATCTACTACCTCACTCACTTCTATGCAAATGCGGAGAAGGGGGTTTTTAGCGGGAGAGCTCAGGCCAGGGGCACATGGACGCGATGCTGACGCCAAACGCCCTCACTGATTAGCTGCCGTCCCTGACTCTGTTCCATTTACCACCTCACCTCACCACCTACTTTGTCAGGTAGGATGACCAAGTCACGGCCTTACAATAACATCACCATTATGCCCATATCACTCTAGCATCTCCCGAACATTCTCATCATTTAAATTTCGACAACGCGCATATTTCAGTGCTATCCTGCTACCATGAATACTCGCCCCGCTATCGAGAGCTCAAACAACCCGGTAGCCTTGTCAGCCTCTTTCAACCAAGACGCCAGCTGCTTCGTCGTTGGTCTCGATACTGGCTTTTGCAGTAAATCCCTCGCCTCCTGCCATTCAGAAGTACATGCAAAAAGCTCATATTATTTCTTAGTCTTTAATTCAGAGCCATGTAATCTCGTCCACTCTCGAGGTAGGGTTCCTATTCCTCCCATTCGAGGCACCTGTTGAAGTACCATAGATTTCAATGGCGGCATTGGTGCAGCTGCGATGCTTAGGAAGACCAACTTTATTGCACTCATAGGAGGCGGGAAACAACCCAAATTTCCTCCAAACAAGGTTGGTGACGGTGATTAAGTAGGAGCCTTGAAAGACCCGCGCTGATCCTAGAAAGGTTATCGTATGGGATAATGCTAAGCAGAAGGTCGCAATACAAATACCGTTCCTTGCAACCGTTCGAGGCGTCAAACTTTCAGAAACTCATATAGTTGTTGCCCTTCAGAACAGCATCCGCGTCTACAGGTTCCAATACTCGCCTAAACTCTGGGCTGTCTTCGAAACGGCAGACAACCCTCTGGGTCTATGTTGTTTGACTCCAAAGATCTTGATATTCCCAGGTCGAACTCCCGGACAAGTGCAATTGGTTGAGTTGTCAACTGGGAATGTCAGCATTATACCTGCTCATGGGTCTTCTTTGAGAGCAATAGACATCAGTCGTGACGGTGAGGTTTTGGCCACAGCGAGCGAAACGGTAAGATATATATTGACAAAGCTTTTTAATTTACTCAATCGTCTCTAGGGTACGTTAGTTCGCGTGTTTGCGACGAGTAATTGTGCCCGGATTGCTGAACTTAGGCGTGGGGTTGATCATGCTACTGTATATTCTCTGTCCATCGCTCCCTCCGGGCAACTACTTGCAGTCACTTCAGACAAATCCACTCTCCACATATTCGATATTCCACATCCATCCAAACCACCGAGGGCGGATGCCACCAATGCCACTCGACGATTGACGTCCCAGGGTGGGGGAAGCGCCGCTCTCAGCGATGCAGAAACGAGTCAGAAATGGGGAATACTAGGTCGTATCCCGTTGCTACCCAGAGTATTTTCAGATGTTTACTCCTTTGCTTCTGCTCACTTCGAGATTGGCGACGAACCAAATTTCGGAGGCTCCACGCCACTCAACTCACCAGCTGATTCAGGCTTCAGACCGCCTAAAGGTGTCATAGGATGGACTAGTGATCACAGCCTCATTGTTCTTGGGGCCGGGCGAGATGGCAGGTGGGAAAAGTTCATCATTGCTGAGGGTGAGGATGGAAAGAGATATTGTGTACGGGATGGTTGGAAGAGATATCTCGGCATTAGTTAAGTCTTCTGGGTCTTTGAATGGTATTTAGCGTGGCGTACGGGGTTCATCACGGTGTAATGGATAGAAACGTTTAGTGCATTTCCTGGAAGCTTGAAGCTTTTCTACTAAAGAATGCGATGATACGAGGCTAAAGGGTTTTCTATATTACAGCTCTTCTGGGTCAGGTTTGCTGTCTCCGCTGACAACGTTTTGGGCATGACGATTTGGTATAACAGAATCAATTTCTCAATCCCTGGAATGCGATCTCCTGCTTCTATGGCCATCTTTCCGGTGACGTGAACGTCGGCTATCACGATCCCTTTCTCCCTCATCCTTTGGCCGTGACTTGTGGTGGTGACGATGATGTCTGTGTTTGCTCTCCGACCGTTTCCCGTCTTTCAGCTTCGCTAATGCCATGCTCACCTCTTCCCTTTTCTCCTGTACAAGGAATGCCTTCATGGGATCGTCTTCATCATGCTCCTGCATGAGCTTGGCTAACTCGCGTTCTTCCTTAATCTTAGGTCTCTCCTCTTCGCTCTCACTCTCGCTGGTTCGCCGTCGCTTCCGTATACCCTCGCCTTCATCCTCTTCAATCTGCCTCGACTTTTCTTCGAGATCGATACCCTCATCCGGTTCGTCGTCCTTCTTCTTGTACCGCGTGTGGTCCACCTTGAGTGTCCTTCCCATAATGACTGCACCGCCTAAATTATCGACTGCAAGATCTGTACTCCTTTGATCTTCGTATTTTAAAAATGCGAAACCTTTAGACTTGCCAGTCTCTTTATCCCGCACGAGGTTGATATATGTAGGTTCCCCATATTGGGAAAATATAGCAATCACATCTCCTTCGGAAAGTTCGAAGGGCAGTCCTCCTATGTAGATGTAGGCAGTGTCGCGATAATCGGTATGCCAGGATGCTTCTGGAGAGCTAAGAACGTCAGAATATGATATTACGAGAGGGAAACCTAACTCACACTCCACTCTCAAGCTCGCGCTTGTTCAACTCTTGTATCTGCCTTATGCTGTTCATTCTCGCAATGTGTGGTTGATGTTGTAAGAAGTTCGGGTTCACAAGGCTGAGATTTCACCCCAGAAAAAGTTCCCGCCTCGCGCGCGAACTCACCGGCTCGTTCCAAACGGAACCTCCATACAAGTCACTACAAAGTAAACAGGCCAACACCACCTTTTGAAAGATCAGCTTCACAAGAATCGAAGATCTATGGAGGCCATAAACCCAAAACGCTAGGGTCTAAACTCCGCCCTATTCTACGAGCTGTGGGAACCTTCAGCTCGCGCCCCTGAGTCGCGAACCATGGCCTCCTCAAACAACAGAACCTCTACATACACGCAAGTCTCCACGTCGAGCGATCATGACAGACCAAAGAGTGCGGATGCGAAGAAGGATATATGGTCGTCGATGCTTGATAGTGTAGCCAGTGGCAAACGATTACCAGAGAAGAATTTACTTGTCTTGGGCAAGTTAACCACAACTCCTCAAGCTACACCTGCTAACTCATGGCAGGAGGTTCTACGGATTCCCAGCGGGAGTTCCTCGAAACGCTTTCGGCCGACGATACAAGAAAGACCTCAGACAGGCAGGGCAGCAAGCAGCCTACCATTGCAAACAACTTTGCTTTGGGCTACACATACCATGATGTTTTAGATGCAGACCACGAGGGTATGATCTCTATTGAAGCTCTTTAATTGGAGCTACAAACTAAACCGGGATAGACATTCTGGCCCGACTCTCGCTCTATCTCCTCGCCGACCCTTCACCCTCTTTCGCGCCGCTCCTACAACCCCTCCTTACCCCTGAGACTATTCCGAATACCCTCGTTGTGATATTACTTGATTGGTCCCAGCCATGGTTCTGGCTAAGACAACTGCGGGACTGGGTACAACTATTACGGACGCTGCTCGTTTCTCTAGACAATACCTGCAAAGATAAGATGGAGGAAGTCATGTTGAGTTGGCGAGACAGAGGTCGTGGGGGGAATAGTCTTGATGGTGTAGGAGCAAGCAGTACCTCTGAGGGCGATGTAAGCTTGCCTTTAGGACCTGGAGAATGGCAGGAACCATTGGGTCTACCTGTGTGCGTTGTCTGTCAGAACGTAAGAAGCTTTATTCATGCATAAATGCTGTTGCTGCTAACATTTATTATAGTCTGATCGTATCGAGAATTTAGAGAAAGAACGGTCATGGAGAGAAGAGGAGTTTGACTTTATTTTACAATTCCTACGAACGATTTTGCTGAAGCGTAAGTTTCAGAGTTCAAAGGTGGACTACGTAGCTGACAAGTACACTAGACGGGGCATCCCTCATCTACACAATTCCCTCAGTCACCAGTCCATTACAAAGTCTCATACACTCATCTCTCGGAATACACTCACTATTGAAACGCCAGCCTCTGAAACACAATGTTATTGACCGTGACAAGGTGGTGGTACCTCCGAATTGGGATTCCTGGGGTAAAATCAGAGTGCTTCGAGACGGTTTCGACGTGGAAGCAATAAGTAACGGATGGTCCGTTGATATCGAAGAATCATTTGAACTTATACCCAACGGTAATACTAATGGGGAAGCTACAAGGATTGAAACTTCGAAACGAGCAGGAGGCGCAGTCGAAGCATATGAAGAGACGATCCGGGACCCTCGACTAGATGCTCTTCAAGCAACATCTAAAGAGAACGAAGGTCTCATACCTGAGATCACAAGCTCGGATACTCAAACCTTCCTTGCGACCCAACTGGCAGTGCTCGATAAGATCAGGCAGGGCACTGATTCTTCCGGCATGGATAGTAGCCGCTTAATAGCGGGAAGAAATGCAACAGGTTCCGGTTACGAGACTGGCGAAGAGGGCCATGCTGATGAAGGTCGTGTCAATGAGCATATTGGTCCCGTCCAGTTCAATATGGGCGGCATTCAGGTTGATGCCGATGACATGTTGCAAAGACTCAAGGTATGTTTTACACCCTGCATCCATATGAAGGAATCTCTAATTTGAATACAGGACCGCCAATCGTACCAAACTCCCGAGCCAACATCCCCAGGTAGCATCGTACCCGGAGACGCAAAGACACAGAACGAAGCACTGCAGTCCTTCTTTGCGGGGCTTATGAAAAGGGGAGGTGGCAGCGCATCGAGCAGTCCCAAACCATGAGCAGCGTAATCATATCAACCAACTTCCATTTATTTGGATTGTACCAGTGTCCACTTTTTAACTCGGAGTTTGGGGCAGAATTAGACTGCTGAAGTGGAGAGCCCTTTGTATGATACCCTTTAGTGTATTATCTTAAACAGCTTGAAAATGCGATCTAAATGAATAATTGCAGTTCTGCCTTTTTCGTGCCAATTTCCCTCTTACTAACAGGGGATTTGTCGTATAAATTCCGAGTGCAATGTTGCTCCATTGGAAACAGCAAGGAGAGTCTAGCATAGTAATGGCAGATATAAATCAACACGGGACCGTTTAATAAAGTATTTTCAAATATGATGAACCCACATCAAAGGTAGCTATGGTTTCCTGAACAGGACCAGTAACTTGGCGTGTGGAATAAGTTGAGTTATTACCTTACCTTTAAGTCCACATGACTGAAGCCCTGATAACATACTTGATTTTACCTACTGAAAAGCATTCAATTATAGATTTACTTGAATATATTCAAGTATACTCATGTCGACTTCGCTCATGTTGACTTCGGTTGCTCGAGTGTTTTGCTCACGCTGTTTGGGCTGAAATATTGATCTCAGGTGGCTTTCGACTTTACCGGAATTTTTCCGTAGTATTGTTTATCATGGAAAGTTACCTGAAGGAGTAGCTGGGTTTGGGTTCTAAAGATGGAGCAACAGCTACCTTGATAGAATTTTTGTTAGGTTCTACTATTTAGAGAGCTAGTCCATGTTAGACATTTGCTATCTGATTATTGCAGATCCCGCTCTAGTTTTGTTCGTCACTGAAGAACTGAATACATATAATCAAACTATTTAATTGATTGCTGCCTATTGCTTAAATACAAACCCAAAGAAAACAATCTGTCCGTCCCTTGTCCAGATGACCCATCCCATCCCATCCCAACGTAAATACTCCATGACCGTACCGGCAATGTCCATCCCATTTCAACACCTAAAATACAGTTCCATCAGTTATTCGACCGTCTTCTCTTCGATCGCGGTGTAAGTTGGTGGTGGGCCCTGAGACTCCAAGATAGCCTTGTTCTCATCGTCACCCTCTTCAATGATCTCCACCTGCTCAACCTTCACATATCGTGCTTGGTTGCGGCGGAATAGAAGCCTCCACACAAAAATCAGAATGTTTCCAACGATCATTCCAACCATGCTTGCAGTGATACCAACAACGATACCAATGAGCACAGGAACCATAACGTGGACAGCCACAGTCTCAAGGAAGCGGCCAAGAGAGTGTCTGTGACGGTGGTGGCGGAATGGTCGGTGTGTTCCATGAGGGCGACCATGAGGACGTGCGTGTTCGCCATGGTGCTTCACAGGTCTTATAGCTTCGGCAGGGCGGTTTTTGTTCTTGCCGCCACAGCCCTTCTTCAACTTGGAAAGCTTCGCAGCGATGATTGCTCTCCATTTACACACAATAGTTGTGCATTCCTTGTTATCATCGGTAGGCTCGGGTGACACACTCTTTGGGGTTGTGATTTCCGCATTTCCGAGCATGAGCTTTCCACTCGGGGTCTCGAGCAACTTAAGCTCAACGCTTGGGATTCCTGGGATAAATTTATTGGCCACTTCTACAATCTCGATATTAATGGCAACCAAGTCAAATTGATCCTCTGATTGCACTGGATGCTTAACGCTGAGTTGGTAACCTAGTGCAGGAGTAGCGACATAAGACCAAGTATTATCAGCATTCTTGACCAGTTGGTCTGCTGTCAAATGTGTCATGAATGTCTGAGAGTGGAGATCGATAGGGTAGATTGGGAGGCCGTTCAGAAGCAGTTGGTCGGCACCATCGTTAGCCTCGTGGGCCACGGAGAGGTTGAACTTCAATACGCTCTCGGCATCGGTGAAATGGACTCTGTTCTCAACATCGGTGACGACGACGGGGCAGCCAGGGCAGTTGAGTTCCATCACCCTGCCTTCAGTTGCGATGTTATCTTCGAAAGGGAGGGTATTGACGCTGTCGGATGAGGAAGAGGTTGGTGGGGGGAGTAGGAAGGCCTGGGAACTTCCTGCAAAAGCCAGGAGGCCTCCTAGCTGAGTGAAACGCATTTTGGTATATTGATGGGCCAAATACCCAGTGAAGTAATGGTGTTGTGTTTGATAGGGATAGGTTCTTTGATGAAGATATGATGGAATTTGTTGGAATTTGTTGGAGGTGAGGTTAGTTAAGTCGGATGTCTTGTCGTTTGAGGGGCGAAGTCGAAGTACCTTAGTACACCAGTAGGTATGAAACAAAGGTTACTATTTACGTATTCAGGCCTAATCAAGCTAATCGATAATGCCAAGAGAGATTCCGTTTCGGCGACCGTACAAAGACTATTCATTAGAGCTGCACCGGGTAGCCGTCTAGTCCACCGTATTACTGCTCCGTGCTCGTGTCAGTAACAATATCCATGCATCCCCTGAAATACCTCTAATGCTGGAGCCTGAGTAATGAGAATGAAGAAAAAAAAATCTCGCGAGTTGGCGTCTGACTACTGGTAGTTGATTTAAATTATCTACCTAGGTACTACACTATATTCAAAAGTTTAGGGGTTTACTGGGATGTGGTAGATAATAGTCATAATAAATCTCCATTTTATAGGACTTTGGAGCAGTATTACCGGTGTAAAATATGTAGATCTGCCCTTCCCCTTCCTAATCTCACGATGTTCTTGTGCTAGAGTACTATGACGTTAGCAGCAGCTCTGCGGTGTAGGAGAGCAGGACCCCCAAAACAGCAGAATTCTTGTCTTCATAATTTCTTCACACCTCCTTTTCACATCCATTCAATTCACTTTACCTTACCTTGAAAACTCTTCCTCCCTGCTTTGCCTCCCAGTCTGTCTCTACCTGTCTTTGTAGAAAAGAGACACGACACATAGACTGTACAACAAAACCAAAACAAAACCTGCAGACCTTTCTTTGCACACTTTGATCGACCTGATCTGTCCTGTACCTTACCTTTGCTTTGCCTCTTCACACACCCGCCCAACATGTTTCGATCTCAATTGATCCGACAAACAGCTCGCGCTGTCAGAGCCTCCCAATCCACAGTTGCAACACGCACATCCCCTTCCCTCCCTTTGTCACTAAACCGATCTATTCACGCCACCTCTTCCCTCCGCCGCGACGAGAAGAAAGGGGAAGAACATGCGGGTTCCTTCGCTCGTACCGATTCGTCCGTCCAGGTCGAGTATCCAGATGAGCAGGATCTGCCATCGAGTACCCCCGTACAAGGACGAGGTGGTCTTCATTTCAAGCGTACCCTGGCCTCCTTCTCCCTAGAAGGCAGAGTCGGCGTTGTCACTGGTGGTGCAAGAGGTCTAGGTCTTGTCATGAGCCAAGCAATGGTCATCAGCGGAGCAGACGTTGCCATTGTCGATCTCAACAGTACGTTTCAATTCCAGCTTAGAACAAGGGATGCTAATTGCTTTTTACAGAGGAGGAGGCGCAGAAGCAGGCTATTGAGCTTATGGAGTCTTTCAAGAGAGAGAACCCTGGAGCAGACAAGTATGAAACAGCATTGTCTATTCAAAGCATTCGCTAATTCATTTCCAGGATCCCCAAGGTCACCGCACACTATGCCGACGTTTCCTCCCAAGAGTCCGTCGAGGCCTCCATCGCCGAGATCATCAAGGCCCACGGCAAGATCGACAACTTGGTCACTTCCGCCGGATTCACTGAGAACTTCGAAGCTATCAACTACCCTATCGACCGAGTCCGCAAGCTTTGGGGCGTGAACGTGGATGGTACATACTTGTTTGCAATTGCAGTTGCTAAGCACTTGATGGAGCGAAAGGCACCCGGAGCCATGGTCTTTATTGGCAGCATGTCTGGCGCTGTTGTCAACGTTCCCCAGCCGCAAGCACCATACAATGCAGCCAAGGCTGCTGTCAGACATCTGGCCTCCAGTTTGGCTGTTGAGTGGGCTGGTGCTGGCATTCGTGTCAATGTTATCTCTCCAGGATACATGCTTACGGCATTGTAAGTGCCGGTCACCATAAAAACAATGAGCTCTGCTAATAAAATATAATTCAGGACCAAGAAGATCCTCGATGAGAATCCAGATCTCAAGAGGCACTGGACCTCCCTTATTCCCCAGGGTAAGATGGGTCAACCTGAGGATTTGATGGGTGCGGTCACCTATCTGTCCTCTGATGCTGCGTCCTATGTTACTGGAGCAGGTGAGTAGATATACTTTGATAATCCCTTTTATGATCCTCGCTAATCATGGTGCGGCAGACCTGAGAGTTGATGGTGGTTACACCCTCACATAGATTCACGTTATTGTCTACGTACTTTGTGACTTTGAGTTTACGGTTTTTTTAGAAAGGGGGTTTGAAATTAGTTTACCAGGTTAGCGGCATGCGTTTATAGATTGCAAGTCGAATTCCCATCTCGAGTGCAGGTAATGGATCTACATCTTCCAATACCTAAACTGAAGATCTCTGTTCCACTATGATTGTTATGGCGCCGGTATGCTTGAGCTTTGAAAATGATATTCATCTTAATCAAACAGCCACTCCAGGGATCCGTGAAGTGTACGGGAGGGCGTAAAAATACGTAATCTGAGTCTTAATTAGAATTCGCTCAATCGCGGGGAAGTCTTATTCATCTTTCGAGTACCACAAGCTCACAAGTAGTACGCAAGGCAAGGTCATACGCCATAGCAAAATTCGTCTGCAAAGGCACGCGAAGCACTTTCTGAAAACCACCTAGTCTCGTCCAAAGTGGTGGGGGTGTATCTAAGACATGCATATGCTCCCCCAGACAGCCAACTCAAGTGCAGGCAGGGAAGAGGAAATTGTGTGGCTATAGCTTCAAATCGAGTAGGTCGAAAGCGTGGGCTCCCTCGCATGGATACTGCCGGTGCAAGGATCGGGCAGGGAGGAACGTGGGGTCGGTTTGGGCGTGGGGGGTAAGCCAAGGCTTTAGAAGCAACGTTCTAGAAGCATTTGAGGTTATTGGTACAGGAGGTTACGGTTTGACGGTCAGATGATGGTGAAGCAGCATGCGGTGTACTGTATGTAGTGACGGGAGGGGAGGGAGATAGGAGATAGATACCTAGATAACCCACGAAGGATTCTTGTGTGTAATTGATTCAAAGATTGCACAATGGCGACCTGTCTCCTGTCCTCTCTGATAGATCTCTGGAGCGCGCGCCGATGTTCATGTTCACCAACAGGGAGCTGTGCTACGAGGCAGGCAACATTTGATTTGAATGAGTGGTCTTGAGGTGCCCGGCTATGTCACTACTACAATCCCGCGTGTCACACGACGTAATGCGCTACGACCGAAGTCATCCAGGGGAAGGGGAATACAGGCACACGAGGTCAGCAGCTCAGAAGTTTACCGGACCTGAGGTTGCTACGAAGCTGCTGCCGCCTCTTGTGGAAGTTGAACCGCCCAAGCGGGAAAAGGTGTGCCGTTAGCTGGCACAGATGTCACCCAATGTACAGAAATCCTGACAGGCAGGACAAGTAGGATAGTATGCCATAGCATGGCGTAGGTACCGTAGCTGAGGTAGCGGTGAGAAGGGAAGGTTGGCGTTGGTATAGTCTGGGGAAATACTTCGTAGCTCGAGTATGAGATGAGATGAG
Organism: Gremmenia infestans; assembly: GCA_032629725.1. Lineage (NCBI taxonomy): Eukaryota > Fungi > Ascomycota > Leotiomycetes > Helotiales > Hamatocanthoscyphaceae > Gremmenia > Gremmenia infestans. The sequence goes on from JAFEVB010000012.1 coordinate 352,547, forward strand.
ATGAGATGAGATGGACAGTGCGGAAGCCATCGTCGACGTTAGCATCGGAAAGAGGCGGCATGCAAGCCACTTCTATCCTGATCTGACCTGAATCCTGAGGATAGCCATGGAGTAGTCGAATAAGAACCATTGTCTTGGGGTGTGGTGTGGATCAGATTAGGCCTTGCTCTGCTCTGCCAACTCACCATGCCTAATTCTATGAAGTAGTTTGTATCTTTATATTAGTATGAATCTTGTTTTGAAGTACTCCCAAGTACCTTTTATTCCCGTCTAGTTCTACCAGCAATCCCAGTAATAGGGTTGGTGGAAACGCCGCGAACCAGGTATATAGATTAAGATTACTCTGCTCTGTAAATAAGTAACCCACTGACTGTTCCGGATCTCAAGGAAAAGGTAGTCAGTAGTACTATATGTCTATACCTAAGGTAGGTATAGATACAAGTAAAACGAGGTTGATTATACAGCGAGGTGAGAACCGTGAGATGCAGGTTGCAGTTGCATTGCGTTGCTTAGATCATTCTGGCAGTTCCGAGGGCCATGTACCTTGTACCTTGCACCTTATATCGAACCCCTCCATCCGAGGCCCTGCAAACCTATAACTACAAGGCAAGGCAAGGCAAGGCAAGGTTCTACTGGCGCGTAGCTCTGGCTCTCTCCGAACCTCCAGGAGGTAGGTACTTTATTATTCCTCTCTCTTAAAATCTACTTATTGTCCCAATAAGCTGCCTGTCTCTTCAAGCATTCAACTCCAGCCCAACTCCAGCTCCAGAAAGTCAACTGATACCCACCCACGATAGCCCCCCCTTAGGTTTCTGCTACGGCCGATTTCAAAACCAGATACACCGCTAATTGAGGTATTACCTAGGGCGAGGGTGAGCTCTCCGCATCTAATCCGGACCGGAGTAGCTAAGTTTGAGCCGAGCGAGCATCCACTTGTTTTACCTCGTCACCTCATTTTTTCTAGAAAATTATATTATACTATACCGTACTATACTGTACACTTGAAAGACAACAGCCCAATACCCGCCACCCGCCAGTTCCTATAATTGCTGCTAGCTTTACTTATTTCTCGGTGCCACAAAAGTAAAAAGTAGGACAAGTGACGGACTTTTATCTCAATCGGACTCTGGCAACGTTGGAAACGAGAGCATTATCTCTTCGTGGTACTGGTACTGGTACTGGCGGTATACTTACAGTGTTGCGTGTGTCCCTGGATCCTCGTCCCGTGCCGGCACTTACCCAGCTGTTTCGTCATTATTTCCTCGTTAGTCTGAAGAAGCGGTTCCCTGGATGAGGGTCCTCTGGTGATAGAAACGCAGCACACCTTCGGGGGTAGCTCGCGTGGGAGTTGCCACGAGAATGTCGTTCGTAAGAAATGCGCCAGGCATTGAGGGCAGTATAGAATCGGTGGATATCGATCCCTTGGATCCCGCGGATATTGCAAGGCTTTGGAAAGGTAGGTGGCTCAACAAGATCCCTGGTAGTTCTTCGAGTAGTCCGATCTGATCTCTGCCAGTATACACAACCACGAAGCGAAGACTCCTTGATCCCACGGCCGAGCGTTTGGAGAACTACTGGTGGCGCATATGGGGCAGTAGGAAGCGAGAGCTGAAAGGTGCAATGGTTGCACGCCTCTTTGCCCAGATATCGGATGGCTACACCTTCGTACCACTGGGAGGACCGCCAAATCTTGATGCGGCTCCGCCATTGGTATGAACTATCTGCTCGCCCAAGATGTCGTACCCTACTGAATTTGGAACTTAGGAGAGAAACAATCGATTTCGATCCGGAGCTTCAAGCGCTACAACTCTCCACCAACCTTCCCAGAGCAGACCGAGTACCACATCCGCGACAATACCTAGAGCTCCAAGGGCAGTGCCACATCCCATTCTCAAAAAATCAAGAGGTCCTTCTAATTCCGGCCCACGTCCAACTGCCCGTTTCGTTTCACCACATGAATCCGAGAGAGAGACAGAGCCGGATTCCCCCGTCAGTACCAATTCGCATGTGGTCGTACAGCCTCCCTCACCCGATCCAGAGAGCATCAAGAATGATAAGAAGGCATCTGTACTTCCAGGATTGAAGAAGGCAACGAGTTTTGTAGCATCCAGTGCCGCAAAGAAAAAGCGGCCCGTGGTAGTTCGTCGACAGAGCTCACAGAACTCGCAATCATCAACAGACGCGGCTCATTTGTCAGGATCAACGCAACCACCATCCCAAAGGACCGCTTCTACAACGTCGGAACAGGCCCAAGCGCGAAGTAAACATTCTGTACCATCAAAGTTTCAAGAAAACTTCTCGCCCTCGAATCGTTCTTCGGCCAGTTCTAGTACTCAAAAACATCGAGCAGCATCAAAAACTTCTGACTCGAAACGCAACTTGTCACACAAAACTTCTGTTGAAAAAGGCCTAAATCCAAAGAAGCAGGAAGCCGAGGCAGGCCCTTCTAATCGTCTTCGTCCGGTTGAGCATAAGCAGGATGAAGTCGAAGAACTTACGTCTAGTGAGCTTGAGCAACTCGAAACACAGAGGACACTACTTGAGCAGGCAAATTCTTCGACCGAAAAGCCCCCACGATCCCCTTCCACCGACCGAGCCCTGCTTCAGCAGACATCATCAAAATCAAGATCTGATAATGATCGTAGTGGAGATACAGGCGGCCTACGCATGCCTCTACATAACTCAAAAACCACTTCAAGTGCGGCACCAACGCTTACGACAGCGAATGGGCAACTCGATCTCAAGGACCCTACTGTGGATAAGTCAGGACCAAATTCCGTTTCGACCTCATCTTCATCTATAAATAAGGGCAAAGGTAGAGATTCCGATGATACATCGCGATCGTTCACCAAACGGCTAGTGCAACCTGCCACGCAGGCGAAATCGGAGCCCATGGGACCATTAAGTCGAAGCAAAAGCCAGCTTACCCTACTACTTGAAAAAGATCGGTCAAGGGGGTCAGGTGATCAAACATCGAATGGCAAGAAAGAATAGAAGGCGGGTTCTTCTGAGATATATAGAACTTATGGTCCGTTCTTGTGCATAACCTTCATGAATAAATGGATAGGGAAGGGTTTAACGCGTGGGAAAAGTCTTGTGGTGGCTTTTGAACCAATAGCGTCGTTTTTGCATCGTTTGGCGCTGTGGCCCAGTTCATATGGTGTTGCTACAGGTATACTTATATTGCATTTTCACCGGCGTTCTCTGCGGTACAAGCTCGTCTTAAATGGACTTAAATGCATAGCTTGGGGATACACAAAAGTACAGATGGATATACATGTGCTACGCAGATTTCGAGCAACTGGCCAATTAGGATTTGGTGAGGTTCTCGATACCCTCTAGGTATCAGTATTGCTAGGTTTTACGAGAGTATATGAATGTGTGGTGCTGGTAACCAAGCACTTTACTAGAAAACCACACATATTCACCCGCCAAGTTGGCGGGAGCCTCATTTCACACTCCCCGTGCTTCTTGTCAGTGTATAAAGTGTGGCTGGATATAGCTATGGAGAACGATATAATGATCTGTTCTGTCCAATCACCCCTGTTGCGGACTGAATTGTTTCAGTATTCCCTACAGAGTTGACAAAGCGAATTAGTAAACAGAATCTCCGATATGAGAGATTAGAAAGAAAGAGCCAAAAATCATATCGTAACTTCTCGCATCCCACTAACTTCAACAAGTTGGCGCTGCAAGGCACAGCACAGCCAGCACAGCCTACAAGGTAGACATGCAGCGCCTCATAATTCAGATCCTTCGAAGCCATCACAATGACTCCATCTCCCATCCTGTTTTATTTCCATGCTATTTATTTATCTATCTGAATACTAAAATCTATTCAAGCTCTCCTCAAGTGACCCCGTAGATCTCTTTCAACCATGGTTTTCTTCTTATCATTAAGAGAGTCCACGCAAAGACCTGGAACAATCGAGCCAGACATCGTCCCATCTTCATCTTCCCAAGCTAGCCTACTTCCTGGGGTACCGAAATCGACGTTGGAGTCCACAACTTCGTCCTTTCGGCAATATATCACGACTTGGGATTTCAGCGACCGCGCTGCGGTGCTACGACGACTTGCCTGTGTCCTGGCGATATGTTTTCATGTTCCGATGAATATACTTTCTATGCTGAGTCATGGTATTAGTATTCTGATGTTTGTCTGGATCGTGTTGAGCCTTCTCAATCTCCTCTGTGTTGCGTACTCGTTGTGGAGCCTCGGTCTGTTCATACCTGCTTCATGGCACCTTATCCATCCCCATTGCTGACCGTCCCTTATAGATGTTATGCGGGGCCAGAGACTATTCTACTCCAAATTGTACGTTATATCTGAAAACAGTCCCGTCCGATTTCAATTGCTAGAGTAGCAGAAGACATCGCGATTCTTAGGGATCGCCGGCTAATTGCTCACAGGTTCAACCGCCACCATTTCGACTACGTGATTCTCGCGCTCTTGTTGATTTACGGATTCTCGTTCTTCGTATTCCTGTTTGTGAAATTTGACCACCATTACAGTACGTCGTGATTAAATAGTGCGGTTTGCTTTTGGAGCCGTGGCAGGAAGATTATTTTCTTATATCTTGTCTTCGGGCCTTGGTATTTTTCTGAGTGTATTTGTGTTGATACTGACACATCATTTGACAGAGATTACTTTCCTACGTATTATTTGGCCCTGCTTGATCTTGACGGACATTACATGCTTTGTTGCGGGATGGGTTGCAACTTGGAGAGATGTCGATGCTGCACCTTTGGGTTGAAAATGATAAATTGTTTGGGCTGTGTGGTTTTCAAGATCAAACTTCTAGACATAGGGTTTGTGTTTAGGTAGGTGCGGTTCTAGGGGCTCTTAGAGATACAGGTTTGGTTTCGGTCTCGGTCAGTTTCCGTAGTATGTAAGAGTGGACTACTTGTTTTGGCATCTGATCGCGCTGTTTTGATACAAAAATGAATGGTTTTTCTGTCTGTCTTTGCCGGCATCGCAGGCTCCAGTTCTTTGGAATGTTTGCTACGCCATCATGTTGTCATAGCTCTCGGGTGTAAAGCCAATTTTGAAACGATGGCCAAATACAAAGGATCGGACCGAAAGTATAAGTTTGTCTTACCAGTAGATCATTAATCTTGATTCTCGGGAGCAAGAGAATTCCACAACCAATCGTCAGTGCCCTCAATATCCATATCATTGTAAAACCCCTGACTTAAGTCCGGCAGCATCTGATCCAAGCCATCAGAGAAGACCGCATTTGAGCTCTGCGCTATAAATTGATTATACCAGTCGACCTGTGGTGAGACATGAGACGCAGCCTCTTCTACCTCATCGCTCCCGGGTGCACTGTCATCATGCCGAGCGTCTCTCTGCCAAGTCACGCTTTGATTCTGAATTGGCTCAATGTCAAAATCGGAGATAAGTCCCGGCCGATCAGTCTCAAAGAGTGTGGCTAGCATTTGCTGTAACTGCTGCAGCTCAAACTTACGACGTTGTGCTGGAACACTGCCGTGAAATACCATCTCGTCAAGGATACTGTGGATTGCTTCGCCTATGTTATTCTCCCTGATCCTCAGGTGTGCGCATTCGAGGGTTGGAATGACAGCTGTAGCGACAATGAGCACGAAGCCAGAAGAGAATGCGCTCTCGAGGTCAAAAGGGAGGAAATATTCTACAAATAGCATTAGTGGGGTATGTGGAGGGTCAGTAAGACCATTTATACCAAGTAAGTCATTGGTTCGTAAATCTGTTAGAATCTCTAGACATTTGGTTGCTGATTCGATGCAAGTCTGAAGCAAAATCTGGATCGGATCCGCGAGCTTTCGTGGTTGACTAGTGTTATTGCTGGCAGATGATTCAAGTTCTTTGCGAAGAAGGCAGAGAATTAAAGGCCTGATTGCTAAGACTATGCACTGCGATAACTGTGTCAGTTGTGATCCTGTGGTCTCTTTCACAAACATACCTGGTTGTACGAGAGGTGTAAACCAGCTTCCACACGCGATATACTACCAAGCGGTCCTTTGATACTCGAGTGCGGTATCTCCTCAATCTTGATAGCCACTTGCTGGATGCTCTTGAGTACTGACTGGGTACGTTTCAAGAAAGTGGAGTCTAGTCTGCCTCCACTGCTATAGACAGCTGCCAGCATCTGTCAGTATATTTCTGTGGAGGATATATTAAGCTTACTATTCAACACGCGTGCAATGACGCGCGATAGCTGCACATTCATGCTCAGAACTGCTGCTCTGTAAACGTGTGTTCTTTCTGGTGGCAAAAGGGCAGTAATATCTTCGTCTTGAATCGATGGTGGACTGCCCATCGTTGCAGAGAAGCGCCTGTCGAGTATATATACAGCCCACCAAATGTTACGCCACCGTTGGGAGAGCTCGGGTCCAAGATATTCTACCGGCATCTCTCGGTGCATACCTTGCACTATAGCGATGCGCAGCGCTTGTCCAATCTGAACAACAGTGAGCAGTCAAGCGGCAACGAGGACAATCGCTTACATAGCTATACGCTGAACATCGCATATCTACTGACTGTAGATACAGAGAAATCATGCATAACGTCTCTATAGCCGGCACGGGTTCAGAGTAGAGGGATTCGCTACTCGGAAGTAGATTCATTGCCCGCACAAAAAAGATTGATCCCGGTGGTGTAGAATCTGTCCTGCCTTATTGCAGAAATGCTTTGCCGAATGCAATCACAAGCAAAAATTGCACGTACCACAACCTTGACTTGGTTGCGACTTGGGCAGGAGAACTATAGAAGTCGTGCAGAGTTTTGGTAAATTCGATCTCGTCGAAGAGATTGAATGTCTGACAGATATTAAACTTCACGGTATTTGTAAGATAAAGTGCAAGATCAAGGGTAGGAAGACCACTGATATCTGGAGGCAGCGCTGCCTGACAGTTTCTCAGGTCCAACATGTATGCGCTAGCGTCGAAGTTGACCACTTCAATGGATTCTGGCTGGTTGAGATGGTCACGGATCAAGTTCATTACCCATTGACTGAAAGACCAGGTGGAAGAGTGATCAAGATATCCTGGCAAAAATTAGTAGCAAGTTGTCGAAGGGCGCTCTCACAGTCTGACGTGGTCTTCCATGACTATCTTTGATATATGTGGACTGCTCCAAGACGAGTGGGTTGTATAGAGGTAATGAAGTTTCATCTGTCGAAGAAGCGCGAGTCTGGGAAATGTTCTCATCTGATTCGGGATATGTTGATGAATTCTCTTCTCCATCGTCTGAGGTTTGATTAGATGCGATAAACCCTCCCAGCGATGAGGGACATACGTGGATTCTCGTCATCAACTTCCACAATTGTAGCTGATCTATTACTAGTTGCATGTACAACTGTAGCGTCTTGTTTTGCCTGGTGTGATCGAGCCCGACGGCCAGAGTGACGCTCGACTTTCCTTCTGAGCTCTCGAAGGTATCTGAAAACAATTTCGGTTACAAACTACCCCTGAATGATAACCTCGTACGCTCACTTCTCAGAGACTAGAACTTTCCGCCCTTCGGACTCGAAAGCGCATTGAGCAGAGTGCTGTGTACATTTGTCACAGGGTTGCTTTCCAGAGCACTTTATCTTCCGGCGCCTACACCTCTCACAGCTTCGAGAGGTGGATTCGGTTCAGCATTGCTAATGCATGTCTGAAGACAACGTTGGGATGGGAAACTCACGCATTGGCAACACGCGTTTGCCGTTGGTCCATCTTTTACGGCCATTCATTTTATCATATATGGGTGTACTTATTGCAAGGTCGTTTGAAGTGGAGACGATTGACATTCGGAAGGCGTTCTCACAATCACATACATGCAGGTACAGGTAGATGATCAACGTCACGTGCTAGTATCTGAACGCGGAACTTCAGTTTAGAAGGGACGATAAATGGGATATACAGGAGGTACAGATGTTTAACAAGCACAAAGCCCAGGATAGCATATGACATACAGGGCGCTATACCTTATCTGAATGATACTTAATCACGTGGTGCTTAGCGATTAACTCGAGAAACATTCATTCAAGATAAATGTTGTCCATTGACGGTGCAACGATGTTTATTTTGCATTCTCTTTGCATGTCCCTGTTTGGGTATCACCTCTTCTTGCTCAAGTTGCGGGACTGGTAGGCAGCCTCCATAATCGCATCTGCAAATGCCGTCCTCACACCAGCAGATTCCAACTTCAGCAAGGCTCGTATGGAGCAGCCACCGGGCGAAGCAATCTCCTCCCTCAGCACCGATGGATGGTGACTGTGTGTCAACAACTTGATATTGCCCATGACAGCCTGAATCACAAGCTCCGTCGCATCACTGCGCTTCAATCCTTCTGCTACACATCCGTCAAGCAGTCCATCAAGGGGCAACATCATGAGCGAGCCAGAGCACCCAACTAAGACGGCTGCGATATCAAAATGAGCCTCAGCTACCGACTTTACCTGGCCAACCTGTTCAAATACCCATTCCGTAATGGCCTGAAACTTGTCCGGAAGCGCTGGTGTTGGTGTTGCGAGCACTGTCATAGACTCCCGGATCTTGGCTGCCATATTTGGCATGCCTCTGGCAATGTGACAGAGCTCACCTCTATATTCGTCTCCAGCGCCATATACACATTCCTTCAGGGCGCCCGTCGGTATACCAGCGAGGATGCTAATCAGAAGCTTTCCAGCCAACGCTTCTCGAACGCCATCTGCTTGGAGAATATCGTTGCGCACTATTGGCTTACAACCCAGTATTATGATATCTGCCTCGCGCATTGCCTTGACGTTCTGGTCTCGGGATACCTCAATACGGGAAATATGATTCTCAAGTGTTGAAATCACTCGATCCGCGGATTTCTGAGCTCGTACACAAGCGATGACTCGGGAGACTTGAGGTGAAGCTATCGCTGAGCTACCTTGATTGCCGGCAGTGGATTCGAGGATGCCCAAGGCGATTGATGCTCCCATGGTACCTAGAAGAGAAACATATTAGTAGGCAGCTACAATTATGCCTGAATAACGTTCTACCCACCACATCCAATAACCGCAACAGTAAGTGGTTTGCTCATAATTGCGGAAGCTGCTATAGTTGACTGATGAGAAAGGAATATGGTACAAAATGTACTCAAATCTGGGCGATAAAAGGGGATCGTTCTTTTCAGCTCGGTATCAACATGGATCGGTATTACTATATGAGAACGGCCACAATAGTTGGAGCGCAACTATCTTTACGATTTTTGAGCTTGGAACATACCCACCCCCAGCGATCAACAGTGGGACAGCGAGAGGGTCAGCTCTCTAAGCGAACCCCCCATCCTCGTTATTGCCATGATTGTTGTACAGTATCTGGGCAGTTGCGCGGAGGGGGAAGCCGCCGCGGCTCACCTCCCCGCCGCTAGCAAGTACTTGTTAGGCCAATGTCAACCCCTGATATAACGGATCATCTTGCCGCGATAGAAGCAACCCCGTTCTCCTTCCCCAAGTTCGCATGGTCTGACTATCCGAGCTGCAGATCTAAGAAAGGGCGCATTGTAGTACAATGTGACAGTATTTTAGCCGGCTGATAATGGTCAGCTATTGCCTTGGATCTCACAGCATAAGTATATATTCTATCTGCCTGTAGCTACATTTATCTCCCCATCGCTGTTTACTTGACTTTTTCTATCCTCACTCCAATAACCAAAATCATGTCTAAAACATTCCCAACGACAGTCATCATCGTGGGTGCGGGGGTCTTCGGCCTCTCTACTGCACTTGCCATCTCTCGCCGTCATCCCGACACGCAAGTCACTATTATTGATCGCCATACACCCCCAGTGCCAGATGGTACAAGTGTTGATACGAGTCGTATTCTTCGACCTGGTAAGTTTTTCCCGTTTTCAGAGTCCTCAAACTTTCCTGATTAGCTCGGGCTAGATTACCTGGACAAAGACTATGAGCGTTTAGCTGTCAAAGCACAATTGATCATCAAGAATGATCCCGAGCTCAAGCCATACTACTTGGAAAACGGTTTCACTTTTTGTGTCGATGGCGAGCCCGGCTCTTTGAATTCGCTGTGGGATAACATGCTTCACAAGCTCAAGACTAGGCACCCAGAAACGGCATACGACCAGTTTGATACACCAGATGATATATATCGCCATTTGCACGGAATGGACTCTACTTCAGTACCAAGCGTCAACTTTTCAGGTCCACGAAAATGGATCAAGGGATTTACCAGCAAGAGGTGTGCTACAGTCAATGCTGAGGCAATGATCAAGGTATACTATGGACGCTGCGCCACGCAACCGAACATCGATTTCAAGATCGGCATGCCAGTCGATTACCTACTATACAGCCAAGATAAATCTTCAGTAGAGGGTGTAGTTCTGGAGAATGGACGCAAGATCATGGCTGAGATGGTGGTCGTTTCGGCTGGTCCATGGTCGAGCCGCCTCGTCAACCTCAATCAGGAAATGCATGCAAATGCAGTGCAGGCTGTCTATTTCAAGTTCACGCAGGAGGAGTACGAGCAGTACAAGAATATCGCATGCCATACGAATATCAAGACCGGCCTGAATATTTATCCTCCTATTGGCGGCCTGCTCAAGGTCGTGAGACGATAGACAGGTCTTCGCAACACTACCATACTCAAAGACCCCGAAGATCCCACCAAGTTCTACAGAGCATCGTATCCTTTGACAAAATTAGATGACCCCTTTCAGACGGTGTCGTTCGCGATGGAACAGAGCATAAGAGATGAGTTGCGAGAGATCTTTCCTGCTCTTGTCGACAGGCCATTCTTCAACACGAGATTCTGTTGGTATGTGAATGAACTGTAGAATCTAAAGCTTATGTGCTAATTAAAGTATCACAGGCAAGAACAGACAACTAATGGCGAGTTCCTCGTTTGTCCTCATCCGCGCTTTGCCAACTTGCAAATGGCGACTGGAGGATCGTTACACGCATGGAAGTTTCTTCCTATACTAGGAGATTTTGTTGTAGATTCGATGGAAGGGAAGCTCGGCGAGACTATGAGACACAAGTGGTCGTGGGAGTCGAAGTCGGAGAAGAAGCCGAACGAGCTTTGCTTCATGGAGGAGGACGCGCTTCAAGAGTTCCAACAAGTCACTGGGAGTAGACCACGTTTGTAGGTGGCGGTTGAAATTGTCAGAGCATTGCAGTGGGAGTTTTAAAACCCCCAAGATTCGTTCCCTGTTGCCAGAATCTCATGTTTGTGCGTCATACATAATTTGTTTATTAAGTTTCCTTTAGATAAATTTGTTGAGGTGCCTCAAACAGTTGCTAAGCCTAGAAAGGGGTGCGAGTTGATCCGATTGTCACTCTGTGGGTACAGTGCAGCTCCTCCTTGAATGGTCTGGAGAGAAAACGGAAGCCCATCAAGCAGCTAAGATACACGAGTCACCACATTGGGATCTAGAAAATAACAGTCTGGGTTTATCTCCAAAATGCCCCCCTCAAAGACGCATATCGCTCTATTCTGAAGGCTGTAGATCTGTTTCGCACAGTGAATTTTCGTCCGTACTACTATTGCGCACCACGAATCCAGGTGTTTACCGGTCATCTCCTGGATCTTTTGGATGCACAGAGGTCTGCAACGTGCCAATTCCACTTACATCAAGCTAGAAACGAGGGGAAGATCAAACGCACAGGGAAGCGGGAGGGACACAAATTCTGTTTCTGAGCTGCTATGTCTCTAAAAGTATCGACGGGTATCTTTTTCTATGAATCTTGAAAGTCGCCGAGTTCTTTATCGTTCCAGCTAACATATCATTAGTAGACGTTCACTCAATATCAATGTTATTCACTTACTTCCAGAGCTTGCCACTCAAATTCCTCGGAGCGCCCAGAGCCAATCTTGCAATCACATTACCAGGCTGATCCGGTCGTAGAAGCTTCCCTTCCTCGTGAGCGCTCTTGAATTTCCGGACATCTTTTTCATCCATGACAGTGGAGTGGCTTCGAACTTCCTTCTGCATTTCGGTATCAACAACACCAGGTCGGATCGCTATTGTGGTAATATCAGGCTCTTCGGCGGTGAGAGTCAGTGCCAGATGGTTCAAAGCAGCTTTGGAGGAGCCGTATGAGCCCCATGTGGAATACGCGCTGACTGATGCCCCTGAAGATGTCATGATGATACGACCATGTGTCTGGCGGAGAGGGCTAATAACAGGTTTGATCTGAGTTTGTATGCTCAGTTATGATTCTCCACGGCTTGGGAGAACTTACAAAAGCTAAAGCACTGAAGAAATTGACATCAAATGCGCTTCTCCACTCCTCCGGGGTACTATCCGCTACACGTTTGACGGGACTGAGAGTGCCATGGTTTAGAATCAGCCCGTCTATGCGAGAGAAGGATTTTAAGGCGAGGTCAATAGCCTTCGGACCATTCTAAAAGACAGTAGTATCAGCAAGTAAACCTCGCTTTGTGTAATGAGTTGGTCAGAAGATGAAGATCTCGAGGACGGATATTGCATTACTCAAAAACCAACCCTTGCAAGCAGACAACGACAGCTGTCTTCATCGCATCCAATAATTCAAGTTCCTAGATGCTTACCTAGAAATGTGTGAAGTAATTGAGCCAATGGCTTGGCGACCTTTGTTCTAGTAAAGATAACTCGCCAATACTTTATAAAAAAACAGGGAGAGTTTGATGTATGATTGGGAAAGTACGTACGGAGAAATCAGTAAGATCAACAGCAAGATATTCAACCTGGCCAGGATACTCTGACTTCAGCTTTTCCAGGGGTTCGGCACTTCTTGCTACAAGGACCAGTTTGTGGGATGTTTTGAGGAGGTACTCGGCAATAGCAAGACCGATTCCACGGCTTGCCCCTGTGAGGACGATGACTTTGGACTCTGACATGGCCTGGAATATCTTGCTTTGAAAACAAGGAAAATTGTATAGAGAAGTGAAGACGGGACGGGAGGAAAGGGTTGTGGGTGAGGAAGAAGGTTTGAAGTATGGTGGGGTAAAATATAGCTACCCCTGTCGAGTGGCTGAAGGCTGCTGTCAGAGCATGGAATCTTCTCAATATGCAGCTTCAGCTTCACTCACATTACAGCTTCTTCAGTTGATAACATGGCACAATCAATCGTGATCCTCGGCTCAGGAATCATAGGCGTCTCCACCGCATACTATCTCACTGAAACTTCGCCCGCCTCCTCAATCCACCTCGTCGAACCCTCCCCGGAACTCTTCGCCTCCGCATCAGGTTTCGCTGGCGGATTCCTTGCCGCAGATTGGTTTTCTCCCTCCGTCGCGGCCTTGGGCAAGCTCAGTTTCGAAGAACATAAACGGTTGGCAGAAGAGTTTGGCGGGAGGGAGAAGTGGGGGTACTCGAGGAGCACTGGTTTGAATTACACCGCGTTGAAGGGATCGAGTATTGGAAAAAGAGGAGACGATTGGCTACGACAAGATTCAAGCAGGTCGGATACAGCTGTAGGATTGAGTGAGTTTGCTGATAGCCACACCGGACTGTTGGGTCCGGAATGGCTTTCAAGGAGCGCTGGCGATGAAATCGATTCAATCAGTGAAGGCAGCACAGCTCAAGTGTGGGTTCGAAGCTTTACCAATTCAACTCAAGAGCTGAATAATATTATTACTGACTTTTCTTGCAGAGATCCTCGACGATTATGCCAATTCCTTCTCGCAGCCTGCTTAGAGCGAGGAGTCCAGCTTCATCACCCAGCAAGAGCTGAATCGATCGATAAAGACGTGCGAGACGAATTATCAAGCATCCGACTTGTGAATACTAAAACCAATATGGTCTCGGATATTCCGTGCTCGAAGATTCTGATTGCAGCTGGGGCATGGTCGACGCAGGTGTTCTCCACGTTATTCCCAACCTCGCAAACGAAAATACCTATATCGAGTCTTGCGGGCCATTCTCTAGTTGTACGCTCACCTAGATGGAGCAAAGAACACGAGGGGAAAGGCTGCCATGCGATTTTTACAAGCGACGAAGACGGATATTCGCCAGAGCTGTTTTCCAGGATGGGTGGCGAGATATATATTGCGGGACTGAATGATGCATCTCTGGCATTGCCTGAATTAGCTACCGACTCCAAAATTGAGGAGGGTGCTGTGAACAAGTTGAAGAAGGCGGCCCAAAGACTCCTGGGAACAACCGAGAAGCTAGAAGAAATCGAGGTTGTCAGAAAAGGATTGTGTTTTCGTCCTGTAACCAAGCAGGGTACGCCGATAATAGCAAAGATCCATGATGAGAACCTAGGAGGATTGAGTACACGAGGAGCTGGCGAAGGCGGAGTTTGGCTAGCCGCTGGTCATGGTCCTTGGGGAATCAGTTTGAGTCTGGGGACCGGAAAGGTCATGTCAGAGATGATTCTTGGGAAGCCGACAAGTGTCGATGTTGAAGGGTTGAGACCTTGAACGAGACTTCCTAGGAGGGTTATCTTCGCGTAATATATTGCATTGGTGAGATCTATATCCACCGTCCCAGGATAATCACAGGCTAAGAGCTCCGAGACAATAAATTGCTTCATTGACGGATGGGAGGTGTCTCCTGGAATGTATTGCCTATGGACGTCAAATATGTGCAGGTCTTTTGCTCCAGCACGGCTCACCAAAGGCCAGATGAGCAAACTATTCTGCAAAGCTTGTATTATACATCACTGTATATTCAGAATTGCAGTGTTGTTCCTGACTTCAAAAGCACAAGTGTGCCCACATGGAACAACAAACAGGGACTACGCTTACTTTCACCGCTCCTGCTGTCTTGTCGGGCCTCATATGACCCATGCTCAGGGGCAATGAAGAACGGAGCGTTCCTATTTAATAGGGAATTGATACAGAAAGTAAATATACCGACTAAAAAATTCCTGAATCAATGAAAGAGAGCTTTCTAGGTTTCTACACAGAAGGTTGAACTTTCAGCCAAGCTAACGAGCATCATGCGAACGCCGCTCACGTCTGTATCTCGATGATGGGGGTAAATGTCGTGCCCTAAAGATCCCATGGTATCCAATCGGCCCCCGGGGAAGACTTGCCATTAGTTTGACGAGTGGAGATAGAAATACTTCTAGTAAAATCCATTTGCGGAGATTAGCTCTCCCATCTCCTCGGAAGCGACAAGTCGGCACAACGCTCTGACTTGCCTTGCCTTGCAGAAGGTTCGTGAGCGAGTACTGTATGTACTGTACCTTTCATGGGTCAATTTCAACGCCCAAGCGGCAAACCCATTGACCAGTGGCATGTCTGGAACTGCAGTAATTGAAAGGCTTCAAGTTCCTGTAATTAGAATCCTGAAACTATTGGATGGCTGCGTTGATTCGGGCGGCCCACCAACCATTTAGTACGGGTGGGAATGATCCGTTGGAAAAGAGGCAAGAGCTTGTGAAGGTACATGCAGCTTGGTGCATGCATGGAAGCTTTGTCGTTGCATTAGGGGTAGCAGCATCACGGCAACACTTCCCGATCCATATATGGGGGTATCTCACGAGAAAGGCGTTGTATTCTGAAAATTTGATTACATTAGTTCTTATTTATTGCTCTGTACGGTACATGGCCTTCCCTTTCTTTATTCAGAATCGGTGCCGGGACTACTACGTCTACGACTCGGAAAATACCCCAGGCCAAGTGCGGTGCAGCGACGCAGCGATCTAAAACCCCCGTGCGTGCTGAAATCATGTGCTGAATTGATGGAAAAAATTACACCCATGGTCAATAAACATCGCGCGTCCAACCCGAACGATTCTCGGAAGCAGAGGGGTGTGCGAGTGGGAGCCCAGCCGAACAGCAGGGAAGCTGCTCCTTGAAGAAGAGAAGGGAGGTGAAAAAAGGTCTCGAGCTGGTGCGAGCATTGATTGTATCTACGGTATCTACTGGAGACTCAGACTTTGGTTCGACAGCGCAATGTCAGCGAGGGTATCTCAAAGGTTAGTGACCCCGCCAGAGTATCCAGGGGCTGCAACGGGTGCTAATCGGTCCTCTTATACAGAAGAGACTTTAATATTGTCGTCTTAGGCGCTGGTACGTGGATTACAAATTTCAGGAGGTACACAGGTCTCACAGCTGATCAATTTCTGCATTCTTAGGTGGCGTGGGCAAGAGCTGCCTTACTGGTGAGGCCAACACACCCAACACACCCAAGACCAAAATACTAAACGGTTTTCTAATATGTTTCTAGCTCAATTCGTTCAAAATATATGGATAGAGGCATACGATCCTACAATTGAGGACTCATACCGGAAGCAGATCGATGTTGATGTGAGTGTGGCCCTAGCTGAAACATCCGTCCTGCAACTGACCTTTTGAAAGGGGCGACAATGTATGCTGGAGATGTAAGAATCAGGCTCATCGCATGAACAGAGGCTCTGACTTACATTTATTAATAGTCTTGATACGGCTGGTACAGAGCAATTCAGTAAGTTAAATGGCCCAATCACGTGACTATTACTGACTTGCGGCAGCTGCTATGAGGTATGCATGAGAAGGAAGCAATTTATGACTCTGCTGACAGTCTACGCAGAGAACTATATATGAAGACAGGTCAAGGCTTTCTTCTCGTGTTCTCGATAACCAGTCAAAGCAGTCTCTACGAATTACAAGAGCTCCGAGAGCAGATTATCCGGATTAAAGACGACGATAATGTTCCAATCGTCATTGTAGGCAACAAATCGGATCTCGAAGAAGACCGAGTGGTAAGCAGGTCTAAAGCCTTCGCTGTTTCGCAAAGTTGGGGAAATGCGCCCTATTATGAAACATCTGCACGACGACGAGGTGAGCTTTGCCTTCGAATCCGAGATAATGTCGCTAATTAAGTACAGCAAATGTGGACGAGGTCTTTATAGATCTTTGCAGGCAGATAATCCGCAAAGACAATTCAGGATATACGTCGCATAGATATGAGGAGCCCGCTGTTGGGATCGGTGAACGAAGAAAAACCGGCGTTCGACGGACTAGAAAGCGGAAAAAGGACTCTGGAGGATGTACGATCTTATGAATCACAGCCAGAGTTCTAGACGAGACTCTTGGCAACGGCTTCTATTTCAATTCTATTGAGGCTGGTTTCTACAGCATAGATTGTCAGTCCTGGAGGCGACAGGACCAGAAATTCAAAGATTTCCCTTCATGTGAGGTGAATTAAGCTATAAAATGTTAGAGACAATGGATTGGAAAGCTACTTGGCTGTCTTTATGATTTGGAAATACAAAAAAAAGTCTTTGCAGCAAGCCAAAAGCAGCCAGTGATTTCTTTGTTGCGTGTATATCTGCAAGCGTAGACATATAGCACTCCGTTTGTCGCTTAGTTGATTATGTATGTATGATAGCTAAATAATCGAATCCAAGAATAATCCGGCAACATGAGATAAAAACATTCTTTTTAATAGCTAAAAAGATATTATTTCAAGGTTATAATGCAACCGCCGTGAATCGAACACGAACCTCCACCTTACAACTTGAATGGAAGGGTGGAATCCTAACCATTGGACCACGGAAGCGAGTGAAAACAACATATATGTTGATGTTTGTTGAGAAAATTTTGCTTAATTGAATATATGTAGAAAATATCTATCATAACACGACACATTGTCCGGCACTTTAGATGTAACTCTCCACCTCTTTTCAATTTCTTACTTCTTTTTGCTATTTGATATCTGAATCTAAATATATAACAAGAAGAAATTCTCGGACAAAGAAACCAAGAATATTATGTAAGCCTTGGACCAGAACTTTGTAATCCAAATCTGACGTGTTTTGTGACCTTGGAGAACACGGATTGGGCTGGCTATATGACATCAATTCATCAATCGTACCAAATACGTTTATTGTATTTTCGCAGAATCTAAATTCAATAGGCCTTTTATCACTAACTACCCGACTGATCTTCAGCCAAAAATCCACCTCTTTGAACCACCTACTTCCCCATCCGCTCCCCTTTCAGCGCTGCCACCGCCGTATATAAAATCTGATTTTCCTGTATCGGTATGTAGGACGTCGAGAGGTAAGGTAAGCCGAGACGTCGTGTTGCTATACTGAACCCTGACCTTGAATTTGGGTTTGAGGGAGTGGAAGAGAATGTGAGGTAGAGGCTGAGGGCGTGAAACGTCATTGGCCAGGGGATTTTGATTTTTCTATAAATATCTTTTGGGTGGTGTCGAAGGGATGAGGCATTGGGAGGATGAAAGGGATGAAGATAAAGGGGAGGCGGAGAGGAGAATGAGATGTCTTACCTGGGGGGATCATGTGACTGCTTCCCTTTTGCGGATCGGTTGCGTTGCACTGTTTGCATCCTAGATGCCTTACATTGCGATGGAGTGAAATCGTGGCTGATATTACCCAACTTTGCGGTTCAAAAACAGGAGAAATGCGCCATCCTAAAGGGCATCGATTTATACCTAATAGTCTCGCCAATCATCTGATGCGCTGTTCTTGTCACTGAGGGGAAATCAGGACGCTTCTCATCAAGCTGGCTCTATAAACGCAGCGAAAATTGAATAATCTGATGGCAACATAACAAGTTAACAGATGTTAATGACCCCACAATTTACCCACTACATACCTAGTATTGTGTTCATAACTTCAGCATGGGGTAGTTCTAGCATCACCTCGTCGGTATCACTCCAGGCCTTTTGTGGCTTCGTGTCTCACGAAGAGTAGCTATGAGATTGGTTGGGTTAGGATAAGAGTTCACTAGTTTCATTCTTCTCGAAGACGTAGCAGTTGTTATTAAAGTTTGAATGGCACAATCCATGTCTCACGATAAAAGAGATATATCAACTTTCGATATCGAGATGTCGACTTCTGGCTAGTAGACGTCCCGAACACCGCAGGGCATTGGAATATTGACCACAGAAGACTCCAGAAGTTGAGCTTAAAATATAAAGCGTTTGAAATGGCGTTGAAATAGGAGCGAGATACATACAATAAGTAAGCCCATAAAATTTGGTTATATGACGTAATGCTTTAAGCACTTAAGAGCTTTTTGTCGCGAATAGAGACAACTAGTTGACTTAACATATTCTTAGCCGTTGGTTGTTGCTGGTACTGCATATAGCAAAGCTGAAAGTTCAGTACGCGTCAAATGAAATGCGGGACTACATTTTCACAAGAACGAAAGACACACGAGGTGTTGCAAATGGCTGTCTCCGAAGTTCGTGAAGAACCATAGCAATGATGAGACCTCAATGGATGATCATCTTCAAAATTGCAATGAAAGCCATGCATTCCTCTGCTGTAAATTGCAAGTAGCGGAACAAGAGATCGCACCTATATCAAGCGACAGTATGAAGAGAATAGACAATAGACTCGGAGTAGATGATGAGCGATGACACTTATCATCGCCTAGAACGTGTCAAATCTTTCTTGCTACACAAAAAATATCTCGAACTTCCGATAGCTTCAATAAAAGTATGCCCATCGGACTCGGCAATCCTTGAGATCCTTGAGTAGTAAAGCTTAGATCCAGTCCATACCGGCTCGTCAACATCGGAAGCCCGAGAACCTTAACAATGCCGAGAATGTCAGATCGCCTGCTTTGCCGCCGGCACTTGAATACTAAAGCCAAAGTCTCGAACTTTCTGCATGTCATGAATTTCGGGAGCAAAGTACGGCGTCGGTATTTTCTGATTATTTCTCCTCGTTATCGCTACCTACCTCAGCACCCATGAGCGCTGCCGCTCCCACCACTACAACCCGTTTCGTGTGGCAGGGTATGCTCCGTGCTTCATGCATCTGCATGCGTGGATAGATAGCGCTCGACTAAGTCTCGCGGCTATGCAGAGGCAGAGCCGGGCCTGTGCTAATGGATGTAGTCGGATATGGAGTACTTAGCGACCGTATTTGTGATAGTAGTTTATCCGTTGTGTGATGTGAAGCTGTTTTGAATCTTCTGATATTGTCACAGCCCTGTGAGGCAAGCCACGCAGATACCTATATTCCCACCCGCTTTAAAGGATCCCCGGACCTGGTTGATGGGATGGACCGTTTGCAGTACGAAGTAAAAGCAAAAAGAGAGGTTGCGTTGAGGTATTTTGTAGACTTCTGAGGAGCTAGGATCCCGGGATAGATGCAAAGGAAGGATTTGGCAGTCTTACGTATACTGTACCAATTCCGAAAAAAAGGATGCAGGCCATTCACTACCATCCGAGAGACTGATCAGGAGGTCGAATGACGAACGTGGAAGTTTTCGACTCTGCAGTTACGGTGCAGTAGCAGCTGCAGTTCATCGAGCCATTCGCGAAGACGTTGGAGGGAAGGGGAAAGGTGGTGTTTGAAGCAAACAAATATCTTAAGGCCGAGCATTCGCGACTGGTGGGCTTGGAGTCGCTTTTGAGTTATACTGTGTAGCAACGCTTACAACAGACGTAGGTTCACTTCACAGCCACCCAACCTCGATGCCTTTCGTTCTCTGGGTGTTGATCACAGCCTGATTCATAAATTGCGGAAGGGGGAAGGGCAAAGGAAGGCCCAGCAACCCAAAGCCAAGCCCTTCCCCGACCCGTCATCGCTCACACCCCCATAATAGTTTCAGCGACTGGACCCCTGTCGAGGGCACGGTTGGCGGCCTATGAAAAGACCACATCCGGCACACAAACCTTGATCCTAACCATATAGATCTAACGAGGCGTCAAAGCTTTAGTAGTTAAAGTTAATTTACCTTTAAGAGCCAATAGGGTTTTGGGACTGGGTGACTTGCTTGTACGAAGTATCTCTTTTGAAGATTGGAAGAGTGTAAGGAATTGAAAGAAGAAGAGAAGAGCAAAGAGCCTAAGAGAGTGGATAAGTCTGCATATCTCATGCTGTGCCGTGTGTGAAAAAAAGCAAAAGTCATCCATCCATATCCTAAGCCCTGCTTATCCTCATCCCGGCACATGTCACGGTGTTTCTGCAACCCTTTCCTTCCTATCCTGCGCCCCCAAAACGCATCGAGTCAATCTCATTGCGTGACCGCTCCGTCTGGGGGGTGAGCCATCGCTTTCTCCTCGAGCAATCGTAAAAGAAAGATCTACTCTGCCACGTGCTTTTTTCCATATACTATATGTGCTGCAGGCGTTTGATATGGAGGGAGGGCAGTTCCAAAATTACCCCCCACGTCCCAACGGGTGCGTACCGGCCATGCCAGCAGCATAGGAACCTGAGACGTTGTTCAAGTCCCGCAGGGTGTTGGTTTCGATTCAAACCCTGGCCCTGTTCACCCAATAACGAGTGCCGGTGTACAGAAGCCTTTATGTGCAGCGGCAACGTTTCTGTTTGTGTAACGGGAATCTACAGTACTAACACCACTGAAGACATGTTTTGTCTTTTGACTTTGCTTTTCCTCGACCCTCTGAATGCAGGAAGCCGCTCTTCTTATCTTTTTCGAGTATCACAATTTTATAATCGAGGGCGGGACCCTGGAATCCACAGTATATTGTATCGCAGAAATCTCTGTACGGAATAGCATCAGTCAGCCTGATTTATATTGAAATCGTGCCCTACAACAATGAGACATTTTCATAATTTAGTACTCCGGGAGCTGGAATATTCGTACTATGGAACTTGCATATTCTCATCACTCCATCCCTGAGCCTCTGTTCAACGGCATTTCCCCAGTTTGGAGAATCGAGTGATACTGTACGGTAACACAAAGGTCTCTGATATTCCGATAGGAATTTCAAAGTATTTCTTCAACCCATAGCGAACCACGGTGGCCTATCTAATCTTTTCCGAGAACCGATACCCCATACAGTACAGTATGCATCATTCCCTAGCTTTTGTTGTATCCTGGCCCGCATGAAGATTGTATGATGGCGTGTTCCTTCAGGTTATTTATGTCGTGTTGATTTGATTTCTATTCTATTATTTGTATCCGTAGAATACAAATCCAAGCTACTTACACCGATATGGTAGATTTGTGGGCATAAAGATAGACAAAGGTCTAGATCACGTTGATCTTCATGACAATCCGGAGAGTTTTGGTGGAGGCTCCTCTGCTTTGGGCCAACCAACGTTGACCGTCTGGGGGGCGGACGGGGGAGCTGATAGAGGGCCCCTCTCTGAGAATCCACTTGAGGAAATGCGTAGGGCTCCATAGACAGGGAATAATCAGGGATTTAATTCTGACACCAACCCGTGCAGCATGTGGAGCTGCAAGAGCAGAGCAAAGCAGAAGAGCTCCCCCTCGCAAACTACTTGTTCCCATCCATGCCGTCGTGTTCTTTTTCCCCTTGACGACACGACCCTAGACGTTGACCATGACCTTGCTTGACCTTGACCTTGACCTTGACCTTGACCATGCATGACCTTGAGGAATGCAATGCTTTTTCACCACCACACACTGCTTGATAATCGATACCTCCGTACCTACCTACCTACACACTACAACCTACAACCTGACCTACACAACACACTTTCGTGGCCTGTCCTCTTCCCTCCTGTCCTTCTTTGTCCTCCTCCGCCTCCCCTTCTCTTGCACCCCCCTCCCCCTCTTTGCGCAGTCCAATAATGGTAGAGGATGTAAAAGAAAAGGTGGAACATCAAAGGTTCGCGGTGTTGCATGCTAAAATCCCCAATTACTAGTCCTCGCTGCTAGTAGGTCCCTAGTATTCACTATAGTGCCCCTACTACGTACGGTACCAGAGCTGCAGCAGCCTATCACAACGGGCGCGCGCCTTCTAACGCCTGGATCAAAGGCTCAAAGCTCAATCTCACCCCCCACCGTCCCATCCACCCACAGTTTTGGAGAGAGAGAGAGAGAGAGAGAGAGAGAGGAAACATCCCGATTCCTTGTACCTGTGCACCAAGACCGACTTCATCACCCTCACCCCCTCTCCATTTCTCTCCATACCTCTCACTCTTACTCTCCCTCCCTCACTTCCTCATCCTCTCCTCCCGACACTCCTTCGAAAAAATTACTGGACTGTACGTACTATCAAAACAATACCGTACCATACCATACCACCAGCGACCCCCAACCCAGGACTCGACCTGCGCTGCAACTAAGAAGTCCCACTGACGCAGGTCGCACGGCCATTTATTTACTGGTTCCTGACATTTCGACGAGATCGACAACTCACATCTCACGAATGACTGCGACTGATTACTGCAGCGATTGCGACTGAACCCTCCATAGTCCAAACTGAATTCCCATCCTGGAGTTGATCACAGCATCAGCGCCCTCCCTTATCTTCCGAATTCCTAATCATCTCTCCCGTCCAAACCGTTGTCACAACATACAGAAAGTATCATCCGCGACGCCTCCCCGTCTGTTTTTCCTCACGTCGCGCCGAAGCCCTCAACCTCGAACACGTCCCTCGATTCTCTCATTGACGCACGCCATTGTTACAGTTCCCGTCCTCTCTTTCTGTTCCACAAAGGCATGAACGCGCCCCGCAAGCTCTCCGGAGTCACAACATCAACCTCTACTTCAAACTCCTCACAACTCCCACCGGCATCGGAGTCGGAACGCGCAGGCTCGTACATACCGCAGCATGCCATGAGCCCTCTTGCCTTCTCCCAAGCAGGTCCGCCCTTTCGTCCCTCCAATGGTTCGCAGCAGACATACCAGTCCCTCTCAATGACCACCATGAATGCCTTTGCCAACGACACCCCCCAACCCTCCGGGAGCGCATTTACTACAACCCCCTCCTCCGTAATCATCCGTCGACTGCCTCTTAATACAACCGAGGATACCCTGAGGCTGATGGTCGTGTGGTCTAAGGAGTTTATTGACGCCGAGGTATTATCGCCAGACAAATCCGAAGATGCTGGATTCCGCGCCGCCATTTTACGCTTCAAGTCGCATGCAGGTGCCCTCGAGGCGAGGAACATGCTGGACGGGAAGCCAAACGTTGCAAATGATGCGCAGATGATGGTCGAGATTTACTACGGAAACCCGAGTACTTCACGACGATACACAGCGGACAATACCTCTAACCCTGGTCCATCGAGCTCTACCTCATCCACTGCCTCATCTGGTGGTCCCACACCTCGTCAATCATCGAGATATAATGGTACTTTCCAGTCACATCAAAAAATATCTCCAACGAACAATGGATCCTACGCCAGTAACGAGTTGCCGAATCCAGAAGTCAGTGCTCATTATCAGAGTCTCTTCTCTCCCCAGTCTCCAATTGGCAATCACCTGAACGAACGGACCAGAGTCACGGGAAAGTCACTGATCAACAATGATTCGGCTGATGATGACGAGACTGGTGAACTCCTCAAGGACCCGGTCGCCTATGCCGAGAATGGATCCTCAATAGGACGCCGGCCGACAAATCCTCAAATCCCCCTCTCTCGGATGGCCGGGTTGTCTCTGAATACGAATAGCGCTGCGGGTACAGCACCACTTTCGGCTTTTCAGCAGCCCCTGTCATCGATTACGAATACCAATCCCATGTCTCCAACAGCTTTGACGAATGGAGGCCCTCCTGCCAACTATCAGCTCGGTAGCCAGCATTACCAGCGTCACAACTTCCCACCGGTTAATCCCGCTGACCAGAATCCTCCCTGCAACACGCTGTATGTAGGAAATCTTCCGATCGACACATCCGAGGATGAGCTCAAGGCTATGTTTTCGAAGCAACGTGGTTACAAGCGCTTGTGCTTTAGAACCAAACAGAACGGACCTATGTGTTTTGTCGAATTTGAAGACGTTTCCTTCGCTACAAAGGCCCTTCATGAGCTTTACGGCCATCCTCTCCACAACAGCATTAAGGGTGGAATTCGACTTAGCTTTTCAAAGAATCCTCTCGGTGTTCGATCAGGGCAAGGCATGTCATCGCCGGTTCCTTCAAGTGCCCAAAGCGTCATGCAGGGAATCAACGGGGCTATGCTTGGTGGGCAGGGCTCATCTTTTAGTACTGCGAATGGTCCACCTCCGGGTCTTTCTGCTCCTCCCGGTCTTGGATCGGGGAACATGCGATATGGGAGTGTTGTGAATCCAATGGCTGCTGCGAATGGTCAGTACACAGCTGCTTCCTTTGCTGGAAGTGCCAATGGGTGGAATGGACCGGTTTTTGCAAATGCCATGACTGCTGGTGGTCCACCGGCGATGATGAATGGCGCGCACAGTGGATTTCCTCCTGCATATATGATGGGGAGGTAGATCATATTGTGCATTGATGCTGTGAATGGCGTTCTGGTTTCATCTGGGATTTCTGATACCACTTGCACTCTTTCAATCTTGCTGAGTGGTGTATATGGCATATTTATCTGAATTTTCTTCTTCTTCTTCTTCTTCTTCTTCTACATTAGGGCTTACGAAAGGAGTTGGCTTTGTTGTTGCATCGGGTTGCATTTCGCATTTTACATACTTGTAGCGTGGTGTTCATGAGATTCCCCATTCGCGTCGAAGAAATCGTGGGAGTTGAAAGCAAGATCCGGCAATGGTGAGGGCATGTTTAGGTGTTATGTGTGGTTTTTTGTGTGTCTTCAACATCATCTGGCGTGTTATGCTGTCATTTCCGTCTGGCGTAACTATAAAGACTATCGATAGCGCAAGCTGGCAGGCTTGTAACCCCTGACGATCTCGGTTGGTTGTATGATTGCAGCAAGCAACACTCTGGGCATGGAAGGAATACAAGGAAATGGCATGGCATGTTACTTGAAAAGAGGAGTGGAAAAGGCGTCCGAACGTTGGTTTCGTTCTTGGCATCTATCAAGGCCGTCCCTTTGAGATAGGATTCGGCACGCATCATGAGGGTTTAGGAGGTCGTTTTTGCTTGGCATACTCACAACATTAGGCGTTTATAGCATCTATGGATTAGCTACTACTAGACTACACGGAGCATTTTATTCCATCTTTGTACACTTTCATCATCTATGCTTTTGTAAAGTGAACGTTGATAGATCGTGAGATGAGTTACTCTTATCTAATTATGTTGGACAAGAATTAAAAGGCAAAAGAAAACCAAAAGCTTTCATCGCACATATTTCGATTTCTTGGCAAAAGCGGCTGCACTTGTCGTGGCTGTTGCTGTTGGAGCTGTGTTCTAATACCAGCTATGACGCTCATACAATTGTACATGTCTGTCTCATGTATATTTCTATGACATGAGGAAGAAGGTTTTGCGGCTGCATCTGGTGTAGTCCACTAGACTGGAAAGGGATTGGGATGTCACGGGTGGCGCTAACTCTAGCGAAAAAAACAGTAGCTTCAAAATAATTTTCTCGAGCTTGAGACTGACTTCCTCCATGAACAAACATCAGAGAATCAAATCTCTCGACGCATCCCCAACACTGCTACCCTAGTTATTTCCACCAACTTTACCTTATTGCTATATACATGCTGCGGCCCTTCATAGAGCGAACGGTTGCGATGCAAAATCAAGTACGTACCAATCTCAAATTTCCTTTACTTCACAACCTACAATGATGAACTTTCGTGTCGCCCCTAACTTACCAACGAGCTCCTCGAGGGTTCCAATGGTGATATACCTGTCTTTCCAAACGGACTATCTGATATTTTTCCTCTACACATATTTCAGCTTGCTTGAGACTTGTGCAGCTGCTAACATCATTCAAGATAGACTGTGAGTACCACCCCAAGAGCCAACGACAGAAGGGGAGACATTTCATATGATGAACAAAACTTGTACTATCAAATACCGATCAACGATGACGAACAAACTGGTTCGATTACCTGAAAGAGATGTCTCCTGGCGCCTTTTTACAACATCCCGAACTTCATACATGCTTGGGATAGGCGCTGATGGATCATTCCCAGAACTTGCTATCTTCAGATACCGACAACAAAAGTTGATGGATTAACTTGGTATGTGTGTGCTTTATTTGATTTTAGAGAGGAGAGCTTATGATGATTCTATACCATGCTAATGCTGAGGACCTTGTGTCTGATGCTGATACATTTCGAGACTTTTCATCTTTCAACTGAGGCTTGTTTTTGTAAATACTTTGTTTGTTGGGTCGTTTTATTGAGATCTAGCTAACGGGCCAGACGTCTAGGATGCTCCCAAAATCGCTCGATTGAAGCCACCGAAACGGAATGGCGGTATCACGATGATGTTAGATGATGCTCGGGGAAAAGATTCAAGTATGCAGACAGATATTTACAAATGACGGCTTGTTGAAGCCGCTGCCTACCTATATAACAATTACAATGATACCCAACCTGTTTCCACATCTACTTTGACAAGTTTCTATTCAAGCGGCCGAGAACCGTTTTGAATGCTGGCCTAGCAGAGACCCTCGGCCCTACGAGGCTTTAGTATAAGCCCGATGCTATAAATCGCACTCATTGTCAGGCAACATCGGTTCGTCTCCCCCACGCCAAGCCAGTCTTTTTAGGTCTCCAAATTGGTCCTGCCTTACGCTCTTTGCAGGTCTTGTCTTCATCAGCTTGTGTTGTTTCGTTCCCGTTCGTCAGCTTGTTCAGTTAGTGGTTCGTGTGAATCAAATAGCAAGATGATAACAGTCACTATTACTTGACAAGGCGAATTCGACTTGCACAGGAATCGATTTCATCTATTCATACATCATTGCCACAGGGGCAGAGGTTAGCAGTGGACAAGCCACATCTTTACAAACTTATTGGTGGACTGGCAACAAATGCCGTTGCTCTCATGCCTTGACGAGAGCAATAATTATGCTGTCCCTTGACAAGCATAATAAGCGGAGAGATCCTTTGATCATCTGCGCAGGTTCTAGCCTAGAGATCCCTTGATACTCTTCCTCTTCCGAGTCCATTCCGTTCCATCTTCAATCTCTCCTTAGTTGTCTCGACGATGCCCAATGCATCGCCAACAGAAGCAACTGTTGGAGAAAGCATAGCATCACGCGAAGCACTCTCATCATCAAAGTGATATGTATCTACTTCTGCTTCTGCTTCTTCATCCTCTTCGTCCGAGCGCCAGTGGATAATACTGTTGTCGCTGCGTGCTGTCGGAGGGTAAACTGGTGCCTCATTCCGGATGACGACACTTTCTTCACCGCCAACACGGGGAAGTTGGGAACAGACGTTATCGTTGCGGTTTGTTCCATCGCTGGGCCAGTGGACCTCGCTCGCGCCATCATCATGGTCATCACGAGGAGGGTGTCGGTCTGTTCCATTACTAGGGCGGACATTGGAGTCGGCTGCGCGTGGGATCAAATTGACCCAGGCCGTGACATTGTCATCGCTGGCGTTTGCGTGCCGCGTTGGGGCGCTGTAATATCCGCCATTTCGATGTCTTGGAGGCTTTTGGAGGGCTCAGTTCGTAGCAAGGACATCTCTTAGGCGTTCGTCCTCGATCATCTGCTGAGGGAACTCTGATTCTCTCCAGTCGAGATGTCTTCCCAATTCACCTGGTCCACAGCATGCATCGAATATGACCTGTTGGAGGCGGGCCTCCAACTCATATCATATGATTCCTCGGATGTCGTTGTAAGGCTGGAAGCTTGCTCGTATATCATTGATGATCTCAGGTTCGATCTCAGGCGCCGCCAGCCATCATTGTTCAGCGCGTGGAATACCTTCTACTGGAGTTAAGGTTGGAGGTGCACGTGGTGTCAGCCTCTGGAGAACAATTTGTGTAATTATTCTCTGGACTCGACTTGATACTGCTTCGTGATCAGCCTCGTTGTCATCTTGTTGGGTCGAGTTCTGTTATCAAGATCATCTGCCAACATATCGTTGGGAGGTGCCACCAGATCTCGATGCCTCGGCGGCTTGTTCGTTTTGGCCAATGCTGGGGGCGATCGGACTGCATTCATGGTCGTGCATATCGTCTGGGTCTCTTTGACCAGACATTGTCGCGGGAGAGGGGTTTGTGGATGAGGTTGTGGTCATGGCTGTGGCTGTGGCTGCGTTGAGGGAGGTGTTGCTGCCGGTGGTTTGGGAGAAGGCAAGGTTGAAAGTTTTATTTCTATTTCCTAAAAGAAGCTTTTATTCCTGTGTGGGCTCTTGACCTGTCTTGGAAAATTCTAATTGCTTGACCGCTTTAGATTTTCCGGTGTTGTCGATTTTCTCTTGCCCCAATTGCTTCATATCTCCAAGTTACACCGCTCTGCATTCAAAGACAAGCCAGGGTATTTCATATCACAGTATGGATTTTGCAGAACTGTTCCTCCAAGGCCATATTCTCAAAGACGTGTCTTATGAACGTGGTAAGAGCTCCCCGTGGCCTTTCCTGGCTGAAAAAATAAGGTCAATGATTCGCCTCAGTCCAGCAATTCCTCAGATTTCGAATACTATGTCACTAATGTCCCCTCGAACAAGTTCTTCCCAGAGGCAACTTTTTCTTTTACTAGTGCGGCTACAGCTCGGCTCTCGGTTTCAACTTTGCCTTCACACCAAACTCCATGTAAAAGACAGATAAATGTCTTCTAATATTCTGATCTTTTTGATACCGGTTTCGATAAGTCTAGCCTCGCTTTACTTCAGAGTCTCTGAGCAATGTAGTGTCCTGCCGTAACGCCGGTTCTAGCTCCAATTCCATGCCCGCCTCGTCCTACTCTTCCTTTTCAGCATGCTTTAACCCCGAATTCAGTGTTCCAATTTCTTCAATTCGATCAATCTCGTCAAGATGAGCAAGTTCGAATCCTCTTTCCAAATGGAGCGCTTCCAACTTGCTGTCTATATATCTGATTTGCAATTGCGTCGTGAAGTTTTCAAATTTACAGTAACAAACACTTCTAAGTGTTCGAGAACAGAGATTTCATAATGGCATTTCAGATTAAACCATTCCATCTTATTTTTGTCAACAAGACTCCCGGAAGATCTATAGAGCTAGTTGGCATGCTCATTAGGGTATACATGAAGCCAGGCCTTTAAGATAGGATTCTGACGTAGACCAGAAAGTTAAGCCTCAACACCACATCATCCATATTGCCAATTCAGAAAGTGTGCTCTTTCTCTCTATCCATGTTTTGTTGACCACCTGCTTATCATTTATGCGCAGACATCATCGGTGTCGAATCCCTCCTGAAATCACTTATCACAGCTCCTCACATCTTGGTATGGTAGACTACCCTAGGTCTCACTTAGATGCATCGGCTAACTCCGCCGCCAAGTCAGTGGAGTGAGGAAGAGCAAAGGGATGTATGCTCTGTTGCTAGAAATGCTATACCCAAGATTTTCTTGGTTGTAAAACCGCCTGGACTCAATGCTAGCCAGGGAGGGGATGTGGTGGAGGACTTTTTGAAGGAGCAGGTCTTAGGTTTGGGCTTGCCAGGTCTGGAACAGTAGTTTACACTGAATTAGCTGTTAAATGAGCTAATAGCTGTTCACGGTTTCATTTTCGTTGGTAGTTGGTGGTATTTATAATGTTATGACCTTCATGAAGCATGATAATGCTCTCAAGAATTACGTTACACAACTCAGGTTCTCGTAGACCTCAATGTCTCATACAGTCCAAGACATTCGGCACTTAAAGTCCCTCTTATAATCCATTCACGTTTTTCACAAGCGACGAGGTTGAATATAGAACAGAACTTGATTTAGACTATCCGCATACTAACCCGAGTCCATATCTTCTCACTTTATCAGTGATGACCAATCTTCCCCCTTGATATAATCCTCAATACTCAAGACTGGTATTTTGGGAGTGACCTGTTTAACAATAATATGTCAGCATCTAAACCCAATCTCGAGAAATATTCTACCTACATCAGCTGAGAAAAGCACCGATGGATCACTACCATCATAATTATAGTCCTGCGCATAAGCAAGCATCTCACCAATTTCTTCTCTAAATCCACTTTGCAGTGCAAGTTTAGCATGCTCGGCGACGGTCGTCTTCTCAAACGCTGCTGGGACTCCAGTGATTTTACTCCATAGCTTGACATAATCTGCCCAGAAGATTCGAGCACTGGAAGCAAGCATATTTGTGCCCGCTGGAAGCTGGGCTAGGGCCCATACGTAGTTTCCGGTATCTTTTGGGTGGGCTAGGGGAATTGGAAAATCTCCGCTGCCGGGCATTCGAAGGAGCAAGGGGCCGTTCGATAGCTATTAACGTCAACACCGCCCAGAGCGGGAATCGGGATTGCAGGCAGTCAGGCAATATCGAACCTTTTCCCATGGGACGGATGACTGTCCCTACTTCCAATTGGTAATGAAGAGCCCCATCTGCAAGCTTGACATCTTCTTGGCCAAGGCTGGATAAGTCTCCTTGATGTAATCAACTACGTGGGCTTTGGAGTCGAAATGATATGCGCCTTTGTACGTCCCTTTGCTCCACTTTGTTGCGTCGGAAAGGGAAGACCAGATATACTTCTCCAGACTACCCACACTCGCCACCGCATCGGCAATATTCTTGCCGTGTTGCAGCTCAAGCTCGTAAGCCATCTCTCTTACAGTCTGGCCAGGATTCAAATATTTCAAGTCCGCGCTGTTCGGGTTAATCAAAGCGTCTGAGAAAACCGTGTTGCCAAAGACAATATCAGCACCTTGAATTGAGGCTTTTATTGACTCCGTATCATTCGCATCCCCTTTCAAAAAGTCTACACCCCGCGCGGACAGTGCTTGAGCTGAAGCTTGGGCGGGATTTCGAGTGACTCCTTTTACTTTTCAGCCAGCTTTGAGATAGACATCCGCAACTGCTGAGCTCTGGTTGCCGTTTACCGCGATAATAACAATCGTCTTGGACATTTTGATCGTCTTGAAATCAATGCAGCTAGATGTTCGAGATTGCTACGAAACTAGATTTTGAATGATTTTTTCTACAGATACTCCGGATAGGAGAAGATGGGGAAAACTTATCTTATATATTGACCAAGTGGAACGATGTGGCAATGTTTCAGCCATAGTATATACTATAACTTCTGGAACTCGTGGATGATTTCGGCTTTAATGTAAAGGGTCCATGTAACTCGTACTAATGCTCAGTGACCAGTCATGATCAGAAGTCCCTACTGCTGATTCATCTACCTACATTAGACTTGCAGGTACAATGATTTCTACCAAACTTAAGAGACCAATTTGTGGAAATCTAGATTGATGTGCTTTAACACCGATTTTAACCTGCTTGTGGATGTGTGGCTCGCGGGAAACGATTAAATATCTTGTCGAAATATGTCCAGCTGCCCTCGGTCGTCAGCTCGACCGTCCAACCACATCAAAACAAACCCTGAAACCGCTTTCCCAAAAGGCGCATCCAAAAGTAGCTACAAGCACCGTCAAACTCTAGGAACATACCATCTCTTTGGTGCTTGGGAGGCACTATTATTTTCTCTCACATGTATTAATTTCTAGGCAGTCTTTCTTGCATTCTCTCTAGCATATCGTTTCGAACTTGCATATGAATAGACACGTTTCTTCGTCTTGGCATTTGAAGTAGATGAATATGTATTTTATGGTTGAAACTTCCGGAGCTGTAGAGAAGGAGAAGAAAGGATGTGGACTATGGAATCAGCAATATGGTTATTAGTGCGTTGAGAACCCGGCTTTTGGAGGATCAGATGGGGCCAAGTAATCAGATATTCGGCATGGCCTCTATATGCCTTAATCATCCGAGTCGTTGCTCTTCTGCTCTACTTCAAATTCAAGTCGGTGACTCTCTAGGACAAAATCCGAGCTGAACAAAGGGTCCGCTCATCTGTGTCGGCCCTGAATGGGAGAGGATAAGATGAAGTAGGAAAGGGCAGAATGACTGATTTATAATAAACGTATCTTTGAGAGAGTGGGTATCGCCCTCCGACTGTCAATAATACAGCCACCGATCGCTCACAGTCCCCACGCTGTATTTCCCCGGAGGCTCCAAAGACTCAATAGCCAGCCTACCAACATCACTTGTCTCATCAACATCCCCAAATCGCACCTTGAAGTCTTTCAGCATCCTAGCTCGATCTGATGCCGCCATGAACGTTCCCTTGGCTGGCACTGCGATATACGAATTGTCCCTCATCGCCAAGCTGGAGATGTTGAGCATTAGATCAGGCCCTCGGGTGTAAAAGTAGTGAATGATTGGATGGACCAAGCTAGCAATGATCATCACCGCGGAAGCAATACATAGAGCAACGACCCAGCCTATGTTGCATTGCATGACAGGGGTGGTGGTATCCCTTGTACCGTTGGTAGTCGATGAGTTTGCATAAAAAACTGGTAATCCAGCGTACTAGTGTTCGTGCCTTGCATGTATGCCGTAGTTGGCGTCAAGCCGTTGGTAACTGCGTGCATTCCATTCAGACATGTCCAGTAGGTGTTGAGTAGCTGGCCAAATCTCTGTTCGAAAACTTCCGTCGTCAAGGGCTTACTGGGCGTCGTGGGCATGCTAAACGCCTCTACATATGTTAGAGGGTCATCAGGTTCGACTATATAGCTTGTTGCTACAGTGGCATAATCATCGTGGCCTGGAAAAGCAGTAATGACGTTTACGGCGAATTGGCGCCAGCCTTGCCAATCGTGATCGATTAGGATGTAGGCAGGAGGTAGGTGGGGTTGGTGAGAACGGCGAAGTTTGGAAGCAGCACAGGTGGACGGAGAATCACAGTGTATCTTCACTTCAACGTATGTCGTTGCCATGTTACACCGAGATGCCACCACCGGTGGAAACCAGGATTGATAACCAACCTGACGCGGCTCTAGAGTGTTTACGTCGGCGTCATGCCTCTGTGTGTCGTTATCACTTGACCAAATTTGGGCTCCACTTCCTGTGAAATTACCAGGGGGCAATTTTGTGACCTGAGACTTCCCAGTCTCATCTACAGTTGAGAAATTGAGGTTGAAATACGACGTTTCGATATTCATCTCATAGTTAATAAATATTTTGTCCATGCTAGACATTGGTATTCCGACGAGGGATAAGTAAACGTTGATACTCGTGTTGGTAGTGAACCATCCCTCACTATCTGGGGAATCAATATCTGGG
Organism: Gremmenia infestans; assembly: GCA_032629725.1. Taxonomy (NCBI): domain Eukaryota; kingdom Fungi; phylum Ascomycota; class Leotiomycetes; order Helotiales; family Hamatocanthoscyphaceae; genus Gremmenia; species Gremmenia infestans. The sequence goes on from JAFEVB010000012.1 coordinate 386,262, forward strand.
GAAACAAGGCTCTCGTAGTTCTCAATCATCGGTATCTTGATGTTTCCCCAAGTATCGGTTGGGGCAAGTTTTGTTGTTATGGGCGAGATCAACGCAGTAGCAAAAAGATTATTGATAGTCCCAAACGATGTTATGCGGCCGGTGTTATCATATTGTTCCATGTTTTCACTGAATATCATGTAAGTGAACGAAGCGGGCTCATTATCGATTCTTGTGCCGATGGAAAGTTGCCTGAAGGAGGCTTGACCACCGATTGGAGACGGTGACCAAATGAGAATGAGCGCGAGTCCAAGGAAGCTAACCATGCGTAGTTTGAATTGCGAGGTGACGGTGCTCGTGAGCGAGGTGCTGCTTGCGAGTAGATCGAGTACGCCAACTCGCTCTCCTAATTCCAGCCGCCATGCTAGAATTGCTTGTGCGGCTCGACCTAGCACACACGCAAACAGGATTGGAAACACACTTGGTCCCTAAGAATGCTTTAGTAAACTAGATATCAAATGTGTTGACTTAGTGTTGCCTACGTATTTGGTTGCTTCTAGTAGCGTCTTAACTGTGCCCTTATGTAGTGCTACTGGTGCTCGATCATAGTGGCGGACCACGAGGCCAAATGTGAAGAACGCGAGCGATAGGCCGAGAAGGATAACATCGATAAAGATATCTGTTATAATAGATATAATGGAAGACTTGACAAGCTCCGGTCTTGTCGGCCAGCTTTTAGGAAAGTCTGCATCTTGCTCTAAAACTACAGGCGAGGCCTGCTTCAAGAGAGGCGAGGATTACTCTATCGCAGTCGAGGTAGGCGGATCTTCGGGCATAAGAGCTACGTGTTTTCTTCGAATGCCTTCTTTGCCAACTTTGTTTTGAATATTGTACTGATCTGCTATGGCACTATCGCATTAATAGTGTGAAGCTGTCGTATAAGTATAATGTAACAAAGAGAGGTACGATAGGAACAAGTTGCCTTTCCATAGGACTGCCTGTAGTGCGCAATTAAGGTAATGTTAGTTTGTTGGTTTATTGGTTTGTTGATTGCGTGTGATTGGCTGGTTATATTTATGAAACAGTACTAGGTTAAGTAACACAACGCTAGCAAGGATCTGAACTTTCTAACCTTGCGTTATACAATAAAGCAGTCGAAGTTGTTCGGTGAAAGAAGACAGACGCTCTCGTTAAGCAAGTGATGGTGTGGGAATGGGATGCAGAGTTCTGTTGTAATTAGAGGTACGCTGCACACGGTACTTTCTGTACCGGATGTATGTATATATTGGGTTTTCCTCAAGTATATTCACATCCATTCTCTGCTCTCCACCTTCAATAATCCTTTCTCCCTGCAGCTATGTTAGGACGGCTGCGACGATTTTGTAACCCGGCACTTGCGACCCAGACCACGCACCCGGTTCTAGCGGCAACAACCAGCAGAAAAGCACTTCATACAGCCCCTTCTCTGGAAACTAAAGAATATCCACAAGACTGTGACTGTGAGCATGATATACGCGCCATGAAGGATCTTGCTAATTGAATTCGCAATAGCGACTGATCCTTATCTCTATACTACCGGCCGCTGGCTGAATCGCGACAAGCTACAACGCGAAGCCCGTTACATCAAGTTCGACTTTCCCGCACTATGCACAAAGGCTGTAAATGCATGCCCCGGAGCCACAAAAGTCATTCGGTTTGAGAAGAAGGAGGGAGGTTTCAACAGAGCCTTCATTTTATACCTGGACAATGGAGTGCGCGTCGTTGCTAGAGTACCCTTCCGTATTGCAGGTCCGCGAAGATTGGCCACCAACTCCGAAGTGGCCACTATGGCTTATAGTATGATGAGATCGCACTCAAAAGATTTTTGAGCCATCGGCTAATCCAATCTCCAGTAAGGTTCTTTACAAAGATACCCGTACCAAAAGTTCTTGACTGGAGCGACGACGATAGTAATTCTATCGGCACTGAGTACATCATTATGGAACACGTGCCTGGAGTTCAGCTACATGAGAAATGGCCTTCCATGAGTCCTCATCAACACATGCTGTGTGTCAAAAGAGTGACCTTTATGGTGACTGAGATGGCAAAGCTTCTATTTCCGGCTTACGGAAGTCTATATTTCGCCGATGCGCCGATCGATCCGAAGTCAAAAATTGAATTCGTGAATGGTTTCTGCATGGGACCTCACTGTGGCACGCAATACTGGGACTGTAACGCTGGAGAGACTCGGTACTACGAAGAGAGGCCTCCCAACAGAGGACCATGTAAGTTGATGCCTTTCCAGGAAAACCTTCACAAGACTGTATCCGTGAACGATGTTAACGTGCCTTTCGTCAGGGACTGAACTACAATCCTATTGCTCTGGCCTGATTGATAACGGCTTCTCACGAATTCCAAAGGCCAACAACCTGGTAGATGAATTACCTTACCGCGGGTCCGTGCAAGAGCATCTCCGTCTCCTGAGCATCAGCGAGAAAGTAATCACAGAATTGATCAAAGCCCCGATGATCCAAAAAGTGGCCAGTCCAACTTTGCTTCACCCAGACATCCACAAAAGAAACATTTACGTCTCGGAGGACGATACTTCCTGCGTGACCGCAATTATCGATTGGCAATCTACCAGTATCGAACCTACATTCGTATATGCGAATGAGACGCCGGACCTAGTTGAAGATCCCACGGCTGACATCCCAATATTAGAAAAGTTAATGTTTTCACCAGGAGAACATCCTTCAGTCGTGGATACATCTGAGGGAACTGTGGCAGAAGGTCCGGAAGAAGAATCTGCAAGGAAAAGACACGAGAAAGATGTCTTGACATGCAGGAAAACCTTCGAAATTATATTAATAGGCTACGTTCGAAAACTCCATGATGCCAGGGCAATGGATCAAACTCTGCTCAGGCCTTTCTGCTACTGCGATGCATCTTGGAGAGACAGCGCGGCAGCTCTGCGTCAAGAACTGATCGAGCTCTCGCAACGCTGGACCGAGCTAGGGCTTCCTGGGTCTTGTCCGTACCAACCTACGCTAGAAGAGCTCAACGAGCACGCAAAGCAGTACGAGGATTTCGAAAGCATGCAGCAGTTGAAGATCTTCCTCAAGCGTGCCCTGGACGCGGATGCAGACGGATGGGTCCCCGCCGAGAACTGGGAAGTCGCAACGAAAGAGCATCAAAATATTTTCGCGCAGTGGATGGAGAGTATCAGGGATTCTGGGAGTAGTGAAGATCGTGCCAGAAAACTTTGGCCATTTGACCAGGTCAACGGATAATGCATATTTCAGGCGTGGAACAAACCCCACCAGGCCAGTCGCCATGTAGAGGGTGCTCTAAGCGTTTTGATGGCATGGGTTGATTGCTCTGAGAAAGGTGTTTGCGACAAGATACAATGTATACATACCCTCTTGTTCCTACTTATCGGCGTTCTCAGCTCAAATTAGAACGATGAGCGTCTTCCAGTTCAAAGCATTGCCCCTTTCATGATGCACCAACTATGAACCTCCAATCTTAAGTTAGGGCTAGGGACAGTACCGACAGACTCTTGACCGATAATCACCCTACCACGGTAGTCGTATCATTCCTCTAAAACGAAGGACGCCGAATTCCCGCTCCGCATCGATGCAGGCCATTACGACGCAAATACAAGGCAGCTCAACGTCGTGTTGCAGGTTAACTTACAGGCTAAAAGTCCGGCATCGAAAGACTGGATCAAGAAAATTCAACTCACGGACAGCTTGCTACTGCATCGTTTGATACCCGTGCTAAGGACCCGGCCGCGGAGTATGTCAGGGTACTAGAGGCGCTGGAGGAGGCTGGGAAGCAGAATCTCGGATCGAGAGGGCGCCAAACCCGGGGGGGGGGCAGGCACCGCGACTAACATTATACTAGCAATAACTTTCGATTGTTTAAAAAGAATTACATAAATATATTTGCTAGATGTAGAAAACTAGAGCTCCCGCCTAGTTGTTTTCTATCCTTATAAATCGCCTTAAATGAGAGTAGAGTTCAGCTCCTCGGTAACAGCTAATTGCTATAGGGCATTGTAGAAGGCTGATGGCTATTTTTAGATACTACCAATCATGACCCCCCCCTCCCCCCCTCCCCGGCCCTATGTAAGCGCTAGGGCGTCGACTATGGATTGCCTGCTTCTTATCTAAGTGGAAGTAGATCTTAGTAGAAGTAAAAGAAAGCTGCGGGGGAAGGTGCTAGCACTTGAAAGAAGAGAAGAGAAAGTACGATTGTGCCCCCTATAAAGGAGAGATGACTAATAATATCATATTAATAACCTATACCTAACTTCTATGGACTCTCTATAAATGGATGCTTAAGCTCGGAAAAGTTCTCATTCAAAAAAAAGAATATTTGTTCAATCACTAGATAAAGCGAGATAGCCAATGGTTCGACTGATTACAGTATTAAGTAACTTAGGCGTATCAACTTTTTTGTAGGAATTGCTAAGGTACGTAGGCGAGCTGCAACTACGAGAAAGAAGGGGAAGGAACTTGACATTTCGAGACATCACGAAAGATTAAGGCATGCGTATCTAGATTTTCATTTGTTTGATTGAGTACAAGAACGACAAAAGGAAATTCGGAACGTGGTCTCCCTTGAGACCTTGACCGAATAAATTAGGGCGTTTCCCTTGAAACAGCTTTAGAAGAGAGAGGTATCCCTTGATACCACAGTCTAGAACGAGAAGTTTGCCCTGAAACTCTCGGATGTTAGGGGGCTCCGCAAAGGGCATGCCATGTTCAAATCATCGAGGGAGATGCAAATACACGTACCTTGACTACGATCATCGGTTGGATCTCAGTAAACTGCGAGAAGGAGCATCTGCAGTTTCAACGGCGAGGGCGTTGACTTGGCTCGGATGTCGCTCATTTCGTTCGAAGTTGTGTTCCATAGCCGCGAGCTCTGGATAATAATGCTCTGCGTTCTCACGGGCAAGGAACAGCTGTCGTTGATGCTGTTCGGAGTGTTGATCAGTAGCCATTGATGCTCAAGGTGGAGCACCGGAGACCCCACGGCGTCCACGGGGTCTAGAGGATGTAAAGCCGCGGAACCTGTAGAGCGTGGTGGTTCGCGGCTGCCACCGGCTGGGAGGATAGAAGGAGTCGGTTGACGAGGCTCGACTCTTAGTGGGCGGTGGGGTTGAGGGCAATTGCGTCGATCAATTTCGCGCACCTCTTCATTTACACAGTATTCGAACTGTAGGTAGTGGGCAGGTGATTTAAGATAACCACGCTTATTTGCTTGACCTCAGCTTCACAGGAAGGTGTGACCTGCGTCAAGTGCCGCAATCGCTGCGTCTGGGTTGTGGAAAATGTCGGGATGCTCTGGCCAAACCATAGCATCGTCATGTTGGAGAGCCCGGATGAAGAACCGCAGACCAAAGTGCTTCTCAACAGCCTTAACATTTTCACCACGTCTTCCGATAAAGATGGGCTGGGCGTGACTGCCCAAAATGGCATTCCGTTCGGGGCGAGAGGGTATGAGGGCTGGATCTTGTGGAAGTTTCTGCGACCTACATCGTGTTCGGGGTTGGCAGGACTCAATATGACATTGGTTGGCGGTAGCAACTCTTCAGATAGTTGCTGAATATTGAGGTTGTTCGCAGCTCAGAGATGTTGAGTATTGTCAAAAGCGCAGTCATTGGAAGTAAACAGAAGCTCATTGTTCGACCATTTGTCGTAGAGTGTCATTCGTGAGAGGTCACCTGTTAAACTCTGAGCACTGGGTGCTGAAGCAGTCATCATGCCAGAATTTTGAGACTCAGCACCAGGATTCTCACGAATCGTAGACAATTGAGACACAGGTGGAATCTCAATCAATCGGCCAGCAAAGGGCTCGGTTGGGAAGTAAATCTCCCACATGCGTAATTGAGCATAAGATTGCTGCTCAACAGGATCGTCCCAGCGTCGTTGGATCGCTCTATCATAGGCATCGTATGTGTTGAGTGCACGATTCCGAGTTCTCCCGATCTCTGTCATCTTGCGTATGAGCTCATGAAAGCAGGCCAATGCGTCGTCGAATCTCCACCTAGGTGGTCGATTGCCACTCAAGATTGCGGTGGTGGTGGTGGTGGTGGTGGTGCCGCGTTGCTTGTTGATGTTTGAGGGTGAGGGGCAACGTGGTGTGTGAGGAGAGGGCGAGGAGGAAGAAAGGAAGAAAGAAGAACTCAAATCAAAAACCTCGCGATATATCCCCAACAAGTTTATGGGCAGGCTAGCCCTAAGCGAAGGCACGATACCAGAGTGGGCAAAGAATTGAATGTGTTGCTCGATGGTTGAGGCGGTAAGGTATATCAAGTTATTGTTGTTGTCGGCGGTGGCAGAAAAACGAAAGGGGCGGAAGCGAATTCTGCCACCCTTTGCATGCACCACCCTTCAACTTTCATCCCCACGGAGAAATCTAAGAGCGTAGCTACTCTCGTCCTTGGTGTCGTTCAACAAGCGTTTTGTAACTTAAGTACCAAAGAGTCTCACTTGCCAGATATTCGAGAGGAAGTTACGTAGCTACCTACTTAGCATGGCCGGCTCTCCACGACATGGTTGTAAGCTGTGAACACGGTGGGAAGAGAGATGAAAAGTCCAGAACATATACAAGCCAGATGTATGATACCAAGTGTTCTTACTACCTAGGTTGTAATTGCGAAATTTAGTGATTTATAAAAGCATCAAAAGGGGCTTGTTATCCGGCGCCAGATAACAACACCAGCGCCGAGAAGGGTAGCAGAAGCGAGTGTGGGGAAGGAGAAAGGGGTAGCGGCGTTAGGTTGTGTAAAGCATCACCAACTTGGAGGGTAAATATATCAGTTAAGCAGTCGCGATAGGAGTCATGAAAATAAATAAAAACCGAGAATCAGGGCAGGCGCGGCGATCAATGCATCGCAAATAAAATTTCAAATACGTATGGATAAGGATTTATGGGTATGGATGAATAATGCATACGAAGTCAAAGAAGCAAGAATGAAGGGATTAATCCTATCTCAATTTATATCGCGCACCAAGTATGTAGGCACCTCTGTGTAGGCACCTCTATGTAAGCCATTCAAGTCAAGTCAGTTCACACGTAAGTGAGAAGACCAAACACCTAATCCAATCTGTAATCTGTCCTAATGCCCAGTCCCATGACCCAGGTAAGATAAACGCCGACATCATCCAATGCTAAATGTAAACAAATTCCCCGTGCGAAAAACATGTGCACATGAGGAAGAGAGTGGAGCTGGGTGGGCTCTGGGTATCAAGCTGACCCGATGCAAATGCAAGCAAAAACCGTAACGCTAACCTTGATCCTGCAGACCGTAATATCATGATCCTAGCCTGTGACAAATGAAAAACAAAAAGTCCAGATTCCCGTCGCGATGCAAAATGAGAGGTCGAGATAAGAAATATCGTCATCAATTTCGTCGTGCCGTTGAGACCAGCCCACCGAGCCAATCTATCCTTCACAACCATTGCTCAACCCAAGCATTCTCGAGCCAGCCCACTTTCTGAAAGGCCGACCAAAGTTTACTGGCCTTATTGACGTCGATCTTGCAAGCCTGCTGAGCATCGGTCTTTCTAAACTCCTTGCCAATTCTGATGGTCTCAAGCTTCCTCAAGAAAATCCGGCGCTTCGAGGTCAAATACATTGCACAGGTCAATCGAAGGGTGGAGGCGAGCTGGACTTCGTCGGGATGCAAAAGTCCAACGTGAGGGTCGTGACTCAGATCCTTTGGTGGACCCTTCCAGTCAATCTTGAGTGAATTGTGCTTGGCAGGAAGGCTAGTCAGAGGTGGGCAGAGATCTTGGAGAGCGTTGAAATCTTCGTCGTCGCTCTTGGCCTTCCTAGGGCCATCGGGAGTCATTCCACGCTCACGAACAGGCTTTGGCTTTTGTTGTCGAACAGGCTTTGTAACCCCTCCACTATTTCGAGGTCCCGAAGGTTTTGGCTTGTACGGCTTTCCAGATGCAGGGGCGATTGGGGTGTATCTTCGTTGAACCAACTTCCTAGCCGCGTCCTCCTGGCTCAATAGTATACGTTCTCTCTGTCGCCAGCGTTTTGGGTCCCTCTCGAAGAGTTTCATCGTCTGTGATTTGATCCCGTAAACGAGCTCATATTCTTCCTTGAGCGGAGCTGACCGAAGAGGCCCTCTCGCCAGTATATGTTCCTCCACCACTCGTTGTACATCGTCATCGGGGAATAGGGGAGGTTGCGATGAGGAAGCACTCTGTTGTGAATTTGGGAAAAGAATGGGATCTCGTACGGTGATGGTACTCAAATCTTCGGGGAGACTATTCCTCGCTGCAGGCGATACAGGTGGCGAGAGTGGGTGTTGAAATTTGCCCTTGGGCATCGAATAAGCATTCGACTTGGCGTTTGACGGGGATTGCGAGAAGCTGTCCTGGGGAATAGGTTCAGGAGGAGACATCAAAGTGTTCTTGATGTCCATTGGGTTGTTGCGCTCCATGTTGGTGTTGCGATTGATGTTGGAGGCGATGGGATCGATGAATGTTGATGAATATGTAGTAGACGAGGCCGGGGAAGGGAGGAGCGGATGGGAATGAATTGTCGATGGCGATGAAGAGTCACCGAAGGCAGTGGAAGGCTGCGATTTGTCATTCATATTTCGTTTGCGTTGCGCGTTCACGCCTTTTGCAGATACTGTGTGCCTAGTGTGGCAATTTTCGGAGTACAAAGCAAGGCTTAAGTCCGCCTGCTGAATGTTCGTCAAGATTCTTCGCCCGCCGTTCGGAGATTGTCGAATATTGAAGATGCGGCGATCGTGTTCGCAGAACAGTTGCGGGTTGGTCAGCTTGGGTGTCAGATTCGGTTCTTTGTTGTGTCCGGAAATCAGTCAATGCGAGTTTGCGACGAAGTGCTTTGTGATGGATTGGGGTAGGTATGCAATATGCCAATATGCAATGCGTAAGCAATGTTGAAAGGAATGCAATTGATTGAATGCTCGTTCCAGTTTAAGGGCGGGGAAGGAAGAAGAGTAGGAAAGAAGAAGAAGAGTGTGAGAGTGGGAATGCTTGAATAGAAATAGTAGAAGGGTAGGAGTGGAGGGGGAGGGGAAGGGTAGTGGTAGTGGCAGTAGTAGTAGTAGTAGGCAGGAGTAGGTCACCAACACAAGGCCGACCTGAGCCTCGAATGACCGATCGAGTGAGTGTGACAGCCTGACTATGGACAGCACTGGACTAGATTGGACTGGACTGGTACCTGTTGGGCTGCTGGCTGCGGCCCACTGGGCACTGGGTACTGGGTACTGGCAGTATGGAGATGGATAGTCAAACGTCAACTACTGTATGGGTAGACTACTACTACCGTGCAAGTATGACTCCTCGTGATGTGATATAATCATAAGCCGCCGTATGACCTGGTATGCAACCCACTCTGTCTCTATATGCCTACCTCCCTACCTACCTACTCTGCTGCGTTGAGGGTGCCTCGAGTCAGACTAACCAGAGTCAGACGGCCTATGTCTTGCAATTGACCATTAGGCAGCTGGCAGGTGCAAGCTGGATGCTGGTTGGTGGTGTATGCGGGCATCTTGACTCTGGATTTGTTTCTTGTTTCGAGGGGGCGGCTGTGTGTTTGGGAGGGATGGAGGGGAGGGGAGGGGAGGGGAGGGGGCGCGATCGACTATGGCCAGAATGAGAATGGGGGGTAAGGGAAGGGAAGGGAAGGGAAGGGTAACCGCCTAACAGGCTAACAGCAGCAAAAAAACAACCAACCTACGACCAACACGCGTAACACAGGCAGCATTCACGCATTGCGCGCAATAATTGACATTCCTAGGATTGACAGACAGAGGATGAGAAGACCAGTTGGGCACAATCCCACACTTCCAATTGACCAATAGGAACATTTCAATGCACACTTGGGGGCTGATCCGGCGAGGGGCGAGCGAAGGCGTACAGAGACGCACAGAGCAAACTGGGAGGGACGGGGACCGGGACGGGCTGGCTGGATTGGTAAGATGGGATTGGTAAGATGGGATTCAGTTCCGATGCGATCGATGAATTGTGAATCCACTCGATTCGATTCGATTCGATTCGATTATTCAATGCGCAGCAAAAACCGAGTCCAGCCGACGAATAAGGGGAGTCCAGAGTTGTTGTTGTAAGGTGTGGTGTGTCCAGATGAGTCACAGAACATTGCGTTTAAAGAAAAGAGGTCACCACTAGTATGAACGCTAAACCCTAACTAGACATCGGTGTATGTTTAGGCTCTCACCTATTTCACCAGTTTCACTCCGCTCAGGCTCCAGAATAGAAGAAGAAGACGAAGCTGCCTGCATCGGTGAAGAGAGAAGAATAATCATAAGATACTGTAATCACTATTGAATAATTAATAAGAATCGGAACTATTTGATCAATCATTACGTCCTTGCTGCATTGCATTCTCTTCAATTGATGTGGAATCAATTTCATAATTGCAATTGCAATTTCATTCCTCAAACCCATAAATAGATATCCTCTCACTCCCTGCCCATTGGCCGCAATTGACCAACCAGCCCAACCGACCACGAATCCTGCCTACTTGCCTTGCCTGCTTGTTTGCTGGTCCTTCTCAATGCCAATAATACCGGATGAAGATCCATCCATCCATCCATCCATCAATGCAATGCAATGCAATCCAGTTTGCAGGAATATATACTCGCAGAGAGAAGCCAGGTATTCCTCTATTCGAAACAGGCGCAAGCATCTTCCTGTTGCCTCCCCAAGACTTGCACCGTACGTACTGTACGTGAGGCTACTGAACTGCACAAATCCCATATTGCCACATCGGGACTACGTGTTTCTATGCCTGCCTGTCAAAGTCCAACGTCGACTGATTGAAAGTCGCCGTTGTCCACGTGTCGGGGACTAAGCAACTGTAATGCTACTCTAAGCTACGTACGGACTATTTGCATCCTCAATTGACCCGCCAAGTATCCAATTCAATGCAATTTAGTTCAGAAGATTCCAAAAGGTCTTGCAAGGCATCAGCTGGCACGTATCACCCTCGCCACGCTTCATCCGCACATTCCCATTTCCATTCCCATTCCCATCCACAATCACATTCACATTCACATTCACATTCACAATCACAATCAAGAAATCTGTTATCAGACAGAGACAGCGTGACAAGACATACTGAATCAGGACACCCTCTTCCTCTTCCAAATACGCTCCATATCCCCCCTCGTGAAACGATCATCTGGCGATTTCTAGTCACCTGCCTTTCACATGCCGATAAGGATGTCTCACGTTCACCCCACACCTCTTCACCTCAATTCAAACTCCACTCCACTTCCTGCTCAAACTTGCTTTGCACTTCACCCCACAATCAATGCTTCGTACTCTCTTTCACATTTCACATCAATCCATCAGTCCATCCGTCCATCTATTCATCTACCGGATGCATCAATCAAACCTTCCCTATTCTCACAACACTTCAGCATCCGTCCATATCCTTCCCCTTTTCCCCATCCCCAATTCCCCTCGTCATCCCGCCGCCGCGTTAGACGCAGGGACTTCCTAGTGGCGTCCCTCCGTCCCTTTTGCCCCCCCTAGAAATGAAACCACAAAACCCCGACCGCAACCGCCCGCATCGCATCGCATCGCATCACCCGCCGTCACCTTACTAAAATGATCGCCCCCGCGATAAGGATAAGGAACAGGACCCCTCACTTAGGAACGATAACCTTATTCCATCATCCATCCCATCCCATCCCATCCCATCCCGTCGTGATTGTGATTGTGATTGCGTTTAGACTTGATGTCGAAGAGAGTAGAGCATGCCGGTAAAAGCGTTACCTACCTAAAGCTAGATATTAATTGAAGACACGGCAGTTGGAACGGAAGGAGAGTGGTCACGTGTTGGTAAGACGCCGCGGGGTTGAGAGGTCTTGTGACCGGCAGTGAGGAGTTCGTACAATCACAGCTACGTGGGCAGTGGATTGAAACACGACTTGGAAGAACAGACAATCATCATTGATCTCTTCCCTTTCCCCTCGCCCAAGCAAGAAAGTCAACGCCAACGCCGAATTCTCCAGCAACGCTGCAAGGATATCTCAGCATAACGCCCGCCAACCTCAATAAACGCCGTAAAAGTCAATAACTCCAACAGCATGGTATCTTTCCGTCCTCCAACTTCCCAAGTTATAAAACATATTCGTGTCATAGGTCGTAGTCGTAATACCCAGTCATCCATCCTTCAATCGAAATCCCTTTCATTCATCATCCTCTATATCCTGCCCTTCCAACAGCCTATTCGAAGCGCCAGCAGCTTTTGAAAGCTTAACAATCGTCCTATTCATCTTGAAAAACCTCATCATAGCCGGCGCAACGGCATGAGGAGCGCTATTCTTGCTGCAATTAGCTTTGATAGTACACAATTGCTTACCGGCCATCCACCACACAAACGCTGGCACCACGGCCGCCACATAATCCTTCCGGTAGAGTGAAAACAGCGCCGAGGCCTTAAGAAGCGCCCATTCTGTGCTGTCGGGATGACGACGACGGTTCTTAGGGAAGAGCGCTTGCGTTAAAGGAGTATCTTCGTGCGGTTGAATTGCTTGGTAAAGCTCAAAGCATTTATCCCGAATTGGAATGAACGTCGGCATGCTTTCCTCACTTAGTAGACCCTTAGAACGGCGTGCAAAATGCTGAGTCCACTCCTCCTTGATGGGTTTAAGATCCGCAACTAACTGGTCTAGAACCCTCCTCCATTCATCGCTTGTTGCTGCCTCTTCCCTAGCTATCTTATAATCTTCCGCTAGATCATCGTCCCAGTGAGGAGCTTCTGAAAGTCCCTGGTGGAATTCGGTAAGAGCTGTTTCGACGGTTTCATGAGCAACATACATCAAATAGTCAATGATATGCTTCGCGTTAGAGTCTAGATGCTTCGTCTTATACAGTGGCTTACTTGGCACAATATGAACACATTCGGCCTTGAATCGCTTGAACGCAGCCTCATCAAACGAGTATCCTTGCTTTGTTTGGTCCACAAGAGAGCTTAGGAGAGTGCTCATATATATAGCAGCACGACTGCTCAGGCTAAAAGCGCTCTTGTCGGAATAGCAAGCTGCTTCTTTAAAAGCTGTGCAGATACCTAGCATGCTTTCCTGCATATTAAAAGAGAATGCCTTGCGGAGGAAATACGACACGGGATCCTTTTGCCCCTTAACCAGATCTTTGTATTTTGTCGAGTCCTGCGTAATGTAGCCCTCTTTCACCAAGTCAGGCATATCAGGAACCTTAGCAGTCTTGAAATTCTCGACGATACTAGGCTCCCAGCACACCCATGCAAGGTCACCGTCGTAATCGCCACCAGAAAGCTTTTGCGCAAGAGATGGCTCCCCTGGAAAGGCTTTAGTGGGAAACACTATGACATCTTGAAGCCCCATAAGTTGCTCTTTCACCACTACCCTCACTTTCTGTACATCGGACACAAAATGCGCAGGAGAACGCGCAACCAAGACTTCATCACCATTTGAGCGCACGCCTGTGAAACCAGAGACATTATCAACGAAGCTAGAGAAATCGATATAAACCTCATCAGGCTCCAAGACACCCCAGAAATCTGGGACCATGTAGGCGTAAGTCGATTTCCCCACGGTGATGTTAAGCTTATCTTTGAGCTCGTCGCATTTGTTTTTAAAGAGCGTCCGCGTCATCTCTTGAATGAAAGGAAGAGAATTCGGTTGAAACCCCGAGTCTAACATTAGGTTGAGCCGTTCTTCGATAGTCGACGGCATTCCTGCCCGGAAAGGGACTTGTCCAGCTTTTACTTTCTCCTTGATGCTATTATTACTCTCGCCAGTCCACTCTCGAAGCGAGGGGGCATCGCCCATTCCAGCCTGGAGATCTATCAAAGCTTGCTTGAGACCATGTCGAAGTAACTCTGCGATGGCTTTCTTCATTTGGGCCTTATTAATAGCTCGGTCTACGAGAAGAGGCAAGAGCTGGAGGTTTAGTGCGGCAGACTGCAAAGGGCCTGATGGCCTGTTAACCTCGAATGTAAGGTGGCTTGGGTCATCAGATTCGCCACCCCTTTTCTGGCTGCGTGTCCACTTTTGCTGCGATTGATAGACCTTAATCCAATCCTTTCCGCTCCGATCACGCTGATCTACCGTCCAAAACCCTTTACCCTCCCCTAGTCTGCCTTGGAAACCACAAGGAAGATATGAAAGGCCGAGCTTCCTCGCAACACTCTGCGCAAGGGTATACGACATGAGGCCAGCGCCATCTGTCATATCTTCATTATTAGGGCCGACTATATCTGGTTCATCAAAGACCTGAGACCTCTGAAGAACCACCGTGGCAGTATTCCTTGAAAGCGCTAATGAAGTACGAGAAAACAGCTTCAAATAGCTCTGATGGGTATTCTTCCTTGTTGGTCGCACCATATTTAACAATGCCGGAATATCTATCCTAGCATGACAGTCGGGATATGAAGGATCGCGAAGTGGGTGCTTGACAATTCGGAAGCCTTCTCCATCAACAGCAAAGAAGAAGACGCGATGGGCTGTCGCAGAAGAAGCCTCTTCATTAAAGTCTTTTAGAATGTCGCGTTTAACTTCCTTGGTGTCTTTAGGCTTGCAATGAAACGGTTTCCAGGTGCGTCCAAAGAGGCGATGAGTGCCATCTACTAAATGATTAATGACTAGCTCTCGACCTTGCTCGCCAAGATCTTGGAGGATCTTAGGCACACCGCGTCCCGAAAGATGGGGCATATCCAGGTCCAGAAATCGGTCAGGTCCTAGGCGTCTGCCTAAACGATGACTCGGATCAAGTCTCATTGGTTTCAATTGTAACCGGAAGAAAGGACCAGTAGGGCTTGATTCATTGAATCGAAGAGATCCTGAAAAGACGAGGCCGTGCGGTCCTTTCTGAAACTCTTCCTTGATTTGAGCTACATTCCAAGCCACCTGCTCACTCTTTTCCGGGAATTCTTTGCCTTGCAAGACCGGTAGACCTCTAAGGGCCTTCCAAAGAAGCTCATAGTCGTGGTTGTCATCGTTCAAGGAGAGATTTTGAAGCTCGGCATCTATCAAGGAGACCCCGGCATATAGGAACACTCGCGTGACCTCGTAAAGTTTTGCAAAGGAAACGGAATTTAAGACAGGCGGTAGGGGTGCTATTAATCGTAAGTAACAAAAGAGAAAGCAGGTACGTGTGCTCACGAAAAACATCTTCGAGACGCTCTTTTAGGATGTCCTCATCTGAGATCGTTCCCCTTGGCTCATGAATAGGATCGATTGCAATGTCCATCACATCCTGAGAGAGCTCATCTTCCACGTCTGCCTCTATAAAATCACTGCCTTGGAGGAAGCCATTAGGATCCGAGGTCTGAGCGAGAGCAGCCTCAAAGCTACTGCCAACACCAAATTCGGAGCTCGTGTGATTTCCTTCGTGTGTAGTAATTCCTTCGTTTGTGGTGCCACTTCCCGGTTCCTCTCGGTCGGCGTCTTGTGTCTGATTAAAGGTCTCCTCAAGGTCTGGCACTGTCTCCTGAGTATTTGGCTGTATGGACTGTGAGAATACACTTGAAACCGCATTCGACTCAAAGGAAGTATTGGCGCTTCTCCAGCCTTTAGGTTCCGATGTTATAGACCTTCCTCGCGGTGGAGGAAGCATTGTGTTCGTATTTTTGGCTGCGAGGACTTCAGTTTTTTCCGGGGTCTTGACCTTCTTCGAAGGGCCAGCCTCAATTGGCCCCTCCCTCACACGCTTATTAGGTGGTTCCTGTCTCAGTCTTGGAAACGGCACTGGGCTATCGTCTAATTTCGGGTGTTCGGCATTCTCATCTTGAGTAGACTTCCTCCATCGCAGCGGGGATGTCGCATGCTGGGACTTGATTTCTTCAGACTTCTCAAATAAGAGAGTAGAAAGCATCTGTAGTAGTTTGGAGCGTTCCGTCGGTGTGATCGGCTTTGGTCTGTGCCGAGTCACTTCTGGGACAACTCCACGCTCAGCTTTAGGCTTAATGACCCATCTACTGTAAAGCTTGTCTGCATCAAGAATAAATGCTCTGATAGGCGGTATGACTTGGTTTTTGAAGGCCAGGAAAAATATCATGTTAAAACATTTCTGCTCTCTGCTCTCGCCTCTTTTCTCTGGGGATTTCACTTCCTTTGGCATCGGTATATTAAGTTCCCATTCATGGTTTAGATTCCCAATGATAAGCTCAATCTCACATTCCACATCCTCTATATTTTTCTGGAGGCTGAATGGTGCTATCGGGCCGCTAGCTGAGGCCATTTCTTCGGTTCGCACGAGACGAGTGATTGTGTGTCTTCGGAGGAAGGCTATGAATGAGGGCAAGTTGGGAGCATTCGGAGGTTGGCCTTTGAAGAATCATGCTATGCGTTTTTAGTGGGAGCTTCTTTTATATGTTGATTGTATTGATTGGATAACTTACGGATGCGCACTCTCCCGGACGAGGGGCAGCCGAGCCGGTATAGATTGGACACAGAACTGAACTGAGACAAAGCCTACAGTAGAGAAGGATCGCCAGAGAAGCTGGAAGCGTTGCAGTATAGAGGAAGGGTGGAGATTCTGGGCTTGAGCAATTGCAATTGAAAGGCTAGACGAGGGATAGGTGAAGAATAAGACAAGGCTGAAGATTTGGCAATCATGAACGAAGGCGAGCTGATGAAGGGAAACTCGCTCGCAGGCGCAGGCGCAGAAGTCCAAGAATGAGGATAAAATTGAAAGCAGGAAGGCAAAGAAAAGAGAGTGTGCTGCAGAAAAATGAGATTGAAGGTTGAAGGTTGAAGGAAGAGAGTGAGAAAGAGAGAATGCGCGGGTAACGCGATTTGGGTCGGGATCGGGGGCGGGGTTCTAGTATGGAACGGCCCGGAGCTACAGTAGCGCCCTGGCCCCTGGGGAAATTGCTAGCAATGTGACACCAGCGATTCGTGACAAGGAAGGGAAGGTACGGTACCGCGACAACATATCGTCAACACCATCATCAAAAGCTTCAAAGTGAGGCTGAGGACCTTTTTCCTCTCCCCTTCTCTCTTTGGCGAATCGGTTGGAGAGGAGAAGATGTATCTTCGGACTAAGTATCGGTGTCGTCCCTTTGGTGTGATGCCGAGAGACATCGAGTGTGGTGATTTGACGGGCTCGAGGATGATAATTCTACGATGGATCCTTCCCTTCAAGAGTTGAAATGAAGAGGAGATGAAGGGCAAACCTGGAAGACCATAAAGATTCCTCGCCTTTTCTTTCTCCCATAGACTAACGCTGGTCAGTCATCGCTTCCTTCACGCGTTCGTGTTGTTCATTTACAGTGCAGCGTTTTTACCCCACCTCTCGTGTAATGCAAACTCCATCCCCAAGCTAGGACATGCAGATCGCGAATAGCTTCACCTCAGCCAATCCTTTCCAGATCCAATTGATACTTCTAGTTGGTGGGTCTCTCTACCCCTCATACTGCTGTACTGCAACTGGCCACAGCAATCTGACAGACCATCACCCCGCAAGTATAATTATCCGTCTCTCCGAACACAGCATCTTAGCCTCATAGTAATTCCGACCTGCATATATCCTCGATGTGCGCTTCAATCATGTTCTGGAATCTCCTTGCCCTACTCCACACCTTCGGCTCCAAGAAGGACAACACCGAGTGTCGTGCCTGGTGGCGAAAGTACTCTCGGGTCAATTGTTACCTTGTTAGGGCTGGAAAAGGATTTTCATGGTGAATGATGTTTTTGGTGATTGAGGGGTTCTTGGAAGTGGGTAGCTCAAGTATATAAATATCCAAAGGCAGTAGGTTCTCGAGCAGTAGGTCTTCGAGTCTTTTCAAGCATCCACACCGTAATGTCCTGTCTACTTTCCTTCGCACTGTTGGCTGGTGCTGCCAGTGCCATCAATCTCAATGTCTCAGCTACTGGGGGCAATGCCTCTTCCCCCCTTACGTATGGCCTCATGTTTGAGGATATCAACCATTCTGGAGACGGTGGAATCTACGCAGAGTTGATTCAGAACCGAGCCTTTCAGGGAAGCCTGGAGTATCCGTCAACACTTACGCCATGGGTCTCAATTGGTGATGCAGTTTTGACTCTCCAGAACACCTCGGTGCCTCTATCAAAATCTCTTCCCACATCAATCAATGTTGCATCGAACTCGACAAATGGCACAATTGGGCTCCTCAATCCAGGATGGTGGGGCATTGATGTAAAACCGCAAAAGTATACTGGTAGCTTCTGGGCGTTGGGATCATATAAAGGGAAGTTCACCGTCAAACTGCAATCAGACCTTACGGATGAGGTCTTTGCTAGTCTGGATATTCCTTCTTCTACAACTCCCGAGAAGTGGGCAGAACACAAGTTTGAGTTAGAGCCCAGGATCGCTGCACCAAATATCAATAACACCTTTGTTCTTGAATTCGATTCTAAGGCTGGGTCCTTGAACTTCAATCTCATCAGCTTGTTTCCTCCAACCTACAACAATCGGCCTAATGGTAACAGACCAGATCTGATGGAAGCGTTAAAAGATCTCGGCGGAAGCTTTTTTAGGATCCCTGGCGGAAACAACATGTAAGCTACGCCTGCTTTTAGGAACTCAGAGCTTACCATGCACAGCGAGGGAGACGCCTATCACTACCCTTGGCTTTGGAATGAGACAATTGGACCGCTCACTGAGCGCCCAGGCCGTCCGGGAACATGGGGCTATCAGAATACAGACGGTAAGTCAGCGTCTCGGAGGATGGTTTCCTACTTCGGATATCTCAAGAACAATGTCTTATGACCTTTACAATAATATTCCGATCCCCAAATGTACCATATCAGGCTATGCTAACTCCGAGATCTTGATATGCAGGTCTTGGCCTTGTTGAATACCTCAATGTATGCTTTCATCTCCTTACCCCCCTTACCCCAGACATGAAAAATGGAATACTCGGGCTGGGGGTGCAATGACTGTGAAAGCACCAAAGCAACCCCAACCCTGATCTTCTCGGCGGGACAATTACGCTTGGGAGGAAGTAAAGGCTACAACCCGAGTAATACACTAAGAGGCTGCCATGATCAGCACCGCTTACTGTGTCCAACTGACATTAATAGTGGTGCACTGATCTCTCCGTCACTCCCGTTCTCGCCGTCTGGGATGGCATGTATCTAGGCAATGAGGTCGATCACATCCTTACCGCTAGCGAACTCGAGCCTTGGGTTCAGTATGCGCTGGATGAACTAGAATTCATCCTCGGACCTTCCCACTCAACGCATGGCGCCCTCCGAGCCCAATTGGGACATCCAGAACCTTGGGAGCTAAAGTATGTTGAAATAGGGAACGAAGACGACTTGTACGATAATGGCGCTGAGACATATTCCGCGTACCGATTCTCCATGTTCTATGAGGCCATTTCCGCTTCTTACCCAGAGCTTATCCTTATTTCCTCGACCGGTGATTATACAGCCGTAGGAGGAAGCAATACCTCTAATCCTTCTGCTACGGACTATCACACCTACACGCGTCCCGATTACTTTGTGTCCCAATTCGGTCATTTCGATAATGCCTCACGCGAGCATAAATCTTTAATTGGCGAATACGCCTGCGTCCAAGGAAATGTCTACGATCAAGTCGTGGGCGTGGACTGGGATGCTCCAAAACTGCCGTGGAATCCGTGGGTCGGGAGTGTGAGTGAAGCTATCTTCAGTCTCGGTGCAGAGAGGAATGGCGATGCGATTATTGGCATGAGCTACGCACCGGGATTCCAGAATCTCAATTCTTATGAATGGACCGTACATCCACCCCTCCATTTCCCTTATTTTACCCACTGACATCTTTCAGCCTGATCTCATAGCTTTCACAGCAGACCCGAGCCAGACAATAAAAAGCACATCTCATCATGTCATTAAACTTCTTTCCAACAACCGCTATAACGCCACTGTCCCTGTAACCACAAACTCAGATTTCGGCCCTGCATATTGGGTAGCAGGCGTTTCCGAACCAGGCCACTACACATTCAAAGCCGCAATCTACAATTCCACCTCCACCGTTCCATTCTCCATCTCCTTCGAAGGACTAAGTGAAGGAGCAAAAGGCACGTTGAGCGTACTAAACGCACCGGATGGGCTGAGTAGCAATACTCTTGAAAATGGGGTAGTGAGTGATGTGGTGAAGAAGACTGTCACTACGCTTGCTGCGGGAAGTGGTGGTGTATTCGAGTTTGAGTTGGACAACTATGATGTTGCTGTACTCACTACATAGCAATATCACCGCATCTGTATCTTGACCTCCTCTCACCAAATAATGTGCAAGCGGGGTGGGTTATCAAAAATCGATTATAACGGGTGCCGAATATTCTGTCGACAGCGGGGCTGTTCAATGAACCGAGCCATCAAACATGTCTCCTTCTGCATCAACTGCCGTGCTCAATTCTGAATTACTGCGTTCCACAATCTCCTTATTGTTTCGGACTCGTTCATATAGGCTCCCGAAATCTTTCCAGTCAGATACAGTGTTAGCATGCACTTCAACAGTGGCAGCCTTAAAATTACTGGACACATCCCTCCAATACTTTTAGTCGCCTTTCCATGAGTACATGAATCAAGCTTAGTTGTTTACCAAAATCGCTCGCCTCGATACTCAATCTGACGAGAACTTCGACAGACAATCTCCCAGATTCACTTTTGTCCTCCCGCCGCATCAGACCAGCTAGAAGAGGCTACATTTTGAAAGAACACACCTTAAGCGATACTCTACTTCTCTCTAGAATACGACGCTTCATTGCCTGGTGGTACCTGGAATACATTAGAGCTGGCGCGGTAGGTTTTCCTTTAAAAGTATTGAGTTGGATTTAATAGTATATAGGGTTGCGTTTCATTACGTCGCGAGCCTCCCATGCATGATCTGCCTCGAATCATCTTCTTACTACCAACGTTGTACACCATCATACGAACAAGATGCCAGGAACCGGAGCTTCCGTTGGGTTGACGGCCGTTATAGACAATATTCGATTTCCCGACTGAACAGAGGCGGATATGAATACCTACAAGTCGGACTTCACAAGACGTGATTTTACAAAGCACTCTTCTATGTGACCTGAAGTTTGAGCTCAAGAATCGTCTAACTTGCGTACGCTATTCCTGATGTCCACACAGAATATTGGTACGGGGGCAGCCCGCCCTTCACCATACCGGAGCAAATTTTCCTCGGATAAATAACCTTTCATTGGGTGTGTAAATTGGATATATGGCGCATGAGACGAGTTGCAGGAAAGTGTTTCATTTGGGAAAAGACTTGAAGAATGTTGTTTCTAAGAGGCTAGCAGAGTAAGTATATGGACGAACTGACATATATTCAAATATCCTATGTCACAGCCGAGGAATTACATCTATACTTAGAGTGGTATTTCTTGCGATTCTGTGACTCTACTCAACGTTATCGAGGGAATCGCCCAAATGGCGGTATTAGGTGGCGATCACTCAGGTCGCAAACGAGGCATTCCAGCAGCTTTGTGATCAAGCAGTTCAGTGCCAAAACTCGTATAAATTCGACTAGCAGAATTTCACTCACGCATTGATCCTAAACATAATCATTGTTCTTGTTATCATCCCACTCCGTAGCATCTTCCGCGCCCGTACCATCTCACAGCGCAGCAGCCAGCATACCAACAACACCAACCACACCCGCAACAGCCATACCGGTCTGCCTCGGCGCATCGCCCTTGCTCGTCACCGTACCCAGGACCGAGCTCGCCGCACTGTCAATAGCACTAACCTCCGCCGCTATAGCCGTCTGCACGGCATGAGGCACGCTCTTGGTATACCAGGCCTGCGATGTAAGCTGCGCGTACACATAGCCCGACTTTTCGATGGAAGACTGCGCGCTGGAGGGCGCGGCAGAGTCGATGGCGTTCTTGGCTGAGGTCCACGCCGGACTGTCGGTCCAGGTCGATTGCACGCTGGCGAGGGCAGATGCCAGGGCCGTGGAGACGGAGGCTGCGACTTTGGGCGCGCTGGAGGGGTAGAATTCTGAGATGACTGATTTACTATTTGGGGATTGGTTGTTAGCTGGTGTCTGGTATAGTCAAAGAGGAACTTACACGTCAAGCTTGGAGTCGGCAGATACGACAGCAGCGCAGAGAGTGATCGCAGAGGCAATAACGGTGAACTTCATATTGACTAGGTAGTTGAGATGTTTGATATGTGTGCAGTTTTTGCTTGATATTATACCGTTTGTGGAGGGGAGGGGAGGAAGAAAAGATAGGAAAAGAGCTTGCTGCCTCCCTCTGTGTGACATTAATTTACATCATCTGACCAGCGCCGCTGCCTGATGCCATGATGCTTTTCGCTAAACATTTTGATACAGTAGGCTCCAAGACTGCGCCTAGTACAGGTCGAAGCTTGCTGAATGCAGAATCGTGGCATGGGGCATTGTATGTCCGGTCTTACATTTCGAAGAATATATCTTGGAATGACTCTAGCCTTTCATAAGATTCGATGTGTAAAAGCGGGGGAATGTGGATTTGCTGTGCCTCACCGTCGGCTGTGTGCTATCCCTCATCCCTAATACGGTTAGCTTAGGGTATATATAGCTTTGTTTCATGCTGGGACCTGTATCTTCTTCAATACCATGGATATCACGCCAAAGCTTTGGACACACCTACTTGTAGCCTAAAATTGATCAAGTATTTCTGGAGGAGTCAGAATCACCCAACTAAATTTAGTTGTAGTACTATTTATTCAACTTGGTCGAAATCGCAATTTCTTCCATTTCAAATCGCCCAGGTTGAAAACCCTATCGAAACCTCCCGTCTTATTGTTAGTAGACCCTACTTAGCACCCCTGATCTGTAGTGAGCACTTTATGGATCTCGGGCCGGAAAAGATGCTTAAGCTTAAAATCATCAAGCTTCTTTATTTTTAGATACTCTAGGGCAGCAGTAAAAGTGGTTCGTTTTTGGCTTAACCACTTAGATCAGTCCGTTCAGAGAAACTGTCTTTACGTCAATCCATGTTCCTAGAAATGCAAATTGAGGTAAGGGATTCCAAATGTGTTTATATTTTCAGAGGTCCAATAGTAGACAATGAACAAAGTCGACTCCTCTGGGCGACAATGGAAATAACAAATTCTTACGGCTCAGGATGATAGACTTTATAGGAAAGAAATAAGAGCTGCGACTCAGCATCGGCATTTGAGAATTTCCTCAGGTATCGTTGACAATCAAATGTTGGAAATTAAGACCACAACTTACCCAAACAGCCACATAACGAGCTGATTTAGGCCGGAGAAGATCTATTAATATATGGAATAAGTGTACACGTGACTCGGCTTCGACAGCTTACCAGTGATTCAGAAGCCAGAGGGATGTTCCTTGAGATACTGAATCTCTTCTGCCGTCGATTTCCTTCCCAACACCTCATTGCGAGACGGAAATCTTCCAAATCGCAAAATACAGTCACTGTGGCTCCTGAAGAAGCCTCTGGACGTTTCGACATACTCTGCATCTCTTGAGCCGGGTGCGCAGCGAGAAAGTAGGCCGTCATTGAGAGAAGCAGCTGCGACTTGACTGACCATATTCTCATCGTGCAAAAATGGGAGGTAGAAGATAGGCTGCTGGAGATGTGTAACATTCCTGTCGAATCCCTTGGCGACGGCTGTTGACGCAACCTTCAAAGCCATGGCATCGGAGCAGTATGAGAGGGGTGAGCCTCTGAAAAGGTTTCGAGGGAATTGATCGAGTAGAATGATAAGAGCAAGAGAGCCTTGTGGTTGTTCTGCCCAAGATGTGAGCTGTTCTGCACGAGCCTTCTCCACGAGATCTCCGAAGTTGGCTCGGATCTCGGAGTCAACTTGGGGGCCGCCATTGAACCATTTCTTCCTCAGATCTTCGCCCTCGAACCAATACGAGGTGATTCGATTGATGTCTGGGTGTGTGGTGGAAGCCGACGACATGGCGCGGAAGTTTGGGAATCGCGCGGTGGATTTGAGAGCGGCTTGAAAGCTCAGGACCTGGGGCACGAGTCAGATACATATTCCCCTCCATGACAAAAGATTGGATCTGACCTTTTGGATCCCCGAGCTGATGCTGTAGAGTTTCACCATCGTACCGATTGGAAAGATGGCTCATATATCTGTCATATATACACGGAGTACTGTACTGTACAGTCTGTACGTAGTCTGCGATTAGAGTTCAAGTGTGGTGGCTGGACTAACGGCTTTTTCTTTGCTAGTTTCCTTCATTCCTTCATCCATCTCCGAATATCTGGTCGACAAGTCGCATTGTATCAGCATGCTTCTCTCCATTGTCCGGACTCATTTCTCACCCCAACTGTGGTTCGAGTGACAGTCTTAGCTTTCCGACCACGTGTCAGCTTCCTTGCTCCTTCTATCTTCACGTGCTCAAAATGCGACAGTCCTATGCGTCGCTGGCAACCCATCTTTCAGCGATATGACAAACAATTGCTCATGAATGAAGACTGGCAGGTGTCCTTCGAGGTGGCTGGCAATGTGATGCTACGTCACGTGTCTCACTCCGTTCTTGCTCCGGCTTTCTAGTCCAGTCCGATCTTTCACATTTGGTAAAAGCCAATAATTGTCCAATTCTGCTCTCTACCATTTTTAGCTTCAAGGGGAAACTTTCTAGCATGTTCAGTGTCTTTGGCTCGTTTGGCTTCGGCAATTTAGTTGTACAATTCCAAATTGGGATTGCTGCGACTTTTATTTTGACATTCTGTTTCTTTATTCTGTCACGCTCATCCTTGAATATACCTGGCGCGTTACCGTATCCTTTGTCCCAGTGGCGACTTGCATACGAGGACTGGAAAGGTACTCGCACGAGAAAGATGCACCAACTCTATCAAAATTATGAAAGAGACTCTGAGGCTGTACGTCCTGCTGTCGGCCTCAGAAGCTCGAAAGTTTCAGTTGCCTACAACATTATGGTTATGAAGTTACTGCCCACACTCGTGAGCATACCTCCGCATACCTCCGTCAGAATCCAGATGTGTTTCCAGATCCTTTGGTCGGCAACCCGGAAAGATGATTAGGGATCCGAAAGACGCCGCTGAGATGAAGAGGTGGTTCTGGGCGTTCTCAGGCATCGGTAGATTGTGTATTGGGATCCAGTAAGTGCGTTATTCCTCATTTGAACATCGGTTACCCAAAATGTCAATTTTGCGACGACAGAAATGACGACTGGTTTCATCGATCTATCGGACCAAGGGGAAGCCAGGTACAGGGAATATATACCCTCGGATAATAGGAAGATTTAAGTTTTTCCTGGACGAGACGAAGTCCGGAAAGGAAATTCGTTATCTATGTTCTGTCCACGAGTCAAGCAGCTAAAAGATAAACCAGGACCATGTGTCTCTTATTGATTTTGAGGATTTTCCCCAACCTGCCCCGAATATTGAATTGATCAGAAGCCGATAAATTGGAGCCCAACGCTCAATCCGATTTACAAGTATTACGCTCCGTATTGATAATATGGGACGCAACAACGTGGCACAAGTCAGTTGGATGCTTCTGATATCGGTATTTGTAGTGCGCTGTCGATCAACGGTGAGTGAGGCATCAAATGCCTACAGGGTCTCGGAGTCAGGGGTATCCCTTTCAATGGCCTCACGTGTTCCAACAATTGGGGCTGCAGACCGCCTATGAAGCTTGACTCAAATCCTGATTTTTGGATCTAAAAGTTACAAAAGGTTCATCCCGGCAGCAATGTTTATTTGGAAGTTCAGGCGACGCAAAGTGAGCCAGGTGCTGGTACGTATTTGTTGTTAATGATGGCCCACATTTTTAGGACCATGCCTGCCCAGCGTAGCGAGCCCCATTTTCCAACATCAAATGACTTTGACTTCGAGCTAGTTAGCGGCATGGTATTTGAAGAGAATAGAATTGAGGCTAATGTTATCGCCAGTTTCTTATTGCCTGGATTTGATGAGGATTTTCAGAGGGGGTCTTGACTCTCGCTGTTGACCCCGTCACCCATGCATGGATCAGTCTTCAAGTATTGAGCCTATAAATCCAGAATGTCCAGAATGACCATTCTCCAAGTCATACTCGCTGTCCCTTACCTCACGACTGCTAAATCTCTCAATATCACGATGTCTCGAGTCTACCTCACCGCCAATATGAAGCATAGCAGTCTTGGCGTTTCTTTGCCAACGCTCAGTATCGATACCACTGACAGCAAAGGGAGTTGCTTTGCCATTGGCGGTATACACCCCTCCAGCATTGCTGCACTGGCCGGCAAAGGAAAAGAGTCCGAGATCAAGAAGGGGGAGCGATTCGATATCAAAGTAAACGTTAACTCGCAGCGAACGTCCTTAAGCTTGGTCGTAAATACCTCAAAACATCTCCCTCATCTTGGGTGGTCTTCTGAGAATGGAATGGGTAAGTCAAAAGTTTCAGGTTGACAGAACATCAAATGCTTATTTTATCACAGGCAAGCTTCCGCTAGGTCTTGGTACAGTGGCAACTGCACTGATTGGAGCTGGCGGCAAGAAATTATTGCTTGGCAGTGAGGAAGAGACATCGTCCAAGAAAAGTACAAACAACAAAAGAGGTAGCGATCGATGCCGTCGTAGTGAGAAGAGCAAGTATATCAACGATAATCGGTCCTCTACTACCTCTCGGCCATCCCACAAGGCTCAAATTCGGATCATGCCTCCTGAAGACAGAAGATCCTACAAGCAAGCGGATTCGGGCTCTCAATCGGACAATCGGCACGAAAAAAACCACAAGCGTAAACCTCCCGCTCGCTCACGCCGATAAAATAAGATTATTGCACCAGAAACGCCTATTCCGACGCCGTATCCGAAAAGTCCAGCTAACCTCAATGGTGAAGATGGTTACGACCACGATCGACGAAAACGAACACGCAAGCGCAGAATTGAAACTCCGGAACACGCGTAGGCTAGCATAGCTTCCACTCACAACTATCATGAGGGACTCGCTGTCTGCTATGGGCCCTAGGATGTGTATTGGCGACCTTGAGTAGGTGTATATTAGCTAAAACATCGCTTTGCTTTCGAGGATCAAGTATACCGGTATTTTCGACTCGAGCCAAGGGTTAATCTGGGTCGTGGGATGGTTCTAGAGTTTTCATATATCTCTTGAGCTGTTCAATGACCTAGTGCAACCTTTTGTAGAAATTCCACTACATCATCCACACCTTGTGGTTCATTAATCCAATGTCCCCCATCCTCATATTCCTTCCACGTGACTACAAAACCGCGTCTCTCCAAATCCCCGCGCAAGTTGCGTCCGTTCTCGACCGGTACCATCTGATCGTTTCTGCAGTGAGCCAAAAATACTGGGATTGTATAATGTGGTACTGGTGTGTGCGCCACGAAAGGCATCCAACTGGAAAACCCGATGAATCCACCCAGTTTGTGTTTGCCATCTATCAGGGACGTTGCAGCAGCCGTGGCACATCCTTGACTGATGCCGCCAAGTATAATACGATCTGCTGGAATCGATAGAATCTCCTTTCGGATCACGTCGTCTATCAAAGACCGAGATTCCTCCAAGCCCTCCTTTTGCAGCTCTAGTCGCTCCTCGTGCTTCTCGACATCCCACATATCGAACCATTGGGACATCTCTACCTGAAATCGGGCTGAAATGCGGGGTTTCGCGGCGGGGAACACCCATTTGAAGGTGGGGAAGATCTCGGGGAGCGTTTGTTCGTTTGATGCTTGGCTTTCGAAGACTTCACCGGCGAACTCGCTGGCATTGCTGTCGCGGCCATGAAGAAGTATGATGGTGTGAGTGTGTTCTTGCGCAGGGGCAACGACGTGAATACGGTCTTGCAGATCCATTTTTACATCCTCTGACTTATTGAATATTGGCAAGGTCTATGGAGAATTTATTGCACCTTTTCTGGAGGTTTATAATGGATGTATAAAATTGTAGGTGGAAAGCTAGTTTCTAGGCTTTTATTTCCCGCCGCCAAACCCTAGTCCGACCACAACTATGCTTTAACCATGTGACTCATAAACCGGCACAATATCTATGTCAGATGAACAGTGAGAGTAACGGGATATTGTCTACAAAGTCTTAGTAATTAAAGGCTTCGATAAACATACATTTGAAGAGTCACATGGTACCCCTATTCTGTGGTGGGGATACACGAATTGAGCGGCAAGAAATAGAAAGTGAATTATTTCAAACAGAGCAGAGAAACCGTATATAACATGACCAGAGAGATAACTATACTCTCAGACCTTCTGTGCTGCAACAATAGGACCACCCATCGCTCCTTGCACGATCGCAACTGTCTCTAACCCCGTGCCTTCCGTCTGGGACATATCGGGCAAGCCAATTGTCACATTCCCTCCATTCCACTCCCCAATCTTGACGATATCCTTCACCAAATTTCGGTTCGTAATCTTCTTCCCCTTATTCGCGCCCTTCTTGACCTTGACCACCTCAATTTTTGGATCATAAGTCACAAGACAAATATCAAATTTCCCAACATCCGTGCCATCTGAATCGATTCTGAGTTCCTTCTCATTGGTGTCAACGATGACATGCCACGGCATCTGGTTTCTCATTGCCCGGGCCTTGCCAACGATCTCTTGAACTTCGTTATCTCCAGCTCCAATGCCATCAGCGACACCGTCCGCGATGACATTTGGCGTATATATAGTGCTGCGTTCCCACTTCTTCAAGTATGCTCGCTGGCGATTATCCCACTTGACATTGGCGAATGTATCAACCCAGCCCGTGTGATTGAAAAAAGTGACATCGTAGCTGAGTAGGAGAAGATTGGGATTCATGGTTGCCTCGAGAACTTTGGGTGTAGTTGGGGGGCAGGACGCGCAACCTTGAGATTGGAAGAGCTCAACAATGGAAAGGGGCTGGATATCGAGGAAACATGCTCCGGTGTGGACGTGTTCGGGTTCATTTTCGAGGGACATGGCGCAGGCAAGGGGGACGTTCTTCTTGCGATGGAAGATTTTCTTGAGAATTGATGCCATTCTGGCGGTTTTTGATCGGGCGGGCGAAGTTCTTGGGAGTTGGGAGTTCGTGTAGGAAGACGCAATGTAAGAAGCTTTAAATGAGGAAGCAAAACAGCAGTTCTGTTGCAACATGCTCCATATATACATCCACGTATTAATTACCAAACGGCTCAGCCTCACGAGAGATTCCAAATAGATCAAACATCTGAGTGTCGGCATTGTAAGATCGAAGTCAGCATTTTCAGCTGTACATCTTGTTCCATCCTGGTATGTTTTTAAATGCCGTAGGATTTTCGTTTCGTTTTGTTTTATTGGGCCAAAGAAAGCTAAATCACGGGTAAAGTATGTGGAATCAATGTCAGCTTACCGAATCCTATTTTTGGAAGTGTAGAACTTGCGGCTGCGATACAAACAAAGAGCCATAATCATGTGCAAATGAGTGGAATAATTCCTCTTCTAGTTTTTCTATCTTATATATCAATCGGATATATGGGATTGTCGTGTAAATGCAATCATCATCAATGCAAGCATTTCTAGCCGCACCTACTTTGTGCCAAGCCCCGTCCTTGACCTGGCTACACATTTCAAGACTGGAATGAAAATTTCATGGAAACTTATGGATTCTAAGTCGACTTATTTGATTATCAAACCGGAATCCAGAAAAGATGTTGTTGAAAGACGCATCAAAGACCTCGAGGGAAAAATGATTTCTTTCGGATCTCCGCTCGGCTAGAGTACAGGGGTACACCTAGTACAGTCGCGTGATTGATTGATTGTTGTCGACAGTGAGATACCTTTGAGAAGATAGAGAGGCTTGAGGGCAGTGGACGGAAGGTAAGTAGGGAGATTCATGTGAGAACCAAAAATACAAGTGCTAAAGCTTGCTTGAATATATTGAAACTAAAAGAAAGGCAACCATAACGAGGAAATTCTTGCGAAACAAACAATTTATGTTATGTTTCGAATTATGACTCTGAAGCGTTTTTCAGCTTGCTTGAAGTTAAAAGTGCGATATCTTTGGGGCCGCTCCCCGTTTACTGCACCGCAATAACTTTGCTCTCCTCGACTACTCCAACGGGCACTTGCGTGGCATTGATATGCTCATCCTTCGCACTTTTTTCAGAAGCATGTTGCTTATATACCAATTTTTTAACCCTTTGTTGATAGAATTGAACTCCATTCTCCTTCACCGGATTCAAGATGCCCTCTCCATAAACACCCCTCTCGAGGTTCTCCTGGGCTTTCTCACACAACTCAAAATCCTCAATTGCAACTTGTCTTACAAACTTGAAGTACTCCTCAAACACTTCGTCTGTACCAGCATGATAATAATCGAATTCCATTCTTGATACTCCAGGTTTAGTAGATGGAAGAGTTCGGAAAGAGGACATCCCACCACCGTACACGTTGAGAGTGCAGATGGGAAAGAAATAAAGGAACAGACCATCAGATTGCTTGGATGGATCAGCCATGTGCTGGCTGAAGTTCTTATGGTTGGTTACGGAGTAGAAGGTTGGTGGGTAGAATTTGGAGAAGGTGGGGTGGGCTGGGCGAAGGAGTTAGCACTGCATACCCCCGAAACATGCCTTAATATGAAGGAAAAGGGATCCTTGATAACCTACTATATTGACAGTGAAGACATTCTTGAAACCCATCAATCCTGAAATAGTCAGAGTGTTATCTATAGGGAACAAGAACATACATAGTTTTCCAGTTAAAATTGCCTTCATATGAGATGCTGCGCCGATGCGGAAGTTTCGTGAAGTCAACTTTGTTCGTCAATTCCTCGAGACCCTCGAAGAAATCTTCAAAGCTTGGAGTATCTTCAGACAATGTGGCAAATAGTAAACCGCTGGGTGTCAAGTGGCTTTTGATCTTGATATTCTGGAACGTATTAGAATCGCTTGAATAGACTCTGATAGTGGAAAGTAAACCTCGTCTTCGGCATAGACAGTGATTCCATCTATGCCAATTCCATCGTGTTCTGGACTTCTGTTCTCGACGGTTACCGTGACTTGAGCAATCTCATAGGTTACTTTCTCAGATCGGCTCTGAAAGCGAGTCACGGGGCCAAGAAAATGCCATGCCTACAGAGGGTTAATCAGTAAATTTGGGAGTATTTGTCGAACAAACATACCTTCAAGAAAACTGCTCTTCTCTCTAGCTGGTAAAGAGCTGAACTACAGAACCAGGAAGCTGGGAGTGTTCGAGTTAAAGAGTCCATGGCTGGTAGAGAGTATCTCAAAGTTTCAACAATATTGAAAAACCCAAGTTTCAAGGAAGTAAGAGTATGCCTCGCTGGAGAGGGAAGAGCTGCCAAGTCCTGCATCGAATTTCCGTACGACATTGCGACGTGAACAACTCATCACGGGATTTCAAATTTGGATAGCCTTTCCAGTGTAGTCACTCGAGCTATGCCCAATGCAGTCATTTTATCCCAATGCGAACACATGCTCAGATATGTCAGAAAGTATTGCAACGCAAAGGACGCCAGCGACGGAGATGTAAATAGAGCATTGCAAATCACAAGGTTTGTTGGGAAACTGGGTCTCGGCTCCTGAGCCTGCCACGCAACTCGGCAGCAGTTCATGACAGGGGTACTTGAAACTAGAACCGGAAGCCCCCCCTAGTAGCTTCAAGTGTGGATACACAGACCACATCTGGAGTAGGTTACATGCCTAATCTTGGGTACGAGAATGAAGGTGGGATGAATGTGAGCGTCTCATATCCCGTGGAACTCCAACAGCAGATGAGATTCTCGAAGCGGAAACACTGACCCAAAAGCCCGTTGTGCTCTGATTACAAGTCTTCCATTTCTTAACCTCTAGTACCTCGAACGTGATATAGATAGTAATCTTGCCCTGAGTATGCAAAGTCCATAAAGTGATTCCCGCGCAAGTACTGAGAGATTATTAAATGGCAATAATGGAACCCACTTTATTCTCCGTGGCGGTTGGATTCTTAGTACTTGCGGGGTACTTCGTTCGATATTACCATTTCGATATCCCCACTTTCAAAACACCTCCTGCATTGTTTTCGTGGCTTGGCAAAACCTGGGGAAAGGAACAAGATAAAACACTGGGGGATTCTCTTGATCAACCGTTTGATAATGAATCAAACTTACTATCAAGCTGCTCGAGCGGTTGGTGGGAAGACGATGGGCTTTTTCAACTCGAAAAACGTGCAATTTTTAGCCAGGTAGGAGATTCATTCTGAAAACAAAAAGTAAAACTCTGACAATGTGGTCATAGTCATGGCTCTATGTGACGCATGCGTGTAGATTCCAGAAACCAGGAGATTATCGCACATTCGAGATTGCAGGGCTTTCCATTATTGTCATTCAGGGAAAGGACCATCAGCTGCGAGCTTTTCAAAATGTGTGCCGTCACCGTGCATATCAAGTAACGAAAAAAGAGTGTGGAAGTTCGACAGTTCTCGGATGCAGGTATCACGGCTGGAGCTATGATACAAAGGGAATGTTGGTGAAGGCGCCTGAGTTTGACAATGTTCCAGGGTTTGATAAGAGCAAGAATGCACTATGGGAAGTGAAGACAGAAGTCACCAACTCGCTGGTATTCATCAACTTCGACGCCAGGAGCGAAGTGGCGAGTGTGGGGTTCGGAAATTCTTTGAAACCATTCAAGACACTAAAAACAAAGGATATGCGTTGTGCGGTGGACTGGAAAGTAGAATGCCAGATGAACTGGAAACTTGCAGGTTGGTGAGATATAGTCTGGTGGAGATTATGCGCTAATACTCGCAGCTGGATACTTTTCCTCCGATCCATCCAGTCACCGAAGCATGAGAACCACGATGTTTTCCCTTTTGCCCACTATGTTCAGCACCAGCCAAAAATACGAGAGTATTGGAAATTCAACTGCGATTCGCCAATTATCGTCGGGAGAGTTCCTTACTTTACGATTCCTTCCAAAATCTCCAAGAACGACAACGGTCGAATGCTGTGTGTACACGAAACGCGCGGAGAATAGAGCAGTGGAGTTGTCGACTGTGAAGGAAGAGATCCGTGCAGAATTTGAACAGATGGAGAAGAAACAAAAGAGACTTCTCAATGGTGAAGTGGGATCCTTCAGGCGTAAGAAACCTTGTCGATGGTATCAAAATTGTCGATTATTGACGAAACCTCCAGCTAAACAAGATGAACTACGCCAAATGTTGAAGATACATGCAGAAAATGAGGCAAGAAGTGGCATGAAAATCCATCCAGCAGCGCAGAAACATGCCTTTTCAGAAGAAGGAAGGGCAGACGACGACTGTAAGAGCCTGCATTGCCAATTGAAATTGAACTACCTGGTTTGCTAACGATATTTGACAGTCTGTCGTGAGCTTGACGACCCATCGAATGATAGGAATACAGTCTGTAGTGCTAGTGCAAAAGGACTTCTAGATTGGTGAGTTTGTCATGGTGAGGTGTGAAGGGAGAGGTAGAGGAGACGTTGGGATGGAAATCGAAATGTTGTCTTGGCGCGGAGAAATATTTTTGCGGGATCCAAACCTCTTAGGATATTGTTCAAACACTCCCTTCACAACAACATAAATCGGTTTAACGACGTTTTGAATCTCATTCTACCTCCTACTAGTAACCACTCTTTGCGCCTATAGGACACCGAAGCATGATGCCTGTGATTTCGACATGCCAGAGTCCATTATAATCTTGAGGCAACGTCTCAAACAGCGCGGGTGCTTCTTTGTTCCATTCAAAGCCTATCAGCCCTTCCTGAAGATGTATAGCCGATTGGACCAGAGTTGAAATGCTTGGATTTTGTATTGCTTCTGCGAGGCTCGAGTCTGCCAAGCCTGCACATCATTGGGGCTGTGGGGTAACCTCCATGCCTGCATGTCCTCCCCGCCATTTGCCTTTGCGTACTTTTACGCATAGTTTCGACTGTGGATGAAGCCAGAATTGACTAGCACGAAAGGATAAAAATTCGATGGATAACCAGTGCCAGAAGAACTATTCATTCTGTTGTTCACATTCTGTTTTCCACTTTCAGCTCCCTCTACTCCCAAGTTTTTGCAATCCTCGAGTGGTTTTCTGTCACCAAAATATGCGGCATCGTGCTCACGGCAACATCACATCCCCAGAGATATCTCATATGGCAAAGAAAGTGCATGCCAAGAATTTTTCTAGGGATAGGTCTTTACCGTCCCATACGGCTTAGAATATCTCTTGAAACTGTATCTTACACGATTCCACCACCCTGGATGGCACATATAGTTATGTGTGCTTGAAGGCGGTATTTTGCGAGTGCTCGCATCATGAGAATGACCATCAAGTAGCTGAAGCCTTCCTATGGCCCTCACGACAAAGCCCACATACTTTGGACCTTTTTTGCCTGGGTTTACGAAGAAGGTGCGAGTGTTTTATGTGCTACATGTGATCCTTGCGGCGTGTTTGCTTCGTGCAACCCGAGCCTGCATACCTAGGTATATTATTAGGGTGCGCTTCGGCGGTCGAACATTATCGTCTAATGGGACAATGTCGAATTCAACTCCACGGCCGCTGCTGCCGCTCGAAACAAAAACGCGCGGTCAAAAACGCTTGAATTCCGTGTACGTGAATGGGCATTCGGGTGCAATTTGCTGCGAGAGCTTCATTTTACAGCACTTGGGGCGTTGTGGTCATATCAATTTCTAATTATTATGTATTGGCTTCATAATTTAGCATTTACTAGTCTTCGAAACAGATCATGTTTCCCTCAACCTTTTGAGGAAAGCCATATGGTGTTTGGAATAGGACTTGTTAATCCTTAATCTGTATACTAGTCTACATACACCATAGTCCGTCAGCGACATATACCTTAGGGGCGACTACTCATATTACCCCACTCTACATTTTGCTTCCTTGCTACCTTGCTTCGTTACCCTTATCTGTTCCGTCACAATAATTCGCGATCCTGTATCCAATAAGTTATTAGCGGCTACATAATTGTGCGAGCTGATAGTCGTACACGCTATTACACGCCACGCGTTTTAAGGTTCTACCCCGCGGATGTGGTTTCCTAGAACAGCAAGAAATCTGACCAAGCGTCCCTCTGTCTTCAATCAATGTCTCATCACGGCGGACAAAGATATCGTTCTGATTACTTGCAGCTTCTGCTTATTCGCCTAGTTAGTTCTTATCGCAGACAAGCTTTTTGTATTATGGGGAGTACTTGATTATATAACCCCGTGTCTTTTATTCTCTGCCCATGATTTGAAGCACTTCCCGTCTTGAAGAACATCGCATTCGTTCTGATTACAATATATCAATCCAAACATGGAGCATTCTTCAGGGGAAAAGCAGGATAAAATTGCGCCGGTCGCCAGAGTAGAATCAGGCTCTCTGGCACCCGAGAAAACCGTCCTTACTCAGGATGAATACCATTTAGCACAGCTGGGGTAGTAAGTAATAGAATTTCCTTCATGTTGACTTTACAAAGTTTCGACTGTTTGTAGCCACTGATTTGGTGCAAAAATATCTTATGGCTCCAAAATTATTGCTACGTATCACAACCCCATTTCCGAAGAAAGTCTAACACTCCGGTCTCCGCAGCAAGCAAGAGTTTTACCGGAGTCTTGGTCTCTTTGAAAACTGGTAAACCTATTCAAACCCATATTTGAGTCCTTGTAAAACTGA
Source organism: Gremmenia infestans (assembly GCA_032629725.1). Taxonomy (NCBI): domain Eukaryota; kingdom Fungi; phylum Ascomycota; class Leotiomycetes; order Helotiales; family Hamatocanthoscyphaceae; genus Gremmenia; species Gremmenia infestans. Next base: position 421,765 of record JAFEVB010000012.1, read on the forward strand.
CAGGTGGAAGGGCTGCAACATTCACTGTAAGTAGGACATTGTTCAGGGGTTTTATCTTGTTGTCTAACGTCTCAATCAGTCCATGAACTTTGCATCCGGAATACCAGTCTTATTCGGCTTCGTAATGTATACAGGGGGCCCCACTGCAGCCTTTGCAAATTGGACAATGGTCGGCGGGCTCTCTTTCATTGTTAGTCTATCAATGGCTGAAATTGCTGCCGCGTTGCCAACTGCTGGAGGCATTTATTACTGGTCATTTAGATTGGGTGGTGCTGAATGGGGGTATAACATCCTTTTGAATATCAAGTATATGCAGTAACTAACTTTACATAAGCCCGTTCCTTGCATGGATGACTGGCTGGTGGAATTGGGCTGGCTGGGTAATTGTCTTTCCCATGACGTAAACCCACAACTCACTCCTACAGGTTACCGTCGTCCCAGGTGTTCAACACACTCCTACAGGTTACCGTCGTCCCAGGTGTTCAACAAGGATCGACAAATTTCCTCCTATCGGCTCTTGAGATCAAATATCCTAATGCAGAGATCCTTGGAAAAGGCTGGTTTGCATGGCTTCTAACATCTATCGGGATGTTCTTCGCCATGGCTCCTAATATTGTCAACCAGAAAGTCCTTCAATGGTACTTTCGCTTCGCCATAGTCATCTTTCACATCCTTGTTATATTTTATTGGGTCTGGTTTCCAATCAAAGCATCACAAACCGGTGGCTTTCAATCTAGAGAGGGGGTCTTCAATCATTTCTACAATGGCATCAACGACGGGGATGAGAAGCAAGCCAGTGATGCATATTGCTGGATCGTATCTATTCTTTTCGGCGCATGGGTCTTCTATGGCTACGATGCCAGCGTACATCTAGCTGAAGAAACGAAAGAAGCTAGTGAAGTCATTGCTAAAGGGATGTGGATGTCTACGCTCTCGGCATGGATAATGTCCGTCCCAACATTAATAATCATCCTGTTCTGCATACAGGATTTTGAGGGCATAATTAGTGGGACATATGCCAATAACTGGGCCGAGTATCTGGTGCAGCTCGTGGGTCCTAATGGGGCCGTCGCTATCCTATCTTTGCTCTGGGTGCACTCGACATGTGCTACGGCCAGTTGCTTCATGTCAGCACAGCGAGTTACCTATGCCATCTCAAGAGACGGCATTTTACCAGGATCCAAGTATTTCCGCCGACTTTCGAAAAAGAATCGTATGCCAATCCATGCGGCATTCCTCGTCCTGACTATGTCGGTCATTATCACCACTGCAGTCATTGGCTCCACTGTGGCCTTCTCCGCAATAACTGCGACTGCCACGATCGCCACAAACGTATCATACCTCTTTCCTATAATTGCGCGTCATACAGTTGGCCGCAAATCCTTCGAGCCTGCCAAATTCAACCTTAAACGCTGGTCGATTCCTTGCGCTGTCGTTGCAAGTCTGTACATTTCTTTCCTGGTTGTGATTTTGCTGCTACCTCAAATTTATCCTGTTACTGGAGCGACGCTGAATTATGCACCCATCATGATTGGTGGTATTAGCTTGATTTCCTTGCTTGGCTGGGTGTTCCCATTCGGACTTGGTGGCAAGCATTGGTTTAAGGGCCCGCAGAGAACAATAAGTGAAGAGGACGTGGTTGATGCTAGGGTTGTTGGGGATTATGAGGACGAAAGAGCATGAAAGCATTTGACTTAGTAGAAACAAATGCCAAGTAAGAGTGTGAGTAGTTGCTATTTATACAGTTTACAACAAGAAATAGAAATCAGATTACCAACAAGAAAGACCGTCGTGATTCTTTTGCTACGGTCTAGTGCTCAAAGCAAGAGACTTCGGGTTTTAAAGATTACACATTCTTTTTTAGCAGTAATAATTCCGACCTACCTCTTCCTTATATATGTAACCTTCTCGAAGCAATAGCACCCTTTTTGAATATCTAAGGAGCGGTTTTTAGAGACAGCTACTCCTGGAATATTGTCTCAACTCCTGTGGGACATTTTTTCGATCCCTGAAAACAACTGTATCAGACTTTGGCCATTATGCAGTGCCATCCCTCTAGGCCCGCTCGTGTACTGCACTGTACTATTGTTCATGATATTATTAGCGCAACAGTGGATCCTCGCTTAAAGAATAGGGGCCCTCCTCTTTTACCTTACTTATTACGACACTTCAAATTCCAATGTTGCCTGACGAAAGCTACTATATATTCTCCCATAGATAAAATCATTTCAGATCTACCAACACTTCCCTTCACTCTACTATACAACATGGACGACCTAAGAAATACCACAGGAAAATTGCGTCGTGCGGAGACGTCACTCAAACAACAATCAAAGCGCAAGAAGTCGGATCCCCTGCTATCATTTCCAAAACTTCAACAACCTACCGAAAGAAATACGACTTATGATTTGGAAACTGTCTTGCTCAAGCTCAGTTACCCTCAGACGAAAATTCTCCCGCAAACTGGAGTCCGACGCCAAGGCTCTCCAAGCCTGTATCGAGTCGCTCATAGAATAACTAAAGTACCTGACTTTCTAGCATTACCGGCATTGATCACGCCTCTAGTAAGGTCTTAGGATAATTTTAATTGATAATAGGCATGGAAAAGGTGATATCTTAAGCTAATTTGTTTTAATTGGGTATACTAAGAAAACTTTCACCTATACAGGTAGCTTTTTTGCAACACTTATCTTACACATATCTCGTATAGTGTTTTCCGGCCGTCTCCATAAAATAAGAAGCCTCCTAGTGAATAGAAAAAAAGCAACACACTAAGTGTAATCTGCTAAGTAGCATATGATATGAATACAAGTCAATGGCAGTAAGTGCTACTTTTTGTATCTAGCATAGGGAAGCATAGTGAAGAGCCTAAGGATTTATAATTAACAGTCCTTTTATAGGGAAGGCCGTAAATTAAAACACTATAGGATTTATGTTCCTTTAAATTTCAATTTATTTAACGGAAAACGAAATGAAAGTTTAAAAGCATCAGTCAATGGCGCCTCAAGTTGGAGCCGAACGGTTCATACACTCTTTTCATTATGATTATGACTTGTAACCACGGCCTTTATCTCCAGTCTTCTTTTCCCCCCTCAATGACACATATTTGCTTAGAAAGCCGAGCAAACGCCTTGGACCTGAAACTGGGGTGGTCCAACATCGACAGTCTCCGCCCCCACAACGGTAGTTTCACTATTATCAGTACCAAAGAAGATGCAATAAGTGGCATCACAAGAAGAGTGAATGTGAGAGATGCTTAAGGGGTTGCCTGGTAACTATCAGTGTGTGTCCTGGTATACATTCTTTAGAAGCTTACTGACATCGAAGAGATGTCCGTCAGTTGAAACGAACATGGAGAAGGAATCGGTAGTGCCCTCGAAGTCGATCTGGATTTGGGACGGGCGGGCCTCTGCTGTGGGAGCTGCTTGAGTGAGGCTAGCCACGAGCGTTAAAAGGGCCGTTGCGGAAAAAGTCTTCATGGTGAGATTGCGAGTTCTTGAATGGGGCAGAAGATGAGTCTGATTTTGTAGTGCGGGAGTTTGATCTTTGAATCTGGAGATGATGGATATTTCAAAATAAGTTCCTGGTGGGATGAGAGCACCCATATATACTTATTCTGGTGGTGATCATCTAGACCGCTAGTTTCGGAATTCAATATCTCAACACCGTAGGAAAGCAAGGCGACACAACGATGCATGTCGCAATCGAATACGAGAACATCCTCCTGAATTATTATGCAAACAAATAGAATCAGAAGATACTCTGCTAGCTCTCAAGTTAGCGCAACTCTTTCGGCAAAGCATAAAACTCAAGAAGCTCGCTAGAGCAACATCCCGAATCACTTGCATTCAATGACAAGTTTGTTTTCTGTTCATGAGACCTTTACACCCCTGACATGAGAGGTCCAGATCATGGTATTGAATGCAATCTCGCTACAGTCCCGAAGAAGAGAACCACTGCAATAAGCAGGCCACGCACGTGATTGACAAACAAGCACCCTGTAGTTTAACGGGTGTTACCAGAGTAGAATTTAAGCTTACATGCATCGCGGGATCACCAGTATCGCCTACTTGCGTTACTAGGTCGTTATGGGAATTTGGAGAGCACATGATGCGCTCTTGAAACTGTTTTCGTGTCCGGATTCCAGGGGAAAACGGGAAGCAGCATTGAAAAGTTTATTATAGTACTTAGAAACTTTGGGACTCTGTGTACGTGAAACAATCAAGTTACGGGTTTTAGAAAGAACAGCGCGCACAAAGAAGTAGTGGCCCGTCCTACTTCAAGCATCGAATGTAAACTTGGTCGAAAAGACCAACAACTGACAGGGGGGCGCAGTGGCGGGTCCCAATTTGGGGATTCGGGCAGGAATGGGTTTCTAATTGGCTAATATTTATGAAATAGATGGAGTAAATGTAAATGCAGAACGATGTTTTCTCAGTGGCTGGAGCTTGACAAGGATATTCTCCTGGAAAGCGTGAAATAAAAGACCTTTAAGCTAGGTGTATATCGTTGAGGGATTGATATAAAAGCCGTGTTTGCGATATCTCGGCGTGTGTTATGGCTCAAATTACCACCTTTAGAACTGCCACAAAAATAAGAAGTTTCCTGCTCAATAAGCAAACCGATCCTCTTGGATTCCGATTTCGAAATATGATTTTGAAGCCACGATGAGGCTTATGAAAGGCGGTTCTTAAGGTAGCGGTAGACATCGTAATACAAACCAATAAAGTAAGTCTTGCTGAAATGGGCAAGTATGCATGGGCTCGGGCGAAGAAAATGGCACTTGACAGATTCTCTTCATTCTCAAATTACTCTCTCCTGACGTTGTAATTAGTCATCCGCGGAAAAGAGGTGAAAAAGAGCTGCGAATAGAAATGCAATTGCAGGTTTAGGGCTTCGGGGTTTCAGACATGTATGATTTTTCAGCAGGAGCGGGGAAGATGTTCACAGCATGCTAAGAAGAGAAATATGTTTTACCGTCATAGCTAAGCATATTTATCTACCCATAGCCAAAGACTCTGCCTCAGGAGGTTTAGAGGTCATAATTTTCGGGCTCTTAGCTCCCAAATCCATAAATTAGCAAGCAAACACAAGGCACTCACGATCCAGTCCAGCCCGGTGTTATAGCACCACCAGGGATCGAGTTCACCTCTTCTCCAGTAGAATAAATGATTGTTTTCACTTTCGGGCACTCCTATCCGGGGTCTAGTATCCTCGCCTCCTCAAAATTCCGGATCAAGGTTCTTTTTTGAAATTCCTCGATATCGCAGGTAAACTTTTCATGAAACAATCAATTCTAATTCTCTCAAAGCACCCATTTGCTCTAAGATATCCATATACGAAGGTTGAATATAATCCATGTGACAGGCTTCCAATATCATCCGCTGAATACACTGCAATTCTGGCGCGCGTATGTACTCCAAAGTGCCCTTCGCAAACTTGATAGTGTCGTGCTCGAAACATGCATATGTGTATTTGGGCGAGAAATTGGTTTTGAAAAGGGCTTGGTAGACAGAGAGGGCTTCGTGGCGAGACTCCTGGCAGACTTGAAGAGTAGCAGGTGGACGTTCATTACTGGCCAACAATTCCGTGACGGTACCAGGGGATCCGACGCGTCCATTACACCGCATATGTAAAACTCGCGGTGTAAACAAAAGGAATTCCCATATCTAGCTCGGTGGGGAGATTGGGAAAGAGGTGAAATTCGGTCTGTCTGGATGGCGCGTCCTTTGGTGGGGGCTACCGATAATCGAAGTATGAGCTTTTGCTACGCGTTTTGGAAGGATAACTCACATTTACAGACGCTGACATGTTGACAGGGTACAGATTACTATCTTTGCACGCGTTGAGCCTGTGGACATGCCCAAAAGAACGGAGGCGTGGATGCGATGCTAGGAAGAAGGGCCGGACAACTTCGGATTGCGGGGCCAACACCACCGCCGCTGCCGCCGCCTCTCTCAAACATTGCCGCAACTTTTTGAAGTACACGCGACAAACATTGAAGAGCCTTCAACTACCTGTTTATTCTGTGTTTAATTGTTCTACTCCCCAAGAATGGCAGCACAGCAGCACAAAGTGGTCTTTATATTTGGCCTCGTTAACTCCGGCTCTTAGAGATCGATTCGATCAGATTTGCTTTACTCCAAGGCGCGAACCACCAGAACTTCGACAGAAGAATTCGAGGTTTGCACTTTGTCTTTCCAATTCGTTGATAGCAACACTATATAGACCGAGCTGCGAGAGAGCGGATTCGCAGCCGTGCGGCATGGGGGAAAACACGCGAAACCCTTCATACGGCTATCAGGAAAGGAGGCATTACACGGCTCTTAGCCGCATGGCGAAGATCTTTGAGCATACCATGGTATAGAGAAGTATGCAGATATCATTCCTGGAGTTGCACCGTAGATCGGCGATGGGTTGTCCTTTTTCTCCTTTCTTAGCTCGCGGACTTCTGGATTCAAGCGGCTGGTCCAACAACGTCTGGATGGACATTTTCGATACATAATACAAACTCGATAGTTTGAGTACCATCCCTGACGACAATTATGGCATTTACCTTCGTCAGTGGGCCTCGACACATGCCCGAGCTGAACCATCCCCTGCACGTCCTTTCCACCTCCATAATGGTTCGGTCTATGTTTTTGGACTAAGCCTATGAATTATATGTTGAACATGTATCTTTCTTCCATCCTATTTAAACGGACACAGACTTCTATTTCACTCACGAGAACAGGATCCCGGAAAGACTTATGACAAGAAGTTTTCCAATGGTACAATTAATAGTCTGTATTATTATCTCTCGCCGCTGAAAACATACCCGATCGGCTGCAATTTGCCATCGTGGGGAAATTATGAGGTGTACACACCGACAGCGTCAACTCCTAAAAACCTGACTCCTCAAGACTCTTTCGCCCACTGCTTCCCACTCCACAAGTTGCCCACCGACCAGAGCCAGTAATCCCGGCCTTTGATCAGCCACACAAAAAAGCTGGGTACCTGGTACCCCATCCCCGCACCGACTCCTTTACTCTTCCCGATCGGTACCAGCTGCATCTCACGGGTATCCTCTTTGAATACTCGATCTTCCCCCTCGGAACTCTTCTCCTTCCCAGAGTCCAATATCAAATCACGCTTGATGTTTGCACAGAGGACGGGAATGGCGCCGAGAATGTTATGCACGGCTGGCCTTGCTGCCGATGCCACATCGCCGACGGCGTAGATCCGCAGACCAGCTTTATCAACACGAAAAGTGGAGGGATTAGTTTCGACGCGGCCATCTGAGGCTAGGAGCGTCTCGCTAACGAAACTTGTGTTTGGCTTCATTCCCATCGCAGGAATATAGAGGCCGGCGTCTAGTGTCTTTCCATCTTCGAGTGTAACGGTTGCTTTTGTAGCGACAATGTCTGTTCCTGCACCATCTGGCAACACGTTCTTGATTCGGACATTCTTAATGACTGTCACGCCGACCTTAGCAAGAAAAGTCTCCGCTTTATGCGCAATGGAAGGACGCAGGAGAGGCAGGATTTGCGAGGCGGCAGTCACGACTGTGATGGAGACCTTGGGGTTCTCTAACTTGGAACTGAACCAACCCGCGCGGCCGTTGAGGTATTCGCCCAGTTCGCCGGCTGTCTCAACACCAGCTGGACCTCCACCTCCTATGACAATGCTCTTGGCATTTTGCAGTGCTTTGCGAAATGCGGTCCAGCTCTCCTGAAGGAAATTTTCATCCCGGTTTAAGCTAAGCAGGGGAGAAGGCGTCGATGCACCAGTAGCGATGACAAGAGCATAGAAGTCAAGCTTCTCCGTATTGCCGGTCGATAGACTGATAGATACTGTTCGGTTGTTGTGGTCAAGCTCGGTTGCTGTGCCATGGATGAAGCTGAAACTGTCCTTGGGGTACTGCTCAAACGCTTTCGGGATACTGACGAAGATTTTATCTTGCGCGAACATGTCATCTGATATCAAGGCACGAGGACAAGCGGGCCGACACAATGCTTGCTTCGAAGGACTGACAAGTATAATTTGATAAGAGATTTCGTTGGGTAGGTATGGAATAGCATGCTTGAGGAGATAATGGGCAGTAGACACACCGCCGTAAGAGCCGCCAAGAATGACAATTCTCCTCTGCGAAGCCGGCAAGGTATTTTTAGCCATCTTCGTATTTAATTGAAAGGTGGTACGGATAAACGTTTGGACATCGATCTCGAGGAAATAATAGAGACATTATTGAGATATATATAAGTAACTAAAAGCTCGTTGAGAAATTGTCTAATAGCTCGGCCTCTCGGCCTCAAGATCCCCAGCGGCGTTTGTCAGCCCCTTGCTGTTTAGCGATTAAATCCGCGATGTCCACGGTATCAACCAATTATTAATCGAACTCTTGCTTAGCGCTTGGACCCGATGGGCCAAGCGAGCCAGTAGTGTCACAAGCAGCATGTCGAATGGGGACTAGCCCCTACTTGAATAGATAAATTTTAGGGACAACTCTACTCCATATAACCTCTCAAATTCTCCGTACTTCGTACAATCAGATAAGCAACTCTCTTAAGCCAGTATTCTTTATATCCCTCCATTTCTGCTTGATATCAGCGAGGACCTGTTTAATAATAAATATTACGCTTTCAATTTCTCTCCCTAACGTAATAACAAAACTCTGATTGTCCTCTACCTAAGGTACGTAATTACTTTTGCAGAACTTACTCTGGTAGAGATCACGTAACTATGTTCATCCTTCATACTGCTTTTCCTTACTTCTGGCTCCTATACGAGCATATAAAGGAATACAAAGGAATTGGTAGGTTCAGGCTATTTAGGCACTGTCTGTATTGAATATGCGAGCTACAATAGCTCCAAATTGTTATAACGGAGTCGCTTGGCCGGTAGCGCGAACTACGACATCGATAGACTGAAGAGGCATCTGAAGTACACTTCTATCAGCTAGATATTTAACAATTCGACTCTCGCTCAAGGGAATAGAAGGCATGGTCTATGACTTGTGTGAAGGTTACGTAGCGTTTATTGTCCAGTCTCCTGCTCCCGCTGTAAAGCTCAAATAATTGATCCTTTATACACTTCAAAGGAACGCGAACATCCTAAAGATCCATACTAACATACCTTATAGAGAAACCTAAAAAAGAAGGGCCTTAGCTAGCCAGAAATAAAAGTTGAGACGAGGAAAAATATTTTCTTTTTATTCCAGGGGTAAACCTCGCTTATCCTCTTCAATCTGCTTTTAAGAGCATAGCTGCAACCAGCTTTTTTATAAGATGTACAGTAGACGCGAACACTTCAAGGGATAGTCAAATGCTGGTCATTTTGTATATATTTTCTTACGATATCGTGTTTCAAGTTCAGGCCTGGGGACCCGGATGCCGCTCGAGGCTTGCAAATTGCAATCGAGCAAGGAACTTCCCAGCCTCCCTATTTCTTTGAATTCTGGAATATTGGCTGTGTGGGCTGCATATGCATGCAAGTAATCCGCAAAAAGGGTCCAGCTGATAAAAGATTTCAAGAGTATCTTCACCTTGTCTGCTATGCATCTATCTGCAAGGCTCAAATTCTTGGCATGGGGCGCACGGAGGCGTAGGGCGTTTCCGGGGGTCATACTTCCTCCCCTCTCTTACATCCAATGATGAGATACTTGCAGCGTATCTCTAAACATTCCTAAGTGTGGGGATGGGTGGGATGTACAATCACTCTGCATATCGCTTGTTTTGGTCGAGGTCGTTGGCCCTCTCAACGCGCTTTGACGCGTGATCTTAAATCGCTCACCGGAAGGCTTGGACGTAATAGGGTAGCCGCCATTTAGAGCTATAATTAGCTCAGTATAACCCTAAAATTAAGCACGAGGTGAGGCTGGGCCGTTGCCATGGCATCCGATACTAATAAAATGTCTTCCTCTCGGGCCGAGCCAAGATAGATATCGCTCTCTCAACGACACTTTCAAGGTCTTTTCCAACGTCAAAAGATTGAAACTCCTCACTTAAAATTAGGTCTACCTGAGCGTTTTCTCCCCCCAATATTGCCACTGCAGCCTTGCATAATATGTTATGCAATCTCTTCGTACCCAGCCATGAGATGTCTTTTTGATAAATACTGACAGTACTTCACTTGGAGCCGTTCGATTTGCGGCATGATCATGAATGGTGAAGGTTTCAAGAGAGATGGACTTGAAGTTGCTGGGTTATTGAAGAGGGAAAACACGAGGCTATAGTACTCAAGTTATATCTCCCGTAGAAACAGCTTCGCCAAAACACTTCTGCCTAGAATAGTAGATAGTAGAGAACCATAGCCTGCGTATGCTTTTCGGGATACTTCGATGCTCTATGGGAGACAATAGTTTTATTCACATATAATCAAGCTGCTTCGAATAGTATTTAAGTGTGCAATTTTCGAAACAGGGCTGTGTCTTTCATTGTTCTTTCTACTACCTCAATCACAACATATCTTAATGACTAGCCACCGCAAGGAAAAATCCCCATCAATGTCTGTCAAGTCGAGAATATCTTCATACGTGCAAGCTCAAGCCAATACATTCTCTGTTTTATTAGGGTCTCATCTGTCAAGAAACAAGTATCCATCCATCTAGAGAATGCGCGTGGAGGGGCAATATTTGTTCCCATCCTAAAGCAGTATCTTTAGTAAACGCTCAAAAAAGCCCTCCGCCTCATAAATTCAGAGCACCTGCTACAGACGATCGCGTCAGTTATATTACCGTACAGGATGCACTGCCACACTTTTATTCCTTTCAGAAACATACTCTTACCCATTGAAGTCTATTCACCTCTCTGGTTGTCGGATAGACAGCCTGTATTTGCAGGCTACGCGCCTCGACAGGCCCAAAACACCACATATCTATACTTAGAAGTTGAGCTTTGAAGGGCGCACCTCGCTCGTCACCAATAACCGCAATACTACCACTCACACTATTGTACTTATAAAACTTATAAAAATATAGAATAGGTAGAGGGCCGTGGAAAAAAGAGGGACACGTAGAAATAGCCCTCTCCTCTACGCTTCATGAAACTCGCCTCTGAATCCCGAAGAGTCCAATGCCATAGATTGCAGAGTAGCTCACCCACTTCAAATCCGGACACTATATCATTCCTTGGCTGTTTCCCAATCATTTTGTCTGCGGCCAGCGCGATTGGAGATTTTTTGTTGACACATGTTAACGCGGCACCGTGTTTCTCTGTCCTCTGACTATAAAGTCTGCAAGTGTTGCAGCAGAGGCCATAATGATTAACTCCTCAAAAGCTTCTCTTCCCTCCATCACATACACACGCCACTACCTGGCAGGCGATATACCATCTTTCTCTCTCTACATTGTACCTTCCCGACTACTTTCATCATGGGCAGTACAACAAAATGCACTCGGGGCAGCCCGGAGTGCCACGGTACATTCAGTCGAGACTCCGATTTTCGACGCCATTACAAAAGCATACATCAAGAATACATGTACCGCTGTGACATCTGTGAGAAACATTTGTCCAGGAAAGACCATTTGCGTGACCATGCCTGGAATCTCCACCGGGGTGAGCACTAGTTTTCTTCAGAGCCGGATCACCACTATATAATCATGTCTCTAGAAATCCACTAAGCCATTCGTGTTATTCTAGCATCCCCTCCACAATACACTCGAGTCCAGGTACCAAATCGCGCTTTGTCCACCGAAGAATCAACTCAGCGTCTCGATCCTTCGCAGAGCCCAAGCACCTCCCAACAGTCTCAGAGCTATAGCTACGGCTTTAACCCCACGTATAACAATGCCGTACAATCCGAGGAGAACCAGTATCTTTCTAATATGGCTGAATATAACGATTTACAACGAATCGTCACCTCTTCCTCGTCCACAAACAACGACATATACAAAGACGAGCAAGAACAACGACAGCAATATTACCAATATCAAGTTCTCATACCGCCGGCTTATGTTTGGTATCAAACGGTCCCCGATAGCTTCGATGACTATTGTGTCCTGCGATGGACTATGAGCCCTTCAATCACGACTTGCGAGGTTGAACGGGCAGGGTAGTCAAAGGTTGTGGACTGCAGTGTCAGATAAAGTGCATTATAGGGATGTGTGTTTGTTGTTGAAGGAATATTCATTTCTTTGCTTCACGTCGCTGGGCGATGTGAAATTGATGTGTAATATATAGGGCAGGATCTCCGGCCAGGATATCCACGTTGGACGCTATTCTTCGTAACTACCCGGTGCTTGAAGTATTGAACCCTTTATAGCGAACCCTGCAAGGCTGTCGTGGATAAGGAATCGGTCGAATGTAAGGCAGATAAAGTGCTACTTCCGCGTATCAAATTTGAAGATGATTTTGATACTAAAGTTGGCGATAATTTTCCACTGCCCATAGAACTTGAACCGCTTGATGTGTTCACAGAAGGCCTCAAGCTTGATACGCGCCGTTTCGCCGAACCAAGCTTTTTATTGAACCCGTTTGGCTTGAGTTGGAAGCTTGAGATCTATTTGCAGACCCTGTAGTCTCAGAGCTTAGTGAAGATGCTGATAAGGACAAGCTTAATGGTGATCCACTTTGAGAGCTTGAAGATGACCTGCTATTTGAATTTGAAAAGATTTGACTACTTCTGCTTGATAGCGAGATTCCTGGACTGATTTTAGCTGCGAGCCATGGTTAAAGTATAGAGCGTGGAATGGCGCTAGAACTGGAGATTCTAGAGGTAGTATTTGTATCGCGGGCCTCAAGAGGGTGGGGATGTGCAGCTGTATCTCGCGTCCGGGACCGTTTCGCAGGTTTAAGAATAGCAATATTGCCGCTAGACTTCGGTCTCTGGGCTATTACGTCTATAGTTGTCGGAGAGATCATTCTTGCCCCAAGACCAAAGAAGGCATAGTTGTCTGCGTTATCAAGGTCTCCTTCGAAGCTTAAATCTATAGATTTCTGCCATCCTATATTAAATGGAGTGTTAGCTCTGTTCGATATTCGGGTTACTTTTAGACAAGACCTTGCAGATATCTTCCTAGGTTAACGTTTGGGGAATATCTAAAAGACCTTGAAACACAACTTAGCAGAGAATGAAATCTCAATTGTCTTACCATATCCATTATCTACAATTGGGGGTGTTTTGCTAACTGCATGTCCGAGTTCATGAAGTATATGCCTATCGAGTAACGCGGCCAGATCCATCACTCTCATATTCGTGATTCCTGGTGCTAAAGCATTCGCTACTTTGTTGAATATTGACGTTGATAGAGCAAGCCTACCCTCAGGTGCTATGTCATCCCAGATTTGATATTTAGAAGAAGCAACCTTCTGAATGTACCAAGCACACAAATTAAGAGTGGAAACCTTCCCAGTTCGATGGGAAGGAAGCATCCAAGCCTCCTATACTCAAGTCAATATTTAAGATGGTATTAATCTTCGTGATGCCGCAACTAACAGGGTTTCCTCTGGTGGAGGGGATGGAGAGGCTTCCACACTCTTTCATTCCTTTTGACCTCTGTATATTAACTCTGTAAGTCTTGGTGTTAGCTTTGCTTTTATAAGAAAGGTACTGGTGCTCGAAAGTAGAAAGTAGAATTTAGTGGTATTTAGAGCATCTCAGAGCTCTCGAGATAGTAAAAGCTCCCTGAATCTGCCTATAAACAGAAATAAAAATTATCGGAGAATTTACATACTGTAGGAGTGAATCGCAAACACCATCCCAAGGAATTGATAAACATGTGGTATCCCATGAAAAGCGGCTTTGATCGCAAAAGAAGAGGATTTTATCGGGACTCAAGGTTCGATAGACATTTTTATCACGGATTGCGTCTAAGGTTCTTTCATAACCGAGGTTGAATCCTATGATCTCTGCATATCTGTCTTTCACAAGCTTCTCCTTAGTTGAATCGTCGGAGGTTGCGTGAAACATGTATGTTTGGAGGTCTCTCTGGGCTTGTAATATATTCTTGTCGGTGCTAGGTGAAGTCAAAAGATCGGATGCCGCTTGAGCGAAATCTCCGGCACTTTTTGCAGCCTTCTGAATCAATTCTGCATATGGAGTACAAGTGCTATCCAAGATATAGGCATGGCCAAGAGCTAAAGAGATTAAGCGAAGGGCGAGACTAAGTCTCATTGTTAACGAATGGAGCGTGCACTTTTGAAAGTTTCCACGGCTATAGAAAAGAAGGAGGGTGATACAAGAACTGGCAAAGAAGTGAGAAGATCAGAGAGGATATGCGCCTCAGTTTTATCAATCTTTAGCTGGCAGGGCCAAGCCGTTCGGAAATCCCCAATCCTGATTATATATATCGCCAGGGTATCCTTCAGGATTGGGATGTAGTCCTACGAGCCTCTTCTGTAGATCCATCATCTATGACCTTGGATTCGTAAAGTCTCCATAGAACATAGCATTCTACACAAGTAAATAGCATTGTAGGTAAAACAAGTCTACTATGTCGGTAGGTTTATTTTAGGAATCTTCAAATTCCTCTATTGTTCTTATCTACTTTGTCTTAGGCGTATATAGCTAATCGGCCAAGACCAGGGCAAGGGGGCCTTGCTTTGATGCGTTTACCACCTTTCTTAATCCCCCCTGCTATAGAAACCTTGGCGGAATAGTTACACCGGTGACGAAGTATAAAGAGAACAGGTTGGCTGTAATCTATAAATATATAATATAATAAAGGTTACCTTACGATCTATACATTCTAGACAATATTTTAATACTCTGCTTTCTAGGTAAAAAATAATTTCAGGCCATGAACCATAACGATGTTTTGCGTTTCATTTAGAAAATATACTTGACGCTAAAAGTTAGATGGATCTTGGCGTCTGCTAAGCGCACTAGACTTCCCGAGAAAGTAACTACATGCGCTTCCTTTTAAGAACTATTTCCGATACGCGGCTTTCCGCATTCTACACCTGTAAAACTTATAGAATGTTTGATTCGTAGTCGGTCATCCTTTTTCGCTATCTTTAGTCATAAAATAGCAAAAGCCAAACCCTATATAAAGAAAGAAAACCGACTATTACTTGCGTATTATATAAGTCGAATAGCTCTACTATGAATTTACTATATAGCATAGATAGATATAATCCTATAGGCCTAACTAGCTCTTTATTCAAGTATAGATCTCTAAAACCATAAAATAAACTAATGTTAGAGTGAGTTTAGGACTCTTAGAAGCTTTATGGTTATTGAATCTTAGCTCTTTAAATAATATAGAGTATACATTTATAGGGACAATTCATGTATGTATAATATGACTGAGCCTTTCTAGTCATGTGACTTAGCGCTAGCTTAGTCAGCAACTGGCGATACCCTCATCGTGTTGCAACTACGATCTTAGCTAGTAACAACCCAACCTAATAAACACGTCGACTGAAACCAGGATGCATTAGAAGTGATCATCTTGTGATACCAACAATTTAGGTGGGGCTATTAGACTTATGAAAAGAAGCGAGTATGCTTTTATAGTGGATATAAAACCAAAATATATATGGCTGTTCGGAGTCGGAGTACTGTATAAGTCGTCTTATTATCCGGGGGATAAAGACAGATAAAAGAATGAGGCTGAGGCTTCAATTACCGTAGGTCTCACATTCGAGAAGAGAGTAGGTTACCGTAAGCACTTACATCCTAAAAATAAATTTAATAACGTAAATTTGATAGGATGGATAGGATAAGAACAAAGATCTTGGTACGGGCCATCCTACGCTAATCGGCATAGCTAACCTAGCCTCGACGTTTTAGAATCAAGGCTGGTAGGAGCAGGCTCAACGGTGGGTGCAGGGATAAGTTACGTACGGGCCGGCACCACCAATGTCATGAAGTTATCAATTATTGATATTTAATTATATAATAAATCAACGCTACCTCTTATTACCTCGAATAGGGCCTCCTTTTGATCGTACAAGTTCGGCGCATCTTCTAGGCATATCGGCAATCCGGTGGTGTATCTTGTAATTCGGTCCCATTCCTCCTGTAAACCCTCTTTCATTGCCTGTTCCTATTCTCAGATTCTACGCGGAGATCGTTGCTTGATAATGGTCCAAATACCTTCAATAGGGTCTAAATTAAGGCTCTGTGCAGGGCGTATAAGGGTTTGAACGTTATGGACGTCTTTGTACTTATGCGCTAGATCAGCTTTCCGCATACCGTAAGAAGCGTCACCGTTCTCTTGAAGAAGCTATGGTTTATCGTCGATTTCACGCATGGTCTTAAATTGTATCGGCGTAGAGAGATAAGAAGTTCTCAACGTAGTACTTCTGAGTCATTGTATTGCCTTGAACCTTTACCTCACGCATGTGAGGCTTACTAGCCTCCCATTCAGCGACTTCACGGTAGTATTCTTCTTTATTTTCAGTTGTTGGACGGGGACGAGGCTTAGGAGGTATTAGAAGATGCCAAATATGGTCTTCCTCGTCGTTGTAGAACTTCGACCTGCACACCCCCCAATTCCCAAACCAGCTAATCTAACCAGCTAATCTAACCAGCAATATGAAGAGAAGGTCTTTCTTCGATATTCTCTGGCAGATCTCTTGTTCCTTGCTCTCGAAGTACTCTGCCCTGAGCCTGCCACATCGGATCAACGTGTGCTTCGTCTGTATAGACAATGTGATCGAAATAATCAAATGGGGGTTTATAAAGGTGGTCATCTCCGTATTGGGCTCTTTCGATACGGTTCTTCGAGATTTCCTTCTTAATAAAGGCGCAAAGGTACCGTCCGTCTTCCCTTAGGACTCTCTAGCTTCGGCTAAAGGGACACAATGCTGCAACACGATTCCATTTCCCTGCGGCTAAGGCCACCTTGATCTCAATCACAGAAGCACCGCCAAACATGACACGACAAGCCTATTACCTCCTCTAAAAACACTTCATTACAGAATACAAAAGCGCGCATGTAGCGGAGAGAGGTTAGATGGGAGAACGCGAGTTCTTCAAATGCCTCCGCAAGCCCAGTCTCTTCTTCACAAGCCAGACAAGCTGGTTTTGCAATGAAAAGAATATATATAGCACGCATGAAGCGGCTTCACTTGTGAAGTGACAGCAAGCCATCTAAAGCAGGAGGACCTATAATCGTGTCAGCTGTTTCCCCAGTACTTGGCGCATTGCGGCTTTGCTGTCGATACATTGCCTCTCCCTTTTTAGTGATGTGCGCTCAAGTTTTCGTCGTTAAGGTATGTTTGTGAATCTCCTATAATTCCTTTCCTTAACCATTATGATATGAAAAAGCCATCCTCTCATTCTCCTGTTGCTATTGGATTCTCTTTTCAATTTTTTTAAAAAATGTCCCCGTGATGTGGAGGTTAGTTTCGCCGATGATTTGGGTAAATATCCTCCGGCTGCTTCAATTTATTTTTGATCATCGTGCTGATATGTTTCCGCCCATATCGTTTCATTAAGCTCTTGGGCTTTGCTTTTTTGTGCCGAGTCTTGAAGAAGAAAGGGTAAACATGATTGAGCTGGTGGGTTGTAATGAAGACCATAGTGTATTGGTGTTGAAGGCGATATGGTAATACTGACGGCGGACATCTTTATTGCTGGTATCTGCTTGTAGATATAAGTGTCGCGACACATGTAAATGGAATAATCATTCGGTTTTGTTTTTGCTGTTGTCTGCTTGATGATTTCATGGTAATAATTGAGTTGAAGCTGTTGAATCAAAGTTTGCCCTTGATATCGCAGAGTATTGCTACTGCATCGTAAATGTACATTTACTTTTTGTAGAGACGACTCATAATAGTATGTGCTGGGTGTTCGACGTCGCTATCCTCGAGGCGGCCGTAGGGTTTTGATAATGGCATTCGCGATGTGCTCATGCATATGGTTTTAACGGAGAAGTTGCTAGTATCTCTAGGAAATTCTATTCAGGTACTCTTTAGTCGCAGCAGCTGGTCTTTGATGAAAGATGGTATAACTAGACGCTGTGTGTTTCCAGTTGAAGGTTTCTTGAGAGAGATGATATTTAGTGTAATCGAGTGAATGATTCCAAAGAGGGGTGCCGGCGGCCTAATAATCCGCGAAGGTATCTTATAAGTCCAAGCATGAATCCCAAAAGCTGCAATGATTCGAAATTCCAAAACAAGTAAACGTCAATAAAAAGTTAAAACGGCAAGACGAGAAGGCATAAAAAAGTATGTAAGAAATACAAAATAGCCATGGAAGAAGTGGGAAGAGCTTTTATCATATAGTTCTGTGTGTTCAGTTCAGATGCTAGTTTTTAGACTTGCGAGTCACGTCTTTTTCCCATCAGTATGATGCGATGTGAAAATATGTGCTTGGGCCCTAAGATAGTGGTTTCTACGGTATGGAAAACGAGACCTAGTACTTTTAGGGGTGGGCTTCTTTGTGATTTGGGTAATTGGGTGTAATAAGAAATAGTCATACCAGACTAAAAGTCGGAACCGTGGTTTCAAAGTGGTGTAATCCAGTGACAGATTTTGAAGTCTTTTTGACATTGAGATGTGGTTCGCTACGGAATAGGGGGTGGCAAATGGATTCGGCTCCGCTTCGGATCCGGGGAAGAGACTCAATGGTAAGAAATAAAAAAGAATTGGAATTTCACATTTCCCTTCTTAAAAAGAAACTGTTTTTTAGGTAAGATCTTACCAGATTTGCGTACTCGAAACTGATGGATTACAAGGCTGAGGTCTTTAGTAGAGATTACCGGATATCTATTTCCTTTTATGTTTACTTGGGTGCGCTCGTGCACTTGCAACGTTTCTTCGTCTTTGATATCTGACTTGCTAAAAATAGATGTCTATTACTTGCATATGCTGATTCCCAAGCTATTGTAAGCCTACGAATTCATGACTTGATCCGTAAGAATTACCGATCCGGTTCAGACCGACCATATTCGGCAGGAGAGGGTTTGCGGCGAGTACTACCCGAAATGAAAACGGGCGATCATCAATCCATCAAACAGAAGCCTACTGTACCAATATGCCGTATCGAGGGCAAGGTTACACTCCGTTTCTTCCTGCGTGAGCTTACTCAGTCCCAAACTGCCGAAGATCTTCAAGGCACGAAATGCCATCTGATGCAAGTCAATTTCCTTATAACTTACTGGTAAGCGCGAGATACTGAAGCCTATATCCCTGGCCCTTTTTCCCTACTGGTCGCCCTATGACTGGGAAACACCCAGATTCTTCGAAACAAAATCTACCACCACAAACTTGCATGTAGAGCTTTTACGAGCCGGCGGATTCGAAAGCCAGCAAGGGTTAGCAAGTGCCAGCCACCGTATCATTATCATATCATCATCGTACTCCTATGCGGCGAAGGCAAACAGCACCCAAGAAGCTTGAACAAGCCTCAAAAAACGCACATCTCTCAACATTGGCTCCAAGCGCCTCCTTGCTCCCTTTTGCTATCTTTTTAGATACTTTGCTTCTAGTTGAGCCTTGGAGCGAAATATTAGCTATAGCCTTTCTTCACATGGAATATATCAGATTTTGTTATATGTTTACAGCTGCAGCAATTTTGACACAATGTCATTTCTTTCGAGCCGAGGAACTCCGTGCCGCGTAAAGGCGTATGGAGGATTCCTCATTTCCTTTCTTCTCTGCACTTTCTTCAGTATATTTTACAATTTTGCTCGTATGGATTTCAAAGAGGAGGTGAATGTCCAGGTGGTTTGGCTTTATGTCACACAGTGAAGCGAGGGGTTGCCTGCGTATATTTCTGTATGTCGAATAAGCAACCCGCGCTTATAAAATACTATCAAGTGCTGGCTGGCAAGGCACATTTCAGCAGGATTCTCTGACTGTGTTATCTTGTCAAAAGAATCCAGCGTACCTTCAACATTTGAAAGGAGTAGGGATACGAGGTGTAGGTAGGTGCCTAGCAATAATGTATCCTCCCTTGTCTTGATCCTATCTGATCTGCAGGAATACGGTGAAGGTGGTAGCGGAGTAGTAGATACTCAATGCAGCTCGTAAAGAGCTGAACGCTAGTACAACCAGTACTTGAAGCAAAAAATATATAAAGGAAGCCTGTTTCTTTAGAAAGTTATTTATCTTGCTGCTAAGAAAGAACTCTCATTCATTTTCACATCAGTTTACACTCTTTGAAACGTCTTTTTCTTATCAGTAAGAATTATGTATACCACATCCATTCTTTCCATTGCGGCTCTTGCCGCCACAGTGTTAGCCTCACCTGCTCCTCTGCCTTCTGTAACAGGAACTGAGGACGTCATTACCGCAACTCCTCTCGGTGGTGCCCTGGCTCCAACGAAAGCCGCCGTAGCTGACGTGGAGGCACTTGCCGCTCCACCGAAGTTTATGACCATTTCTGTCATCAATAAGTAAGTTGAGACATCTCCCATTCCCATACATACCCCAAGATACTTCGCATAAAAGCTTTTATTATAAAGAGATATATCTGACCTCAATACTCAGAAACGGTGCCGCAATTACAACCGCCCATGCAAGTAACGGAGGTGCCCCCTCCCCAGTAAGCGGAAACCTGGCTGCCGGCACCCTAGCCAACGGTGCCACAGGTGCCTTTGCTGTACCAACAGGCTGGGCTGGAAACGTAGCTATCGGCGTTGGAGGCTCGGCAATTACTGGCGACGATTCCCTCATTGAAGCAAGTTTCAATACACAGGGAAACGCCGTCGCAGTTCCTGATATCGATGTTAGCTATGTGTAAGCTTTGCTCACTATCTTCGAATTTGAGGACCTTCTTATTTACTATGTGTTACAGCAACGGCTTCTCGGTTCCTATTACTTGTGCTTGTGTAGCTACCAACACTGTTATCACTGGATGTAACAAGGATCTATTCTCCCTTAATACTTGCCCCGTATGTAGAAAGCTATGATTTTGTTTCGATGGCACTGACAAGAAGCAGAACAATGATGGACAGAAAGCTTGTGCTAATCCTCTTCGTTCCAATGACGGGTTCAACCTTACGTAAGTCAACTTCATACCCTTCTAAGTGTGCACTCTGCCATCAAAACCAGTCTCGTCTCAGTTCTTAGTTCATATATGAAGCATTACTGACTTCGGATGCTTACTATAGTCCTACCAAATTCTTCGCACCTTGCAAAGCGGCTGCATATACGTACCCCCATGATGATCTGGCCAACGCCAATGCAGTATGCCAGAGCGGCGTCTTTAGGTGCTGCGTTGGAACTAGCTGCGCTGCTAACCCCAAGCAACCATAAGGAAAAAAGGAACCCAGGCTTCTCCTAAGTTGACTCAAGTCTGGACTTGAATTGCTTTCAGATACCTTATTTTGGTCATTTACTCAAATTTATACTGCCAATTGTACGCTTTCATAGAGGTTTTCTGTTTATGTTTAGGTTTGCTGGGTACATTTTCTTAGGGTTCTGAATATGGAACCGATTTCGTAAAAAAAAGAAAAAAAGACTGTTAGGTTTTGGGGTTTCGGAAAATAGACAAATCTAGGAGAAATTGAACTTATCCTTCTGGTATAAAAGCATACATCATCTTCTCTTCAAAACCTTCATGGGCACCGTAAGGTTTGAAGGCCCTGTATTGCCGCTCACCATGTCTAACTTGCTCCTGATCACGTTGGAAGATGGGTACTGTAGCAATAGCTTACCTGCGAACGGCTAATTGCAAAAGGACGAGAAAAATGATAACGATACTAAAGCACGTAATAAAGGTAAACCCATCCGAAAGCGGTGCAGTTGACCGCCGCGTTTCAGCCCCCAGTTTTATCAACAGAGATCAAAAAGTGGCACTGGCCAAACTAAGGTTGAGAACGAAATTTGACAGAATAAATGTAACATGTAGTCAGTCACTCTAAGGTACATTTTCAAGTTGTGGAGAGAATCGAAGAATCAAATTCAGTCCCAAAATTATTCGTTTCCTTGCATGCCTCGAAAGGTAAATGGGGCCTAAAGTATCTTCTATCGAGCGGAGTAATGTACAAAAGCTATAACATGGACAGCTCATCCCATTGTTACCCAACCCAGACCATATATCATTTCAAGCGCCGAAGAACAAATTGAACATAAGAGAAGCGATGTTGTTCCTATAATGCATCCATGACCATCCAATGCTCTTCCCCCACTTTCACTTTACTTGACTTAATTTTCCACTTATTTATCTCCCTTGTCTAGCGCCCCCGTCTTAACATCACCACGCTCTTCGTCCAACCCCTCAGAATCACCCTCATCCATCTTCTCTAAATCATCCGCGATCTCCTCCGTCTCCGTGAGATGCCCCTCGGGTTCCGTACCGCGCTTATCTGCCGCGTCTCCGCCGCTCATTTGCCACTCCATTAGTTTTGAGAACGCTGAGTGTGGGTCTTGGGATAGCGCTGTGTATGTGCCTGTCTCGGCGACTCTGCCGTCATTTGAGAGGACGATGATGCGGTCTGATCGCTTGATAGTCGATAAACGATGCGCGATAGAGATGGTAGTGTTGTGACCACGGAGTAGTGCTGCAAGAGCGGAATTGACGAGTGTCTCGGACTCGGCGTCAAGAGCCGAGGTTGCCTCGTCGAGGATGAGGATGTCGGGGTTCTTAAGCAGGGCTCGCGCGATGGCAATACGTTGTTTCTGTCCTCCGGAGAGTTGAGCGCCGCGGGCTCCAACGGATGTATCGAGGCCGTCGGGAAAGTCGCCGATAAACTGGCAGTTTGCTTTTCGTGCTGCGGCGATGATTTCCGAACGCGATGCATGGGGTTTGCCGTATGCGATGTTGTCTGCGATAGAGCCGGAGAATAAGACTGGCTCTTGTCCAACCATGCCGATTCTTCGGCGAAGGGACTTGGCGTTCATATCTGAGACGTTTGTCCCGTTGATCGATATTGACCCCTCAGTTGGGCTGTAGAATCTCAAAAGCATCGATCCGATGGTCGACTTCCCACCACCACTAGGTCCCACGATGGCAACGTTAGTCCCAGATGGGATCTCAAAGTCTAGGCCATCAAAGATCTTGACGGCCGGCCTCGTAGGATAGGCAAAATGGACGTTCGAGAATTTGATTGGCCCTTGTGCGGATATGACTTTGGTACCAATCGTTGCAGGAATCGTGGGCTTGCGATCTTGCAGTTCAAACAGTCGACTGGCGGCTCCAACTCCCTTCATGAGCTCGGAGTAGAAGCTGGAAACACCGAACAAACTTGATCCTGCATAAGCAGTATACATCAAGAACGAAGTGAGGTCTCCAATACTGATCGTACCATTCTTCACCATAGATCCTCCAGAGTATAATAGAGCCAAGATTGTCATATTTCCAAAGAACCCAGAGGTACTGAAAAAAGTAGCGCTGATAATCGCTTCTCTCTTTCCCAGCGCGAATATCTTCTTGATTTGATGATTGTATCGCCCGACCTCTTGGGTTTCTCCAGCAAATGCTTGACTAGTTCGTACGTTGCCAAGTCTCTCTTCCGCAATCTTTGTCAGCGTCCCAAGATTTCGTTGAATCTTCCTACTCAGATTCCGAATCATTCGTCCGTAGAAGAATGCTCCTATGGCTACTGGAGGGAACATGAGCAACAAGATACTTGTGAGCTTTAAGCTAACCCACGCCATAGCCGCGAATCCAGCTCCACCACTCACAAGTGCCCTCAACCCATCAGATAGATTCTGGGTAATACTCTTGCCCACAATAACAGTATCGGAACTCAGACGTGAGATGAGATCTCCAACGCGGTTTGCATCAAAGAATTCGGCATTTTGAACATATGTCCGTCTGTACAGCTGAGACCGTAGCCTAGAAACAATTCTCTCTCCCACTATTCGTAGGATAATGATACGTCCATAGTTCGCGGCAGCGCCCATTGTCAAAACACACCCCAGAGCGATATAGAATTCACGCATCTCGAGGCCAAACAACGTATTTCCCTCAGAGGGATCCTTCGTTGCAAGATCCAATATTTTGCCGATAGAAAACGGAACGGACATCGTAATAGCAGACGATACCAACAAGAACGCAAATGCCAGACCCAGCCATTTGGCTTCTGGTCTTGCGATCTTGATTAGCCTCCATATCTCCCCGAATCCCGCCGAATTCTTCTGCGCCTTGGTACTCGAAAGTCGGGCACTCAGGTTCACTTGGGCGGCTTTAGAAGCCTTTTCGCTCCGCTGAAACCCATTATCTTCATCGAGCTGGTCTTCTTCCTCCTCCTCGCGCCGCGCCCGCGCTTTCTCTATTTGGTCTTGGCGATCTGTCTCTTTCGGCGCGTCTAGTATGGCATCTTTCGGTGTTTCCCGTAGGTGGGATGTACTATTAAAAGGTCGTAATTGTGATATTGCAGGGCGCCACGGAGATGTTAAGCCTGTTCGTGGTTGTGAAAGAAGCTTTGTAAGCGGGGATGTATTAGGTTGTAAGGGGAATTTCGAGGGATTTGGAGGGCTTTTGAAGCTCGAATTGTGCCTCCTGGGTATATGGAGAAGTCCGATTGTCTGCGATCGAGTTGCTGTCGTTGTAGAGCTTGCTTTGGTGAGCTGTCTGGAAGTTATACCGAGGACAGAGGACCCCCATCCATTGCCTAATAAAGTTCGCCGCATTATTGCCTATGTAAGGAGTGTCTAGTTGGCCAATATCACCTCGGTATATCAGGAGTATATCTTCGTCGAAGTCTCATCATCGCGTTGAGTAAATACGGATAGCTAGATGTAGAGTAGAGTATTTTTCTGGGGAAGTAATCAAAGGGTCAATCAAAACTCTAAAGTAGAGTAGCGTCGGCGAATTCCAAGTCGGCTCCGTCATCGGTGTTTTATGCGTGACTTGCATAACTTAATGGATAAGGTATGGCAGTTACTTTATACATCAACGTGGGGTTATTTTGGCTCCTCAAAGAACATTCTATTCAAGACACTTTGGACTTCCCTTCAAAAACAACTGCAACTTGGAAAAACTACCTCGACTTCTACTCATATCACAAGCTTCTTAAATCAAGATGCCTGTGGACTACAGCAAATGGGTATGTACATTGCAAAGCACTCTATGTCAACAACTCACGTTTCCCCTCCAAACCACCAGGCTGAACCTCAAGGCTGACAATTCTAGGACGCTCTCGAACTGAGCGACGACTCGGACATCGAAGTCCACCCTAACGTCGATAAGAAGTCTTTCATTCGCGCCAAGCAGAACCAAATCCACCAGCAGCGCTTCGAGCGGAAGAACAAGATCGAGACATACAAATATGAGAGAATCATCAATGAGGGCCTGCTTAAGCGGATCAATGCGCTTGTCACAGCTCTGGAATCACATAAGGGGGAGGCAGATAAGCGCAGTCCGGATGAGCTAATGTTCCAAGCTATCATGGAATCTGTTAGTGATTCAGACAACGATAGTCCTCCTCCCCGCCCAGCTGGGGTACACACCCAGGAAAAAGAGCTCCCCAAGTATTCGAAGATGATGGCGGCCTTGGTAGACCAAGTCAAGGCCAAGGTTGAAGAGGATAAAGAAGATGATCGCTTTGCAGCATACATCAAAGAAGTCAAGGCACACCAAGCGAAGATTGAAGATTTGCAAAAGCAGCTGTTAGCTGAGCTTAACAGCCTGGAGATCGAGGAAGGCAAGAAGATCACCAGCGAGAGCATACACACCGGATTTGACAGCTCCCACGTCTCCAAAGCTACTGCAGTACCCCAAACCAACAAGAAATCCACAAAGACTGAAAAAGTCCAAGCAGTCGAAGTGCTTAATCCCAAGGCACGCGACCCCAAAGACAACCTAGTCCGCGCCGACTCCTCCGGCGCAGAAGCTGACGTCGACGAGCCCAAAGTTGCGGAAGAAGATGATGATGACGAGGAGGAACCGTATGCCTCCGAGTTAGGCAAGGAATTCGGATCCATCAAAGCAGGCGACTACCGCAGCTCACTGCAATTTATCTCCCAGAACCCCTCCGTCCTAGCAGAGAGAGAAACAGACGGTCTGCTCGTCATGGCATTCAACGCCGCCATCGAAGGTTTCGACGAATTCACGCGCCAATGCGTACACCAAGCTCTTCTGCTGCAATACTGCCGCGCTCTAGGAAAAGACGGAGTCGGTTTGTTCTTCAAACGCATCACTACGCCAGGCCACCAGGCTCAGAAAGTTTTCTTCGATGATGTCAACTCGACGTTTCAAAGGATTAGGGTTCGGGCGAAGGAGATTGAGAAGCAGAGGGCACAGGAAGAGGCTGATGGTTCGGGAGGTGTAGAGCAAATTCAGTTGCATGCCGTGGATCCGGGAACGACGATTAACATCAAGATCCCACCAGAAAACAGTGAGGATCCGGCGCAGGTTCAGGCGAGGCAGCTGTTTAGTGCGTTTCCTCCGGGGTTGCAGAGGGCGCTGGAGAGTGGAAGTTTGGATGAGGTAAATAAGGTGCTGGGGAAGATGAGTGTGGAAGAAGCAGAAGAAGTTGTTGGGCAGTTGAGTGAGGTATGTTTGCTCTTTCATGATATTTGGGGGAAGTTTGCTAATTCAGAGTAGGGCGGTATGTTATCTGTTGAAGAGCAGATCATTGATGCCACCACGGAGGAAGGTCAGAAGGCATTGGCGGATTTCGAGGAACAGGAGAAGGCGGCGGCGGCTGAAGCACAGGCACAAGACGCGGCACTTTCAGATAAGTTTGGTGATCCCGAGTGATTTGATATGGATATTATAGGGAAATGAATGATGTAAGTGACGATTCGATGAGCATGAGCTTGGTTGCATGGCATGGATTTGGAATTCGACGGTCTGAGCGATGTTTGCTAGCCAAGTAGTTAGTTAAGAAAATATCAAACAAAGTCACAGAAGGTTTATTGATTATTTAAATGGAAAAGGTCGTGATATGTGCCGTGTATTTTCAACGCCCCATGAGCCCAGAACCGCCAGATAACAGGCAGGCCTATCGACAAATACAACCAGCAATGAATGCACACCAATCAGATCTTACAAGTCCACCACCAATTCTTCCTAATAATCAACAGTGCAGTTCAAGCAGAGCGACCTAGTAGCCAGTAGCCCCAGGTGCTTTCTCATCCTTCCTCAAACTAAGCAACAACTCTCTAAACTTCTCTTTGCCCGTCCCACTCGCGCCCCCCCTTGCACCCTTTCCACTCAAATCCACCAACTTCGCAATCCGCTCCCAGCTGGTACCGCCAGCACTAGTATCTTCCCTCTTCGCCAGAAACTCCTCTGCATCCTTACGCGTAGCATTAATGCTCTTCTCTTTCTTGGAGTTGTAGTTCTCGTAGAAGTCATCGATGTTCTGTTGCGCCGCTTTGATAGTCTCAGCCTGACGCTCCGCCGACTTCTCTTCGCGCGCCGCGAGAGCCAGGTCCCGGCGCTCGCGCCATTGCGTGATTACTTCGGGCTCGGCTTCGGTTTCGTTGCTGCTGTAGGCTTGGTAGTGATTCGTGTTGGTGATACTGCCGCCTGGTGCTACTGCCTGTGTGGTCGAACGATTAACTAGATATCTGGTCTGTAGGGGAAGGGTGGGAATGGGGGGAGCGTACATCGTTCCTAGTATCGATGACAGGAAATGAGCTCTCGAATTCAGTCACTTCTTCATCACCACCTCCGCCCAATAAATCATCATCGCCATCCTCTACGAACGCGGCATTATCATTGCCAGTCGCAAATTGGTCCGCGTCATCGCCCAGCAGCGCTTTCTCGCGGGCTAGGAAGTCATCGCCGCCTGTGCCTGGTGTGCTGGATTGCTGTGTTTGTGCTGTTGAAGATGCGTGTCAGATCCCCCTTTTAGACATTGAAGATGGAAGCTTCTCCGTAGAGGCAAATGGGATAAGACTTACCTCCGGAGTCAAAGTCTTCGAGTGAGGGAAATCGGTCGGCCATTGTGTGGTGTGGGAGAAAGATTTTGAAGGAGGGGTGTTGAAGGTATTCACAAGGTAAATTGATGCCTGTGATGATGATCTGTAAAGTTGATATTGGAAGCAAGCAGCACGGCGTTTGCGGCTGCCGTGCTTCGCTGAGAAAGGACTAGCGTTGAATGATCAGTGCACTACACTGCTCCGTACAAGTACTTTTGAGGCCGTGCATGCACGTGATGTTGGCGCTAGTAAAGTCCGTTCAATACCTACCTAATTTAGAAGTCGAGATCTTCGAAAAATACCATAAAATCAGCACGCAACAGCTCGCTGATTAAAGGTCTCTCGATTCATCAAAACATGTGGGGGAAACGTGGTAACAACCAACCAACCCGACCGCCAGCTCGGATCATAATCTTATAGGAAGCTATGCGATGCTGCTACCTATCAAGACCTTGAAGAAAACCAATCTTGGAAGAGTTTTGCTGTAGAAGAGAGGCGCAGGTTGCATCCTGGACTCAGGAGGCTGTTTGCGGTCTTGATTACGTCCTATAGATACTGTAGGATCCGGATAATGATTGATTACCTTGGCTGCATACCTGCATACTGTCAGTTAGACGCCGGTCCGACTCGGCAACCCGATGATAAGTATCTTCTATTTGCGCGCAGTCTCTTTCGTCTTCATTTCTACGTCTTGTTCTCTATCTAACTGTTTCAATCGGTTTGGATTTGTTGATTCTGTATAAACGATGGTCTGATTGCCGACGAGGGTTACACAAGACACATTTCCTGCGCACCATCGGGCATTTTGTACAGATCACTAGCTCTCATTTTACGATATCTACTTCATCCTACCATCGCAAAGAACCTGTAGCAGGCTCACCAATATAGTTGTCTCGGGCGGTATATACGGAGAGATGGAAGAGCACAATCCTGTGAAGGACTTGGGAATACGCCCCATTGCCGAAGCGCGCCACGTCGATGTTTCACATGAGCACCCTAGAGTTGAAGCAACTCAAGCAGATACAGAGATGGCCCTAGATTGTAAAACTGACCAGACCGAGGGTCGCCAAACGACGACTCATCAGATCCAAGCGCATGCAGACACCCGAGCTGGAACTTCATATTTACCTTCTGAAGCCGCAGCCGAGCCATACCAAGCTAAGACTTCAGATTCACCCCAGCCAGTTTCGCAACATGAAAACCCTGATGTCGATATGGTCGCGGCCGAGGTCAGTCAAACGGAAATTCAGAGGGACCCATCACCTGTCGAGGCATATGTAGGCAGTGTCTCTAATGTACAGAACCCCAACCCCGACGTTGATGATGGTTATTATCCCACATCCCTGCGCATAGACTCAGAAATCAGCGATACGGACTCAGCTCTCGGCTCTGATGTTCAATCTTCCACCGTGTCTTTGAGGGAAAGCCTTTACGAGTCAATTGAGGAGAACGGGCGAGCGTACCATAAGTACAAGGAAGGAGTATACTACCTACCTAATGATGATGTGGAGCAGGACAGGTTAAATCTTCAACACCACCTTTGGACTCTTACACTTGATGGAAGGCTTCACCTCGCACCTATTTCGAATCCACAGCGTGTCTTAGACATAGGTACAGGCACGGGACTTTGGGCACTAGAATATGCAGAGAGAAACCCCTCCGCAACGGTCATAGGAACAGGTACTTTCCCCTCTCTTTTCACAGTAGCAGTCTACTTACCTCCCTTCAGATCTTAGTGCAATTCAACCAGAATACGTGCCACCAAACTGCCAATTCGAAGTCGACGACGCAGAAGACGAGTGGAGTTGGAGCCAGAAATTTGATTTCATCCACGGCCGTATGCTCTTTACCTGCTTTAAAACCCCCGCGGAAATCTTCCACCAAGCATTCGCATCCCTCAAAGCAGGCGGGTACATGGAGATGCAAGACGTGCTCTTTGACTACCTCTCTATTGACGACACGCATGTGGGATCCTGTATCAAAGCCTGGAACAGTAAGCTGCACGAGGGCGCTCGCCGTATTGGGCGGGACTGGCGCTGTACCAAAGATTATGCGCGGTGGATGCAAGAAGCTGGGTTTGAAGGTGTGGTGGAAAGACGATTTGCATGGCCAAGCAACACTTGGCCGAAGGGACGCAAGCAGAAGCTATTGGGGTTATGGAGTATGAGTAATTTCTTAGAAGGTTTGCCCGCGATTTCATTGGCCATTATGACGCGGGCGCATGGGATGACTAGGGAGGAGGTGGAGGTGGGTATGGTGGATGTGAGAAAAGATATCAAGAGTAAGGCGATTCATGCGTATGTTCCGGTGTGAGTCCACCCATTCTGTTGACTTTTAGTGGACCAGACCACGCTGATATGTGCTAGATACGTTGTTTACGGGCGGAAGCCAATGCCTTCGCCGCTGCCCTGGCAGAATCCCTCACCACCCTCTGATCCTGAAGCTACGGTTACATAATAAGAGATGGTAGCTCCGATTAGGCCTTTGCATTACGAACTAGTGAATGGGCGTACCTCAAAGCACAGAAATAGATCAGTGATCATACTCTTCGTTTGAAGCTTTTATTTTCTTACCCCTCTCTCCGACTTTATTCCTTTTAACTCTGCAACAACAACCGGTTCAGACCTTCCAGATTAGGCCTCGGTATCTTTTACTTTATTCGCTTCGCCTTATTTCCTCTAGGGTCACTCTACTGTGCCGTCCTAAAAGAATACCCTACTTTCTATCTTTATATACGAGCTCACCGATTAACTTAAGAGTCGACAAGATCTTCAATATCATGACGAGGCCCTCGTACCCACTGCCCGTATAAGTATGTATCCGAACATGTTTGGAAACTTTTCGAGAGAGGAAGTTGATAGCAGATTTGGCGGGGGGCTGTGTGGTGGGGTCAGTCGGACTCAGTCCTTTGTCATTGGTCGTTGGGTGCTTCGCCATGATTCTAATATCACAATAAGCAGCAGCGACAGTTAGGCCAAGCTCTAATGCTAGGAAGACCAGAGAGCCTTGTTCTTGAATGAACAATTCCTGCAAGGCAAGGCTGTGTTTGATGATCTTCTAGTCACGTGTGGTTAGCTGTAAGTCATATCACATGACCGGAGGCTCAGTTTACATGTTCAGTCAGCACTCTAGTCTGTTCTAACGCAGCATCTACCTACTAGGTAGGAACGAAGCAATTATTCTGTATACACGTTCATACTGACAGTGCATACAAGTTAATCATGTGTTGTCTTTACAACTACCGTATAGCCTGCTTACTTTCGCCAGCGATGTTATACCTCGTATCTTTCTACAAGTGCAGCAGATTAAGTTAATGAGTTACCAAGGATCTTCAAAATCCTTCCCGTTGCTTCGCCCTTAGTCCCCGTTTTCCACAACTTCACAGCCACAATCGAAATCAAAACTGTTAGCTACGCCTCTTTGGGACATGGAGATCTCTGCTACCCGCTGATCTGATCCTTCAAGGTGCAAGGCAGACTGTGTTTCAGAGCTCGAATTCTACGCATAGATATTATCTCGTTTCCTCTTAATATCTCGATTCAATATTTGAGCATGTTCCATTTAATGTATTTATCCACCGTACCTGCATCTATATTGAGTTGGTCGAGTGCTTTTCTCTCCTCTTGACGCCAAAGAATAGGTTGTAGACGACATACCTCTGAGCAAAACTTCTAGGTGGTCTAAGTTGTCTGACAGAAATAAATATACGATGGCAACCTCTATCCAACGCCCACGATGGCAGAGAATTTATCGCCAGACTCTCACCCTCACTTACAAGAACTTCCTCATATTTTACAAAACACCTATCTCGTTAATTCTGCGGGCTTTGGTGTTCCCCATCGCTGTTACGCTCATTTTCAGCTTTCTCAAGCATATTGGAGAAAGTGGATCGAGCTATGATGACCCGTTTGGAATTTCCGCGACTTCCTTCCCCGTCAAGGACCTACCCGATGCTATGAAGGCTGCCTCAAAACAAAAACTTGCCTTTGTACGAAATGGAATTTCGAATGAAACTCTCGGTCCAATTATCGATGGAGTGCTTGGGCAGTCTGGAATGGACTCAATGCAAGGCCATTCAGTTGACGATGCGAATGACCTCTTCTCTCTGTGCCAGCAGTCTACTCAAGGGACCAGTGACTGTTTCGCAGCTGTCATCTTTCTGACCTCAAACAATACAATGGTCGAATATAGTGTCGCACTTGACGATAAGTTGCTTTCGGGTTATGGATATGGTAACTATCAAACTGATGACACGGTCATGGCCAAGCGTGTCCTGCCCCTCCAGTGGGCTTTAGATTCTCATATTGGCGGCTTTCAGACTGTCTCAAGGCCTTCGGTGCAACCTTATGGGGGGTCGCACTACTCATCGCTATCCAGCGCAGCAGCGCCTCCTACCCATGCTGAATTCTGGTATTTTTCCTCTCCTGATGTTCATAATAACTAACTGACTTGAGACTCCATAGGCTCGACCTAGTCGGCGCGTTTGTTGCTCCTGTCTTCATCCTCATCCTAATCGGCGTCGTGTACCATCTCGCAACTTTCGTAGCCACGGAAAGAGAGACTTCGATGGCTGAGTTGATGGCAGCCCAAAAAGTGTCAATCACACCCAGGATACTGTCAACATTCATCTCATTCTTCGCTGTCTACTTCCCCGGCTTCCTCATCAGCTCAATTCTCTTGACGCAGATCTTATTCACTAGAACATCCGACATCTTATTCCTGTGGGTCACACTCCTGGCTGGTGCTTCCCTAATTGCTTCGTCGCACTTTCTGGCCTCTTTCTTCGCTAAGGCTCAGCTCGCTGGGCTCTACACCTCGACCCTTGCGTTTGCACTTGCCCTCGTTACCTTAGCCGCGTCCTTGACTAGCGACAACCCTCAGACCCAGGTTACGGCATTGGCTGCCATATTTCCACCCTGCACTTACGCAACCCTCGTTGGCGATGTCGCAACGAGAGAGTACTACCTGCGGCCCTTCTCGCTCGCACCAAACAGCACCGACTACACCAAAGTAGATGGCGACGAAGTAAAATACCAATTTATGAATGGATACCTTTACGTCGTTTTTTTTATCCTCCAGATCGTCGTCTATTCTGCCGCGACTTATGGCGTTGAGCATGGCCTCTGGGGTGTGTCGAGGACCTTCGGCACTATCGAAGCCTCTAGTGGCGTAGCGGTTCGCTGCACTGGTCTCTCGAAGACTTACTATGGGAAACGTCCCTGGTACTGGCCGTTTATGCATAAGGGCGGGCCTATTAAGGCTGTCAGCGATCTCAACTTGGAAGTCAAGAAAGGTTCGGTCACATTCCTGCTTGGTCCAAACGGTGGCGGAAAAACTACTACGCTCAAGTGTGTTGCTGGTATGACAGCGATGGACCCTGGATCGCAACTAGAGCTCAATGAAGCTGGGTTGGTCTTTGGTATATGTCCGCAAAGCAATGTAAGTGTCCTTGTGTTCCGAATATAATATTTGCTAATCGGCTCAGGTATTCTGGGACTCACTTACTGTCCAAGAGCATATCAAAATATGGAGACAGCTTAAGACTGCCGCGTTCGAAGACCTCACAGTTGACGATGACGATGTCTTGGTGGAATGTGACCTACTGGGAAAGGCCGGTGCTCGCGCAAAAACTCTCAGTGGTGGGCAAATGCGAAAATTACAACTTGCTATTTCATTTGTTGGTGGATCAAAGGTCTGCTGTATTGATGAAGCGTCTAGTGGCTTGGTAAGAGTTTTCTTTCTGCCATATGTTAAAGTAATATGCTAAGCATCTCAAAGGACCCCCTTTCTCGACGTAACATCTGGAATATCATACAAAAAGGCCACGCTCGACGCACTATACTTGTCACTACTCATTTCTTGGACGAAGCTGATGTCTTAGCTGACCACATTGCCATTGTTTACAAAGGTAAATTAGTCTGCGAAGGACCTGGAACCTCGCTCAAAGCACGATTTGGAGACAACTATTTAATTCGAAGCAACAATGATGCCGAGGAAGACAATTTGGTATGGCGGTCTCCAAATTCAGCCGAAGCCACCAAAAAGATTATTGAGTTGGAAGAGCTCTCGGAAGACAACACTTTCAACGTGGTCTTTCCAACACTGGAGCAAGTCTTTCTGAAAGTCACATCGGATTCCCACACCACAATCCGCGATCATGGCGGTGATGGAATTGTTGGCGAAGAGGAAAATGAAACCGTCATCGATGAGAAAATCTTTGCTCTGGAGCAAGAGAATGCAGGGGACATTGATCTTGACATTGGACATTCAATTGGTCTTGCCAGACAAGTCTCGGCATTGTTCAATAAGCGATACTTGCTGCTCATGCAAAAAGCTGGCTGGATTTCCTACGGTATTAACCTCATAATCCCGATTATCATCGCAGCAGCCTTAGCAAAGTTCGTTCCCAAATTTGATGCCCTTCAGACATGCGCTACGAATGATCAACTTCTTCGCGCGCCTTCAAGTGGCAGTTATTCGTCTCCTTATAGCGCACCAACGTTCGCACCCCTCGAAGAAGGAACTATTCCTTCAATCTACGTATATACAACATCTAGTCGTTCAGGTTACCAATCATCCAATACCAAGGCAATTCTAGGCCCAACTTCTGAATGGAATAACACCGCCCAAGACGAGCTTTATGCATCGGTTGTCAGCCGTTATTTTAGCAACTCGGGATCAAGGGCCGCAACAAATAGCACTTGGCAGACCACGGAAGCTCTCGCCACTCGAGCTTTCGTCAATACTGCAGACGATATGATTGCCAAAATCAGCAACTCCACCCGGCAGTCGACCGTACCTTTCACCATATTCGCCCCCTCAGATGAGAGTGCAGTGATGTTCTACGAGACGCTTGAGTACGAAGAAGCAATCGGGGAAAGTATGATCGGATTTAGTATAATTACCAATCGGATCGCGAATAGTACCACGAAGACTGGAATTGCGAAGCAGATGATCCCGTCGATTCGATCAATGCGCCATGCCGAGAACAAAGTCGACTTTAGATCGATGCCCATCGATGTCTTGATTGCGCTCTCTTTCATTGCTGCGGCAAGCATCGCAGTAATATACCCCGCATTCGAGAAGAACAATCGTGTTCGAGCTCTTCAGTATTGCAATGGTGTTTCGCCTTTCGCACTCTGGCTTGGATACCTGCTTTTCGACCTCCAGCTCATTGTCATCCAGGCTTTCATCGTTTGGGGGATTCTCTTTGCGGGATCAGCTGCAAAGGTTTGGTATGCCCCAAGCTATATTCTAGGAGTGTTTATTTTGTTTGGTATTGCAAGCTATCTCGGTACCTACGTGCTATCTCTTTTCACCAAGAAGGCAGCTTTTGCAATCGCAGCTGGTATTCATGTTCTACTATCCGTCCTATATCTGGTTGGCTACATCATGAACCAGTCGTTTGGAAATTCGGATAACCTTCACGAGACATATTCAGCGATTCAATATGCTGTCGGCTTGACCTCTCCAAGTGCCAATCTTCTAAGAGCGTTATTCTTAGCCAATAATAGTTTCGAAATTCTTTGTGGCAAGTACGGAGTCACAGATACTAGCAATCCATTCGCATACGCTCGGTATGGAGGTGTCTACGCAAACCTTTGCATCCAAATCATCTTCCTCATCGCCGTCCTTGGTGTATACGAGTACGGCAGCGCAGATTGGGTACGTCGAAACATCACCAACCGCGGAATTCCTGCTCGTCTCCACTACATTGTCGAGTCCAACAATGAAGACAATATCGCTGCGCTTGCGGAGAAGACCGCAAGAGCCAACAAATCTCAGATCCTCGATGTCTCCCGTATCTCCAAATTCTTTGGCAAGGTCTTCGCTGTTGAAAACGTTTCCTTCTCCATCTCTCAGAACGAAACTCTCGCCCTGCTCGGCGGAAATGGTGCGGGGAAAACGACAGTCATCAACATGATTCGCTCCGAACTGAAGCCCGACTTCGGCAGTATTCATCTCGATGGCGTATCTGTTCAGAAAGATCCGCATCGTGCAAGGCTGAACATGGGTGTCTGTCCCCAAGATGACGCGATCGATAACTTGACAGTACGCCAAACGCTCAGCTTCTATGCCACTGTCAAAGGTCTCAAAAATGTTGTCGGTAATGTAGACAAAGTGCTCAATGCGCTAAACATAGCCTCTTACCAAGACCTGTCCGTCAAAGCTCTTTCCGGTGGCACAAGACGCAAGCTCAGTGTCGCTATTGCCCTTCTCGGAAACCCCCGCGTGCTGCTGTTGGATGAACCGAGTACAGGCCAAGACGCAGGAGCCAAACGTATCTTATGGAAGGCCCTCCAGGATATCAGTGCCAACCGCGCAATTCTCCTCACGACGCATAGTATGGAGGAAGCAGAAGCGCTCGCTACAAATGTCGCCATCATGGGGACCAAAATGCTGGCTACCGGTACTCTTACTTCCTTGCAAGAAAGTCACGGTGGTGCGTATAGTGTTCGCGCTGTCAGAGCCCCGGGAACGAATGCGCAGGAAGTGAAGCAGGTTGTGCAGGAGCGGTTTGGGGGACGGGTGGCGAATTATGTGGATGGACATGGGCAGGTGAGCTTTAATCTACCGCATAAAAAGCGCGCGTTGGGGTCGATTATGAAAATAATGGAGGGGCTGAAGGGGGATGTTGTTGAGGAGGAAGGACGCATGGAAGGAAGTGCGACAGGGGGGAGGGAAACAGAGAGGTTTATTCAGGATTATACCATTCAGGGACCTACGCTCGAGGAGGTGTTTATGAATGTTGCGAGGGAGAATGGGGATGTGGGAATTCATGGGGTGTAGTGGACCTTTTGAAAATATGTTTTGTGCTTTTAGATACCACGACCGAGTCCAGTTCCTTGTTATGATTACATGTCAAAAGCAAATTCTCTTTCAGTGGTACTGTGATTCCTGATTGTAATCTCGAGCAAGGTTAGCCAAGTCCGAGTCCATGAAACAAGACGATGAATCTCAGCAAAGGGCAATAGAAAACAATGCTAAATTTGATTATATAACATTAGCTCACAATATAGGTACATCACCAACCGGACTAGCCGGTGTTAAATCCTCACTACTCTCATCCCTATTTAACAACCCCCTCTGCTCACCCTGCCCATCTTCCCTCGTCAGCCCGCCATCCGCACCCGTCGTGCGTCTCGTCTCTTCTGCGCCATTCAACACATACCATACATCCTTCTTCGTCAGCAGTCCCTGGAGCACGCCCCGATCGCTGAACAGCACATATCGGAGCCCTAGCTTTTGGAAGTAGGTGGCGGTGAGGAGAAGGTTGGACCGTGAGGGGAGAGTGATGGGCGTTTGGTCCATCCAGGGTCGGAGATCGAGCGTTGTGCGAGGGTCGGCGAGCGGTTGGTGCGAGAAGAAAGCTTCGGTTTCTAGAGGGAGGGAGCGTGGGGGTTGGGTGGAGTTTTGGAGGTTGTATGTTAATTCGGCTCGTGATATGTAGCCTAGCAAGATTGCTTCTCTCGGATCTGATATTACGGGGAAGCCGCGGTAGGGGTGGGTGGCTAGGACGTTGGTGAGGGAATTGATAGTGTGTCCTGTTGCTGTCAAGACTACCAGGTCCTCAACGCGTGTCATGATTTGGCTGACGGGTATATCTGGGATGACGGTTTCTTCGCTGTTGTCGAGAAAGGGATATTGATTGAAATGGATCCAGCTCTCGTAGATCCCGCGTTTCCCGAAGGCATCGCCGACCCACTTACTGAACATGACTGCTATCATGATGGGAAGGACGTAAGTGAGAGCTCCAGTGAGCTCAAACATGATAACGACGATTGATACAGTCATTCGAGTAACGCCACCGAGTGCAGCCGCAGCGCCAATAATGGCATATGTTCCTGGTGTAACACAAGGGACGTCTGGTTCGCAAGATGCGAATGGGAAAAAGGTTGGGTGGTTGTGGACCCAGATTTCCATGATGATTCCAACTGCCCGCCCAAAAAGGGCGCCGACCGCCATAGAAGGCAGGATAATACCAGCTGGGATCTGCAAGCCGAATGTAATCGAGGCGAGGAAAAAGCCAAGAATGGCTGCAAACACAAGTAAAAAGATTGTTCCAGCCGTGGCAGCCCCCGTTTTGCACAGCCCAAACTGGTCGTCAACAACTGTGGAACATTCTGCAAAGAGCGAGTAGACCAATTCAGAAGATTGGGCTCGCATATAAAAGTTTGGGTAGTTGATTAGTGCTGTAAGCAATGCTACTATGGCAACTTGGGTAACGGGCCCAGGTAGCCAAGTAGCGGCTTTTTTCCATTCAGCAACTTTCATGTTCAACTTGATGAACAGGCCACCGTAGATACCCTGAACTCTGTTAGTAGAAGGCCCAACATAAATCAGGTCAACTTACCCCGAAGATACCTAAGATTGCGAAAGGTACCATCTCAAATCCGTGCCAACCAGTACTGTATGTTACTTGATAAAGCACAAGCTTTCCGCTTCTGAACGGATCGAGCGCCTGCAGGGTTACAGCAGCCGTCATCGCACAGACAAAGCTCTGCCACATTGTCTTGTCGGGAAAATAATACGACAATTGCTTTCGTAGAGTTAGCTGTGGTATAATGCACCAGGACTTTCGACTTACCTCCAAACTGAAGAGAACTCCTCCAATGGGAGATCCAAATGCAACCGATATCCCAGCTGCAGCGGCAGCAGACAGAACCTCTCTTTTCCGTGCTAGCAGTGTCAGAATCATCTTTTTTAGAATATTAGGACATGCTACCTTCGTTTCCGTTGATGTTGCCAAATAATTTCATAAAAAGATTCGCGCAGCAACACGCTACGTGAACAAGCGGGCCTTCTTTCCCAAGCCACATTCCAGATGCGACTGCCAAACACTGTCACACGTTAGAATTGCTTCTGAAGCATCAGTGCTGTTCACTTACTAATCCAAGGGACTTTATAGCCAAAGTCCATGTTCCCATAAAACGCCGTATAACAAAGCCTCCCAACACGGTCTTGATCTCGGGTATTCCACTATGCTTCGCAAATAATGCGTACTCCTGAACCAACAAAGTTGCGCAAAGAGCAAAAACAACCTTTCAAACCCATACATTAGCAATATTTCGAGAGTTGTGGCATATCATCTTACCGAAAATGTGAGAAAAAAGAAGTATTCTATAAACCATTTACCTCCAGCTGATGTCACATGTAGAGCCACGCTCCAAGACAGCCAATCTCTACATTGTGAAAACCCATCGTATCCATAACAGCAGAAATATTTGTTCAAATAAAAACGGCCACCGTCCTCTCCAGCAGAGCAATATCCTGTCTTTAAATCTCCAAGCCAGTCGCTCACCACGTCTATTGCTGCTGCAAAGACTCCCGCTGCAAGCCCCGTCAAAATTAAGACCACCCAGATCTGACTTGCATCCAGAGATTGTTGTACATAACCCAGTATTCCCGTAGCACTCGAGTACAGCGTTCGCAGACGCTGTCGTTCTTTGGTGTATTCGAAAATCCAGTCGATTGCGGTCATATCCTCGTATTCAACTCTTCGGCCGGGGCCTTCCACATACCAGTCCAGTGGGCCTCCATCTTTAGAATTTAAATTATTAGTTCCCTCTGTACTTCCGCCTATAGCATTTGAACCATGTAGGTTGGGTGCTCCGGGTCGGGGAGAGGGTGTAGCTTGACGCGCGGGACTGTTGCTGTCCGTGAGGGCAGATAGAAATCGCGAGGCAGTCGGTTGCTTCTGCTTGCGTTTGAAGGACATGATCTCTGGTCCATTACCCTCTAGAGGATCCTCAGAAAACAATGCCTCTTCTCTCGAATGGTTTGCGACAGGATCATCGTTCTCATTCTCGCTCTCATCGTCGACTGTTGGATTCGGGGGGCTGCGATGCGACGACGAACTTTCTTGTCCGCTGGGCGGGAAGTAGCCCGCTGATGTGCTTGCCATAATCAAACATCTGAGTATTCCAGTCGCATGTTTCTATGAGGGGCGTAAGGGGCGCAAAGTACATAATCTCGAGATGGAGGTAGAGTTTCTGGTGTAGTCGGCGAAATATTCTTCCGCTCCGACATACTCGAGCTCGAGTATTTTCTACAGTACTGGCGGGGTGGTATGACGCCGTGGTGAAAACGCGTCAATATAAAAAGCTTCCAGCTCTTTTGTAATACCCAGGAGGATTTCAGACATGGCCGGGGTAGCTTCAGCAGGACCTTCTGGTCTCACTGATCCTTCTGCAACTTTCGAAAAGATGCAAGAACTACTCAAAGCGAAGGATGATACATCTAGATTCGTTGGTCTTGCTCTCCTCAAGAGTGTTCTCGACAATGGGCAGCTAGTGCAAGATCCGGTCCGCATACATGTACTCTGGGAAGCTCTGTCTCCGAAGTTCTTGGATCGACTACTTCGAGCTCAACAAAATGACAATGTCAGCAATACGGAGGCGAAAGACATGGTCGATCTTGCCGTTGCTGTTCTTCATACCTTCACCGTCCTGTTGCCTGAGAACTCTTTGAGAGACAAACGAGTTATTGGAAGGATAAACCCTTTGATCAAAGCTTTAGTTCAAAGGTCGGCTTCCTTGAGTACTTCATTGATATCACGTGCTAACAGTTTTTCAGCTCTCCGGAAACTACAAAATTGATTCTCCAGACCATATTGACACTTGCAAGCCACCCGGAAGGGGCATTGGAGATCCTGCACGTTGAGGATCTCTCTCCGTTAATAGAAATTACCACCCAATATCCTCGTGTACTCGTCATTTTCGGGTACACTTGGATGAATGCGTCTACCATTAGTAACGAGGTGGCATCAGTGCGAGAGAACATTGACAAGGTCATCCCAGCTTTGCTACTTGTGTTTCGTCAAACTGATGCAGTCACGTTACTCGAATGTCTCGGTAATTTCGTTCCCAAAATTGTACCCGAAGTATGTCTTTGCACCATGTTCTATCTACCCAAATTCTAATAGATAAAAGGCAATCTCCCCCAATCCCAATTGGCTCGTTCCACTCGCCTCAAGCCTCCGCAAGCTTGTCTCTCGCAAACCGACAGCAGCTGGCCGAGCAGCTTACACTAGACTAGCAGCAGCATTACTGCAAGCGTTCCCAGTACAATGTCCAATTCTACTTTTCAAAGACGACATCTCGGCAAATTCTGACAGCAAGCCCTTCTCGTACCTTTTCGTTAACCTGTTGCTTATAGATTTACGCTCCTCATTTCCATCACTGCTGGCTCAACTCAACAGCACCGATAATTCATCTATTTCACAGCGTCTAGCAGCGGCATTTGACATTCTTTCAAGCTTCATAGGCTTCCTTGTCAGGAGCCTAGATGACGAGACAGGAGTTACATCATTCAGCATGCCACCGGACCTTTTGCTGAAGTTACGGAAAGACATCGCAGAAACCATGTCACTGACAATCGAATATCTTCGGGACAGGTGGGACGCCTCCATTGCTGGGGCTTCTGGACTACATCCATCGGCACGGAGCGGTACAGCTGTTACTTCAGAGGGCACACGACTCACTTTGACTTGGGAATCTATGAAAGATGATGTCACGGCTGACCCATTGATTCTAGCTGGAATCAGAGCTCTCGCAATTTGGATCCGCGAAGACGAGAACGAAAATCTGCGCAGCGAAAGCGCAGGATTAATGGATATGTTCATAGAGCTTTATAGGGCCAGTTCGTTCGGCGCTCTTGACTTTCGCTACCCAGTGTTGCTTGCATTGGAAGTCATTCTGGCGTCCGAATATGGCACGGAAGGATTTCTCGGTCAAGATGGATGGGTGGTTGTTTTCGAAGATCTTCGATTGATTTTCAAAAGTATATCGGAGTCAAACAGCATCAGCGACGCGGCTACTCTAGCACAGGCTGCTCGTGGACTCGAGATTGTTCGTGTTTTACTTGCTGTCGTTGATCATCCCTCCACATCTCTCCCACAGGAAAATTGGATGGAGACTATCAAAGTCACGGCATCTATGAAGCCTTGTGCTACTCCGCCTCCATCATTGATTCTGGAACTGCAAATTGCAGCTCTTCAGCTCTCAACGGCACTACTTTCAAAGGCGGCGGGGGGAGTACAGAAAAGATATGTCACCAGTATTTCAGCGCTGTCAGGGTTGGTAAACCAGTTACAATCCCTAACGAAGGGTCTAAGTAATGAAACCGACAAATTCGAATTCACGGATTTGTTAGAGGACGTTTCTCTGGAACTAGACAATTTGCGGGTTACACGATAATCCCTTCTGATGATCCCAAATGTCACAAGGCTGTAGATGCCTGAGGTTGAACAAATTAAAACGCAATACTCACGAAAGACTGGATGCAAGGCAAGCTATACAGCCACATTGGCGTGTTACCACACCTCGCGAACTGGCGGATTTTGTACAGCCTTAAATACAACGGGACTCCCCTTCATCTTGAATGTTCTGTGACTCCGGTGCCACCGTCAACCATGGCTGATAAGTTGTTCACTCCCGTGCTCGCCGAATCTGCCAGCGACGATTCATTTGATCCTTGGAAGATTGCCACAGCTCGGTTTCTGGAAAGTTTGGACATGAAAGAGAAGGTCATTTTCAACGAAGCTACACTCGAAAATCTCTTTTATTGTGCGAGCAATGTCGAGCGTGAAGATCGTGAAGCCAGCAAGGTTCGCTCAGCTATTCGTCGAATTCATCCTCTAATTTCGGCCGTCGATGATTACGGAAAAGCACTAGATGTCTACGCAAACATGGCTTCTCTCTATCTCGCTCCAATATGGGGTAGTATTCGAGTAGTGCTTATAATCGCAAGTAGTCACGCAAAATTCTACTCCAGGATACTCGATGTCTTTGGTCGCATCGGCGACATTCTCCCACGCTTTCGTATGCCGCATCGTCTTGCATGGTATATATCTACAAAACATGTGCTAAAATTTTGTAGGGAATTACCAGAGCATATTCAACGGCAAGCACCAGCGTTTTACACTGACTCTGTCTAAGACCTATCTTGATATCATCACACTGTGTGCCGAATTCAGGAACCTATTACGGGGCCAAAAAAAATCCTCTCTGAAACGCATATTTAAACCGCTGTCTCCTGCTTTGAATTCTCGTCTTGAAGAAGCCGTCGACATGTTCAGAGAGCACAGAAAGGAAGTGGACAAGGAGGCCGAAGTATGCCATATG
Source organism: Gremmenia infestans (assembly GCA_032629725.1). Lineage (NCBI taxonomy): Eukaryota > Fungi > Ascomycota > Leotiomycetes > Helotiales > Hamatocanthoscyphaceae > Gremmenia > Gremmenia infestans. Next base: position 464,579 of record JAFEVB010000012.1, read on the forward strand.
ATCGAGGAGAAGGAAGCAAGAGATTTGATCTTCAGAAACACCGCGGCAGCCGAGGCCCGGGAGAGGGGTATGCTCAAACGTGTCTTCACCAATGACCGGAATTCTAATGTTGAGTAGAAGCCACACAAAAGAAACTCCTTTTACAACTGTCTACAATCGACTATGAATACAAACATCATCAGATGCAACGGCTACGACATGCAGGCAGTGGCACTTGGTTGACTGAGCGGCCGGATTTCAAAGCTTGGCTGAACAATAGTTCCTCTTCAGTGATCTGCTGTTACGGAATACGTACTTGCTAAATCTCTCCCTCCAGCAAACCCGATGCTAACTAGATCCAAGCTGGTTGTGGTAAATCAGTTCTTGTGTCGAGTCTGATCGATATGCAACTCGCCCTGCAAGCTGGTTCCCGGTGCATTGCCTTTTACTACTGCAACTACGCAGATAAACGAACCCTTAATCCATTAAACCTATTCGGTAGTATTACCCAGCAGTTACTCCGCGCCCTGAACCACTTGCCGACTATTATACTTTCCACGCTCGAAAATTTACTCCGGGATGGTAAGAAGCCAGAAATTGAAGATCTGATTCCCCTGATTGAATCTTCAATCGAGAGACTATCATCTGTCATCATGTTCGTTGATGGGTTAGACGAAATGTCTGAATCGGACAGGAAACTTGTGTTCTCACATTTGAAAACGACTACAGGTCTGGGAGCCACCTCCAAAGTAAAGGTTTTTGTTTCGAGTCGAGAGGATGCCACCTATTTAATGGACTCACCAGGCATCCTAAATTACAAGATACAGGTCTCATCCAACACTATTTCTCCCGACATCGACAGATATATAAAGAATGAGATACAGGCATTAAGGAGCCAGGGTGATTTAGTCATCGGAGATGCGACCCTCGAGGATGAGATTGCGACAGCGTTGGTCAATGGAGCAAAGGGAATGTAAGTTTCGTCTGAGTAAGCCAGCTTTGAGTTTTACAATTGACATCATGTCGAGGTTTTTATGGGTTAAATTCCAACTAGCCGACCTATGTGCAGCGGAAACTGACAAAGCCATTCGAAACGTTCTGAAAAATCTTCCGCGAAGTTTGAGTGAAACCTACGACAGGCTTTTATCCCGGATCGATGGACTCGAGAGACAAGAATATGTCAGACGAATGTTCAGTTGGATATTATGTGCGATGCGGCCCCTCCACATCAACGAGCTAAAAGAAGCTATCGCATTCACAACCGACGATCAGCATTGGGACTCAGCCAAAATCCCTAATAATATTGCTCGGCTTGTTAGGGCGTGTGGAAATCTGGTTGTGATTGACGACGTTACTTCAAATGTCTCCCTTGCTCATTACACCGTGGAGCAATATCTTTTGGGCCAAAATGGCCCTGAACCCACCTACTTCAGTATTCGACTTCAAGACGCCCGAATCCAAGTTGCGCAGCTCTGTGTTGCCTACCTCTCATTCTCGGACTTTGAGACCCAGGTTTCTCAGTATTGTCCCAATGTCGTAACTCCCACTCTCAAGATCCTAGAATCTGCTGCCAGAACTCATTCGCTATTGCCGCTAAATAACCCAGCTATATATGCTGCGAAAGCATTTAGTAAATTCCGCTTGGGCCAACAATCCCCATCGAATATCGACTTTGCTCACTACTGTGCGGCATATAAAGGCGGTCTATCCAGCGTACTGCTAATGAATAAATACCTATTCTTATCTTACGTAGCTGAGAACTGGCTCTACCACACTCGGGATATTGACTTTGGGGTGGGAGAAGAGGGAAGCTATATAAAACACCTTTTGCTTTTGGATGCTCTATTTTTTGAGGAAACCTTGCTATTTGACTTCAAGCCATGGGAAGAAATTAGGAGTCAAAATACTCCTCAATACATCGAGGCATTTGGATGGGGCCTGTTTGCCAACCACATTCCTCAGATGCATGCTATCAATCGTCGGACAGAGTACGATGTATATTCTCACCTCGCCAGGGCCACAAATTCTTATCTACCTTCCCTGTCTCAGCGCCATCTCTTGACAGACTCTAAGTTCTTTCCGTCAGACGACCTATCGTTCCAAAACTTGACAGTCTCAGACGATTGGGAAACATGGATTTGTCGCAATCTCACCATAGGATTCAGACGCAAACCCAAGGGCATAATCAACTTTCTATGTTGTTTGCAAAATCGTTCTTATATGGAATTGATATATTCATACCTGTTGTTTGATGCAGTTCGCCTTGGGAACTTTGCAGCGGTCAAGACACTTTGCACTCCATCGGATTGGGAGATGCGTAATCCATTGGCCGAGAAGAAATTGGAGAAATTGGAGAGCGAATGTGACGGATTTCGGTGTAATCCACTTGAAGTCGCTGCATTGCTTGGATTTGAGGAGATAATGGATTTGCTCAGAGAATCGGGAGAGACGGTGTCCATTTCATTTAAGGAGCAGGTAAAGAGCCAACGAAAAATTTACTACGCAATCCAGAGCAAGCAAATGAACGTAGTGAGATGTCTGGTCAAAGCCCAGAGCCCTGGGTACTCATCTGGGAAGGTTCAGACCGGCAACACTCCAATATTGTACGCTATGGACTTTTTAGAGATGGCAAAATCGCAACGACACTCAAGCTTTACCGGTGGGACAATTTTACAGGAATGGGCCGGAGGTCCCATAATCCTAAAGGACTACAGTTTGAACCCGGAAGCCCTTAAATGTGGGATACAAGAAGCCATCGATTTTTTACTCAGGGACGGAATCTTGGGATTGTCACATACTGATATCGGTTTACTCTTTGGGGATGCCATTAAAGGAGACAGAAAGGGGAGAGTGTACAAGCTTGTTAGCTTAGGGGTTAACACTTTTCCCATGATGGAAATACCGCCCGGTAAAAGAATGTTGGGAGTAAGAATACTCCCAGCTCTGAGTTGGGCGGTTCTCAGCAATCGTGTCGAGATTACTAGGACATTATTGTCAGTAGACGATTCACTAAACGAATTGGATCCCGATTTCGGATATACGGCCCTTTTTTCTGCCGTGTACATTGGTTCACTGAAACTTGTCAAGCTCCTGCACGAACATGGGAGCGACCTCAAAATATTGGACAACGGAGACCGAAGTGTACTAGAGTTCGCCAGTCAGGTCTTCACGGTGGAGGTAGAGGCTATCGTATGTTATATCATCAGCCAGGATCGTTCGTACTGGGTACCTATTGCTGAGAAATTGTTCCATTCTCGTTTCTGGGAAGCTTGAACGACGATGAGCCACAGTTCATGATGAGAACCAGGTTTTTTCTGAATCTCAACTATCTCGGCCAAAGCTGTTAAAAACATTACAATAGCCGGAGACACTTTCTGCATGTCGAGACGCGATATCATTAGTAATGAAGAATGAAAGGAGTAGAGGTGGAATGAAGAAAAGCTAGAAAAGAACCTCGGAAGACGTGGATACAATAAAACTCCTGGTGGACAGCTCGAAACAATTTCTCTCGTTATGATTGTCTCGACATATACTCGAATAGAATCGAATTCATCTATAATATCTCTGAAAAGAAAGTTGGCATTGTCATTATATCGTAATGGGTATCAATCAACCGACCAGCGCACTATTTCTTGCTGACTCCCCGCTTCCGACTAAGTCCTACGTCGAGTTCCTCCAACGGGAGCAGAGCTCCGAACTGGCTGAACATCCCAATGCTTCGGGTTCCTTTAAAAACCTTTCCACCAGCCTATCTGCCCAAAAAAGTCATAGCGAAAATTGTAAATGGATCCAAACATCAAAACCCGCTACGTATTCATTTGTGCTCCTCCACCTTTCCCCTAATAACCAAACCTGCAAAACAACCTCCCCCGTCGATTAATCACTGCTGCCGATAGTAATCATTTGCTGCGCCCGTATGCCCCGTAGCCTGTTGTCCCGGAGGATAGCCTCCTTCACCATAGCCTTGTGCTCCAGCCATGGGATAGCTCTGCTGAGGATAGCCCTGTGGTGGCAGCTGCCCCGGTTGAGGCTGGAGGGGTTGATAACTACTATTGCCTCCGGGAGGTGCGACCATTGGCGTTCCTTCCTCCACATGGTGTCCTGGCCCGCCTCCACCCTCCATCTTCCCACCACCAAACCCAGCCTTCTTTTTCTTGTTGTTGCGTATGACGAAGAACGCAACGATGCAGGCGATGATGATTACAACGATCACGATAACGACTATTGCGGCGATGATTCCTGGCTTGACCTTGGACTTTTTCTTCGGGTATTTCGTCTTGATCTTTCGGGCAGCCAGGTTGAGGAGATCGGTGACATCCATGGCTGTGGTGATGCGCCGCGGAAGATAGGTAGGCAAAGCTGTTTCACTAAAGGAGATGATGTAGGCTGACTCTGTGAGAGGACCAATTCCCCAATGGCGAAAGGATAATGGTGTTGAACGATGGAGCCGGGAGCCTTCTTGAAGATCAAGACTGCGCCTTATAAAGACTGGTACGGGGTTTTCATACAGCAGCGTCACAAAAGCTGTGAATGGAATCCTGTTTCAGCCGCCAAGGCTACGTGCCTCAATGCAATCAAAATGTGTCGTAGAGCTAACCACTCAGAGGCCGGTTTCAGGTGCTAAAATTAGTTTGATAGGTTAGCCGCTGAGCGGCCCCTTCAGCCCTGCGGCGAGGTGCATGTTCTAGCCGGTGCATTGCTTGTTGTTGGGCTATGCCATCGTGATCCCAGACTAGACTAGTTGTCCCACCCCAGTGTTAATCTTGGAAGCGAGCGTTGCTATAAGTAGCCTAGCCTAGCCTAGCCTAGCCAGTTTCATTTCGTCGGATGCTTAGCAAAAGCTTGACGACGGAAGCTTTGGGCAAGACACATAGATGGAACCAAGTGACAAATACTTTCTATCAAAATGGTTCTAAATACAGTATGGGCATAGGCTAGGGAATTCCTCGTGATCTTTTGATCACCCAAATACATCACTCACATAACGGTCCTCCTTCATCGTTTCAAGCCAATCATCCGCCTCTTTTTCACCACACCCCGATCTTTCGCGATGAATCTTCTTGCAAACCTCTGCTGCGCTCCTACTGAGTCTTGCTGCACTTCCGCAGAGGAATATTTTAGCTCCGGCTTGAAACATATCGGCAACTTTGTTCCTGTTCTCCCAAACAAGGTCTTGCACATGCTTTGGTGGGTCTCCCATCCTGCTGAACGCCGTCTTAACCTCCACGACGCCGTTCGCTTCCCACTCGCGCAGCTCGTCTTTATAGATGTAGTCTCTATCTTCGTGGCGGCAGCCAAAGAAGAGGATCGCGGACCCCAGCTTTCGCACACCAGCCTCGATGATGGCAGCGCGTTCTTGGGAGAAGGCTCGCATAGGTGCAAGGCCCGTTCCGGCTGCAATCATGATGATAGGTGTCTCAAGACTAGTAGGTAAACGGAAGCCTACTTTGGTGGGTCGAACGCAGCAGGAAATCTTGTCGCCCGAGCGACGTGACGCCAAAAATGTGGATGCCACGCCGTAGAAGGTGTTGCGGCCAGACCAAGCAGGTGCTTCAAACACATCATAGGTGATGGAGGCAATGTAGGCATGGTCTTCACCGGTAGTTGAGATTCGGTTTGAAGAACATAGCGGGGAAGATGAGATCGAAAACTGCCTCGGCGTCAATGGTTGCAGCATGTCGATGTAAGTACTGAAAGGTACATTGAGTTGAAACTTTTCAATGACATCGATGATACTGTATCTCTCTTGGAGATACGTCTGGTAGACTGCGTCCTCCTTCAGCTCTGCAATTGCAGAATGCCTCTCCGCGCTTGCATATGTCATGAGTGCCTCGGCTTGGCGCTTCGTGATGGGAGTGCTGAGCTCGACCACTGTTGAAAGGAAATGGCCCATTGTCGTTGGAGTCTTGGGCAGGAACTTCTTTCTTGATCCAGTAATGGACATGACATCTGTGTCTGAAAGTCCGAAGTGGATGAGGATTCGCCTTACAGTTTCCTCTGGGTTGCGAGGCAAAACAACAAGATAGTCGCCTGCTGTGTACTCGTGTCCTTTTGGAAGTCTGACCTCCATATGTTTCTTTGCAGGTCCCACTTCTGTTCCCACCAGCTCATTGTTAGCAATCACGGTTCCCAACGTCATTTCCTCGCCACCAAGTATCTGAGTGATCTGATCACTCTGCACAGAAACCGAGATTGTGCTCGCAGCGGCCACTCTTGTCGTACCGGAAAGTGTGCCCAGTGTTTCCCAGAGCCTTTCCGTCCACTCTTCCCACGGACCAACGAGATCAGTCTTAACGTCCGTGTATCCAGCTTCCAGAAAGCGAGTGGCCCCAACAGATGCGATATTCTCATCCAAAAATTTCGGAATTCGATGGAAGGTACTTGCCCAGTCCGAGTTTCCAACCCCGAAAACTGCATATTTGACATTTTCAAGTTTATCAGCGCCTTTGAACTGCTCCAGCCAAGTGACAAACTTCCTGGCATTGTCTGGAGGTTTTCCCTCGTACGAGGCTGAAATGATCACAATTGGTTGGCCTGTTGGGAGATTTTCAGTAGCGGAGTCTAGACTCCGTACATTTGCTTGGAGGCCGTATGCCGCTGCTTTGGACTCAAGATCTTGAGCGAATCCCTCACAGGTCCCACTGTTCCCCCCAAAAAGAATTGTGATCGGTGAGAGTTTACTATTAGTGTCCCTATTTTCGCCAACACGAGCAGATGTATCATTGCACTTCCGGGCGACTTCGGAAGGAATGCCAGGAGGTACTCCTGTGGTGAATATCTTCCCAGGCCTGCGTCTAACTTTTATCTTGAAGTCAAGCGGCTTGGTTGTCAACGTAGATTTAAGCTGCAATTCGTAGGCTGGGTTCGCAAGCTCAATCTGGAAGCGTTGAAGCACAAGAGCAACATTCATAATCATCTCTTGCTCTGCAAAGGCGCGGCCAATGCAAGCCCTCATCCCGTTACCGAAAGGTTTCCAGGAGTTTGGGGGAAGTGCTTGAAAACAGCCATTCAGCATCCGTTCAGGTCTGAATTCATCAACATCCTCTCCCCATACTTTGGTGTCGGTGTGAAGACCTTTTAGATTGGCCTGCAACAAGGTGTCCTTGGTCACGAAGTATTTCCCACCAATAATTGTGTCTTTCTTGGGGCTTACATTGAACACGCCAATGGGATTGCTCAAACGGAGTGTTTCTTTGAGGCATGCATCAATGTACTTGAGCTTGGCTATGTGACTGTGCTCCAAGATGTCGTTGCCAAGTACCTCGTCTACTTCTCGCTGAGCTTTGTGTAGTTTATCAGGGCGTTTCGCAAGTTGGTAATAGCAGAAGGACAAAGTTGCACTTGTGGTTTCGTGACCCGCGACCTATATTATTTTGTAAGCCACAAAGCCATGACGGAACAATATTGACAAACCAGAAAGGTACACATGTTGAAGCGAATATTTTCGTCTGACAGCTTCTCTCCCGTCTCTCTATCCACCGAATTTAACATGGTATTTAGCAGATCTTTCGAATCCGGCTGTGGGTTGCGTTTTCTTTCAGCGATAATCTTGTCTGTCAACTCGTTCATCTTTTGGACATTCTCCTGTCGCCTTCGTTCGTCCGTATAATACCATTGGTTCAAAAACCCCGGACGGCTCCCCCGCTTACCTGATTCGAGCAGGACATCGGCCATCTGCTGAGCAAACGGGTGGGCTTGCTCGAGATAGAATTCGTTGAAGCGATAGCTGAAAGAACATAACCCGATCGTGTCAAACGCTTGCTAAATTAGTATGTGTCTGAAATAGAAAGATTCTAGTACGTACCAAGACGGGTAAAATCATCGCTGCAGTCAATAGCATGATCTGGCCCTTGCCTATCCCATTTCAAAATCATCTGGGAGGAAATATCCATCATGTCGTCAAACATGTTCTTGATACCAAGAGGTCCGAATGAAGGGATCAATAGACGATGTGCCTTGCCCCAATTCGCCTCTTCAGGTTTTGCAGTGAACAGTCCATCCCCAAGCAAAGCTCGAAGTTCCATCAGAACTACGTTGGGAATCTTCTCAAAGCGATCTTGATCGCAAATCTCGTGGATGAATTCCTGATTTGAGAGCAAGACAAGGGGCTGCCCAATATTAAGCTTCACGATCGGTCCATAGAGGTCGGCGAGATGCCAGAGTGATCTTATGGGGAAAGCTGGGTCGATATCAGGAAGGTTGCCCACCAGTCCGAAGTAATGCTCTGGTGGTTGAGGTATGGGAATTAATTTTGTCGGGCTGGAAGTTTTTGCCTCCTGCACCAGGACGGTACCAGTGGCTTCGCTGTGGACAGGGCACGACATTTCGGTGTTGGAGGTTCGATAGTTGAGTAACAAGCAAGTTCTCTCTAACAAATCACAGTGCACTCAACAAAGTCTTATATAAGTTCTCATCAGACTGTACGATTCTAGTTATGAGCACCATCGTCTAGACATTCGGAGGCATCCTCTATTGAGGAAGTTGAGCGCGGTGATCCATAACCAAGGATTGATACAGTATGCATCGATCTAATTCAGCAACGGGGTACTCGTACGCACTACACAATTTACAGCGACATGGTGAGTAAGTACATGTCTCGATTTGGGAATTCATGAAACCCTTTGGTCCACCTGCAATATGAAGAAGTGAATGTCCAGCTGCGGTGCTCCCTTGAGTAACATCGGCATTACGGTAGATGTCGACCGCGAAGATGAACACAGCGTCTTTGCAGCCGATACTCATTGGTCCCCTGGCCGGAGTACCTCGCACTCTTCATCTCGAAACAGCTAGAACGAAATTCGAAAACCCATAGAACTCAGACAGTGTCAGGGCCTTTTCAAGTTACACCTCATCAAGTGCCGTACTGTTTCAACTCCGAGGTTTTGGTTTACATGTCCGCTTGAGGATACTTGCCCTAAGTGATTGGGTGAGATGGCGAAACGAGGTATATGTGGCGTTGCGGGAGATCTGATGCACTTCCGATGCCAAGCAGATATTTAGTTTTTGTGCCACTCTAGATGCGGCATTAATCAGATGCCTCTGTCAGCTGGGTGAGTGCGTGAAATACGTGTTGAAAGGAAATTGGAGTTGGCATGGTAGGGTATCGGTATAACGGCTATCACCTAACCCCGTGTCCCGATATGGCGAGTGATCGCGTTGGCGTAACACGAAATGCAGGTAATGCGGTGAGGCTTTTGGCGGGTTTTTATCGGATTTGAGGCTATTCCTGACAGGGAAAGTCAAGTGAAGTCAGTATTGCTTCGGCTTGTGTTCGACTGGGAAGAGCCGATAGCTACATTCACAAGTGCATTGCCATAGGTCGGCGTATTTTATATCCGGTTATAAGTGCATTGGATAATCGGTCAAAGTCATAGTTCAGAGCCGTATTAAATGTTTGAATCAAACATTATCGAATCAGATCGCATAGCATCATACAAGACTCTCGTAAGTAAATGCTACTTCAAATCAATAAATCCATCCTTATGATCCAAGCATTTGGTCGGAAGCGAGCCCCGCTGATTTCATAGTCCAAGGATCCGGGTCGACGAGATACTCAGCAATCTGTAAACCATCCGCGATGAGGAGACGACTAAAACGCTTACACCACTGCCATTCAGATCCTCGACTCTTCGAGAAGTGTCTAGAAACAACCCATAAAGGGTACAACACCTCTCGGGGAGCTTCCAATGATGTGTTTGTCAGTTCCCGAAAACAATGAAGTGACTTGCATATCATGCTTGCAAGAGATTCCATCTCCTTATCCAAAGCTTGCTCCGAGGAGCCCGTATCTTGACAGTTATCTAAACCTTGAACAAGGTTAGCTCTATCTTGGTACTGTGCCAAAGTAAGTTACTTACTTGATGTCCGATATAGCACCCTTGATTTGAGTTCACACAGTCGAAGCTTCGTACACCAGTAATGAACATGATCATGTGCAACCCATCTGTTTTCGAAGACGATTCTGGTAGGGAAACATTCGTCGTCGCTCGCTTCCTGGTTTTCGAGAACATAAATATCACTAGGTTTGACTCCTTGCAGACATTCAGACCAGCAGACTAGCCTCCTTTCGAAATTATCAGCATCAACAAGTAGTTGCTGCGTCCTAATGGTTAGATATTCGGGGGATCCGATACTGAAATTCTGGAAATCATCTTCCAGGTGTTGATATGTATCTAGAAGCTCGACTAACTCTGCCTGATATTCTATCTGGGACTCTTCCATGGAGCTTGCGGTTTGAGAGAAAGGTTTCGGGGCTTCTAGTTTTCTAGTGGGCTTGACAGGCTTCAACATAGGTGCCTGTTTCGGTAATAAAAGCCCCAAATACAACTGTTTCCTTTAGTCGTCCAGTTGTAAATTAGGGTAATATTTATTCACTTACTGCTAAGATCCATATGATTTTCTGATTGCTGGCTTTCTTACGAGCCTTTGGATCTTCCGACTTCATAATAGCTAATGCTCCTTGAATATGTGTTGCCCAAGACCTAAGTGAGCCAGTGCATTGAGACATCTAGTGATGAAGATCTCCATCAGTAAGTACCGATAGCTTAGGTTTTACTCATCAACTAGAGAAAGAGAGAATTAAAAAAGAAAGACAACGCACCTCGTAAGCCTGGAAAGCGATGATGACAGTCAACAGAAGTTCATTAGGTGGTGGGTCTGAGGAAAGCATGCTTTGACGCATCTGTTGCAGTGCAGTTGAATAAGCCGACATGGCTTGGAGCACAAGACCTTCGTCTGAGCGTCGACGACCAGCCGAGCCGGTGGCGGCTGCGAAAAGGGCGTTACATAATAGAGGTTGGTAGCAAGGTTGGGCCTCAATAGCCCAATCCCAATCTCTCCATCTCGGCCCACACGCATCCATAAAGTCCTGCCAAAGCGCGAGTGGAACCGCAACGCTACGATAGCTACAATCGAAAGTTAAAGTTGAAGCCGCCCCCCTGTCGTCGAGAGGTTTCGCGCCCCATTCTTTCTGAGGTCTTCGACGTTGATAGGAATTCTCTCGCAGTGCTGCGTTCAATACCTTGCGATTGGACGTGGCCATGGAGCTATCATCGCGGTTGACGAAGACAGTGGCCCGTGCATACCCTTCGCACTTGTATCCTGACCTACGACAACGGCTACAGAACGGATGCTGGAAATCACACTGCAGGTGATAGGGTCAGCATCCAAACACGAACCGTACAAATGTGCTTGCTATCTTACCTTAAGCTTTCGTCTTTTGCAAGTGACGCAACCGCGGGACGATCCGGGAATTCCGCCCATGATATCGAAAGAAGATGCTGAGCCGCACAGTGCAAAATATCGTGGTACGAGTAGTTCTTTCGGGTCTTGTACTCTACATCAGATCAGGAGAGGATATGGAGTACCTAGCCACGAAATAAGGCTTGCTGGTCCGCTCCCTCTGCTTCAAGTTGATTCTATGATATGAGGACTCAACTTAATCCGAGACCGACCTACTGTATGTCGTTTGGTTTCCGCCCCCCTTCTCCCCCGCAGTGGGCATGTTTGGTAGGTGGGTCTGAACGACCTACGATTACTCGCTACCAGTTTGTGTGAGTACCTGGCTATGCCCAATGCGGAAGTAGAATGCGCTGCTAGCCCATGCGAAGTACGGAAATGAAGTGATCTTTGACCCGGGGATACTTTTGTAGGCTAGCTTTAGGCTGAATTAGTATATACTCACAAACGAGTAAAGAAGAAGACGAACACCGACCTTGAAACGTGATTTATGGTTTATATTTGACGTTGCTAAGTGTCAATCCGCCAGTCAACAAAAGTAGTCTTCTTCCATCGAATCGGCCGCTATGGCTTGAGGGCGAGGAAAGCTTAGGGGGAACCGCCGATTAGCCCTCGCATGCTTCACTAGAATCTAGTTCTTGAATCTAAGTTTCACTTAGCATAGACAATTAACACAAATTACCGATGGTAACTTAGTTCTCCAGAATCTGCAGATTTAACGCTACAGTCTACTATTCTGGGTGTACAAGAAAGTATTTTTCTACTTACTGTTAAAGACAGCAACAAGAAAAATTTTATGCTTCTAAAAGACAAAGCGAATAATAAAAACACAGGAGAAAGCTGTCTTGAGAGGGTAAGCTAGACGGGGCTACTTAGTGCTGCAAAATAAGATTACTTGAACCATCCCCCCCCCCTTTTTTTTTGGTGTTGCTTGCTCATGGTCAATACCCAAGCATTATATGGCAATACATGGCTCTAAAAGTAGTATTTAAATTCTGCTAATATGTAGCGTTGACTTATGCGGATTTGAGAATGAACAGGACCCCATTTTGGTACCGCACAGCAAGGAAACGAGGATATTGTGAACCTATTCATTAGGAAGCTGACTTCGAGCAGAAAAACAATATAAAAAAAAACCGCTATGGTCTTAGAAAATCCGCCCGGGCGCCGAGAATATTGTTCATGTGAAGAGATGAGTATAGATCAGCGTCTTATATTCCAATAATACGACAAAAGCAGGCAGGGAAGATGTTTTGAGGAACCAGTCTCCGGTCACTCATATACACTTTGTGGACCACGTGCGATCTAGCCCCATAGCTATTACGCCATACTGAGGTTCAGATAATAGCTTGACAGTTCAGTTATTGCTTTCCGGTGACGCGAGCACGATCTGCATAGTCCATGCGTTGCGGCTTCCAAGAGTCACTAGAGCGTTGTCCATCTAATCTCGACAAAGGAGGCTATAAGCAAGGCATTTGTAGTAGCATAGAAAGAGCTCATAGGGACGACCAATATGCTAGGCGAAAGGGGGGTCCATGTCAATGCCGTGCCGTCAACCGCGATGGGGGTACTGCGCGCTTGCCTGCGGAGCCTGGGAAGTAAAAGGATAGAACTTTAGGACGAAGGGTAGAAGGCAGATAGAATGAAAGCAATAGAGAGCGAGTTTGAGGGGGAAAGCCACCACTCAGGGATGATTCAGTGAATTTATTTCCCTGGGATCGATCGGATAGAAAGAGCATCAACCACAACTTCTCGTTTTGATCTGCTTATTTGAAGAATATACAACAAGAGTTGAACAACGGGGCAAAAAGATACTTTTAGCATTGCCACGAGTAGTGCTCAAATTTGCACTCGAGTTTTGAATCGCTATGAGTTCAATGTGAAGATATACACCAGAGAAGCATAGTAGTTTTCAATGTATCCTCCTAGATACGGAACAAGACGAACCATAGGATAGGGTGGCTTGGAATATAATTCTCGGAGAAAGTATAACGGATAGAAGCGCAAGGCTGCAGTAAGCCGTCATGATGACTTTTTCCCAATGCATATCAGCCACCGGACCCTGTTGACGCGAATACACACATCCATCTCACCCCCAAAGACCAACACGAATCAACCCCACCACACCACAAACTTCCACCGCCACCACGAGTGCTCAATAACGCCTCCCTCACGTCATCCTGCCTAAAAACACCAGACGATAGCGGCGTAAACGCCACAACCTCGCCGAAATGACACAGTGAGCAGCACACTCGTGCTTCGTACATGCACATCAAGACTTATAACCTATTGTGACAGCGGCTGGTAGTGTCATTAGTTGTATCAACTGTATTTCGGACTAACGATTATCTAGCGTTCTTACTACCACTTCGAGCAAGAGGGTGAATATGACTGTGCTTGGAATCAACTTGCTGCTTCGCTAAATTGGTACGTTGATAATCCATATGGGCCGGGGAACCGAGCGGAGGGTTGTCTTGTCCATGTATTCCTCAGAGTTGTACCGACTGGGAGGTGCACTTCTCGACTCTGAGGAGTTTGCAAGTCAATGATTATACACATGACCTCAGATCTAAGCCCTACAACGAGATGGACATTATAGATATCGGAAAACAGCTCAACTATCAAGAAAGGTACCGAGTTATGAACAGCACGAGAAGAAAGCAGACGAGGTTATGGTTTCCCTTTGAACGCGAACTGGTTATCTAGACTTCTAGGCTTTGATTCCAACTAGAAACGAGTGAGATATGGAACTCCTCAGCAATCGACTTATGTAACGCACTACTTATGTAAGATCCGATATATTATGCATCACGATTCTAAACTTTATCGAAGCTCGGATTATGATGTCCCTCATGCCTTTAAGTTTCCAATGTTGGTGCGAGCCATGCGTTCATGGCAAGATCGATTCCCGTACGATTGTCGTCTGTTCTAGATGCTGAGATCGTCTGTGGGTGATGTGCTTATGCGTCTGCTATGCCCACATCTGTCGGGATTGGGGGCTTTGGCTTGGGAATCTTACAGCGTCAAGGATGTACAGTACGGGTGTTTCAACCATGTATGTGAGGCGGAAGGATGACTGCTTGGCGGGACCTGCGTTTTCCGTTCATGCAGTTCGGGCCATCTGTTGGGGTCAGTTGGCCAAGGCTTGACAAATCTAAGTTTTGCAACGAAGCTAGATATGCTGAAGGGATCGTGAGGTCCTCTTGGGATTTCTAGAGACTGGGATATCGTTGTTGGGAAGCGGGGCATATTGGGAAGTGGGGTTAGGATGTTTGATCGGTAGCGGGGTTGTGAAACGGACAACCAGGACTTGAGGTTTGAAGTACTCCGTACCACTGAAAGACTAATAATAGAAACAGTTTAGACTTGATCTTGACAAGGATTGAGAAAATACTATACTGTGCGATCGTGTACTGCATATAGATTTTCATCTCTACATTGGAATATAGGAGAGAGTTGTCCTTTGAATAGACTACCTCTGTGCCTTTGCTTTCCAATGCTGAAAAGCCACTGCATTGCTCATGGCTGGTAATCACTGCATCATCGTTTTTGACAATATCGCAGTAGTAGTTCCTGTGGCTGTGTGGCGCCACACAAATGATGTGCATGAACTTTCGCTGAAGGATTTACACCTTCCAGAAGGGGCAAATTTTCGAACTATGCATGCCAAAATGTTTCAAACATGCTTGCTGCACCAAACCAGCAGTCTCATGGTTCACTCATATAATCCTCTTATCGACTAGTTATGCCTAAGAATAAAGTGTTGCAATAACCGGAGATCACGTCGAGTGGTGTGGTACCGTTACTTAGCCGCTGGACAAGACCTTATCCATATGAAGCATTTTTGTCCTTGCGATGCTCTAGCGAATTTTTGTTTTTCAATCGCGGATTATCTATTAGCATTATTCGATTCATGAAGGAGGGATGGGCAAGCGACACGTTATTAAACCTACATGTTATTAACAAAGCGGCGTGCAAGGAGCAAAATCATACGCGGGGCAAATGAGTGATACCAAAATGTGGAGAAATATCTAGAGCTTGGCTTTTGATAAGTTCTGTATTTACTGAGCTAGTATATATTGCATCGTCTAACAGCCGACGAGTATTGTATATTTGAAATTAGCCTGTGGCGCTTCTGGCATGAACCTATTAGTGAGTTTTAAACTGAGCGTTAATCCGAGCGTATGTGACTTAATTTCTATAGTAGGAATGTCAAAGCAAGTTCTGAAATATGTATAATGATTGACTATTGAGAGGCTTGAACTGCATTCGAAGCCTATCAACGCCTAGTATAAGCGAGAGACGGTACAACTTTTGGAAGCCTAGAGATACAGCTCCGCTAAGGTGGCCAGAAAAGCCTGTCGTGATAACTTCTTAGTGTTGATAGTTCAAAGAGGCGGGAGTTCAAGGCGCCCTAGCGGATCGGTATGATTGCCCGGGAAGCCGCGGTTGGGTTTCCAGAGCGGCCTCTAGAGCCATATCGATCGATGTGATGGGCAGAGAGGAGATGAAGCTTACTAGATAGAGTGGCCCCCAATAGAACCAGGAGAGATTATTGAAATGAGTGCTTCGATGGTCCAGAGTTCATTCAAATCAGCAGTAATACCGACTGGCTCTAGATTGGACGTTCGGATTCGCATCTGTCGAATGAGACCGGTGACCACCACTCGGGGAATGCAGCCACAATCATTAGATCTATATTGCTGTCTCCAGCTCTTGTAGATGTGCGACTTATCAAGTTTGTTGCATAATTTAACATGGAAACTATCGCGAGATAAACGGTCCCTTTCGGTGACTTCGGGCTTCTTTGGCGTGAATAGTACACTGGACACAACCTGCGCTGAGCCGAATCACTTGCTACTCCAGCTAGTTACGACGGCGTCATGTAGTAGGCTACACTAGTAAAGTCAAGCTTTGAAACCGGCCGCACCACGAGGCTGCCACGTTCTTTCTGCGCCATCGATCAGATCAAGCTATCTTTGAGAGAAGTGGTTGGTTGAACAGTAATGCATGAAAGATGGGGGGTAGATCTTATAAAGAGGTAGTCCTAAAACGGCACAACGATATATTGGAAAGAAGGGTCCGGTTTTCAATATAGCACGGCACGGCATAGACTGTATGCCCCGGCAAATATTTTAATCAAGAGACAAAGTACATGACCGAGAGCGAAATCATTTAGAAAAAAGCCGCTGATGACGTCCTCGAAGTCAGGCAAATCCCGCGAAGAAGAATCGAAATATGCCCCGCCTCATGGAAATTCCGGTAGTCTGCCCTTAGTAAAGTGTCTGATATCCAATGATGTCGAGATGCGAGATGCAGCTGGATAGGCAGGGCGATCCAGCTGTGTGCGATTCGAGACCTGCAGTTCAGGTGAAGCCAATATGTACTTCGTATATGTGCCACCTATATTTAGGGTGGTCAGCGAAGGTTGTCTAATGCTTGCAACTGATTTTCACCGATGACACCAGAGCGAATTCCTCGCTGCAAGTAATTATAGATTGATAAGAAGGTTGAATCCTGGAGGATGGGTGACATTGAAGTCATGGCGGGGGATTGGTTCATGATATCTACTTCGAGCGAAATTTGGGGCGTAGCATATGCAAGATGATGGTGGGGAAGGAATCTGCGTAACCATAAGAAGCACCGAGTATCAAGCATGGGTGTGATGAACCCTTGACCCAGTGAACAAAACAATTTAGCAAGAGAGTCAGTCACTGAGGTTTCTCCTTCAGGTTTTTTGTACAAAGAAAAATACATTGACTAGATACTTCATTATTTAGCGTCCAACGAATCGGTTGCTCCCGCGAACGGGAAGCCATATTTTTGAACAGCTTGGAACTGTGTTTTGTTGCATCCAAAGTAACTGATTTTGGGTTTTGCTATTAGACTTTCGACTTCATTCTCGCAGGCCATGATCGGCAGTTGAGCTTCGATTCAAGTCTATCGATGTCCTGCGCGATAGAGGCACGACGAAAATGGTGCGAGGTGATGCGATGGCGCCGGAGTCCTTATCATGACTTTTTTGATATCATCAAGGTGAGTAAGGGGGGCACACATACGAACGAGGTAGAACCTTGGATGGCCTGTAAGTGGCTACATCGGAGAAAAGATGAAGGATCTAGAAAAGATCCTTCTGTACGTATATTCAGCCTTCTCGCGCATTATCAACGTTACACCTCTAAATTTGAATCTGCGACATTTCAGACCAGCTGCCTTCTGCGTGACGCTGCCATAATTAGTTAATAGACCATCTATTAAAAATTTATTAGGTTGGAGTTTGGAGTTGAAAGACTGTCAAGTCTTCATAACTACCCCGTTGATTAATTGATGATATATCCCAAAATCATTCTGATTTAGGACAATGCTGAAAGCCTGAATTGACTGCCGGATTTGCCATGTACGCGTTGAGTTTTCTTGGTTCATTATATTGAAATCTGTAAGGACAAGTCTGGCCAATCTTGAGATGAAGGTGGGACAATTTTGGACTGATCAGGAAGCTATTATTAACACTCATCTTGGAACTTTGGAAAAAGACCCGAGAACCGTTGAGCTATCAATCGGAAATTTAATAGACGATTACTAGCGCTAGTGATCTTGCAACATCGACTGTCCTACTCTTACCGAATCAGTCTCAGCCCATCCCGTATCATTAATGAAAAGGAGAACATTCTGGCGTAAACGTTACTTCTTTCAGTCAGAACACAGAACCGAAATTTCGGATGCCTATCTGTATTTGCGAGATCTTACTCGAGTTCTGCCCCTGTCAAATGTTGGCCCGCATTGGATACAGTAACAGTAGATCGTTCGCCGTAAAGACCTTGCCAATGCTTCAAGACCAGAAACTTTGAGTGTCGAGAACAGGATGCATATACTTCACCGTGGCCCCCGTTTTATAGATTCGTGAGACTAGAACACTCTAAAATACGGCTTTAAGAAAGGACCATTATTTACACCATGGATTGTAAATCTAGCTTCCTCCTGTAAATACAATAGGGAACCCGTACGGTACAATACGATCGTCTCTTGTTTTTAAACCCCTGTCACCAGCCTTCAGGTGCGGGTAGCAGGGCCCCTTCGGGGAACAGGGTTTTGAAAAGTCGGTAGTCTATTGGTTTTTGAACGTGGCCCTGGCAGGCATGCCGCTGCAAAAAGGCCAAATACCACGAACGGCTCCAGGGGTTGAAAACCTATTGAAGCTACATCGTTATGCAGGCAGATCGGTACTCTGAATGAGAGTCAATAATAAGTAGGTGGACGAGTTCAACGGCAGTATCTCCCGGAACTTCACTGCAAACCGCACTGTGAACTGACTGATATTCTGACTGATAGCAGTGAGAGATACGTTCCACGAGTCAATTATTTACAAGGAGCTCCTGCTCTAATGGGGCATTTCTCCCGTAAATCTCAGGCTGTGCACGAGCATTTCTTCCCCTGTCGGCATCTCCTGATTTCCCTGTCGCCAGATGCCAAATCCGGCCTACTGGGCTTAACTAATGCAGTTTGGTTCATTCTACTGCACGAGTAGTTCGACATCTTGCAGTCTGGCAGTGAACAACCATGTAATGTGTACGGTATAGTACGGAGCGCCGTACCTTTCGTACTCGATTCCTGTGATACTCTACACTCCGGAGTTTACTCTATATTTCTACCTATCTACCGTAGCGAAGGAAGGTTGCGCCTCTTCGAGAATATCGCCCTGGAGAAGTGACCGGGATATGGCGTTATCATCTAGATACAGCAGGATCCCGAGAGCTTCTCCGTAAACGTAGAAATCATATAGTGTTGCTGTAGGGTTGGGTAGATAGCTTTTATACAGTTATGTAGAAATAGGCTGCTAAGATGGAAGAAAAGGGTCTGGCGTGACAGCCAACTTAAACTGCTTGCCGGACTGGAATGTCCTCATTGTTCTGCATCTCGCATCACAACCCCCATGCCTCACATACTACTCCGTAGTCCACTGCCAAACTTGACCAGGGCCCTCAGAAATGCGCCTCCTCCCCTCCCCCCCCGATCTTCTACGAAGCCCGAGCGACGGGAGGTGTGGTGGGCAGTACGGTAGGCATCGCCTCTTGCTCCTGCTTGTATTACACCTGATCAGACTACAGCACAAGTTTCAAACCTCCAAACTTGTGTTTGTATTTGTTCAACCTCATGCTGACCTTGGTCCCATCTCACGCCTCAGCTGCCGCCTATCAAGAATTTGCTGAGTTCCTTGGCTTGCCTTATTACCTTAGTTCCCCTATTGCTCCAAGGCTCATGCATGCAGCAGCAAGACCGAACCTCCACCACAACTAGAGTAGGCGGCGCGCCAAACCTCTCTATAGTCCCCATCATTCATCCACTCGTCAATTATTACTGTTCAATCGCAGATCTCTTCAACACGAATCCCAAGACTACCCCGACTTGTACAAGTCTACCCGTGCAGCGCTATAGTTCTGTACCCGGCGTCTCCATCGGGTCGAGGCTGGACCATATTGATACTTTCAGCCTGTGCGTCTACATAAACCACTGGGGGCCCAAATCTCAAGGTCCCTCCCAGCCCGCTCTCGCCACGGCCACGGTTCTGGCACGAAGGTACTGACTGCAAGGAGAACGCAACGATTGCTGGCAGGATCGAACTTCTCGATAGGATTCTGATTCAGCTGCTGTATTGGGGAATATAGCATCCTGGCGGAACAACTGCAACAATTGGCGAAAGAAGTACCGTAAGTACAGTCATCTATCCATCCGCGCCCCGCGAGATCAACCGAACCTACGCCCACAATTCGTACGCACTGGCACGGGCACCACCTTCCACCTCCACCTCAACATCACCACCACCAATAGACGTCCGCCTGCACTTGCAGCAAGCATTGTTACATGTCGAAAAGTCTTTTTGGTTCCAACGTTGCGAATAATCGAAATCGAGAGCCGCGAGAAACTTCCGATAGCAATACTGCCGTCGCCGCCGCCGTCGCAGCAGCAGCAGCGGCTCGAAAAGAACAGCGAGAACAGGAGCAGGTTAGGGCGTTGTTTGAGCTTGGACTGCTGGGAAGCAGTGACAAGCCTAAGAAGCGAGAGAAGGGCAGGGACAAGGACAAGGACAAGGACAGCCCCAGTGGAGCCCGTGTTCCAGGCTTACACCCAAGAAAAGGTACGCTGCTTGCTTGCTTACTCCCTATTTGCATGCTGGCTTGCCCCGTCTTTTGCACCGTCAAAACTGAACAAACAATCCATACCTACTTGTACCCATTATTCATCTATACCCCTAAATCCATACCCATACGTATTTGCAATTTCATTCGCGATCCATTGATCGCCGGCACCTGCCCTTGTTCTCGGTTTTTAGTTATTTTCATGACCCCTATTGCGACTGGTTGACTGATATATCTTATGCATTCAGACACCCTCCAGAGTCTTGGATTGTCTCGACAGCCATCATCAGTTGACCCTTCGCACCTGAGGAACGGCAGCAGTAAAGGCTCGAACGACTTGCGGCGGCGAGCAGGCGGAGGGATGGCAGGAATGTTAGATACGGATCGGAGCCGCACGAGGCGGGAGAGGACGTTTGTCGGCAGCGAGTGTGCAGTCTGCGAGGAGCCATTAGAGCATACCCTTCGAGGAGAGCGCATCCTACAGTTTTCCTGCGGCCATGTCTCCCACGAAGCCTGCTTCTACGAATATATCAAGGAGTTCGAGTCCCAATATTGCCCGACTTGCAATGCACCCCTCGGTCTTGATACGAGTAGGGGGGGAAATGTGCTGGATATTGGTAAGACCTTCGGTGCTGGTGCGTTCCCTATTGCCGTGCCAGATGCTGATTACAGGTGCTCGATACAGAGAAGTTAAGTAACATCGTGCGATCAGTCTCCGCCAACGACCAGTCAATGAGATCAGAACAGACGACGCCTGTGCCTTGGGATGGCCAGACCGCGCGGCCGCATAGCAGAGAATCGGACAGACCACAAGGCAGGCAGAACAGTCGGGATGCCAGAACCAGTGTTTCAGGAGACAGTAAGGACAGCAGGGAGCGCGTGGACAGATATGGGGCTTCTTCACGGAATGGGCACTCTCGAAGTGATTCTGCAGAGGTCGCCGGCGATAGCACTTGGCAACAAACCCGAAACAACTCTGTGGCCACTGCAAATTCAGGCGATAGATGGCAGCAGCCACAGCCACCCCAACCGCAGGGACATGCTCGGAACGATTCAATGACTACTGGTGTACAATCTGTTAATTACTCTGAAAGCGCACTGAGTGGTCCTCAAAGGCGACACGATTACGATGCGCAATCTATGGATTCTGGTCTTATTAGTCCTCGATCAAGTGTCTCCAGGAATCCAATCCCCCCGCCGTCTGTCAGTGTCCGATCAGAATTCCCGACTCTTAATAGATCACGCCAACAGCAAACTTTAACCTGCCTGGTCACCGTCGAGATTCCCGACAATAAATGGCGTCCTGATCTTGATGATCTCCGCTCAGCACCCCCTTTGCCTGGACCAAGACCAGAAGACACCTATGCTAGACCTCCATCTCCTGCCCAAAGTGCCCCCCGTTTCTATCCCTACGAGTCGCAAGAAGTATTAGAAGATATCACAGAAAACCTGCGGTTGAGGGTAGAAAATTGGCACGGTCTTGACTTTAATAGGTATGTATTTTAAGACTGACTTTCAAGCACAATCCAGCTAACTATTTAGATTTGGAAAGCTTCGTCTATATGGCACAATTCGCGTTGGGAAAGACAGGCAATCCTGGCAAGAACTAGAGTGTTTTCTCTTTGCGGAAATGCTCATCTGTGTGAAGGAGAAAAGAGTAGCAATCCCGCAAGGTTGGGAGGATACAGCACCAAGCCAGAAAAGTACTCGATGCACTTTGAAGGGATCTATCCTGATCAAGAAGCACTTGAATGAGGTCATAGAATCTGGTGGTAAACCAAACCTTGGTCAGACCGAGAAAATCACGATGTCTAATCTCAGACCAGTAGAAGACAACATTCTTACGCTCAGCCTTTCCGTGGCCGAACTACCTTCGTTCCATTTGAAGTTCGAAAATCGAAATCAGTTGAAGTTGTGGAAACAAGCTCTACTCGACCTAAATGCTGTTGAATCTCCAATTCGCAGCCCGGATTATGACCTGTCAGAGACGGACGAAGAAGACTGGCAAAGGGTTACTAACCCTCCTCAGCGTAATTCCTCGGTGAATTCGTCTTCCAATGGTGGAGCTAGATCCGCTACGACGGCCCCCACTGAGTATACCAACAAGAGAGAAGTTCGTTTACCTCCGACGATCCACGTCCCGGTCGACATCGTTGTTGTGCTCCCGATATCCTCGTCCATGCAAGGAGTCAAGATCAGCCTCGTTAGAGATGCGCTCAAATTTATGGTTTCAAATCTTGGAGAGCGCGATCGTATGGGTCTCGTCACATTCGGATCAAGCAACGGCGCAGCTCCCTTGGTTGGCATGACTACGAAGACCTGGAATGGATGGTCTAATGTCTTGGCGTCTGTTAGGCCCGTGGGACAGAAGAGTCACAGGGCTGATGTGGTTGAGGGCGCAAACGTTGCGATGGATCTCCTCATGCAGAGGAAGTCGAACAACCCGATAGCCACCATTCTCTTGATCAGCGACTCCTCGACCTCAGATCCTGAGAGCGTTGATTTCGTTGTATCAAGAGCAGAGGCGGCAAAGTAAGTTTATTTTTATGTTTTATGTTTACTTAGTTGCATCTTGCTAACCATAGCAGGATCGCTATTCATTCATTTGGTCTCGGAATGACCCACAAGCCAGATACGATGATTGAGCTATCAACACGAACAAAGGCATCGTATACCTATGTCAAGGACTGGATGATGTTGCGAGAATGCCTTGCTGGTTGCCTCGGAGCTTTGCAAACGATGTCTCACCAAAATGTGAAGCTGAAGATGAGACTACCCGAAGGATCCCCAGCAAAATTTGTGAAAATCAGCGGGGCACTACAGATCACGAAACGAGCCACCGGGAAAGATGCCGAAGCTTCGCTAGGAGATCTGAGATTTGGCGACAAGAGAGATATCCTTGTACAACTTGTTATCGCGCCTGATAACGCTTCACAAGAGCAACTGCCTCAGGACCCTTGGGAATCAATCGTCTCAGGACTCGAAGCACTCGGAGGTCCTCTGGATCAGGAAGATCAGCGCACATTATCTGTCGAGGAAGTTCCTCTCATCCAAGCCGACCTTACCTGGGGCGATATCCTCCGCGACGGGACGCTCACGCATCTTCCTCGTCCATCGCTCCTCGCAATCACTATGCTTCCCGCATCACCAAATCAAAAGAAATCTGCCTGGCCCAACACCCCTCATATCCCCCCACATCCCAGCGTCGTTCAGAGACGAATGGAACTCCTCACCTCCGATATGCTCACGCGTGCTCTGACATTGGTATCGAGGGGCCAACACGATCGTGCGCAACATCTTCTCAACGAGACCCGCTCCATTCTCAAGGGTTTGGGCAAAGGTGGTCTGCCTCCGATTCCACCCCCTTCCCAGTCCCAGAAGTCACCTTACCGAGCTTCCACTACGGAAGGCTTATCCCCAACCGCCAGCACGACACCTGACCGTCGTCAAACAC
Organism: Gremmenia infestans; assembly: GCA_032629725.1. Lineage (NCBI taxonomy): Eukaryota > Fungi > Ascomycota > Leotiomycetes > Helotiales > Hamatocanthoscyphaceae > Gremmenia > Gremmenia infestans. The sequence continues at coordinate 488,384 of JAFEVB010000012.1, forward strand.
CGTCGCCCACCTCTGCTAATAATGCCACTTCTAATCAGAGTGGAGGCCCTATTCCCCGTCATCACTCGAGTGATGCACTCCAAATGAATTCTTCTCCTGGGATCGATCCCACCACTGTTGCAGCTCTAGATTCAGAGCTTGAATCCAGCCTGGAATGGATTAATCACCCCGCAGTATTTGGACGAGATTCGAGAAAAGCTGTTCTCCAGGCAATAGGAGTCATCAGCAGCCAGCGAGGATACACCTTCCGTACCCCCATTGAGAGTCTCTGGTCCGGACGAGTTTCCGGCGTCAAGCGCCTCACAGAACGCAGCCGAGAGTGGCGAGAAGAAGGCGGAGGTGAAGGAGGCATCATGGAAGAGAGCTAAACGTCTATCATTCGTTCAAACACAATTCACATCGCCCTGTACTACCCGACCCGGCCTCACAATTTCCTTGGATTTATCTGCTATATACCTTACATTATATAACGACGACATGGCCGGTTCTGCGCATTTATTTACTACCCACGTATACTCATGTAAAAATACCTTTTATACTGTTCAGAGCTGTTAAGCAGGCAGACGAGGCGGGCATTTTGGACATACCCCTTTAAATCATTGGTTTTGTTTATCTCTATTGTTTGTTGATGGCATGGTGGCAATTACTCTGGAACTTGGCGAGGTCTGGTCTAGCATGGGATTACGGGACTCAAAACCAAACGGCAATTATTTATATGCCCTGCAAATATATAGCAAGGTTTACGCATGAGGTATCTATAGATATCCATGAGGTGTTAAATCGTATGGAGTTTATGATGATGCTTCTAGGCGTTTTGGGTGTGTCGTGATGGTCGCGTGGCCTCTTTAGAAAAAATAGCATTTCTTTTGTGGTGCAAGATGATCATGTAAATTACTTGAAAAACACAATTTACGGAGTCAACGATATCCATATCCCTACTACATCCTTTGTATTTTTCCTTCGATCAATCTATTCGAGCTATCGATGAACCAAGCGCCTATGGACCCATATTATCTTCAAGTCCGTCAAGACTAGAAGGGAGCCTCAGAGGTGGCTGTAGTGACAGCCATTTGAAGGCGTCCATGTATAAAAAGGCCGGGTCTAGACAATATGAGAAGCGTGTTGGGAGCTTCACATTATTTCCATTTCTGCAGTACACACCACCTGCAGCCTTCCAAGTCATCATGGTAGCAAACCAGAATCATGATTATGTTGTCCCTGCAAATAATCATATCCATCTTCCACCCGCTCTACACACGGCACCAAGTGGCCCTAGTCAGTCGCCCACCTTTCTGGTGTTTATACAAGTGGGGTGCGTGGCTTTGACAAGGAGAGTGAGGGGTTGTTCGGGGGTAGCTTATCTCGTCCCTGAAATCAGCAGAGAGAGGGGGGTGCGTGGCAGAGTTTGTTTCTTGATACTCACCTGAAGACTAAATTTTGAAGAGAGAGATGCTCGAAAAATAGGCTATGTTACATTCACTGCTCAAATATGTGATCTAAGTCAAAGTCCAACTAGTGATGTCACCCCATCCTCTTCTACCAAGATATCGCACAATTAATTTATCGAAAAGCCCCACGAGCTCTCGATACTCCAATAATCACTCCCCTGCCACCCAGGGCTATAAGTCACCTCGCCAGACCCGTACCTCTGCGCATAAAGCCCACAATAAGTCCCCAACGGCCTCCCATTCTTCTTCAGCATAAAGGCGTTGAAAAAGTTGCATTGCAAAGGGTTGTAAGACTGCATCCACTGCTTCCAGTTGTTCGATTTGGAGTTGAGAGCGTTCTGCGCCTGGGCGTACGAAGCGCAGAGGAGAGGATCATAGGGTCCCGGGAAGAAAGCTGTGCCGATGCAAGTGCTGGGGTGATTGTGGGCGTGAATTCCGCAGTTTTGAGGTTGTTGCCAACCAGGACATTGAGCTGGAGTTGTGGTGTTAGTTTTCGTGAAACCGTCTGAGGCGGCGATCACGACTTGAAATTGGCCCCGGTATTGGCCCTCATTTGTAGCTAATGTTGCGTCGACGCTTGAGCCCCAGAGGGTACACTTGTAGTTTGTGATGGAGGATGGAAGCGTGCAGTTGGGTGAGGGGTTGAGGGATGGGTCGCGCTCGACGTAAATGTTGAAACCGGTGCATAAGGCGGTGCTGTCGCAGTGTTGGCCGCAAAGAGACACATCGTAAGACTGAAGAGTGTAGAGACCTAGATAGGTACTGCCGCTGATAGAACCGTCCAGGTCGGCGAAGGTCCGGGTGTATCCAGCTGGTGCCTTTGCAGCCTTGGCTTGCGTGTGGAATTCGGGGTAGGCTGTGAATGCCGCAACGGTATCAGGCGTGACGTGCGGGCCATAGCCGTCTGGCTGAACTGCACATGGATCTTCAGGGTTGATAAATCCACAGGACGTTCCTGCCTCAGGAATAGTAGCGCAGGCTGTCTCGGAACTGGTTGTTGCCGTGCCAGTAGACACTTTTTGAGCGGTTGTAGATGGCGAGAGATTACGCTTTGAATTGGCAGCCTGGGATCCACTAGCACTAGCAGAAGCAATTCCAGTGACTGCAGCAGAACCTGCAGCATTGGCAGAAGCTGTGTTGTAGTTGAATGGCTGAGAGTTGGCAGAGACAGGAGGACCTGTCACGGAAGGTGAAGGAGCAGCATTGATAGATGCAAAGTCGATACCCTGGGCTGTAGGAGAAGTTGATGCAAGGGCAACGAAGCTTGCAAGAAGGACGGCTTGATACATGTTTGGCTGACGGTAAGAAAGTCTGGATGAGTGATGAATTCAAGTGGTTATAGAAAGCATGGAGATCTAGCAGCAAGCAGTCGGTACTTATCTACTGCTGGACTTTCATTTTGATCTGGCACAATAGCCTCATTTCAGTCCATATCAACTAGAGCCGGTAGTTACTTGTCCCAATTGACCTTCAACTTGCGGTCGAAGCAGTAGACCGGCGTGGTGAATGACTAGCACTCCACACGGGGACTGAAGGCATGGGCGTCGCGACTATCGACAGACAGGAATTCGAGCGGAGAAATGGAAGCAGATCTTCAGCAAAGACAACCCAGGGGGAATAGGTTCCGGAGGCTGGACCTATAGTTTTAGAAAGTAAAAAAAATCATGATTCAGTCATCTACCTAAAGAAATACTGGAAATCAATTGGCTCAGGAGAGCGTTAGGTGCAGGTACAGTTGCACCTTTTTAGCTAATAATAGACTAGCCATGCACTAAAAATCCGTAGAAAGCATATGGAAGTGCTCGACGCGCAAGCGTATGGACCGTTCAAGATCTAAAACGTGGTGTTGAGAGAAGTTTAGATGCCGGGTTGTGGACGGATGGACATGGTGTTTTTAAGCTGCTCCCCTCGCTTACAAAATTGGCCGGGCCGACCTTCCCCCGGGTATGTTTCACATCCACGCCACGTCCAGTCCATCCTTCATCTTTAACCTCATTACTTCTTTCCGTCTGCCTTTTTCAAAAAAGGATTCAAACTCTAGGGTCTTTCACATTGATTTCTAAATTTCGTTTTATGCAAAAGTGTTGCTTTACTCCGTAGTCGGAGAAACTTTCCCTTGCCGGTTGTGAAAACCCGAGAGCTGAAGGACAGGACTCAGTGGTGTGTCTATTAGCCCTCTCAATTGGGCCACAAAGTCGGAGCTCTGATATATGCCGCGGTACATAGGAAATCTTTGCATTGCGAGCTTTTAGCAAAAGCTTGTTAGAATAGACCTACTCTCCCTCAGCCCTCAGTCAGGATGACGCCCATCAAGTCTTCCGGGGTGCATCGTTTATCTCTAACCTAATATACTTGAGCTTGGTTAGTTGGTTCGTGTCTGGAAATATATCAGTGCATGTGAGTGCGCGTTGTCACCTATTTGTTTTCATAGTTCTTGGAATTCGGATCCTTCCTTGTGTCTGACCCACTGCGTGATTCCCATTTCCATCTAAACACAAGGATCAATCCGCCAGGATTTAGTCCAGTATTTGGAATCACCGGAAAGACTAGCCACTGAAGTATCCACAGCAGGCGAGAAAGCTGGGTTGTCGTTGTCTTTTCACACCAAGTATCACGTGTTTTTATCCAATATCTTCGTCAAACCCATATCCTCGATATCCCCTTTCCAAGAAGCCACACTTGAGGGCGATTTGTCACCAGTGGTAATCGTTCAAATCGAACCCAGGACCACACAGCAACGGCATACCCCAAAATCTTTTCGGACAAGCCAAACAAACATGACCGTAGACATGCTTTCCACGGCCGCTGGCTTTCACTTATGAAAAAACATTATACATTTGGCATGGTGCCAGTCAGATCGTTTCAAACACTTTGAAATCACCACCCAACGCATCATTGCTGTATCAAATGCTGAGAAGTCAAGACTGCTTGGCGTTGCTGTTCAATGACTAAGACTGTTTTTTATTACGTCAATTCTGATAGAACAAGTTTGCCCTCATTCTCATTCTCATTCAGTACCTAGTCAGGTAAATATGTTATTCACACCATGAATAACAATCAAACTGACTTTGACTATCAGGACACATTCACATGGCCAAGTCACAAGCATACGGATGTACTTTGAGAACAGTATGATGATTCCTAACGTCATCGTGATATTTTTTTATTGGAGTTAGAGGAGTCAAGAGCCTCTACATCGCAATGTTAAATCTACAAGCACTCAGGATTGAAAGTAAATTATTATGATGTTTGCTCTACCTTTATGCTCTTCTCTCACCCCGCGAAGTATTCATCAGACCTCACATTATCACCTGTCTGTCGTGATTGTTGGCAGAGAGATCCAGGCGTATTATGAATCACTCCAAATTGGAAGGGAGATGATTCAGGATATACCAGCTGTGAATGATCTCTTTGAGTCAACCAGCTTCAATGATGAATAACGCCCAGGTCAATGTGGTTTAAATACTTCCCGTTTCTTGCTGATATCTTCTTTGATGCAAGCAAAACCTTCAAACCCAGAAAGATATCAACGAAAACGCATCACATACCGAGCCACTAGCCACCCCCTCAAAAACCAAAGACTCCGCGGTATCGTGTAACTGGTGTTGTCTACAACATTGCACGTGACTTCAGCCCATTGTCAGCATGACAAGAGTAAGCAGTATCCCTTTTATCGTAGGATCATACTCTGTACTAACTATTAGCCAGCCTAATCCTACCTACAAGAACGGAGACAAGGTCAGAATAGTTTCAGATCCGAGAAACCTCGTTGAAGGAACAATATGCGAAATCAATCGGTGGATTGAAGAACAATGGCAGTACGAATATCAGGTAACATGTGCCAATGAAGGCTTCTACAATCGCTGGGTCTTGGAGTCTGATCTTCGGCGGGGATGGGTAATGGAAACTCGATGAACAGTCAAGAGCCGACTCGGCTGGGGTGGCAAAGCAGAAGCGGCTACTGCAGTGTAACAAGTACCACCTACCGCCTACGAGCAAACACAATGGAACTTGTTCTATCAACCAATAATTGTAATTTGGGAACTACTTAACATCCAAGACTAGGCTGCCTCATGACACCAGCCGGGAAGCTGCAGGGCAACCTCGAACATGAAGAAACCCGATTTCATTACTACTACTGTTCCTTAACCCCTTTCCCATCATCTTTTTACTATCGTGGAAATCCGGAAGCTTCTAATGTTTGCACCAGATTGAGGGTTGCTGCGTATATTTTAAGATGGAAGGGTCTATTGAACAAGACTTCATGGAACGGGGAGAAAGCGCCGCGCTCGAGAATGAGAATTCGAAAGGGCTAGGATTTCAGGTGCTGGACGCTCGAAAGCTTTCCACGGGTACGTTTACGACTGCTCAAGACTCGACATCGATAAGGACGAGAGGTAAACAATGAAAGATGAACATTCAACATCACTCTACCATGCTGAATTGTTTGCAGAAGGTAGCTCCCACAACCATCGTCAACTCCATACCCTCAAGAGACGGCTCCCTAAGTTTCGTACCAAAACACGAGCTCTGCAGCGAGAATTTGTTGCGCCATGCGGATCTAAAGTCAGAAAATGCAAGTATCGAGAGTTCACTTCGAGCTCTTATATCAAGAGGGAAAGCACTAATAACTGGACAGTAGAAGACTGTCCGAAAGGCTACCCGCGACTCGCTGCGTTCCTTGACATCGACGAGAACTTCATGCTCTACCGTCGCTTTGGATTCTTACAAGCTCGAATACTTCTTTACAAGCAAGACGAGCTCAGAAGACTTGAGCACACTCTCGACAGATTGGATAAGGTAGATGAAGAGACGCGGCCGGATATGCTTTTATCGCGTGAGAAGGATGATGCAGATGATGATTTTCGAATGAAGCTGATACATGAGATTGACGAGAAGTTCAGGGAATACGGTGGGAACTTTCTGAATATTTGGGATAAAACCGAGCTTATTATACACAGCACAGCTTTTAATTGTTGCTCGAGATCTCGCAGCTTTCAGCCGTCCACCAACTCGAGACTATCTTAGCATACGGAGATACTTCGACGAGCAAGCTCCACTCTGCACAGTCGAGAGCTATATATACCACAGAGAAGATATTGTTACCCTGAAGCCCGGGCGGGAGCACTCATGGCTAGACTCGATGGTAGAAAGTATCCTACGGAGGCTGTCGGGGAAGATTGTCCGAGTAGGTATCCAGCGAATTTGATGACTGGCTAGCTTATGCTGATTTGTGAACCTACAGTATATATTTACCACCCCCGTAAGTTTCTTTCTTTAGTTCGACCCTCATATTACTTAACACTTTCTGTGCCAGGAAATCCGCGAAAAAGCCGATGCAAAAACATCTGGCGTTCGGCTCCTGCAAAGAGAACGCGTCGAACTCCTAGTATCCCTCATCATCACCGTTATAATCGTCGCAATCCTGATTATTCCAATATACCTACTGTTCTACCTCACCGTTGGAAGTCAAACTAACCACAGCATGGCGATCATCATCAGCGTGCTGCTCATTTTCACGTTGCTCTTCTCCGTTGTCCTGTCGCTATTCACTCGGGCCAAGAGACATGAAATCCTTGCTGCTGCCGCTGCGTAAGTTTAAATCGTTATTAACTGGACATGGGGTAATACTGATGATATATTTGCAGTTATTGCGCTGTGCTGGTAGTTTTCATTGGGAATGTGGGGAAATTGAATACCTGATGGGAATAGGTTGACGAATGATGACAAGAAGTACAGAAGCAGCAGCTGTTAGAGAACACTGAAGGGTAGCTGTTGAGACGCTAGATTTTTATTTTGGGGGTAAGGCTATTCTTGGGTTGATCTAGATGGGCTCGAAGAGGGGTTATGATACAACGACATATCTTTCCTTCAAATGTGCAGATTTTAAACTTTTCGAAGGAATCTACAATACTATTTATGAAGCCAATAGATGAAAGCCACATCTGTTCCATTCCTTCCCGTCTTCGTTATCCGCCCTCTTTCTATCCTCTACCCTATGCGTGCGGATCTTGGCAGTGGCCTAAGTACCGTCCTTTCAAGCACAATGCAAAAGAGCTTCAATGTTCTCCGGGCGTCCATTGGCGCTAAATCATTCCCTTGTATGGATTCTTACAGTAGATTCACAAGTATTCAAAGTGAAACTTGAAATTCTCAATCTTGTCACCTACGTCTTTGGCTCCATGCCGCTGTCAGGTTAGAGAATTCGATTCCACGAACCGTGATCTTTGGGTGCCAATCTTCAAAAAGGATTTGAGAGAAATAGTCATTATGATCATTGGGACTACGAGCTTTGTGGAAGAATTGGGAAGTGATGGGGGTGATCGTGAAGACGGTGTAGCCGATAAGCTGCGCCCAATACCTCAGACACAGAGAGGTAAAGTAGCCAACGTGGTCCACCCACATGATGTCGGAGAGAAAAGATATATATGGGATAAGATGAAGTCATTAGTGAGCTTCAAGAAATTCCTACAGCGTGTTACGGAGACGGAAGAAGCATTGATTACCCCTATTGTCAGATGCGTGGTTATGGTTGTGGTTGGGGCCAATGGTGAAGTGGCTTGAAAGCAGACCATAGAGACCGATTCGACGGAGCTGCAGGCGTCTAATCCGTACTCATACTAGAACATGGTAATTTAGCAAGGTCACGGTACCTGACTCTAAGACACATCTACGAGATTCGCTCAGTTTGTGAGCTCCGTCAACGGCCCTTTACACTAAACGGGACTGTAAAATGAAAGGAAAATAAGATCCCAAAGAATTGTCCAAGGAACGGAAGTCAAATTAGAACCAGCGTAGCATAGCCTTTGTTTTTCTCTCTAGTAAACACACGCAACAAACACATCAACTCAACACGTACAAAACGCCTACAACTAGCTGGCGTGGATAATTTCCGGTAAACTTTATTTCATTACAAGGTCCGCCATGTAGTCTGTTCGGCTTGTCCGCATATCACGAGTCTCCAAGAATTGGTAGGCTGGAAATATGAATGTGAAATGAATGGACAGCTTATCTGTTAGACTAATAGGAAAATGCGGAATATTTCCTTGGTCACGCAGAGACATATATATATATATATGCTTGTGCATATCATTTCACCGCTCTCCACTAGTCCCCGGCAATGGCAACTTTATTCCCCATTTCTTAACCAAAGGGATCTATAGATATACTAGAGTCTTTGCGCGCCTCTTGCTAAAGGCTAAATGCCCGAGTCGGAAGCCTTCGCGACATTTTTCTCCAAAACACCTTCCGCTACAGATCTAGAAGAAGAATTCTTTTCTGGTTGTATTCCCTCAGTCACTTGGGCGCCCGTTTTGGAATTTTTGCCGCTAAAGATATATTTTGCAAACTTTGCCAAAGAATCTCTGCTTTCCCATATTGGAAGCAAAGTGATAGTCCCCGCTGTTCGTAGTATCAGTTGTGCACTCAAATGAAAGCTACAATTGTGACTTACCAGCAAAGAAAGCCCACAAGAACACCACAACAATCCACGCTTTGAAGAACCCTTTCGAAAACACTAGGTATCAAAACAGGTTAGACTCATCAACTCATGCGGGTGCTCAAAGGTCTCAGCTTACCGTAACTTGTGGCATACATTGGAATGGGCCAGAGGATCAAATATGCCAGTGTCATAACAAGGCTTGCGATGATCGCCCATTTTCTGGCTCGGAACAAGATCTTCTCATTCTTTTCGTCGTGAGTCCGGGCAGCTTCCATTGCGTATTCCGCTTGTGCGTCGGTTTCCGGAACTCTCTGGTCACTCCCATCTTCATAATCATCTGCCGCTTTGACTTCCTTGAACTTTTCAAAGTCATAATTCTCGGATCTGATGAAGGTGAATAAAGGCGTCAGAACAAGTGGTGCGCAGAGCGAGCACATATTCCCAGCTGCAAGTGGCAAATTCGTGCTGAGGGTAGCAATTGTAAGTACTCCCTCTGTTGATCTTGCCGTCAGAAGCCACGCAATAATTCCGCATGCCGAACTTATCGTTGGAGAAGCAATGACAGCGAGCTTTGATTGTTTCGACCACTAGAACCTTGGGGAGTTAGTTATTTCCTATTCAAGAAGGTTTCGGGAGTAGAAGGAGCTTATGTTTCCAGTTTAGGAAGTGGATAAGGAGTAGTTGGAGTACATGAGACGAAACATGATAGAAGGGGGCAGGGTAGAATCAAAGAGCCAGTTTTGCTTACCATTATGGTGCATGCCATGGGAACAATAGCAGAATCAACTAAAATTCCCGAGATGGTGATGAGAAAGCTCACTGAGAACCCAGCGTGGTTCAACCCAACTGCGATACTCGACGCAACCAACGCAAATCCAGGGACGACGAAGTTGGAGAATCGAAGGAGCTGCTTTCCTGTTGCTTTCGGGTTGATATACGATTGGTAAAAGTTGTATGTCAACAATGCTGTTGTTGCAACCGTTTCTGAGCTCATAGCTGACGTTACTGCCATGAATACCATAAGCTGTCCAACGAATTAGTATGTGTTTTCGCTAAAAGTTTCTCTAGAAAAAGAAAGATGTCGACTTACCAGGATTGCGAACGCACCTCCCTTGCCCATAACAGAAAGTGCCCCGTATGGCATTGCGAGTCCCGAAGCAACTTCATACGAGCTCATCCTGTTAGGATACGTAGGAAATGATGATAAGTGTTCCGTCGCTGCGGCTGTCAAGCCAAAAGTTGTGGCAAGCACGAAAGGGATAGTGAACCAAGAGGTTCCACCAAGAAGATACCCCCCAAGTGTTCCAGCTGGATCTGATGCTATCGCCTTTTGGAAAAGTTGAGAGTCTACCGCTGCAGCAAATCCGGCACCAACGAAAACGAGTCCAATGTACCCTCCTTCAACGCTTCGCATTGTGAGGTATGATCCCTCTGCATTTCCTTGTACTGGATGAAGTTCCGACGCTGTGGTAAGAAGCTCCCACATTTTATCACTTGAGCCGATTACCGAGGAGGTCGAATATACTACGAAGGCTGACATCAACATTATAACGAAGATAACAACCGTGTGGACCTGTTATATCTCTCAGCATTTGGTCTGCCGCGTATGACTACTCAAAGCTAGCTAGAAGTGCATACCCAGTCTGTCAAGAACGTGGCTTTGATCCCTCCGCAAAGTGTATAGATTACCTGCAATATTATTAAAATTGTTTCCTCTGCTTTCCTCGGGGGTATATACTACTCCAATTGGGAACAAGAAGCAAAGCCTAGATAAAGTTGTCAATTTCTTTTTGGATCTGACAGTGTCTACCCAAAAGTACGCGGGGCTGATCATTAAAAACAAACAAAAGCAGGAGGCGTTGAGTAGATAGCACAACACATTAAACAACACATAGAAGAATAGAGAAGTGTGGTGTGAAGAAAAGCATCTAACTTACGCATCACGATTGACTCCTGTAAGTATGCTAAAGACCTAAAAGCCCTCCAGAATCAGTATGGGTAGATGAACGACATTTACAACATTCATAGAAGTACCCGAATCGGAGGTCTCAAATTCTCAGAGGGGGTTCATACCGCACTTCCACCCACTAGCAAGCTAACACTGGTAATGATTTGATAAAGTAACGAATAACAAGACAAGATAATATGTGCGGGAGCTCCATATCTGTGTTTGGCAATTTGCAAGAAAGTCTTGATAGTCAGACGAGTCATCCATTGTATTGAAGACCATAGGATGGCATACCTGAGCATTGGGTGCTTTTCTTTTCAACTCAATGGCCGCAACTGAGAAAAGCAAGATCTGGACACTAGCTCCTGCACCATACCAGAAGGGTCCAGAAACACCATAAGAGTACCCATCTAACAAATAGGCATCAGCAAAATACAGTCGAAGAAACATTTTACTTATCTCGAGATGGACTTCCTGAGCTTGCTCGGTGGACAAGAAACACTTACATGAAGTAGAGCTGAGAAGTGTTGTAGCGATAGTCCATGACGAGACAACAGCAGATGCTGTCAAGCCAGTTTTTACCGTGTGTTTCGCGGTCATGAACATCTCCGAATCCTGCTTCTCCGCAAAGTATTTGGAAAGAAAAAGAGATATCATTGACATTCCAATTGCGAAAGCTGCTCCCAGTCCTACAACAACTCCATAACCAACTCCTTGACTAAATATCAAGATAGTCAGTATCTAATGTTATGTCTGATCTTGAATTAGACAATGTTCCGGAGTTCAAATAATAACTTAGAAGTAGTCGACTCTTAAAATCTCTGGAGTGAACCACCACTCTAAAGATGCGAATATTATGAAACAGCCTTACCTGAATATAGGCTCGAGCTGTGTTTGCGACATCTTAAATAATTCAGATAAATTAGAATAAATTAAAGACTCAAAATGAGCTTCTTAAATGGCCTTTATTATGTGTAGTTGATATAAAATATACTCTTCTTATCTACACAGCTCACCAGCATCGGCCTTGTCTTGATGCAAGGTCACGTTAGGCTTCTTATCAAGGCGTTCTAGATTCATGCATTCCTAATCTTCTGACGATAGTCAACCACTCTTGTTACTCACATACCATGTCACTGCATCACGTACATATGGGTTGCATGCACAACGCATTCAGGCTTTCAGGTTTCCTGAAGTACTGTAGATCCCCAGGATTAATCGGTGGACTGATAGGCTTAATTAAGATTCTTGATAACTAGTCTAAGCACCAATACAACTAGAGCAGCGAGTTGCCCGCCCGATAGCGATGCTATGAATAATATAGACGGGCTATTACTTCAGGCAGGGGTCCGCGGGCTGAACCACTATTGAGTATCCGCGATGCGGGGGTGGAGGGATTAACCGGAATATCATCAATTAGGTATGGATCAAATGGCGACAGTTTTTCATGGCATATAAATATGCCAAGACGCTAAGGATAATTCTTACTCAGCATTCTACCACACCATGATTAATTCGTATCTTTCCTCTCTGAGTCTCACCACGGTATAATGCAGCACGCTCATAGTATAATATAGCAGGTAACGGTTTCGTGGCCCACATGACTTACGCAGCAGAACAAACGACAGGTGAGATCGGATCTTGTGACGAGTGCATTGAAGTAGACTCGACTCTTATGCAAAGGGTAAGGGAAATAAGACGTTGTACGGAGATATAGCGGGCAAGTAGTCGATAGGGGTATTATATTCTGGTCGTCTTTTCCTTTTACTGTACGGCCAATCAGAAAGGCTCGCTTACAGTACCCCTATTCCAAGCGAGCAACAATTCAAAACACAACCTCGATTTCTTCCTCTAACGGAAAAAACACGCAGTCCTCATCTGCAACCCCGTTAATATGCTGCACGACCGCAAACGACACCGGCTATTCCCAAATTATTAGCATTCTATCCCCATATCTTAATTTGTTCCCTTCCCCTTGATCGCTTCAGATTATCCACTCACCTCATCAATGACAGCCATTGGAGCATGCCACACGCCCACCCCATAGCACACACCCTGATTTTGCGTCGCCACAAACGCTTTTAAGCCCTTCATATGTGGCTTCTCGTCACCATCCGTTACTACAACCAAATATTTGACATCGCCACCCATCGGCACGAAAGACTGCGTGGTATAAGGGTGTTTCTCCAGCATTTTGATTCTGAAAACTCTTTTCGCTTCCCCGTGATTCTCTTCTCCCTCTTTCCCAGTTTCTCCCGACCAAGGAGATACTTCTCGTGGACCAGCTAGAGAAGCATTCAACACGACTTTCGCGGGTTTCTTGCTTGGTGCCTCATTGTACCGATTGTCCGTAGGCACAACTTCTGGCGTCCGTCTCGCCGTGCCGCCGTTCACATGCACAGTGTGTGGGGTCAGGATATCGGTAGATATAACCCCGCCGTACGATATGAATGCGGAAGGATTGAGAGGGGAGGCGTGGAGTATCTGGGCCATCTTCTGATGCATGTAGTGAGGGGAGGTTGAGCGACCACCCTCGACCTCGAAATATTCAATAGAATATGGGTGAGGTCCGGCACAAGGCCTAAAATGACCCCAAAAGTGGGATCATGCACGATACCCGCGTGGCTTGCAATTTTAGCGCTTCAATACCTGACCTAGGTTTGGTTGATGATCTGCAGCGCCGGGTCAAATTATCGTGGTCATCTTTCAACAATCCAGAAAGCTTGGTAAATAGAAGTGGTTTACGACGCTAATGCAATCCAGGCAAGAGGACACAGACGCTATACTGCTCAGTCTCCTCGCACTAGGTGTGATGGATTTAATTGATTGAAAGTCACTCAATATGCTATAGCTGGTGCATAAGTAAAAATAAGAATCCATCTATATATGCTTGCGAATTCCTCTGTTTTCAAATTCGTTTTGTCTTCTAGGTCAAACGAGATGCCCTTTCTTATACGGAAATTTCTCATGATAGTGAGTGGCTATATCCCTTCTTGTCGTTACCCACACATCTGGTTTGTTTGAAATATATTTTACAAAGTTCTCAACCGCAGCAAAACGTCCTGGCTTTCCTGAAATCCGGCAGTGCAGGCCGATCGTCATCATCTTGGGCATGCCTTCTTGACCCTCGGCGTAAAGCACATCAAACGCTGTCTTGAGGTATTCCTCAAAGCCGGAAGCTGTGCTGAATCCTGATGCTGCGTGGAATTTGACGTCGTTGCAATCATAGCTGTGACTTATTAGCATAGCACATGCTGGATTGAAAAGAGATATCTCACCTGTAGGGAATCATGAGCATTCCTTTTGGATTCTTCAGTTCTTTCTCTGCCGGCACATCAACCCAGAACGGCAAATCATCTGAGTACGTGTCGCTTTCGTACAGAAGCGGGATGCCTTTCTTTTCATAGACTTCATGAATCAACGCTTTCGAGTACGCAGAGACGGCCCCGTAGTACCATCCCACGGGATAACTTCCCGTCGTCTTCTTCAGACTCTCTAGTTGTCGCTCGATATACTCTTTTTCCAGCTCAATGCCCATTCCTACATAATTGACCCATCTACCCACATTAGTCACCCCTTTCATCTCAGAGCATTTTTACATACCGATAGCCATGGCTAGCCACCTCATGGCCGTTCTTCCCAAACGCATCCGCGACCTCCAGATTCTTCTCGAACGCCTGTCCAATAGCATATGCGGTGACCGGCATTCCATACTTCTCGAAGCAATTTAGCAGCCGCCATACGCCTACTCGACTTCCATATTCATAATCTCTGACAGGAATAGTCAGTATAAAAGCTTCCATTGCCTAGATCTACCCATGACTTGAAATCAAGCTTTTGCTAAATCAATTCATAGTGGACGTACGATTCTGGATTTAGAGATCTCTCTCCAGTCAAAGCTGGCTTATTATCCGCCTGTTCCCATAATCTATTCTCGGACTGCGCGTCGCCGTTTGTCACGCTACGTTCAGAGCCCTTGGGATTGTCAGGGTACGGCAATAGGGGTTAGCGAGAAGTGGTTTGAAAACATACCTCTTCATAATTGATAACAAACGAAACAGCTATTTTAGCACCGTTAGGCCATTGCGGATTATGTGATTTACGACCGAATCCTACTACATCGCGTGGGAAATCGTAAATCGTGCCTTGGAGGGGGTCGACACTCGGCGCACCGATTTTAGCAGAGCTGCCATCAAGACTGTAAAGGGACATATTTTGATAAATTTTACCAGACTGAAACGAGGATACGATCACGCATCACGACCTATCACCTTTTCTTCAGTTACGGCGCTCAACCTTCTGTTATCAGCAGAAGAGTGGGATTCCGAGAGTGGGATGCTCGTTGGCCGCCGATCTGCTGGACATAATAAGCGGCACTTATTATCATCGACTATTGAAGTCCCACGGCGCCTGGAACACTATAGATTGATGCCGCTTTTCCTGTCCACCTACGAGCCGCCGCATTAGCCCTTCGGCGACTGCTCCCGATGATCGGGAGGATCGGGCTTGTGCCCGAAGCTATCACTACACTACCTGAGTACGTACACTTGGACTTCGAGGATGGATTGTAAATTTTGTATTTGACTCCTACAGTGTTTTGCGGGCCTTTCTTTTCTCTGAAATAGCACGCGTCCTCAAACAAAAGTATATTAAAAAAGATTCAGAAGAAAGCGTAGACTTGAGGCATATGATACTTATAATCGGATTTTAAAGAGCCGCAAGACACTATAGGAGTCAATTGTTTCGAGACAGCTTACAGCAGAGGAGACCGCTAGTGTATCTTATCTCAGGCTATCTGGGTGAGATAAATCCGCAGCCCACTTAAAAGAGTATGTTAAGATGAACTGATGAAGCTACCGTAGGCTCGGGATTCTTATCAGAGAAATAGATACCATCTAGACTTCATTCATATAAGAGGTGGTCGATGGATCTGCATTGAATGAACTCTGCATCTGTATGAATTGGACATGTCTTCATTCTTGAGAAAAGTTGACGATGTCCTCCGCACGAAGGAGAGCAAATTCCAAGACTTCCAGGAGAGCGAAAAGAAGTGGGGAAATGAGGACCTCGACCCTTCTCGTGAGTCGAGTCTCCAGGTCTGCATTGATCGGGTAATATGCTAAGATATTTCCCAGCACCATCTGCCCGTATTTGGACGCACTGGAACTATTTTGCCTTTTTCTGGGCTGTGTCGTTCAATCCTGTGGCATGGAACACTGGTTCCAGCATGATCGCCGCTGGGTTACTCTGGTGGCAGGCTACCGTGGCTGCAATCGTAGGCATGATGATTATGGCAACATTCTTGGTTCTGAACTCTCGCGGAGCATCCATTTATCATATTGGTTTCCCCGTGTACGTGCGGATTTGCGCTGGTTTCTATGGTTCCATGTGGTTTATATTCGTCCGTGGGATAGTAGCGATATTTTTCTTCGGGACGCAGACATACTATGCCGGTAAATTATTCGAGGTCATGCTCCGCTGCATTTTCGGACATGCCTGGACTGATATCCCAAACCATCTCCCTAAGAGTGCAGGAATCACCACTTCGGGCATCACTGCTTTCTTCCTGTTCTGGTTGTTGCAGCTCATCTTCATGTTTATTCATCCTTCCAATAGCAGATGGCTTTATACCTTCAAGAGTGTGCTGTGCCCACCAGTACTGATTGCAACCTTTGGATATATCGTTGGGAAAGCCGGAGGTCTTGGTGCAACCCACAAGCTCGGTAAAGTCGCGAAAACACCTTCGGCCGTCGGATGGGCGTTTATGCAAGGAATTAACTCGGTCTCTGGATCTCTCATGACTGAAGTTTCGTCCAATCCGGATTTGGCGAGATATGCCCGAACTTCTGCGGCAACGACCTGGCCACAATGGATTGGTCTCGTTGTTGCAAAGTCCCTTTGCACCTTCTTGGGTATCGGCGCGTCCAGTGCAGTGAAGACCCTTTGGGGGACGGCTTACTGGAACATTTGGGATCTATACACTGCTATCCTAGACCATAACTATAATGCTGGCACCCGGACTGCCGTGGCTCTGGCATGTTTCATCCAGGCGTTTGCGGTTATTGCCACCAATTTAGCAGCGAATGCGGTGCCTGTTGGTTCTGATCTTACTGGATTGTTTCCGCGATATTTCAAGTGAGCAAGAATATACTCAAGAAGTGAAGAAGATCCAGGCTAATATATGTTCAGCATCGTTCGAGGACAGGTCTTGTGTGCAGTGTTAGGCTTAGCAATATGTCCTTGGAAGCTTGTGAATTCAGCTGCCGCGTTTATCACCTTCCTTGGCTCAAATGTTGTGTTCCTATCACCCCTTGTTAGCATAATGATGTTTGTTTCCCTCTCAAATCCGGAACTACAATCGAGTACTCATACTGACTCTTATAGCACCGACTACTTCTTCATCCGCAAGGGCAATGTTCATATTCCATCCCTTTACAAGGCAAACTCGAGCAGCCCATACTGGTACTATGGTGGTTTTAATCTTCGGACGATTGTGGCGTGGCTCATCGCTCTCCTCTCGGTCATTCATGGTCTGGGTGGTTCGTTTAACAAAAATTGGAACGTTGGCAGCAAGCACATCTACTACATTGGCATGCTAATGAGCTTTGCCATCGCCGGACCACTTTATTACATCTTCAACCTCATCTGGCCTGTAGACATATACCCTCTGGAGCACATCAATGCCCCAAAGACAAGAGAGATCATGGCTAAAACAGATGGGCTGTTTGATGATGAGGTTATTATCGGATATGAGGAAGGTGGCGTTATTGATGAGAATAAGGCTTTTGAGACGAAGGTTTGATTAGGTAATCGAAAATGAACTTATGCTTTCGGATTCGAAACTGGCCAGGTCGATTCGCTGCTACGTGCTGTGAAATTGTGAATTGCAGCCTCAACATAGAGAGATCGGGCTCTTCCAGACCCTTCCATAAAGACTGGATATGCCTCTCCGCAACAACGATGTTGTGCAAAAAAAGTTGGTGTAGTCAACCTCTTGTAGTGTCATGTAGCTGTGGCGAAAAATATGAGAACGCAATTAAAATTGTGCTGGTACTTAGTGAAGTTTGCCGTCAGATCTGATCTGCCAAATTATCAGACTATCAATAAATCATAACGGGAGGTGAGCCAGAGTTGAGTTTCCTGCGAATATTTTGGAAAGGCTTGCTCCCATGTATTTGACTCCTCAAGAGAGGCCAAGGGAGCAAATTTAACATATAAGATGTTATGGTTTTGAAATACATGCTGACTTATGGGGACAGACAGAATTCCTTGGGCCGTTAGAAAATCAGGGGGTTCGAGATAAAGAGGCTTTGAATAGCAGGAAGTGCCTTGACTTGTTGAATTGAGCTTCGCCTTAGCAATGTCAAATGGATTGGAGAATAGAGCAGATAGAAAGCAGAGGCATTCATTTGACGGAAATTCAAAACATGTGCCGAATGCCTTCGGTCCCTGAGAAAAACAGTCGTAAATATACCAAAGAGTCTTAATTGGACGGCCACACCGTTCTACTTACACAAAATGCAGAGACAGTAAAAATACTACCCCGCGCAGCACATTAACCAACTTTTCAGCTAGAAAAGGGTCACATTCGTGTTTCTACTAGCGCACTCATAGAACAAGGAAGATCTTCCAGTGTCAGAAAACGAAAAGTGTAGCAAGAATAGAACTCGAAATCATCTCTCAGATGTTGGCACTTGATGTCAAACTGCACTAGCTACCAAGACATCCTATAATGGAAACGTAAATCTCATTAACCAACCTGAGTAACCCTTATATCCATGCCATATCGCCTGTACCCCAACGCCAAACACAACCCCTCAAGCCCTCCAATGCTGCACAAGCCCATGTAGCCGATCAATGACAACCGGAAAGATAGCATTCGAACTATCCTCAATCAATGCATCAAAATGCCGAATCGCATCCTCTTCGCTCAGCTCGAGATGGAACCGTTCCTTAACCTTCAGCACAACTTTATCAGGCTCGAGCTTAATATCAGGAATATTAGCATCGACCATCAGACTGAACAAATTGAGGATCAGGTTTGAGGATTTGCGAAGTGTTGTGTAGGTTGTGAAGCAGTATTGCTTGAATTGGCGGTATTGAGGAGAAGTGGAGCCGCCCATGCCGTCGACCATTTCTTTGCACAGTTTCATGGCGGGCGCGAAGGGTTTCGGGTCGCGGCCAAGGATAAAGCCGAAGTCCGCATGGAAGAAGTGCCCGTCGGGGGCGAGTAGCAGATTGTCTAGATGGCGGTCGCCGACGCCGAGGAGGTAGGTTATTACGCAGTAGCCAGCGCAAGATTTGATGAAAGTATCTAGGGCTTCTTTGCGAACTCCTAGAGGAGCTTTGTCGTCTGGGTTGTTGTATTTTAGGTAGGCAAGAACTGTGTTACCTTTGTACTTGTTGACAATGCTTTGCAAACTCATCGAAGGCACAAATTGCGATGCTCCAGCAGTGGCGCCAGTTGCTAGAATTTTGTAGGGTGACAACTTCAAATCAAGATTCTCCTTTTGGAGTAGTTGATCCATCAGCGTAACAATTTGTATAACAAGCTGATCTTGCCGTAAATCATCCCCTGTCTTGAACATGATTTGATACTTCTGCTTGGTTATTGTTTTGAAGGTCATCATAATGGGGAAGAGTGATGACTTGAAGACCAGAGTCTCAGCTGGATCAACACCTGTGACCATGACTGATGGATCGAGAGGCAATGGTAGAGGAGGATCTATGGCAATAATCTCGTTCTTTGGATCTGCCAAGAAATGCTTCACCTTCTCCACTTTGCGAGTTATTGAATCGCGAGATACCTTGATATCTCCAGAGATTTTAGAGAGCACAACTATGAGCTCGGCTTGGCGGAGCAGCGTGTTTCGCGTTTCCTCACCACCAGGGAGCTTCACGAGTTCAGTCATGAAGTCATATTCCACCTTGGCGAAGAGTTTCCTGTACTCGACGCCTTGATCCTCGCTTTGGTCATCGCATTCGACCATGAGGTACCAGTGAAAGTAGTTTCCAAGCATAAAATTATTGGTGGCTCTCTGAATGAGGAATCGAGCAAGAGATGAATCATGCGTGGCATCGGAATCTGGAGAAATATGCTCAAACTTAAGAGCTTGTACCAGTTGTAGAAGGTAGAGCAGAAGTTCGTCGTCATCGGATTTCCGCAGACGGTCCACTGCATATGCTCGGACTGCTACGTTATCGAAATTCGGACCAAGAAGTTCAAGGGCATCGTCAACGTCGACTTCTGTCCATTTCGCCAGGATTTGAACGGCCTGCTTGGATTCGCTTTGATCTTGCCAATTTACAGATTTGACAAATTTGGTCAGAGCTCTCTTGTCTCGCGTCAAGTGATGGCGGAATTTCCATACGAGGTCTTTTTCCTCGGGAGATAATATATGTGTTGGCGAGTAAGCCATGATTCCATTCAGCTCGTCTCGGACTTTCGCGTTCGGTTTCAGATCTCTGTCCAATACGCCTGTGCGATGACTTCGGACTAGTCGTCGATGCTTGCTTTCTACAGGGTTATCCCTCGCGCTAACCTCGGGGTCATAAACCCGGACTAGACGCCCCCCAAAACCATTGTTATCGTCGTCGCTCAATCCATTGATTCCTGGGCCATATTGGACCTCAGGGGGCGGCTTTAGTATGATGTTCGACTGAGACGAAGACAGATGTTGTAGAGACGAGACTGGAGGCGGAGGATATTCGTGGTCGGCAAATACAACGGGAAAGTCAAATCGAGGCAATTCCACAAAGAGCGTGAATCGTTCGTCTTCAATGAGATCACTCTCCCCTCCGTGTTCTTTTCCTTCGCCATTCGACTGTTTCTCCTCTGTCCCATCTAGTGTCATGACTGTACCCCGCTGTCGAGATCGTCTGCGTTGAAGATTCTTCAAGGATGTGCTAGAAGCTTGTAGACCCCTTTTCTCAACACCCCGAAACACTAACTGGTCTAACCATTCTACTCGTGGAATTTCACCCATTTCATGTTTCTTGAACAGTTTCTCCAGTCGGTCCAATTCTTCGCTTTCTTTGTCCGCATTATGACTAGTATCTTTGCCCTTAGCTCCCTTACGGCGTATGGGAAGAGTGGATGGCGTTGAGGTCAAGTCAAGACCGTCGGCTGCTTTGCGACGATGGAGGAAGCATTTTTGCCGGCCCTTTTGCAACTGATTTTCTTGGTCGAACAGGGGAAGTGTACTTCCACCAAACGGAATCGCGTGTCCTTGTGCACCTTCTCCGCCGGTAGGTGAAAGATCCCATATTGTTATTGCGAGCTGTGAGCTTAGAGGTAGATTCGAGTAATGAATAGGCAGTGTAAGCCATTCGTTCCACCTAGGTAGGTTAGCAAAGTTCTTCTGTCCAAAATAAGTACTCCTACTTCCGCTCATTCTTAAAAGGTTTGTAGGCTGTCTGGACTGGTACCGTGAGGGGCTTGGAATCCGCCCATAGTTGAACAGTAACATATAGGTCGGAATGCGGGCTAGATAAATTCTTTTCAGTAGGCATAACTTGATACGTTCTGGTAGGCTTCTGCAGTACCTCAGGTTCGACCCAACATGTCTCAAGTCCGGCCTTTGAATAAGCGTTGAAAAGGGGATCTCGGTCTGCTCTCCTTCAAGGCTGATACTATCAAGATGTTAATATTATAATCAGGGTATATTGAGCCAAGTAGAGGGCATAACTAACATCCTAATATTGACGGGAATATCGACAGCCTCGGAGCTTGCAAAAGAGAAAGGTTCCATTGCTGCCCATGGTTTCATGACCCAAATATATTCAGAGTCAGAAGGCCAAGACAACTCCGAGTACAAGGACGAGGACTCCTCTTCCTCCACCATAGCCTTCCCTTCCCACTTAGTGGCCCGTGCACGAAGCTAAAGTGAACGCCAACGCCAACGCCTCGCCAGAATTGGTAGAACGCGACCGCGACCTGACTGAGCCGACTTTGTTCACGTTTTTTTTCACTCCAGACTTAAATATCAGATACGACCGCATGAACTATATTCCCAATGTTATACTAACAACACCGGTCTTTCCGTGCTTTATACCTCTTCTACACCATTTTTCTGAGTTGTTGCAACTTCTGTGACTGTCTGTATCGCGCCTGAGACACGCTGTCGCAACCTGTCGCACATCTACAAACAACTATTGCCAGCGCAACCGCGCTCACATTCACGACATGTCGCGGTCTACGAAGGTATCACAGTCGCCAGCTCCTTTCGCAGATGATATCTATGCAGCATCTCCCGAACCAAGCCGCCATCGAGTGAGCAATATAGCCCCTGCTTCAATGTCTCCATCACCCGTCGCATCAGTATCGTCCGATAAGGAAAACCGATCATCGCGCGCTCCGCTAGACAAAGGGAAGGGTCGAATGCCTATGGGACCCCCATCAGGTCCATCGCCTGCGAATGAGCGCGTCAAAAGAAAGCGCACGGCGGATCGCGATACACCAGTTGAACGTAGCCGAAGAAGACGGACAGTAGAGGTGGAAGAAAATAATGTAGTAGAAGGCGACTACGACCCGGATCAGGATATTGAGGAACGCAGGCAAGTTCGAAGAGAGCTTCGGGACTTAACCAAGAGGGTCAATGAACAACGATCGGAGTTCCTGGCACCCGGCAATACAGGTCTTCAGGACATACTCACCAGCGCAGACCAATGGACGAATCAAGTAAAACAGACATCAGATGCTACTATCGATGCCCGCCTGCTGGTTCAAACAGCCGATCTTTCCTACAAAAAGACAATCGCCCTCACAACGGGGGATACTTCACAAGGCGTAGATCTGGAGGACTTTTTGTCAAAGTGCAGGGCTTATATGAGAGCTGCACCAGCTGGGGAAGGAGAAGGTGGTGGTCAACGAGCTCCTAGCAGTACCCAACGTCGTCGTGGTCGATATGATGATGAGGAAGACGAGGACGGTGATATGTTCGATTGGGCCTATTTCGGACGCGTCGCATGTTTGCCACACATCTCTCGACCAGCTGTCCCTGGATTCCTTCTTGGCCCTCTTTCGGTAGAGAAGCGAGCAAAGCGCGTTGTGGTCAGAAAAGCAGCTCTGAAAATAAATTCTATCCAAGAAACGCGGCCGGAGGTTTTGCAGAAGAACGACATTGAGAAATCCGAGAACGCAAATCTGACGACTCTGTGTACACAAATTCTGTCCAGGGCAAAGAGAGTGCAAGCAGATGCGATGGCTAAGGCAGAATCAGAACATAACGAAAACATGTCACAAAAAGAGATAGACGCGGTTCTGGACAAACACGGCATTTCAGCAGATGGAGAGATTGCGTTCTTGAAATTCGTTATCAATCCCTATTCTTTCGGACAAACCATCGAAAACTTGTTTTACGTCAGCTTTCTCGTAAGGGATGGAAAGGCTGAAATCGTCGTGGGGGACGATGGGATGCCATATTTATGTATGTGTTCCACTTCTCTATTCAATTAGCAGGCTAATCATGACCATCCAGCCCTCCCACCAGCGCGACTAGCAAATGCTTCCCGTGACGAAGGTCAATCCAAGCATCAAGCTGTCCTGGCCCTCGATATGGCACAATGGAAAGAAGCAATCGAGCTCTTCGACATCAAAGAGCCCATGATCCGACACCGAGAGGAAGAGAGCTATAATTCCGTGGGAAAGAAGGGTTGGTATGCTTAATAGATATATGCATTCACGTGCATTGGCGTTTTGGGGATAATCATAGGCATGTTGTTAATCTACGGGTTATACAATGAAATACCCTTTAGGGGGCGGGTGGGACCTGGGGGTGAGAATTGCTATGGATGGGAGGCTATTTGTCGATCTGCATATCACACAACTGGGCTGGAGTTCTTGATAGATTGCATCGTCCCATCATTACAATGCAACTGTTATTGGGATACCTCTCGCCTAGTGCTCTTGATTGTGTCACAAACATCAGGTGCTCCAGTGAGCGCCTCGTTCTGCACAGTCTCGTATTGTTTGCCTGTTACTCGCATAGACTTTTCATTCATAACGTCTGGCCTGCCCTATTTTCGGCTCCTCAACTTTAAGAAAGCGCAAGTAAGACGCTGTCTGCTACACTTTGGTCATATAAGCACTCCTCGAATTTTCTTGCTTGGGCTTCCGCCAGATAATCCATAGATTTCTAGAAAACTATGTGCTAGATGTGTTAGCTGCCTGCTTGGAAGGAACTTCCCCTTGTATTAGCATATCCTGCTTTTAGCTGCTGATTTCAGGAATCACCCCTTACCAATATGTTTTACATCGTCATAATTGCATTTCTTGTCAAGTCTCCTACGCTGTCAAAGTTTACCTTGATTCGTTTGGTGTATCAGGTTAATTGCATACGTTATCGGAAAGAAATCGAGGGACCTCAAAGTGTCCTCCTACAAGATGGTATCTTTTAATTCATCATGTATCCACTAGCCACACTCAGTGTTAAATGTCTTCAAATATGAGAACGGACTCTTGGATGCCAAGTAGGTGCCTGCGGTATTAAAAGCAAGGGTTTGTTCCGCGGGAGCCAGGGCAAGCACACGTCTTTGCTGTTTCCAAAATCCCACAATTGTCTTTCTGTTCATCTTATAAAACCTTCTTGTTTGTACAGACACTAAGCATTTATCGCAAGATGGCTAGCTGCCTCAATTCATTCCATTTTTAGGCTCGTTGCGGGTGGGGACCTGGCTTGTTGTGACACATAGCTAGCTGAACGGCAGCGAGTTTTTGTGTTTTGCTGCCAATGATCTGTGAATTGCGAGCAACATTGTTGTTCAATTACGTACTTGAGATGAAGCTTTCGGTCAACAGCGGAGTTGCTGTCATTTCAACGCTACATATTGAATTGCTCCTCGCACTAGCTGTCTTGGGCAAATTTTCCAAGGCAGACAGTCGAAGTCGCCCGCTATGCTATGCTAGGATGTTTATTCACTATATTGGCTACTCTCCAACGACGCCTGACCAGACCAAATTAAATGTTCGTATGGCGGTAGTCTGAAACGAAACTCGAAGGTAAAGCCTCTTTATAGACACTTCTCGGGTACCAAGTTCGGGGAAGTTCGTCGTCCTGATGTGGGTCCTGCAACCTCGTTTACTGGTAAGAATTAATCTGGGCCCTATTTAAAGAGATCACGTCTCTTTTCTTAGGACTAGCACATTGAACATATGGTTCAACTTTCTGGCCGCAGCCCAAGTGAGGATCCAAGCACCGTATAACGTCTTTGTTTTACTCCCCTTCTACAGGATCAAAGTGCGGAATGAATGACAGACAAAAAATGTCATGCTTCCCTCCTAGTTACCGTTTCGTCGCTAATCACCGTGCAACTTCCGTCATGTTCGAGATTCGGTCACTGAATTTCTATCTGATTCACCTTCTTGCTCGCGAGCGACAGCCGTTGCGGAATAAGAGATCGATCATTGTCGTACATACGGCATCCTTCGCACCTTCCCGGGCTATGTCACGGCTTCCTCTCACGGCTCCATCCGGAAGATAGATTGAGAAGCTTTAGGCCAGCGCACTTGTCTGATTCGTCCAGATACTGGTATTTCGATGACGTTTTAACTATTCTGTTGAGAAATGGAAGGCAACTGAGTCACGTGCAATTCATCTGGTGATTCCTCAAGTCAGCACTCAATTTGGATACCAATATAGCCTATCTTGTACAAAGTCGGGACAGGTAGCCTTTAAGCGGAAACTAGTATAGCTTAAAAGGCCAAGAAGCAAGTGGTTCATTGATGAAGACCCTGACCCCCTCAAGAAGCAAGACCTAGTTTGAAGGCGTCGAGATGTCTGTCCTCTCAACAGCCTCTATGCATCCTTTTTCCGTATGCCTCATTGAGTGTCAGTTGAGGGTTGGAAAGTCGCTACATACGTTTGTCACTAGCATATCCCGGGTTTAGGTTGTAACAAATTGGTTGTTCCCCCACACGCTAAAAATAGATAGTGGGGTGCAAGAGGGGGTGGTTTTATTTCTCCTCCACCTCTGCTCAGTTTCCCTGAAATATAGCCAGAACCAGAATCAAGTCATCCATCCCTCTTCTCAAGCGAGCTGGGGATGTTTATGCTCTACAGCACATACTCCAATGTATAATCATGTAAAGTCACGGTCTTGATGTATTTATGTATGGTCTTTCGTGTGCAACAGTGATTTGATGCTAGGGAAGCATCCTTAAAGCATTTCTTGTCACATCCAGAATTGTTGTAAAGGTTCTCAATGGAAGGGAACCATCAAGTAGTTCCGCAATAGCGTACCGCATGGTTGCTGGCTTTTCTATCTTTGATTGAGATACGCCTCTGGTTCAAACCTGCCATAGCTAATGAGGCCCTATAATTTCGTAGCATACTCAAGATTATTCCAAAATATAGAATATCGTGCACACTAACAAGAAAATATTGTATGCTTAGAAAGACAAACGTAAATAGACTTCTTAGGAGTGAAGAAGCGGGGTCGTAGAAGGTTTTCAGTTTGGGAGACCTCACCACATCGTCCCTCTCAATCGTGACTTTGAAATCTCTACGAGTACGGAGACATCCAAAAGACCTAACATCTGTCATATAGCATGTGGCGTGAGACTTTTCCCAGTAAGGAAGTAAGTACTCGATGGAAACTGAGGTGAAAATAGCTGACAGAAATTTTGCAGAGGCCTATGGTAAATGGGATGAGTCATTTCTATTAGTACAACGCCAAAGACAGAGCCTCGTGGGAGCTCATCACGAGATACGATAGTTACCAGAAAAGAACGATCTCCAATCAGCATCTGGTCCGTCTGAGGCAGGCGGGGTCGCACCGCACCTGTGCCAGCATCCCTCCACGAGACGGCCTCTTATTCCAAATCAGTTGTTCCAAAGTCCAAAAGAGTTGATTCTAATGACGAAAAAATAGGATTCCGGCAGGATCGAGGCTCAAGGCCATCGTGCCGGCGCTTCAACTGCCGGAAGTCTTAATCCAACGTCGTGAGGATACGGGCTTACTTCAACCTTATCTTTAGGGATCTGGCGCAGCATGATCTCCCGCTATCCCCCACCAAGAAGGTAAATTAACGTTACAGTACAGAGGCAACGTCTCTTTAGGATTGCGGCTCAAACAAACGAACCGGTGGTCGGGGGCCACCAACCCCAACCGTGAAGGAAGTGGCGTGGTCTCGCTTGGCCCTCCAGCCTTCCTGTAACCCCTGTGGCCGTAACATCAACGTTCATACAATATAAGCCTTAATCTATCAAACAACTGGGAAATGGTAAAGGAATGAATGAATATTCCCTTTCATACCAACCGACTCACTCAATCGCACTACTCTGTACATACACCGCTTGTCAGCATTCGTGCCCAACGATAGTTTTGTTGCTGCCTGTTTAGACGCCCTACAAGGGTTCCGTGAGGCAAAGGCGCTAGTATCTCTAAGATCCAAGACCCTCATTTTACTTGCTTCTTTGTATAATCTCGGTGACGGTAGTGTAGGTCAGCTGAAATGTAAAAGCAGGGTCCGTGTCGGAGGAGATACGACTGAGGCAACGCCCCCCGACGGTGTCGAGTAAGTGCAAGCCAGTCCCCCTTTTTCTCCGTTCGTCGGTGGCAGGAAAAGAACCTTACTGCGGACAATTGATGGCTGTGTTCATTCTTATATGTCTGTCTGTGTCAAAGCTGTGTTACAATGCTGCGGGTGGGCTAACGGCGAGGAAATTTCAACTGAAAGGGGAGGGACGTCGCGTCATGTGCCTTGCTGCCCCGTCGAGGCGAGCAGACCGAGTAGCATGCGGCTTAAACTCCACAATTTCTTATAAGCTTGGAACCAATTGTTACAGAGCTTCACTATTTGGCCCTGGTTATGTCTCGGCAGTGCCTGGCGTTCTCGTGTGCCTCGCGTTTTGAAGTTAGATTCGGGAGACCTCTTGGGACGTTGGAGCCGGCGGGACCGTTGGGTATTCATGGATGAACCTGGCAAGATATTCTTCGGATGAACATTCGAGATCTTTGGGTCCAGAGCAACGTCATGGTTTCATGAGGCAGAAAGACCGATCTCGAGGTTGACATTTGGGCATACTGTGTGTGTCAAATATGTTGGAAAACATTCTATAAATTGCAAGGCCTAAATGCGCAAGTACAGCTCCGAAACCAAATGCCCGCTAATCTATTCGCTCTTGACAGTGAAATTGCAACAACAGTGAACTGGGTATCCTCCGTGAGAAGTGTGGTGTAAAGCTATCTTGAACACGCTATGCTGAACACAAAAATGCAGAACCAATGACAAACCCACACCCCAGGGATATCTCAAAAGCAAACACCCATAAATCGTACAATGATGATAGCGTATATGTCGAAATCATAGGTAAAGACATGGTGAAAGTAGTCAATTGATCTGGATGAACAGTCAGCATGTCCTCTGTGATACAACAGATCGCTTGGCTCACCTGTTAAGCAGCATTACGGATCTTGTGGGGCTCTGTTATACAGCTTTCACAACGATAATGTCCACAGTTAGATTCTGTGCAGGCTTCTATAACCACTGATCCCACATATGCGCCACAATGGCAGCAATCCCAAAAGTATTCCCAGTGGGATCCATTTCCGTGCTCTTGCTTTCCTTTGCTACTGTCGTTATGGCCGTGGCGAGATGATCCATGGCGAGAGGATCCATGACTCGAAGACTCGTGTCTGTGTCCGGGCATTACGAGGTACTGAGATGATGTTGAGAAAGAGACGACTTTGATGGTTCAGATTGGTATTGTAGATATGATCTTGGGAGAGTAGATTGATGCTGAGTTGTGAATTTTCAAGAGCGAGGAAAGACTTGATCTTACTTATATCACTGTTTGATGAGATGGCCCTGAACTCAGCCAGCTTTGGCGACACTCACCGAGACGATGAGGCATGCCAAATGAAGCCCGACTGAAAAGCTATGGAAGCCTTGAAGTTCATGATTCCGCCAGTACGCCTGGTTAGAGTCACGTATTGATATTGAGGGGGCGATGCTGCTTCTCATCTCCTCCTATCATTTAAGAAACTTCAGTTTACCTCGGTGGCTGAGGTGTCCATGTTCCTCATTGTAATGAAAGGAATGGTTGGAATACCTGGTATCATGAGGAAGAGTCAGATGGCGGAGTCAAAAAGAGCGGAAATTTGAGGGTCGAACGGTGACGGAGGAAGGATAGGGGCGGGAATCCCAGAGCAGTGTCATGAAAGTGACCTGGATAGTCATTTCCACGAGTCCGGTGAGGATCTCAAGGCTCGTAGTGGTGAAGGAACGAGAGCGATGAGTATCAATCTCAGGCTGCCTTCGGCATTAGCGATAGTCCCCAGCTTCTTCGGACCGGCGTAATATGAATGAGGGTAGATTGGTACCCGCCCGAATAGACCGAGGAAACTAGTGCCACTGCCCGGTGAGTGCCGAACGAAGCAAGGCTCTAGAGGATCCACTTTCAGATTCCTCACAAAGAAAGCTCACAAGTAAATCGACTATGTTCTCATGTAACCTTACACAGAAGTAAGAAGGGGGATCAACACAGAGTAGCATAAACCTGAATCCTTCTCAAAAAGGGCAGACTGCAAAAAGGATTCAGTTTTTTGCGGCTCATCCTGTACAATGATGACGGTGCTAGGCACCAACATGAGGCTGAAAATTAAACGATACAAGGCGCAGTAGTTTCGGTAAGAGATATGATATGACGAATAGACTAGTTCTATGGGATACCTATGGAGATGATAGTAAAATGCTCAAGTGATAGGGTGGAGCTGAATTTGCAAGTGAAATTTGCAAGTGAGGCGGAATGTGTTCAGAGGAAGCCAAAAAAGCTCAAATATGGTCCTGGAAGGCCCTGCAGATGATTGATATGTAGGAGGCCTCTTGTAGGAGTGGAGCGGTGACTTAGTATCGAAAAAAATATTGTCTACGAAATGACAACCGGTTCTAGCCGTGGAAGCTAATGCATGAGATATCGAGTCATACTCGTTATTCAACTTGTAAGCAATGCCGGTCCAAAGCTGAGGTATATACTCCGAGGTGTATACTGCCGGCACTTCATTAGCAATTATATCCATGAATAAAAGTACGGTCTACTGACCTCGCAGCATCTAACCCAATCAGTCCTGCCTCGAGTATTTTGTAAGCTCTTGCCTACAGCATTCGCATATTCTGTGGCTGCACTCTATGCAATCCAGCACGTAGTGAAACTCGTAGGGACCTGCATATGAAGACATCGAACTCAGTATTGTATAGGAATGGTACATTTAGGAGTTGGGAGATTGTCCCAGGAATCCCGGGGCATTACTCTGGAGATGCTGACTTACCAGAGCCATCTTGGCAGCAATACCAAACGTGTCTTTTTCTTTTCGACGTCGGTCCATGTTGTTGATAGGATCCACGGAAGATTGAGACCTGAGAAGTGATGCTGTGCTTGGTGGTCTCTGAGAGATCATCTTCCTCGAGTTCTTCTATCGGATCGAGATTTCTTTGGCGGAATAGGATTCGGCTTTGGAGGAGATGACTCAGAAGGTTCGATTGTCGCGTTTGTATCGCGGAGACGCCCGCAGGATGCGCAATACTCATTGAGTAGTAAAGATTGAGGGCCTTCTCGACACAAGCCGCAGAACCAAACTCTGGTCTCTGGCATAGAGCGGTATGCTTCAGGGTCGTGGGTAAAGGTAGATCAGGCAAGAAGATGTGCTTTCAGTCGGCAGATAGAATTCAAAGATCTCGGACCTTCTGAGAGAAGACATGTTGTACTTGGCGACGAAAGGGGGAGCTTTATACTCCCCCTAGGTTGTCTAGAGCGTACTTTTGAATGTAGGACAGGGGAACCAGAGCCCTAGGCACAGCGGAAGGAGTATGCCCTTCAAAGGGGAAGAAATGCAGGGGAAGGGCGACTTATAGGATCAAAGGGCAAACTACTAGCTGCAACTCCCCTATCGTAAGAGTGCATCGCTTTCCCAGCAATTGTCTGGGATGATCAACAAAGTGGCTGCTGATTCCGCCGCACCTGGCATGGTAAAATATCTCGTCTCCCAATCAGCGTCTCCCATCGGCCTCGACAGCCTACCGAAAAGTCATGGATTGGAGTCTTGTCAGCGAGTTCTTAGGTTTCTGAACGCGGTTTTCACCCTGTCATGGCATGAAAAGCATATTGGGCGTCAGTACCTTACTTCTGCCATTATAATCGGGCTATTGAAGGAATAGAAGTAATCTGGTGGTTGATTGAGCCTCATTAAGCCAACTCCCGTGCTCAAGGTGAACCTCTGTTTGCGGCTTTTGAGCCTCATTTTGGTCTGAATAATCTTATGATTCACAACATTACACTTACAAGTCTCAGCAAGGCAGCTTTTAGCCCTTCACACCGAGACCTACCTTAGCAACTATCAAAGACAGGCTGGTAGGCTTGATACCTTCGAGGTCCACTGATACCAAGATGGTGTACCGGGTTTCCATCTTTCCGTATGATGCACACCACCACAACACAAATCTTGCCGTCCACATTGTCCCATATAATGATGAGACTTCAAGAGGATTCTTGTGAAGGGTTGGAGGCTTGACATAAAAACCCACTTCGACCGAGGCTGGCTCCAAGATTACAATACCAAGTTTGACTCTGCAACCCAAAGTCTACACTTGCAAGATTCCGGGCGTTGCAAGGGCGGAGCCCTGATGGGAAGGGCGAGACCGGAAAAATCAAAAGTAGTCTGTGGTCCAATGTCCTGAAATAGAGCGCTTCCGGATGCTCTCTCCATTTCGAGATTCTTTGGGGCACGCTCGACCAGTAAAGCCTTCGGAAATAATATATACCCAGCCGATACCCTAGTACGTCGACGATGGCTTGTCGCACAAAGTCCGAAGCGATTTCCTAAAAAGCATACTTTGCAATATGTCTGTGCCTCAAACCCATCCCACTCTCTCTTGATTTTGGAGCCATAATATGACGAAGCTTCTTTTTCATTGATCTTTTCAGTACACCACTTGAAGAGGCGATGTTGTGAGTGCTGTTGTCGCTGGAAAGGAGGAAACAGAATGTGCGGAGTAGATTGTTGGTGTAACGTAAGGTGAAGAACAAGGCTGAGAAAAGAAAGGTCTGGATCTGGATTGAGCCAGGATACGCTAGACCCGATTGGGACGATAACCTCATCTGGAATATCGCAGCAGCTGTTGTTAATAACTTCACCTGGGCAAGCATACATCATTACAGACATATTCTACAGCGATGATACATAAGTTCAGAGCCACTGCCCATTCCGAGTTTGCCCGGTATCCTTTCACGCGTCAAATTCGTCAATAACCTCATGGAACGCGCCAGATGGACAGAATTCAGAAGATGGCAGACCGCAACCAGGTCGTGAACTTGTGGACGGCTCGATTCATTCCTTTGGTCTTGGCTGGGGTCGTTGGTTATGCCACTTATGTTCTTGTCGCTCTTCTATGTGGTGAGTCCAGTAAATCTCCAGGCCAGATTGGGAAGTTTCATTGACATTCAGCAGTAAATTACCTCTTAGTAAAACATCACGATAAAAGCGCCGCAATTCCTATACTCGTCATATACTTCCTTCTGTTTATACCCATGGCTGCCTCATTCTTTCGCGTACTCTATTTTACAATTTTCGATCCTCCATATATTCCTCTAGGGCCTACGGCAATTCGCGATAGAGAAATGAAAGGCAAAACACAATCGGAGGAAGATGGCATTGGGGCAGGCGCATATAGACCCGGAAATTATAGGAACGACGTAGACTCTCCCGGGCTAGAATTATTCTATTCGAAGGACGTGTTCGTGTGTGAACAAAATGGGAAGCCTATATGGTGCTCCAACTGCGGAAACGTATGCAAATATTCCATTGCATTATAAGTACAGGAAAGAAGCTTGCTGATTTGAGAGATTTCAGTGGAAGCCAGATCGCGCCCACCATGATAGTAGCTCCGGCCGTTGTATTGCAAGAATGGATCATTTCTGCCCTTGGTAGGTTAATAGAAGCCTGTTGGCAATACCCCCAATGTTCCATTTTCGCGCTAATCATTCTCATTCCTCAGGGTCGGTGGTCCGGTCGGTGAAAACAACTTCAAGTTTTTTGTCCAGTTCACGTTTTGGACTGCTTTGTATTGCCTTCACTTGATTATTGTCATGGCAATCTATGTCCACAGACAGCTTACAGTTAGGGTAAGATTGGGCGCCTAACTCAAAAAATAAGTCAAAAAAGCAAGCGACTGACTATAGTGTTCAAAGGATGAGAACCTGAATCACCACTTTGCAGCTATTCTAGGACTGTGAGTATCACATTCGGCGAGCTTCTTTATTTTTGCTAATCGGTTTCTTTTTCATTAGTGCTGGGTTCTTCTTCATGTTTACAGCAAGCATGACCGGGACTTCTGCTCAACTGCTCATTACAAATCGTACATCCGTCGAAAGACTTGGTGCGAAGACAAAGATAACCACACTCGCCATAAAACGGCCCCCTCTGGAGCTCGCCACAATAAATCCATATACAGCACAGAATCCGTCATATGACGTGATTACTTACCCACTTGAGCCAGGCCATGCTCCCGCCTCCCAACTACGCCAAGTCCCACCCGCCATATCTTCTGCGGAATTAGACGGGTATAACAATCCACTGGACCAAGCCCGGGAGTCATCTGCAGGACCCGAAGAGCCAGTGACATCTAATAGTCCGACCGGAGAAGGTGCTCTAACTCCTTCAGTCACACCGGGAAACAATCATCCAAGCGGGGTTGTAGGGAATGGAACATCGCAGGAGAGGATGTCTGCAAGAGATCTGAACGCAACCAAAACCTTCGCGATCTTGAATACGTTAGAACCTGGCGATAACCCGTGGGCTTTGGAATCTGGACTTGCAAATTGGAAAAGTGTCATGGGAACCGGTGTTTTTGATTGGTTCTTACCGATCCATCAATCGCCGTGTTCCTATCATGAAGATCCAGAAAGTCACTTCGCACTAGGGCCAGTGGTTGATCGTCTTCGAGAGCAACACTCTCTTGTCGCTGCCGGGACCGCTCCTTCACGGCGAAGTCGCAAATGGTTTTTTAATCCACTTGACGGAGAAGCGAACGAGAAGGGGACCCAAGGCAAGCAAACAAATGAAAAAGTTACCCCTACCTCGACGCTCGGATCTAGTCAAATAAAGATGAAAGATCTTAATGGCCATGCCTCTCTGCCCCCTATCTCCTAGTTCACGTGTGTTTGGCAACCTGCAGGGATCCCATTCACGTTCGCGTGTGACATGACGAATCGTATACCTACAATGTGTTTTGGACAGACGGCGTTTGGGCGGAGAGGAATGGAGCCGGTGATAACCGTATATATTTGTACTTTATTCGAAAGCGAGCGAGTGTCACAGAAGCCAATACAATGAGCTGGCAGTGTGATGCGAATGACACACCCAATAGTAGAGGCTTTTGATGGCTGGTTGAATGTAAGGCGAGGGCTGGGCCTTGAAGCTTCTGGGCATCAAGAATTGTGAATATCGAAGTGTGGCTTGAGGTTCTGCACAAACCCTTGTCATGGGGGACAATTGTATCAATACCCATATGCACATTAGCTGGTGTTTATTTCTGGCGCTTTGGTTTCCATGAACTTGATGGAGGTTGAGGCATAATGGAAATATACCCCTCTTACCGATCTACGTCTTGAAGCTGGTCTGCCGTATAGATACATATACCTGGTTCGTTACCACAGCAGCCTTAGCAATAGAAGGTGCAACGGGCTGCATTTCCAACCCCTTGCTAAAATGCTTATGCCACGCTGGTGCACGTTCAGGGGACAAGCGCAAACAAGCGAGGGGCTCGTCCTGCAACAACTTTACCTCAACCTCATCTCTACCATAAGGCCCCGTATACACAAACGACGAAGTCATTCTATAAGCCGCAGGCTCCTCGAAGATGCCGTGAGAGCCGGAACAATTACGTGTCTCGAAAAGCAAACTTTACTTTAGCTTACTGGACCGGGCGCGGGGGGGGGCTTTTTTTTTGATCAACGCAAGATGATCTGCCACCGATGTATTCACCATCCTGCAGCCTTCAAGTAGGTGTTCGATACCGCTGTTAATGCGTGTAATGTATAGGGAGACATCGTGAGCAACCGATACCTCTGTACTCAAGGGAATTGAGCAAACATCAAGATCAAGATCGACAGCCTCAGGGACCCGACAAGCAGAGAAAGAAAATCACGAATCCCCGAATACGAACAATAGCGATCCCCATCGTAAATATAGCATCTCTGTAGATCCACAAGTCCTACGCTCTTGCGTTCCTCCATTTGTGGTAGCAACAAAATGGCTTCTCGGAAGGCGCCGCATGTCTCGGCCCTTTACCTGTATCATGATTATCAGCAGCCTGTGGATAAGCGGACATACTGGTGGCAGGGAAATTAAACACGGTTGAGATAATAAAGGGAGCCAAGCATAAAGTTATAAAGGCCAGCCTGGAGGGCAACAAGGTCTGGAAATATTGGAGGTTTTGTGCATTGCCGAGAGGGGGTGAAAGATGCAAAAGAACCGATTACATTATGAACACCGGGAAATTTTGTGGACAAGACGAGGGTAAGGGGACCAAAGACAGGGCGTGGATCAAATTGCTGGAATACTTTTTCTACATCGTCCGAGACTGTGCCAAGAGAACTTCTACATCTCATATCGGTCGATGGAAGTCGAGAAACATGTGTTTCACCATTTAGCTAAGCTTTGTCTTGGTCACGCTCATCTGAAGCTCATTCGAGAGGATAATACTTCTAGATTGTGCTTGAGGAACGACGCAGCAAACGAAAAATGAAATGGAGCAATCTACGAACGCCTGTCCACCACCAACAAAAGAGCCGAACTACATGAAACGAAACAGTAACAGGCCGTGTAAGCTTACTCCCCCCTGACGCCTAGCTCCCGAGAAGGTGTCCCAGCAATGACAACAAAAACATAATGATCTAAAGCAACAGAAGAAGCATGAAAATAGAAACCCTTCTTCTAACCCCACCCTCGAGAGAAGAGAACCGACAACCGTCAAAAAGTAATTCGATGGCCTAGCAATAGCCGGTAGTCACCTGATGGACAAAGTGAGTGGAAAAAATGCTCAAGAAAATGAAACAAGAAAATGGAACGACAAGATATAAACGACAAGTATGAAAAGAACATCCACCAACCGCCCACGCATGTCTATCTCGGTCCTTTAGAATCCAATACATCTTGCCAAACTGTCTATCCAAAGCTTGCACTGTCTTCTATCCACGATATATCTCCCGATAGACCCTCGAAGTCTGTGAGATCTAATCTTGTACTACAACTCTAAAGAGCAGTACAGTAGGCACACTCGACATGGCTACAGTCGGGGCATACATCATCGCACCATTCTCTATTGACCTCGCGGCTACATTGGCAGCAGCCCCAAAAGCTGGTCATTTGGGGCCTATATTGCCTATCGCCAGCCGGGTGCTGCGGAGTGGCATATGTAACCAGATCGTCACAACTGTCACATTTTGTATGATTGCACTCTGGACAGTCCTCCCCCCATAATGTATATTTGACCTCACGTCCACATTGGCAACACCTCCACTGATCCGCCGGTACTGGACTAGTGATAGTGTAAGACATCGGGTGCTTGAATATCTCGCGGCTGACTTGTCGTTGTATCGGTCAGAGGAATTTAGACCACTGCTTTCGTCTCTCTGGGGGAAGCAATACAGTATGGTGCAAAGCTGGTGCGTTGAAAAGCGCGTGTAACGGCTGAGTACAATGAGGGTTTCGAGGTGAACTGATTGAGATACTGGGAAAATGGACTGAGCTGTCTTGTAGTTCTTGCAGTTCTGTGTTCCTGCAAACTTCGAAGTAGTTGATGCTTTCGTCCATTTCATCTGCCATGCCGTCGCATCTATATAGTCACATAGAGCGTCTTCCGGGCACAAGAGCTCAAGTGAAAGCTCGCCTGCTCAGGGCACTCACCCAGTACAAGTATACATTCTTTGTTGTTCAACTTCCTGATGGGGCCACCTAGGTACCCCAGCAGCGTCGTGCCATGTCGCTGGTTATTGAGGCTTCTTCGCAGATGCTCATCTGTCCAGACCGATGAGCTCTTAGATGAGAGGTAGAGCCAGCATAGCGAGGGCCTAGTAGCCACTCGCAATATCGAAGTCTAAGCAATACATGGAAGGTCTTTGTTTGTTGATGACGAACAGCATCGGAGAGTAGAATTAGCAGGAGGATCTCGGGCAGCCGGGCAGTGCCAATAGAGAAGCGCTCGCGACGTGACCATGGCTCGACTACGTCCTTGACCTGTTGTTTCGATGAGCTAGCCTTGAACTCACCTTCATGATCATGTTCAGAACTTCGGAATAACCGCCATTGAAAGGAGTTCGCCCAGGATTGGCTAACAATGTAACAAAGTAATAGAAGTTATATTACTTTGGCCGGACAATTCCGATACGACTTCCAGGCGTCTTCTTTGCATTGGACCGAGTGTCGATAATATGTCGGGAGTCGAGGCTTAGCATGTTAGGGCTGTCGATTGTCGGAATAGCGTCATTTTCAGTCTGTGTTTCTTTGCATACCCTATGCCACGTATCTCAAGTCTCTCCAGCACCGCCCTCACGAGTGGGAGCGAAGTCGGAGAGTAATAAGTTTAGGTTTCGTGTACCTATGTTGACGTTAGCTATGAGGCTGAGGAAAGTAACTAGGTAGTCAGCAGACTCACCTTCATTACAAACCAACATACCGGGAAACGTCATGGTCGTCCCAGAGTCACTCGTACACTATCTTGGGGCGACTTGCTCACGACAGCATAACCGCAGAGGTCCGCAACTTTAATGAAGATCAGATAGTATTGGCCCCCACCCGACCGTACGCAGAGAGTTGCCCGTGGTCGTTTTTCGGTGAATATTTGCTGGCATTGACGGAATCATATGACAATCCCATTCTGAAATGAATGGCAATGAGGTAAATACAGCCGCCTTGTTATGCTTCCTGAGCCTTCAACCTCGGTCGCTTCGAGGAGAAGTCCGATTTCTGATGCTAAGCTTTGTATCATCAGAGTGAAGGAACTATGAGAATGGCATCAGCTATTCCAAATGCGTTACCGAGAATCTACGGCCACCAATTTTCATCAGACCCGGATATTGAACAAGATGGCATGACAGAAAAGGCGATCAAAGGGTTCGTAAGAAGACGGATGGCAGTTGACGCGGGACCTCGAACGTCGTTCGAAGCAATGGATGGACCCATCGTCGGGATTCTGGGCACTGTAGGCGTGGGCATTGCATCCAAATCGTTTCCTCGCAAACCAGCAAGACAAGATAATTCACAACGAAAGGACATTGTCAGTTTATGAGGGATTGATAGATCTGAGATGTGGCTAAAACAGGACCAGTAGACTCATCTATTACATTTTAAGAGCCGCATGCCACCTAGGGTGGAGGCACACACTCTCCGAAAGAGTCGACTTGCATTGATCTAAACGCCGCCGTGCAACCCCTTCAAGCCACCACATGAACCATTCTGGTAAGTATATGAACACCTTGTTACCAGCCCACCTATCATCAAACATCTTGGAGATACTGACGTTTAGATCTTGCAGGGCCCCGCAATCTACTCCCTACACTCGCGCCCATTTGGGTAAAAAGTTGGACCCCCATCAGCGGTGTACTGTACCCATAAGGGTGTCATGCTGTATTTCCGAAGAAGAAAGTCGAGTACTGGGAATAAGGAAAAACACGTTTTGAGACTTCTGGGAGAAGTTGGAACGCATTTGTCTAGCAAATTACTGGAAATAGCAAGATGGAAGAACGGAAAGTGTAATAATTACGCGTAACGTTCTTGTATCATCAATGAGTGATATTAGATTAATATATTTCCGGAAAATCTAGAATATAGAACAGAGAACGGGTCGGAATATGACTGCTACCAAGAGCGGAGTTCTGAGCCCAAGAAGATGGTTCTCAATCAACAACACGAAAAGAATAGATTTGACGAGTAGAAAGAAGATCTAGCTTCACTGAAAGCCGAGAGAATGTGAAGATTTTACTATCGTTTCCGATCATTTTGCTCTTGAAGTACTTGTCGCTAGCGCGGTGACATCAGGACTTCGCGTCTCCCCACGCGCGTGAATACATCTAAACCTCACCCACCTCACCAGCCGGCCACAGGCCTGTTCTTATAACATCAACACCCATCCTAAGATGTACGCCGAATCGAGACAAAGCTTTACCCATTCCTCATGACCATTTACTCTGCCTGGCTTTGAGCCGGCGCTGAGAATCTACCCCTCTTCAACGCAAAAGGTTCAACCGGAGGGTGGGAAGTTGTGGCCCCCCACCTTGCAATAATCGATTCAGCAATTGAATGCACTTATTTTCGCTCTCTATACAAGAGATTACATTCTGGATTGTCCGTGAACCCCTCTTCCGCCAACTATGTCGTCCTCCCAGCCTTTTGAAGCATCCTCGCCAATTTGTGGCAAGAAGTCCCGATTCACGTATAGGCATCTCGCGCAACTTGCATCATCGTCTACGACATGTCCTCTTCGAGTTGTCGCCCATGTGGACTTAGATGCGTTCTATGCGCAGTGTGAAATGGTGCGGTTGAATGTTGCTGAAGATCAACCGCTCGCTGTTCAGCAATGGTACAGTATATATATCGTCTCTGATTTAGCATCATTGCTAACAAGAACCTTTAGGCAAGGCCTGATAGCGATCAACTACCCAGCCCGAAAGTTCGGCCTAAACAGACACATTACAATTACTGAAGCAAAGAAGCTCTGCCCGAACCTGATATGCCAGCATGTGGCGACTTGGCAAGAAGGAGATGAGAAGTGGGCCTACCACGACGATGCCTTTAAGAATATTGCTACACACAAGGTGTCTCTAGACCCGTATCGTCTCGAGTCTAGGAGGATTTTGGCGTGTATCAAGGAAGCTCTCCCAGCAAATCTCCAAAGGGTCGAAAAAGCAAGTGTGGACGAAGTTTTCATGGATTTGTCTGCCCAGATCCATGTCACAATGTTGGAGCGTTATCCCGAGCTTTCTGGGCCCCCGCCGTATGATGATCCTACAGAGAGTCTACCGCTTCCGCCTACAACAGCTCTCGACTGGCAAGCCGATGCACTTATAGACCTTGATGCTGATGAAACAGAGGAGGAGGACCCGGATTGGGACGATGTCGCTATTCTGATTGGCTCTGAAATCGTCCGTACCGTCCGGGCCGCTGTCCAAGAAAAGCTTCAGTATACGTGCTCTGGTGGGATTGCTCAAAATAAGATGATAGCGAAGCTCGGATCAGCACACAGAAAGCCAAACCAACAGACTGTGGTTAGGAATCGAGCCGTGCAAAAATTTCTTTCCGACTTTAAATTTACTAAGATACGGGGATTGGGAGGCAAGCTTGGAGAACAGATCACCACTGCTTTCAAGACTGATACGGTCAACGAACTGCTCCCGATTGCTATTGAACAACTAAAGCAAAAACTTGGGGATGAGACCGGAACATGGGTCTATCAGATAATCCGTGGCATTGATACAAGGTATGTGATTCCAATAGTATCTGATCTTGTCACTTTTACGTTGCAAAATTTGCGGCTGTTCCTTCGCTAAGTCAGGATAAACAATGGACTTATCACGGGATGGATAATATACTGCAGGCAACGATTACTGACTATGGACGTTAATAGTGAGGTAAACTCTCGAACCCAGATTAAGTCAATGTTATCTGCGAAATCATTTAGGCCTACTATCACCACACAGGAACAAGCGATTCGATGGCTACGTATTTTCTCGGCGGATATCTATTCCCGACTAGTCGAGGAAGGAGTTGTCGAAAATATGAGGCGGCCAAAGACCATGAATCTACACCATCGACACGGTAGCCAAACAAAATCGAGGCAAGCACCAATTCCTTTGGGGAAGAAGATAGATGAGGCCGGGCTGTTTGAGCTTGCTAAGACGCTTCTGGGTCAGATCATGCAAGAAGGCCAAGTTTGGCCATGTTCAAATATCAGTCTAAGGTAAGCTCATTCGAAGCTCTTTAGATTATCTATTGATGCTTCTAAAACACCACTCACTGCCGTTTTAACGTCTTCAAGCCCTAAGAGTTGGTCTGAATGCTAACTCCACGATGCCCTGTAGCGTTGGAGGGTTCGAAGACGGCATTGTTGGTAATATGGGGATTGGGGCTTTTTTAGTCAAGAAGGATAAATTGAAAGCGTTGGACACGGGTCCAGCCATAAATGAGACTGGCCAGGAGAGACCAGAGAAGCGAAAGCGCACCGAACCATACACAGGTATCCAGAGATTCTTCAAAATGGACAGCACAGACGAGCATGATGACGAATTTGGATCTCAATACTTATCCGGTATTGATATTACTTCGGCTGAAAATGCAGACTCAAATGAGGAAGATAAGGCAGCATCGTCGAATTTGCCTCGCCCTGAGGCAACCGCAGGCAAGACTACCTTATCAAACGGCTCACAGGAAACGCACCAGCAACATATAACAAATTACATGTGTGATCGTTGCAGCGCGGCCTTGGAATCTGCAGAAGCTCTACAGAGTCATCAAGACTTCCACTTTGCAAAGGACCTCGAGCATGAGGAACGTACTCGAGTGGTACCCAAACAATCTGGTGTCATTCCCAACAACAAGAAGTCCACGGGAACTGCAAGCAAGAAGAGAGGTTCACGCAATAGTAAGCCGGAGAAAGGGCAAAGCAAGCTTGCATTTGGATGATTTGGTTGGAGCATAAGAGTGCATGGAAATCGAGAGGGTCTGGAAGCATGTTCCGAGTGTCAATCCACCCCCCTCGAGTTTGGAGAGAACGCCTCACAGTTGGCAAACCTCACCAGTTGACTCTGTTTACCCCTATAACAATGGGCCATAATATTCAACGATATCGCGGCATATATGTTCGACAACGATACATATGCACATAATAAAGGCTTTGTGGTGTCGACGCAAGTAGCCCTGTCAAGTTGTGTTCTATTTGCACCACACCGTGGAAAGTAAAGCATCAACTTTGCCCGCTAGGAACACAGCATGAAAGGGATACAGATGAGAGGGATACAGATATGCACAAGCCGGGTTCGAACAGAATTGCATAGATAAGTGGCTGCATCCTATAGGTACTCTGCAACGCATATTTAGCAGATGCACATCAAGCAAATTCCGATGCCACGGAACGCTGATCATTTAGAACAAAAGCCGGTTAAAATCTGGGTCCTCTAACATACCTTTTACATGGCTAACATTGTCGAGGCGTCAAATTCTCACTCTGTGTGAGATATCATAAGACGAGCCAAGTGAAGCTATTCACGAACGTCCTGACATAACGAGGGATAAGGAAGTAAGTCGGGTTCAGGGTCGGTTCCGTTGAAGTGTTGGCGAGCAGACTTGTGATGGCTTCTAGCGAATGAAAGGCTGCGACGTAGGCAGATGGGCATAGTTGGGCCGAAATGCATGGAGGCCCAACCCGACCGAGGCACACGCCACAGCACAACTTGCCACAAATCTGATGGCTGCTTTGCTCTCTCTACCAAGTATTTTGCAGACTAAATAATTTGAGAGAAGAAAAGGAAAAGGTTCTGTTGACAATGCAATTTACTAAAGGCAAAATGAGCAGAGCCTCTCAAAATTGGCGTTGATCCTCATTCGCCATCCCGCAGGCGTTCTTTAGCCTGTTCGGCTGCTCTCTATCTGCTGGCAGCGTAACAGGCAATATCGATGTAGTTAGTTCTGCAGTAGCGGAGACGTCGCCGCAGAACAGAGTTCCAAGGACGAAGATTGGGGCCTCGATGTATACAGACCCACCTGGCCCATCTTCGTTTGTGACGAGTTAGACTGCGATCCTGTTGGGAGTCCAATTTTTCAGGCTTCCCACAATTCTTGCCTTTAAGTAGTCCAGGATATCTGCTCATTTCCGGACTTGCGACGAAAGTCTTTTGGCATTTAACATGCAGAATCGGGTTGTGTTTAATCGATATCAAGAATCAACTCAAGTCCTGATCTGATCTGATTTATATTTATACATCGAGGCTCAAAGGCTTGCAGAGACGTTTAAAGCAGCACTGCACCCTTTGCCACCACCCCTAAAACGAAAGCAGCGTCGTACCAGACCGCAATAAGACGGCAGCACAGCAGAACATAGCACTAGCGAGTTTGCCGCTTCCCAACCCCTCCAATCCTCAGTCTCACTCCTCTCTCCCACTCCCACTCTCTCACACCCAGCGACATCGAGCTGCTGCAACCACCAGTCAACTCGCGCTGCCTACCTATCTTCAAAACCCAAGGCCACCCTTGTGCAAACCGCCATTTGGACTCACCGTTGTTTATCCCGGATAAGTGGACGGACGCCATCTCACCACCCCCTCTGGCTGGACTATTTCTTCTCAAGGCTCCCTCCCCCCGCGCGCCGGCCACAAACCACATTTGGATCCCTTTTCAGACTTTTCACTTCCAATCCTATTATCGCCGATTTCGTACTACCACACAGACTTCCTAGGCTGACGTGGTGTGTGACTCGCATACTTCTTTCTTCGTCCTTGGAGCCCCTTCCTCCATTCTTACACCTTTTTCCACCGGTTTTCCTACCATGTCTGGAAGAGATAGAGATAGAGAACGAGACAGGCGCGCAGCCGCGGCAGCCTCAGCCCGTACGAATGAGTACTTTGTACCTAAGGATGGTATCGATCGAGAGGTCATTACCGCCGACATCTGTCGGTACCTTGGGAACGATGCTCTCGTACGGCCTGGTAATTACGAGGCACGTCTTCACTAAACGAAATCAGACCCGACGGCATACTGACTGTTTCGCAGAACCCGAACACTCGGCAAATACAACAAGGCTACTTCATCACTGCGTACCGGAATCTAACGACCGTAATATACCTTTCTGACGATCGATAAAGAAAATGATACTGATCCTTCTTGCGATAGGCTATGATCGCGGATCTCAAAGCTGATTCCGACAGATGGGAAGCCGAGCGGCGATCAACCCAGTCAAGAGGACAGCCGCAAAATGGTATACCTTCGAGAGAATCGGACGGTATGGTTCGGAAATCTAACACACCTATAGTGGAGTACCGGGCTTCTACAACACATCAGTCCCGACAGTACTATGGACCCACTGAAGCTGCCACAGGAATGTCTACTCCAGGATATGCACCGGCGGCTTCCTCTGGAAGCGTGGCCCAACAGGGAGTATATGATCAAGGTTATCCACCATCAGGAGGCTATGCCCCGCCGGTTTCCAGTGGATATGCCCCCCCATCAACATATTCCCAACAGGATAACAATTATTATGTTGCCGGAGCCAATATGGGCGCCATTCAGGAGCAGCAGCCTGATCCACGTTTGGGTGGACGTGTCCCTGTGTCCCAACCCGGAACAGTTCCAAGAACAGGCCAGCAATATGGCGCAACTCCTGCATATGCCCAAAGAGAGGCCAATGCTTACTACTCCCCCCAACCGCCCGCCACTTCAGTTTCATCTTCTCAGTATTCGTCTAATCCATCGGATCCCTACTATGGTCGTGGTGCGTACAATCACCCGGCACCTTTCTTTATATGTCGCGATCGAGAATTCTCTAACAGTTTAGTCCCTCCGGTAACAGGCACCTATGATTCCCAGGATTATGATGGTCGTCCATATCAAGACAGTGGACCCTATAGCCAAGCCCAAATGACTCAGAGTACCACAGCCACATCAGGATCATCCAGCAGGCCACGTGAACGTGAGAGAGACTCAGACCGGGAAAGACGTCATCGCCACCGTTAGGATTTCCATTAGGACTTGACTTTACATATCTGCATTCTGTCAGCTCATCCAAGGGGATTGCATTTTCTGGCGTTTTTCATTGTTTTATTTATCACTGGATTCGCTGGCATCTCTGGAGCATTTTGCCTTGGATATATCTGCCCAAATCTTGGACCCAGACCCATCTAAACGGGCTTTTACACCTTTTTTGTCTGATCTTTTGAGCCGCCAGGCCTGTACTCAAGCCGGAGTTGAAGGCCCAAAATGATCTTTATTCCAGGAGAGATCTGTTATCTCGTCCGGAGATAGGAGATTTTGAATACTGGAACAACGA
Organism: Gremmenia infestans; assembly: GCA_032629725.1. NCBI lineage: Eukaryota > Fungi > Ascomycota > Leotiomycetes > Helotiales > Hamatocanthoscyphaceae > Gremmenia > Gremmenia infestans. Next base: position 533,248 of record JAFEVB010000012.1, read on the forward strand.
CTTGCTTACGACCGAGAAGAATTCCGTTAGATGACATCGCCCTGCGCGCCCAGTTACACGTATTATGCCTTATGAAATGGACCCAGGAAGAGAAGGATGCATTATGTTTTTCACGGTTATTACTGTCCAGTGCACCAGTGATTGCATATATACAGGCCGTTGTGGCGTCCGGGGTTTTGCTTTTTTACTTGTTCTAGGATACCACCTTCACACCTGCTGTCTGGATCCTTCTTGCTACCAATGGTTTTATGTTCTCGGTTCGCTACGTCCTTTTAGCTTGCTCAAATTGTGAGTATTCTAGACTTGGCTAGAGGAACTAGCTTGGGTACGGACCAGGCAGCATGGTGACTTTGTACATATCGGCCACCACAGGCACATTGCAACGGAATAATTTCCACCCTCAATACGCGTTTCTCAGTTCCAATGGATGTCCCACATGGAAGAACATTACCTTTGGAGACTTACTACTGACTTTAATAGGACTGGTCTGTTATTCTATTGTACTTTCTTGCGGATTCCAACAGGAAAGGACCATTCCATGAGATTAGCGAACCATCTTATTTAGCCTTGGACAGCCTCCAGTGGAGCTTCATTCATTTCGTCTCTTCCCCCGGATCCGATAGAACTAGAAAACGCTAATTATTCCTCCATGAACTACTTGGATCTTTCCCGGGTTTGCTCCTTGCGATCGCAAGATAGCTTTGTCCGAGGGCCAGTTAAGGACACCTTTCAATCTATGGAATTCAACAAGCCTCCCATCAGTGGTCAAACAAGGTTCCAAGCTTCTATCCCAAGCTTCAAAAGATGCTAGGATCAGAACAACATTATTTAAAAGACTTCGAAAAATCAGCTCCATTCTTTGTAATGGGCGCCGATTTGGGTAAGTATCAACGCCTACCGGCCAATACCCAAGCAAGTTTATTCTCCGGGCCTGACTTATTGCGCGATTCCATTATGGCTTTTGTTCCACATCTCCAAGCGTATCGACCCAGTCCACCTTCCGGCACCATTCATTCTCTACTGTCCACATCTGCATCCACGGACCTTTAGGAAATGCTCGACCAGCATCACACTCCACTCCACATCCACTTGGGATATCTCAAGCCATGATCATTGCTATGACGTGTCTTGAGTGTCTTGAGGCTACCAGACATCCACCCTCAGATTCTCTTTCCCTGTGCGACTCAGCCAAGCCAAGCCAAATCTGAAAAATACTATATCCCTGCGACTGGAGGACAGACATCCTTTTCCTTCTCATTCGGGGAAGAAAGAAAAGAGAACATCTAGGGTCCCAGCACTCTCCTTCATACCGGAGACTAAACACCAAATCATACAAGGCCCGTCTCCCGTTCTCGTGGAGCTTAAAATATGATGTGCATGTATATATATGATTTCCCTTTTGCTTCTAAACTTCTGCTTGTTCGTTTCATACCAACCGAATGGATGGATGAGGAGCTGACTTAGTTTAGGAACTCGTGGGTGAGCGAGAGGTTAGGAGTGGGATTTTGCAGGTTGGGAGTTGGGGTTGAATAAAGGGTATCTTTGGTTAAGGGCTTGGGGTTTATGCGAAGGGGGGATGGTTCAGTTGATCGGGGTGGGAAAGGGAAGGGAAAGGCAGGGATATAAAGTACTGTTGATAGTCTCGGTACTCGTTGCAAGGGCTCATTTCAATCCTCGCTCAATGATATTCTCGTCTTCGCACTTATGCTCTCGATGCGTTGCAATGCTTTTTCTGTATTCAAAAAATCTATTTTAGCTTCGTCATACAAGTCCAAACCTCAATAAATTCATCTTATCCAATAATCTATATTTTCTTTAATCTCTATCTATTTATGTTTGTTCCCCCTCTTCTCTCCCCTTCTCGAGCCAACTAATTCCCATCTCTCTCAACTTAAACTTCTGAATCTTCCCGCTCGCCGTCTTCGGATACTCCGAGACCCAAAAAACGTATTTTGGCACCAGATGCCCACTCAACTGTTCTCTGACCCATTCTCTAACCCCTTCCGTCGTCAAGAGCTTTGAGTCTGCTTCGCTTTCATGGGCATGTAGACCTGAGTTCACGCCGTCTTGTTTGAGTTTTTGTTTTTGCTTATCGCTGGATGTGGGATTGGAAGCGGAATCATCAGGTCCAAGAGCAATATTCTGATGAGGCACCACAAACGTAGCCACCACCTCCCCATATTTCTCATCCGGGAGTCCCACAACAGAGACCTCAGACACAGCCGGGTGGGCGAACAGCGCATTCTCGACTTCCAGCGGATGAATGTTCTCGCCGCCGCGAATAATCAGATCCTTGATGCGGCCCGTGATTTTCACATATCCCTCGGCATCCATAACCGCTTCGTCACCCGTATGCATCCATACCTTGCCCTGATCATCATGGTCGATCACGCGCACTTCTGCGGTGCGCGACGCGTCGTTCCAGTATCCTTTCATGACGTTGTAGCCTGCTATGGCTAGTTCGCCGCGCTCGCCGATAGGCAGGATGTGCGTGCGGTCGGTGATGGATACTACTTTTGCGTGGACGTGAGGCAGGAGCCGGCCTACGGAATCGAGGCGTTTAGGGAGCGGGTCGGAGGGTGTCGTCATGCAGGATACGGGGCTTGTTTCCGTCATGCCGTAGCAGATGGTCAGGCCCGTTAGGTTCAACTCTCTATGCAGCTTCGACATCAGATGTGAAGGTACTGAAGACCCGGCTGCGATACCCGTGCGTAGATGCTCGAAGCCGGTACGGGGGATGGTGCCGGTGGAGAGGAGTTCAAGCTCCGAGACAAACATGGTTGCTACACCGTATAGCGCGGTGGCTTTCTCGGCTTGGACGGCTTCTAAAGTCGCCCGCGGGTTGAAAGCTGGACTTGGGAATAAGATGGCTGAGCCGTGTGTGGCGGTCGCCATGTATCCTAAGATACATCCAAAACAATGGAATAACGGAGGCGGACAACACACCACATCTTGTGGCGTGAGACCCATTCTGAGTCCTATGAAATACCCGTTATTAAGAATAGAGTGATGGGATAAGCATGCTGCTTTGGGGGCTGAGGTAGTGCCGGATGTGAACTGAATGTTCACTATATCGTCTGCGTGAAGCGAGGCGTCAGGGACGATGGCTTGAGGTGATGAGTGGAGGAGGGATGTGAATGGTGTTATAGCTGTGAAGGGAGTGATGTCGATATGTGATGGAGCGGTGGAGTTGTTTACCAGGGTGATGGTGCGCAGAGAGGGGACGAAGCTGGACTGAAGGGTTGCGGATATCAGGTCTCCTGCTATGGCTTTGAGAAGCGAGATGTTTTCTCTGGGTGGCTTATACGCCAGATGTGTCTCGGCGCCTATGATAAGATGCGAGGCTTCGAGATGGCAGAGTGCGGAGATGACTTGTGTGGAGTTGAAGGCCGGGTTGAGGGGAACCTGGTTGATATTTAGCTAATATGTGTCTTTACTTACTTCATCCCACGTTGCCATTTCTCTCTGAGAATGGGGTTGGAAAGGAAGGGGACATACCAATATGGCACCAAGCTTGAAAATCGAATAAGTGAGTGCAGCAAACTCCCAACAATTCCCCAAACTAACAGCAACCCTATCCCCCTTCCTCACGCCCCTCTCCTGCAATCCCCGCGCCAGCACATTACTCTTTTCATCTAACTGTCTATAAGTCAATCTCCCTACTTCTACTTGACTTCTCGATATAACGGCCGTTCGATCGCCGTATTCCGAGACAATGGAGGAGAAGTGTTCAGGAATCGTTTGCGTAAGCAGGGGTGGCTGGGCATTAAACACTGTTAGTAGGAGGTCTATGAATATGTCGAGTGGAGTGGGGTAAGGGACTATTAATAATACTTCAGTAGGACCTTCAGCGTAACTTTGTGTGAGGAGGCTTCTTCTCTGCTGCTGTTTTTGTCCAAGGATATCTCTTTTGCCGTGACATATTGTGCCATGTCTCCTAATTGCAATAGCCCTAGCCGTCCTTACGGCTCCGAATACCCTCACGGAAGGACCCATTGTAGTGTTCGTAGACCCTACGTCTCAATCCTCTCCATTCCATTATCTTACAATGCGTGTGTGTATATCCTCATTCTTCGAATTGGAGAAGAAAGAGGGCAGGATTAAGATTGAGGTCTCAAGAATGTATAGCCAAACTTTGCCGAACTCACACTTCAAAATGCGGGGTGAAAGGCGGGGCAAGGTACTTTCCGCGCTCGCGGTAGGAGCCGAGGACTTAGGGGGAAATGACACTCGAGGATTATATTTTCAGACATTGGGAGAAAGTTCAAATGTAGGTAAACGGGGTTGTGGAACTAGCAAGCAGTTCAATCGTTTGAATATACAAGTTGCCTAGACAGTGGAGCAAGCTGTTCTCTCTCCGCATCTATCTGGCATTATCTCTTTTACAAGTCCGAGCCCTTCCTTTCCAATGCACAAGAATTCAGCTCTTGAAACTCGTGCCCGTGTCCCTCCGGTCTGACATCCAAGCCGGTTTTATTGATCTTTTTGTATCCTTCTTCCCAACGCCGTTGGGAGACTTTATAAAGCCCCCGGCTAATTTCCTTATTATAAATCAGAACAAACTCCGTCGCTCTTTGCCCGCCCAGAAAATAGCAAATCTCAGTCCCAAATCTACCTTTTGTATCGACAGCTAGACGGGAATATAAAACAAGCTGAAGAAGCCGTGTCTGTGGGCTGTTCCGTGTCTGCTGCTGACGCAAGTACTAACTTCTCGAAATACAATTCTGTGACCCATGGCTGAGTAAAATATACAATGGTTGCCCCGTTCTTCGTTCGGACTACGTGTAAAGATCCGCCCTACTGTTGTTGTTCCCCGATGTGTCGAAGGCTTTCCGGCTTCCAGGTTCCTGTAAAGTTGTTAGTCATAATCTTCGGTGCATAAAATCGATTTGCGTACCCTCGAAATCGTGTTTGACGAACGCCAAGGGATGATCGACATCCTCTGCACCCATCTGCTGGACACCCGGGCTGAAGCTGGTGATGGGCAAGACGACCACATCGCCGACCTTCTTAGCAGCCTTCATACCAGTGAAATTTCTCCATGTAATATTGCCCTTGCTAGTAGTCATATCAAAGTACTTCTTGTCGTTCATGAAATTGAAAATGGTATCTGTCCACACCGCCGGACCTGTAAACTCGATGACCTTGTTGTCCGAGATACCCTTCAATGTCCCTGCCTTCTTCCTGCTGAGTGTTTCGTCTGTGATATGTGCCACGGTCTCGCGCAACACGGGATGTCCGGCTTTCGACTGAATCGTCCATTGGCAGAATTGGATCCTTCGTGAATACCATTCTTTCCAGTCCTCCCTGTCTGGATCAGCCTCGATGCCAATCACCAGTCCCACTTGTTCCCTCGGGACAGTCTCTGGCAGCCATTCAGTAGCTGATTTGAGTGCGTAGGTGTCGATGTCGGAGTATATGCCACCCCTGGCCAGCAGAATCAGGTAGCGGAAAAAGTCAGCCTTGAGAACAGCTATGGGAAGGGAGTTATAGGCCTCGAGTACTTCTGGAACAGAGGCGTACAAGTGTCGCAGCAGATGTACAGCAACTTGATCCGTGATGACTTCGTGGATGAAGCCTGGATGTTTTTCTGACCAGCTGGCTTCAGCTGGACGGAAATTCTCCCCAAATTCCCCTGACGCTGGTGTGTACTTCCACGTCTGCCATATGTATGCTGGGAACTTGGACTCCTGATCGTACGGGAATTGATATGCAAGCTTTTCTCTCAAGGTCGCACGAGACGAGTCTTGTATTATTTGCTGGCCATTGCCTGGCGGCTTGATCTGGACCGGAGGCATCTTGGCGGAATTCGATCCATCGTCGGCTTTTGTTGTCGAATCCTCCTGCTCCGCATCACCCTGTCGTAGGTCGCTGCTTGGGTGAGGTAATATTTCGGGCTGTGTTGGGTTGTTATTTGTTCGAGTGACGAGGAATAGGACTGTGAGGATGCACGCAGCAAATATTAGGGCTCTTTTGAAGGTGAGCATGATGAACAATTAACAACGAATCTGTGGGTGGAAAAAGACAAGAGGAAGCGATGGTCTCTCAATGTCCCCTTTCTCCTTCCTACTGCTTGCTGGTCGAGTATCACGGCGTGTGTGTTGGTTGTACGATGGCTGACGTTGTCGTGGATGAGGTGTACGAATAAGAGTTCACAGGGGATGAAGAGACTCGGATTCGATGATCTGTGCCAAGAAGAAGGGCTGTGTAGGGGCGTGTTTTAGATGGGCGATCAGTACGCATTCGGCAAGAAGGGTGTTAGACTGTGAATAACACGGGGCCGGTCGTATTACGCTGGTAGTGCCGTGAGATTCGAGATTGGGGATGGAGAGAGTCGCCGATCGGAATGAGAGGTTATGATGGAGGAGGAGTTGAATTCTAGAGAGAAAGAAGGATGCGACGTGATGCAGAAAAGAAAAGAAAAGAAAGAAGGATTGTCAGCGAACGCGTATACAATCAAGCAATCAAGGTCGGTAGGAAGGTACTTCAGCCTCTCTACTCTTGTCAGGAATTTTGTTGCCGTCCCGCTTGTGGGTGGCGGGCTGAAACATTCAAAAATACCCATGAAGAAAGAGCCTCGACTCAACCCCTTAGATTCAAAGTCTAAATACGAGTATTTAGAAGGATGACACATTCCTTGCTTGCAATTGATTTTTCTTTTCTTAATCTTCTTTGTATATATACAAATATATTATTCTATTATATATAATATATAACAAACAGCATAAACTCTTCCTATAATTCATTGCGGCCACGTAAACCACCACCCCGTTACTCGAGTACTGCCAAACCACGCCAAGATCTGTCAACTTCACAAGTGTATCCGCTACTCGACTCGTTTCTATATAGTACCCCGTAGCAGCTAACCTTAAAACATCAAGCAGAGTATAGACGGTGACGGAAGCTCAACATTTTTCCATGTATCCGTACAAAAAAATATAGGCGATAAAATCTGATAACTGCAATCATATTGGAAGCGGAGATTACGTTGTGTACATCGTACTGTACCTTTTGTATAAATACGGCATCCCAGCAAGCACATAAGCGTCCAGAGGAACACGAAGGAATGCAAACGCGTGTGCTTTCAGAGTACGGACTTGTATCCACTTGATACAAAACGGACATCCCTCCGTATCATATTTCTCCAATTTCAGTACTATATCGCGAGTTGTGCTGTTCCCCTGCAACACACAACATCATTAGGGGGTACCTTCCCCGCAGAGTATCAGATCAGAAACTCACGACCAGTCCATCAATCCTCCCGACGGTGCATTTCGAACTTCTCGAGTCTAGAGCTTCCATTTCCTTCTCTTTGTATTGAAGGAGTGCAAATTCATTAGTGCTTTCTATATTTGCCTCACATTGGAATGCAAGCACAACTCCTATCAAACGGAACGCAAGTGTTCTCTTTGCATTTGTCTATGCCTCAAGCCAGTTGTTGTTAAACCTTCCTATATCTCACTCATAACCATTCACCAAGTAATCTTGCTACTTACACCCTGCCTTGTCTTACGTGTTGCCCTTTTGGTCATCTCATTTGAAAGCCGTCATTTTGAGATGACAAGTGTCATTGAGATTGCTAACGCCAACACCCTCTTTCTGCATCTTAACTGGACAAGAGAATTTCTGGATGCGGAAAACCTGGGTCGTCGATATAGCAGAGCATTCATAAGGAGTTTGATAGTTAATTGTCGCTTGTCTCTATCGTTAGTATCACAATCATGTTTTTAGGACTGCACAGTCTTCGAGGGAACAATGACTCAGATTTGTCTACATCACAAGCCTTACTTAGGTACCATTTCCTTCTCAGTTGCTGTTTCCTTCTCAGTAGCTGTCTCCTTCTCGGCTGCCACCATAGCCGCTTTCTCCGCACCATCCGCCGCGATCTCCTCTTCCGATTTAAACTCCAGATACTTTTCGCAAATAGTAAGCACCCCATCAGATCTCGTAAGCTGTTCCTTCCAGTCCTCTCCATAATCGACGACCAAAGCCGATATGTTCATCGTGACTCTCTGGCCATGATGGAACTTCGGAGGCGGGATCGGGCAGCCTTTCGTGCACGTATTCGGGTCCTGAGGGGGAGGGCTCGTATTGTCGAAACAGTTGTGCTTAGTAGAAGATGCCTCCGTAGAGGATGGTGGGGTAGTTGGTGTTGACATTATGGATGCTTTGATTCGTGTTATGGTGCTATGATGCTATGCCTTTATTCTTTTTCTGGATGATTGGGTGGATGGGTAGATGGTGTGTTTTTGTTAATTTGTAAAAGAATAAGAAACAGCAGGAGGAAGATGCTAATTATTTATACACCTTGGGAAATGCTCAATTTCAGTCCTTTGGTTACTCATGAAGGTTCAATGATTATATAACGACTGGTTATTCACCGAATAACAAATCATTATACCAAGTAAAGCCTGTCCGTGATTAACACTATTCAAAGAATCGATATCTAAGTACCTAACCTATGATTGACCCCGTTTTCATCGCTTAGCTTTGGCAATCCCTGGCCTGGATTCACGACCTCTTTCTATAATGTTTTTCTAAAGCTCTGATGTCTAGGGGAGCAAGCATGGTTCACTAATGCATTTATTAAACTTAACGTGTATTTTTAATCCTTTGATTGGGCCCCGGTCTTTTTGATAGCGTAGATGCATGAATCCCTCCCAGCAACGTCGCTCTTTTGGTGGTTGATGATATTTCACGGGCAGATCACCCAACCGTCACGTCATATCACGAAGCAGAATACTACATCTTCCCAACCAAATTATCACAATTTTTCTTTCTCCTAATACCGTATCTTTTCAGCAACCTTCCAAGAAGCCTCCGATCCATCCGTCAATCAATCACCAGCGCCATCCATATTACCCAGTTGTGTGTTTCATTCTTAATTACAAGTTTGCCAACCAATACACAGAAATGAAAGCAGAAAAAGAAAACCCCCATCCAGAACCAGAAAGCCAGAACCCATTCGCATCGCAATGCCCCAGAGAAACGATTGTAAAGCCACTCCTACCAGCCAGCCATGCAAGCAAAAACACCCCGTTTGCCTCGCGTCTGCTTTTTTGATTGAGGTACGACAATGAGAAATAAATGAGTAGAGGAGAGGATATCCAGCAATCAGATCCCAGCACTCCGCCAATGCAAACAACGAACCCCAGAAAACCGAAAAAAGAAATTCGAATCGAGGTAAGCGAAAAGTCGACGAAAGGCCTTACGCCGTCTGTCCCCATGATGCTCCGCTCCATACCAAGCAAAACACCTAGTGATATCTTCCCAATTCATTTTACACGCACCGTATCATTCCACCCAATCAACCAATCATAATAGACAAGAGGTACTCCTAACCCCAAACCGAGGCCTGCACACCGAGAGAATTCTTGCCCCAAACACCACCACTCTTGCCACCCCATCCGAGACCCACGTCCTGCTGCTGGGCGTTGTTCGGGTTGGAAGCCGCACTGGTAGTTCGGCCATCCTTCTCGGTACCCTGTCCCTCATCGTTGTTAGCAGCGGCAAAGCCGTAGCTAAGGGGGGAGGGGAGGGGAGTGGTGGAGCGTTTGTTCAGAGCGGGGTTTGGTGCTTGGGATGCACTCGGACGGGTACCAATTGGTGCTACACCAGAGCTCGTGGGCGCCTTCCCACCTTGACGTGGCGGCGATCCACCTGGTGATGATGTTGATGTTCGGCTGGACTGCTGGGCTGCAGACTCGAATAAACTGAAGCTGCTTGTTGGGTTGGAGGATGGCGACGAGGTGCTATTGGCACGGGAGCGTTGCTGTCCTGGAGCTTGACCGGTTGCTGAATGAGGCTCAGCATTTCCTTGCTGACCCTCGATCTGGTTTTGGCTCTTGTAGTGATCGAATGCTAGTGGTGAGTGGCCCCTAATCCCAGCTGACTGGGATCCTGAGCCCTGAGTTCCTGGGCGGGGGGTTCCGTTCTCATCGAAGCCGGCATGTTCGGAGTATGACCCGTCACCATAAAGTGCGCTTCTTTGACGAGCAATCAGCTCTCTGCGTTCTTCTTCACTCATTCCGCTGCCTGGGCTCATTGTACGGTCTGGTTTGCCTCCGAGAGTAGAGACTTCAGCTATAACGTCTTATTCTAGTCAGTGACCGTTGGTATAATAGAAGAGATGTTGGGAAACTCGAATCACACACGGCAATGGAAGGCAGAAGAATAGTATATAAAAGGGTATTGAGTGATATGTGAACCGCTGGGTACAGGATATTGATATGATGGGTGTTATTGTGATACAGAAGAGGGTGGCCTACTTCGATTGTACTGCTGCTCTTGATGGTAGTTGCGCAGCTCTCTCTCACGCTGGGCCGCCATCCTTCTCTTCGCCTGCATCACTTGTTCGGCCTCATTCGCGCCACGAGATGGTTGATGTCGCTGGCTGGCATAGAAACCTTGTACATTGGAACCCGAGAATGACCGCGCATCGCCAAAGTCGCTGCCACTGACCGAGTGGTGTCGTGGAGGACCGCTAGGAGCACCGCCCATGCGAGGATCTATAAATATTATAAGCCTTGACCCATATGGTGCTGATAGATCGCATTACCGAATTGCTCTGGGAATGATCTGGCCGCGCCAGACATTTGCACTGAGTCGCGCCGACCAGACATACCAAACATCTTCCCACTCTTGACCAGGTTATCAATCGCACGGTCGACCTCTGCGTGTACCCATTAGCTTCGTGATCCTCAACGTCTTCCACGTGGTAGTCCAGCATGACGCATAGCTGCATGGCCTCCTAGAGACGGGCATTCGACCCTCTAGAAAAACTTTTCACATGCCAAACATATCGCCTGCAGCCCTTCCATTTGTATAGATCGTCACGTACCCTCGATTTGTGTGCTGAACGTAGTAGAATCCTCGCGCGGGACGGCTGAACTGGCACCTGTAATGCTGGTCAATTGACATGTCCCATTGACCTCAGCCCTTAAAAAAAATTCACCCGGAGTCAACATACCAGAACGAGCCGGCGGGGTCTGCTGTTCCCAGGTAGGCTGCGCGGCGGCTGGCCATTGCTGATTATCGTAATAAGACATATTTCCAGATCAAGCTGCGTCGAAAACTGGAGCCTGCAGTGCTGATTCGAGGTATTGTAAGGAATGTATTACGACGGAAAGGCCGCAAGGAGGATTCTGTTGAGATGAATGAAGGTTAGTCTGAGTTTCCTGACAGATCTGCCCAGGCGGAGACGTGAATGGTGTGTGTATTTGATTTGCGCGCGTAGGGAAAAAAATGTGGTAGCCGAGGAGAAATATGTCCTGACGGCGGGCGAAAGCGGCATTTGAGGGGTGAGAAATGGCAAAATCTGTCTCACTTACCAAACGAAATCCAGAGAGAGAAAAAAGGCTGGATATACACAGAAAAGAACGACCCAGGACTCGGACGACAGACAACGGGGTGGGAAGATGTCGTCGAAGGGTCAATGGAGAGAGGATATAAGGCGGGTAAGGTGTCTAGGAGGGAGGTGAGCAGGAGAGGAGAGAAAAAGGAGGAGTGGGACAAGAGACGTCCGGGAGGTGGTGAGAAAGTGGAAGTGGAAGTGGAAGTGGAGGCTTGCTTGATCAGTCAGTAGTGTACGGTAGCACTCGGTGGTTAGATTAGATTTGGGGGGTGGAGGGTATTGACAGTCTGGATTGGACAGGGCAACGGAGATGCACCCACCATACTATGATTCTTATGCACCAGCGGAGACGATGGCAATCGAGAGACCCGGACCGGGAAGGAAGGACTGAAGGAAGGAATAGTACGGGTAGAGTAGAGTAGACAGATTATTAGTGGGCTCAGAATGGAAGTAGTGGGGTGCAACAGATGAGATGTTCTGGATGAGCAGGAGCAGGTCTTTTCTCCGGAACAATTCCTTCTCTTCTCCTTCTAGAATAGAATAATAAAAGGATCAAAAAGTATAGTATAGCATTGTACGATTACTCGTACTCGTACCTACAAAAGGATTTCACTTCCACTCAACTATTCTCTTTCATCCCTACTCCACCACTTCACTCCTCCCCCCTCTCTCTCTCTCCTCATCTCCTTTGAATGGCCTCAATATTTACTACTCGTACCGTAATTACCATCACTGGTGGAGCTTACTCCTGCGACTGATCGGGTCTGGTGTGCGACTGACTCTCTGGCACTTTACGAAGTAGTACCTAGGTAGTGTTGACTTGCAAATTAGACAGATGCCTTTGGTGGAGTCGCTTGCCGAGCAATGATTTTGATTTTGATTAGTGCCTATATCTCTAGTTTGATACTCAATGCCCTGCTCTCATTTCCTTGGTTTTTACTCTAAATCATTACTAAATTGATTTCCGAAGTGTTTCTAGTTTTATAGGGGAGACAAGAGATGGCACGCTTCAAAAGTATCTTTCCCCATGAAAGTTGGGGATAAGCGCGGAGCAAAAGTGGCGAGAGGGGACCAGGAAAAAGCAAACACCCGGTTACTTGTACATCTATTTATAAGCCTGAAATGCCTACAATTTTTACAAATCCAGACAAAGTGGCATCTGAAACCAGACCACAATTTGTGGTACGGTTTGAAGCTCTATCAATGAGCCCCACGTGCTCCTATTGCTTTGCGCGGATCACTTTCTTCGCGGCAACCACCGTGCCACGAACATCTCACAAATTTATTCCCCTATCCAACTTCCTCTTCTGTCCTGTAACCTCGTTACCTGTGTGCTCCGGCGGGCACAGTACAGTACAGTACCAGCGCTGGCACATCCAGGTTCAGGCTTCCGCCTTCAAGGTTCGGGCCTTCTGAACTCTTTAAATAACACAGCCAGCCTTGCCTTCAAGATGCACGCACTCACAGACAGTACAGCACTGTCTGCACAGCGCTATCACGCACAGGAAAACTACTGTATAACGCAGGCAGCCCAGCTGCACCCCACCCTCTTCCCTCCAACCCTTCCAGGTGTTCGCACAGACACGGAGATATACCGCGGTCCAATCCCTGTATAGTTAATGGGATTTATTTTACAAACCTCCCACGCAGACGGAAATCGATTTCACGTTATCAAGTTCTATAAAACCACGTCGTACAATATCAAGAAGAATACCGCTATGGTACGTACTCCTGTTATACTGGGAAAGAACACTCTTCGTTCCATCTACCGAGGTCATTTTATATCCGGAATATCCGAATATCAAACAGCATCTCCTTTTCATCCCTTCTTTTATAGCGCATCCTTTCCATTTCGTTCTTCCCTTCAAATGAGAACTGAAGATCAATTCAATGATCATGAATTTACAAATCTCTCCCGTCACCAGTCCCCGTTATCGCGCCCCTCTCTTTTCCTCCCAAGTCCCCGGTCTCCGTTCTCGACAGGGTGTGCAAGGCCACATCTCTTGCCGCTGTAAGTCCAGGCCTGCCCTGCAGTTGATGGAAATCTTCAACGCTCGGGCCAGACTCTTGGACTTAGCAGAAACATTGGTGGTACATTTTGAAGAAGAGCAAAACCAAATAAAACTTTATACCCTCTGTTTCGTTTTCCCACTTGCATCAAAGTTGAAGCTGTACAGACGACACTGCACTCCGCGGATTCGGACACTGCGTCCCAGCGTCAAATATCAAGCAAATCAAGGGGCATTTTCCGCATGCTGTATCCTCCTGTATGTCTTGGGACAAGTCATCATGTACTCCACGCTATCAGCCCAACCCAATAAATGGCCTGCATAGACATACCTATCACACACAGCTTGCATAATTCCTCATCTGGGAGTCGCACATCCCACCAAGGCTGTACATCTAGGACCAGTAGGATGAATTCTTCATATGGGGAAGCAACGGGGATTCCGGATTACCACATCATTAATCAGTCGGCGCTGGTCGATCTGACATGTGTTGGTTGCACTGCTTTCAACGTCTTTCGTACTGCACTTCACTATGTATACTGTGACGCCACACAACACGGCATTTCCAAATTTCGATGGGCGAAAGAATCAGGACTCAAAGAAACCCTTCCCCACTAGTGTACTTCAGCTCAACGTATCGCGGGGCAAAAGTTCTCTCCCTTGTGGCAAGATTAATTACCACTTCCGTCATAAGAGTATGGCCTCGAGAGAGGTTACAAGTAATGAGCAAGTGCTGGCAGGTTTCACGGCTTTACGTCACTGTGTTGTGGCAAGCTGGGCTGTTTCGTTTCGTGCGGGGTGAAGGGTTAAATTGTATGGGATTTGGCATGCATGTGAAATGTGATAGGGATGCGAGTGATGTGCCTTCATTTTGTGTTTGGCTGTCTATTGCTTTGAGAATGTCCTTCTTCCCCTCTAAAACCAAGCGGCAATCTGTTGCTTGCATTGTGTTGCTGGATTTCTTGGACTTCTGACGTCTTCTCGGCATCCACTTCAGCTTCCCCGAAAGCTCATACAGTCCTTGCTAGAAAAGCAACACCGGTTATTCAACCTTAAATTTGAGGTTTTCGATAGTCCTCAATATGGTTGAGTAAGTTTTAGATTGAAGATGCAGTATTTATTTCCCACTGTCTTTAACTTCGGTTTAGCGGTTCTTAGGTTTTTTGCATACATCGCTTGGATATTCACCACGGCTTCTAGTGCCTACCTAATTTGCAGAGCATTCTGAAGAGTATGGAATGTGCTATTTGCATTTGGAAACATATGATTTCACAAGCAAGGCTTGGATTATTTCTCATCCACGGCTTTCAAAGGGGTATGTCAACGACACATAGAAGTGAGAGAGATATCATCTGCGCTTCAGCTTGAATTATGCTATGAAAGGGTCATTGCATTTAGTATGCAAGGTGTGGTAGAGAGAGGTAATGCGGGCTATATTTGTGAATTGGAAGAATGGTTTGCTGTTAAATGTCTACTTGCTGTCATTTCCCCCAAACCGCGCTCTTGGAATTCAGAGACTATTATCCGAGGAGGGATCTGATAGCAAGATACTAGCTAAGTTGGCAGTAATTTGATACTCATAAGCAGTTAGCGCGGCTAGACGCAGCTTCCTTTAGGTTCCATTTCTCAATTTTCTTAGACTTAGTCGTCACAATGATTCGGGGCGCCTTGTTCATCCCCTTTCCAGCTCGGCTATCATTAGTTGACAGATATGCTTAGCGTTCTATAAAGTGATTCACAACAAGTGTTTCGAAACACAATATCGTGGGTATAAATACCTGCTATCTTAACTTCTTTTCGAAGCCGCATAATATGAAACCAAATGAGGCTCATACTTCACGGAGGGCAGGTCAAAGGTAGAGGGATTTCTACGACAAGCTCACTCACCTACCACAAGGTACTTGTTGTCTAGTTCTGTGGTGCAAGCAGCTCTCAAAATCTTGGTTTCCGGGATTTCGCTTCGCTGTCAATCGCGTTACTTTGCTGTCATTTCTACCTCCTTCACGGTCGTTTGACATTCAGCTCTCGTTGGCTACATTGGCCATGAGATAAAAGGCTAGGAGATTGACTTGTCCGCATAGCTACGGTTGTCTGGTTGGACAGAGCACTTCCCCAAACCTAGGGAACCACCATATATTTAGAACCACAGGGCAGACGACGCAGCCTAGTACCATAAAATCAGCCCTAGGTCTTTTTCTTATATATCCCCCGAGACTGCTTTCGGCGAAAGCTGCTCAATACACGCTCTGCTGAGAACGAAGGAAATAATCTAGAAGGAAGAGGAACCCACTTTCTCCTTTCAAGGTTTCTTGGACTTAGAGTCAACGTCGGTCAATCTATACATTGAGGACGTTAGGACTGCTAAGGGCACGAAATGGTAAATCACTATAGGGACCATACATGGAGAGGCAACTATCTTTCTGTCAAACACGTCACGTTGGTGCGTCGACCCGTTGTCTTCATTGGTGCTTTTCGTTTGCTCATATGGGAGTCTAATGTTTGGTTAGTTCAATTCTATATCGCGTAAATTGAGCTGCTGTCAAGTGGCTTCTGTTGTCATCACAGCTGCTTGCTTGTATCGGGACATTCACTCATCTGACACCGATATATTACGGGGAGTCTCGTAATGTTCCATCCACCAAGTCCGGTTTCTCCATTTACGGCGAATTGGCATAATTCTAGTGGGCACGTTCGACACTGATACCGACACAGACAATGCTTACGGATTTGTCTTTGGATGGTATTTGAAGGTCCAGCGAGGTAGATATAAGTTGCAAGAAGAGTTTTGCTATTAGTGGCCCCTTGCTGTCAAGACTTCAGTTTCGGTTAAAGCATCGTCGCAACTTACCAACAAGCTTTTACCAACGTACCACTTCTGTTATACAGTCTTTTACAATGACTTTGATTTCTCAGCTCGCTCCAGACATCCTTGTACTCCTCTTGGACTCCACTTCGCAATTTGAAAATGCAACTAGGATCTCTGACGATGCATGATTAGCTTATAGAATTTCCCTTCTATGCCTAGCACGAAGGAGAGCTTTCTGCTCAAGATATTTTGTCTTCCAGTCCGCTTTTTTTCAGCACATCTATTATGGTGATGACTGATGTCACTTCCACAGTCCTCGATTGAAGTTCAAGTTCTAATGAATATATATCCTTTTTACGCCCACAAAGCTTAAAATTTCTCCATAAAAATATCCTGCTGATGACCCCCTCTTTCTCTCTCGCTCTCGAATTCAATTTGCTAGTGAATGTAGGTGCTCATCTGATTTTAGCAAGTATATTCCGTGTAAATATTCCTTCCTAGTCATGATTGAGTGTATGGCACGGGGTGGGGGGGGAGCGGGGTTGTCAAGTTTCACATTGCTGTCAGCCTATCCTTCCAGTTGAATTCTATAATATCCCTTTGTCTTCCAGGATGCTTTCAATACCCAAAACACCACCACTTGGGAAGGTACCTATTTTCAGAGCCGAAATGCGCAATATACCGTGCTCCATTGCCCTTCCTAGGTCCAGTTGAAAGGCCATGTGGATGATTTTTTGGCGGTTCCAGAGCTGATCGCATATGTACCAATCTCTCTCCTACCCTTCCTTCCTTCTTCCTCCTTCCCTCATGTCCCGATCGCTCTTCACACGTCTCGGTAGCGACCAACTACATTATACATAATCTAACTATATGTAGTGCTTGACTCCTTCCTACGGAAGGTGTAGATGGAAACTGTGATTATAGTGTAATCGTTGAGTGGTATAAGTGCGTTTAGTGGATTTTGGGGGTTATTGATGCTTGTCCCTTTGTTTGAACAGAGGGCGGGGGTGTGGCTTCAGTGTTACTGGCATTTTCCAAGCAGAAGTTTGATTTGATTCACTTGATCGATTGAGATTCTTGCTCTCTCGCCACCACTTCAAACTAATCTTAAGGTGAGAGGAGCCGAGCTTCAACTATTCCATTTTCTCCTTTCCATATCTTCATAACCATCAACGTAAATACACCCCCACAAAGCTCACCAGAAAAAGTCCAAATGGTATAACCCGCAAACGCCATGCCCTGTTCCCTGCCATATATACACTCACCCCTCGCCGCTTTCCTCGCCCCTTTTGCTATAAGTCCAGGCCCCCATCAATTATCTATGTTCTTATTACCCTTAAACATATCCCTCCTTCATATGCAGTCCCACCTATTCATTCGTCTTCTGCACTCAACATTTCTCATCTCCCGTCTCCCTATCCTCAAAAAGAATCAGCCCTCCCTCCTGTCTTCCCAAGACCCTGTCCTCCTCCCTCCAAAGCATTCTGGCATACTCCCGCACACAAAGCGCACCCACACCCTGCAGACAACAAGCAGCAACCACGCCTGCAGCAAGCGCAAGCTGGGCCAGACCCACAACTCTATAGCAGTCTTCCTCGTTCCATTTCCAGGTTATGCTTGTATCGAAAGGCTCTTGCTGGAATGCTGAAGTGGAGATTGAGGGCTTTTGGGGGGAGGGAGAAGGAGGGGTTTGAGCGGTGAAGATGAGGGGGGTGGCGTAGGATGGTACGGAAGAAGGGGTGCAGAATGTGGTGGAGAGCGGGTGCAGGAGGGAGAGAAGGAGGAGGCGGGGGACGGCGCAGAGGATGGTGTCGAGGAGGAGGTAGGTTGAGAAGAAAGATATGCTGAGGGCGTGTTGCTGTTTCTTGCATTAGCAAATCAACTCTTAAAAATAGATGTAGAGTAAACAAAGTGAGAAAGGAGCGAACATACTCTCAGTGCACCAATAAATCCAAATACACTCAGAATATTCGCAAAATGCAGATACACGCCAAAGTTCGAGGCTAGATGGTACGGATCATCTGGGAGTTGCGCGAAGAGTAAAGAGGAGAGGACGTTGGAGGTGAGGGTTGCGAGGGCTACTGTTAATGTAACAGTTCTATTTGTTTTTATCAGCACTCGTTCCACATTCACATGCAGCTTGACAACGGACCGTGATCTTGCCAGGCCCATGATAGAGTAAACTAATGTATTCTGTTCTATCTCTTCTTCTAGAAGGAAGAAAAAGAGACGAGCTTCGAGCTCTAGTTATGCAATGTGTTGATGATTGATCAGATATCCGGAGGTTCCGGCCGGGGCGGGCACTTAGTAACAAAGTTGTTTACTCGAACGTATGTACTTGACACGTCCGTGGATGATTAAAAACTGGATTGGATTGAGAGGTAGAAACAGGAAGCAATGAGGAAGATGGGAATAATTGTAATATAAAGAAAGAAAGCGGAATGATACGGAATGTACAATGAGCTGCGAGTAATGGGGGAGGGGGCAGGAAAGTGAAAACACCACATGATGACGTTCGGTCCTCAGACTTACTGGACCGCGTTGTACGGAGGTAAGCATGCCGCCCGAGAATGCCGAGCGACTAAGCCAGGGCAACCAATGGTGTTGCTGCTTTTCGGCTTGTTTTGCGGGGAACTGGTGCGATTTTTCTTTCGGACATAGGATATGGCATGGGTTGCTTGGTAAGCTAAGGAAATGGAGGGAGATCGGCAGCGAGTGAGGCTGAAAAGAGGCTTGCTCTTGCTGTACAGTAATAAGTTTAAGAGGGACATATCTCGGCTTGATTTCCGCCGTTGGGTGTGGGGAATCTGAGATCCGTTCTAGAGTTACTTCGTATTTACAACAATTCTTGCAATATCAATACGAAGTACGAAGTAATCATAATACGAAGTAATAATAATAATGCATGCATACGGAGTATTGCATCAACGAGAGAGCCCTCGCCGATGCATATGTTGATGTCCTTCGTACGGTACCACGCCAACACGTACAATGGCGTTCTGTGTACACAGCAAAGCAAGGTTGATGAATTCGCCCGTCACCTCTCGTCTCATCTCAGCCCCCGGGACCAGACAGGTGCAGGCACAGACACAGACACAGACACAGGCACAGGCACAGGTGCAAGCAAGCAAGCCCAGTTCACTGCACGCGGGAGTGGCGTATGTACCTAGGTATGGGTCAAGTCAAAAGCCATCCAGATGCAACTAGCGATGGCCTCTCTTCTCCAGAGTTGAGACGAATTGGCTTCCCCAGATGACCGTCCAAAGAGCCTGCATATAGTATCCACGCTACCCAAGTACAAAGAAACACGGTTGATTGCTCAAGGACAACCACGAGCCTTTTACCAAATCCTTGGTTCTTCTGCTTGGCTTTGCAATAGGCTACAACCCACGTGCTTTCCAATGGGCTCCGACGCACGTGGTTGAACAATGAACATCTGTCAGCTCATCCTTCTCGCTTTCATGTCGCTTCATCATCCTTTCAAATGGAAGGATTTTGAGCGTGGGAGGTAATAGACTTATGCCCAATTTTGTAGCTTTGGAGATTTGTTTGGCTAAGCTGGTGAAGTACCAAGCTTGAAACAGTTTCATGTCGATGAGCAGGGCCTGGGCTTTTAGAAACTCATCTCATGTAAAGGGGTAATACATTGCGGATGACTGCCGGTCTCTCTATGTCGTATTGGGTGGGCTACTCGTTGAATCAGGGTGAGGTGAGACTGATTTCTTCGTCTGGGCCTCAGCTGCTAAGAAGCAAAATACCTAGGTACCTATGCCTATGTACAAAATGAGGCCGAGACCGAGAACTGCTGATATTATATTACTCCAAGAAGAATGATAGCCTTCTTTTACGGTACCCCCTTCCTCTGATCTCTTGTGATCAATGCAACCTGGAAACCTGGAAACTGGTGATTTGTTGACTGGCTGGCCAGCGGTTATTCTCATCACAAAGAACTAATGACTTGTACCGCCTAATACCCAGATTGCATTGGCTAGCCCGACCACAAAGAGCCATGGCTGTATACTCGTGTTATCCAGCATTTCCCGTTCTATACGGCTAAAGTAAGCAAGTCCAAAGACAGATCTGGGATAGAGCATACGAGTAGAACGCGCATTGATATGCCTTCATACCGTTGCGTAGCTCTGACACACGCGCATCGTGACTGTGATTGTTACTATTATATTATTATCAAGGAGGAAGAGAAATCGACGACCTTGCACTCGACAAGAGAAAGTGAAAGTTGCCTTGCCTTGCCTTGCTCCTGCCGGCAGCACATGCAACCCCTGCCGGTCCCTTGTTTAGCGCGCTAGATTACATTAGTCGAGGGCCTTCACCTCACGTCTCCGTGTTAAAGTGGAAATCCAGTATTCAGACAAAGCAATTCTGCTTTGCAGCGCACTCCTTTGCCTCGATCTTCACCCACCGAGATCACTCAAGTATCCCACTCGGCTGTAGATACACCCAGCGGCCGCCGTTGTATGCCTCCCTCCATTGCAAACCGCTTCACACGCCTGTAGCCATTCGCCAGTGCTGCTAGACGGACGTCCATTCGTTTCTGAAGGAAGTGGAATCTCACCAGCCTCACCTTGACTTGCCTTTCAATCCTCCTCGTATCGTTCGCACACAAGGAAATCACCCAATTCTACGTCTGCGGCTCGACTTGCAATCGCGTGGTGACTGAGGCATCGCGTCAACTGCGCTTTCGCCCCGTCCCTCGAGACGCTACTTACACAACCACGATTCTAAGTTATCGTGAGAGATTGATGGATGGAGGGCCAGTCTCCGGCAGGTAATTCTCAATATCAATATCAGTCGGCACAGTGGTCGCGACTTGTGCGGCGGAATACACTTGCAGACACCTCGCCACCAAATCTTCCCCCAAGTCTCGCTCCCACATCTCAGCTTTCTCCGCACCTCGACTTGCTCCCCATCCTCCTCCCACAACAATCGTCCTATCACCAATTTCAGCTTGCTCAGTATAACAGACTCCTCACGTCAGGAAGAGCAACTCCACTTCCCCCTTTACTATCCGCGCAACATATACAGGCTGTGCCTGGATCACGCACCGGCTCAAGACCTAGCTCAAGGCCATCTTCAAGGCCGAGCTCAAGCAGCGGCAACACGGCAAAAAGCACAAAATTTCCGGCGAGGGGAGGTCATGGGAATAAAGAGTCACGAAGACCCAGTAAAGGCGAGCCCACGCTCGTGACCCAGAAGGAGTCTTCAGCCACCATGCCGGGGAAGATGCTGGACCTGTCAAACCAGCTGCCCAATCGACCTCTAATACAGCATCAAAATACAAATTTCTCTCAGCAATCGAGCTCCGTCCCCTCAACACCGCATCAACATGCGAGACAATTCTCTTTCGAGTCAAGAGAGCCTTCTCCCAATGCCACAAATAGTCACTCTCCGCGCTCTGCATACTCCGAATCTAATATTACCCTCCCTTCAAGAGCAATTTCGGGCGGTGGTCCCCGAGGAGGATGTCGGTACGAAACTGCTATGGCACATACAAAGCGACGAATACCTTACAGCATTGGAAGCGAACGATTAGAAAAGCTGAGCGCTTCCAGTATCAAGAGCAAGCTATCCCAAGATGAGGAGAGAACCCTTTCAACAGATATGAGAGAACTTTATGACCGGTTATTGCCCACCACAGACAGTGAGGATAGGAGGAAACAGCTGGTGCAGAAACTAGAGAAGCTGTTCAACGAGGAATGGCCTGGACATGATATACAAGTTCATGTCTTTGGTTCATCTGGCAATCTACTTTGTACAGATGAATCAGACGGTTAGTGAAATAGTTTACCCGATTGGAGAATTTGCTAAAGAATTATAGTGGATGTATGCATAACCACAAACTGGAAGGAGTTAGAGGGTGTTTGCGTCATTGCAGAGCTTTTAGCAAAGAGTGAGCACTATCTACTTCTCTGCGAGACAAAGCTAATTTTTCTCCAGATGGGATGGAAAAAGTCATCTGCGTTTCAACGGCTAAGGTACCCATTGTTAAGGTCTGGGATCCGGAAACGCGCCTTGCATGCGACATGAATGTCAACAATGTCGAAGCGCTGGAGAATACTCGAATGATTAAGACCTATGTGCAAATAGACCCTCGAGTACGACAACTAGCTATGATCATTAAACATTGGACAAAGAGAAGGATAGTGAATGATGCAGGTAGGCGAAAATAGGAGCTTTTCATACCTACAAACCTTTCTAACATCTAGCAGGCTTTGGGCTCACCATTAGCTCGTATACTTGGATATGCATGATCATCAACTTCCTTCAAAGTCGCAGTCCTCCCATTCTTCCCGCTCTTCATCAACGCCCCCACCTGAAACTACCTGTTCAAGCTGGACAAGGAAGCGAGTTTGCGGACGACTTAGATGCGCTGCAAGGGTTTGGTCAAAAGAACAAAGAGACAGTAGGGGAACTTTTGTTCCAATTTTTCCGATTTTATGGTCACGAGTTTGACTACGACAAGCACGTAGTTTCGGTCAGGAATGGAAAACAGATATCCAAGGTCGAGAAGAAGTGGCATTTGGGAAACAACAATATGCTCTGTGTCGAGGAGCCATTCAAAGTGGTTCGTAATTTAGGGAACACAGCAGACGATACCTCATTTCGAGGGCTGCATTTAGAGATCAGACGTGCGTTCGATTTAATCTCACAAGCAAAGCTTGAAGAATGTTGCGAGCAGTATCAATATCCCAAGGAGGAAGAACGAATATGGGAGAAACCAGCGCCGAAGCCAAAACCTATCTTACGCAGTACTTCGCAATCGAATCGCGGTGGGAGAGGCGCTCATCGTGGTAATCGTCATACCAACCGGAATGGCAATAACAATCGAAGATCGTCAAGCAGCACATTCGACAGCTCTTCTTCGTATAATGGTGGCCTTCCACCAAATATGACGGCGCAAGATGTGTGGCTTCAGCGACAAGCTCAGGCTCAATTACACAACGACTTGTACACAACTTATTCGGTCTTGCAAGCGCAGGAGAATAGCCTGCGGATGCAATTATATAACCAATCTCAAGGCTATATGCAGGCGCAGCAAAGCCCAGGGTATTCGCAGTCGCAGCCAGGTCAAAGTAGTACTGGAGGAATCAAATACCAAACTGCGGATCGGAATCGAACGAGCTCGTTTGACCAGGCGCCGCAGTCAGCCCCGATGCGTAATGAGATGTTCTTTTACCCTATGCCATACCCAGGTTCACCAATGTATGGCTATCAGAGTCCAAATACGAACCCTTCCTCGCCATCACTCACCGCCGCCGTACCGGAATTAAGGCGAAGTATGCACAGATCAAGCATCACAAATGGTTCCGGTGCAGCAGGGCAATCCTCAAGCTCAATGCGGTCACATTCACAGCCTGCTGCTCGTTCCACCCCCTCTCAACTATCAGTTCCGGGGTTGCCCAGTTCTGGACTTGGTATTTACCAAACGTTACGGCAGGCAAATGGAGCTCCTATCCCCAGTTTTATTGCCGACGAAAATTCCGAGGCGGGCTTCGAGTCAACAACAGCATCTATTTCGACCAGCCCCCCTGAGGATAATACGCCAAAGCAGTATGTCGGCTACTATGTGAATGAACCCGCTCCAAGTTCAAGACGAAGGGAACCTAACATAATGGCTATCCCTTCCTTTGGCGATCTCTACCAGAGTCGGCGTAGGTTATCGACAGATCGGCTACCACAGTCGATTTTAGACCGAATGAAGCGGCCTTCTCGATCTCCGTCACCACTAGGCCATGACCGGTCGTTTTCTACTGGTGCTCATTCGGCCCCCCTCTCTGCTGTTCCCTCGCAACAAAGTGTGTCGAGCTCCAACCTCCGTGCACTGAACCAGGCCCCATTGGTAGTGAATGGAACCAATGTGCCGGCACCCGTGTCAATTCCAAATTGGCAAGCTTCTGTTAGTGTTAATTCGAGGGCTGTAGAAGGGAGTGATACCCCAATTGGGTCAATGGACTCGATGTCCCAGGCGTCGGTGAGCGATATTTCAGGTGATCAAGATCACTCCGGCCAGGTTACACCCAAAGAATATCGATCCGAGGGCAGAGTCGAACCTCCTATGGTTGTGAATGGGTCTAATCCACAAATATACGATGTCTCTTCAACGAACCCAGGTCCCGTTCCTCCTGCAATCAATATACCAAGCGGCTTGACTGCTGCAGATCTTTTCAACCATTCTCGACTTTCTCCAAACTCTCGAAATCGATTAGCTCGACAAAATGGTGGCATGTCTCCCCTCGACATTGGTGCAAGCCAATTTGAGTTGCCTCGCGATGAAACGTCACACCTTTCCCCCGTTTTCGAAACCCAAACTCCATCGCCAACTGCGAGTCGAAAGTTTGAACCTTTAATTGACCTAAGGGCAAATGGGCACCCTGCGAGGGCTTCGGCGGACAGAAATGATCTTCTGAAATCTGCACAGAACCTCAGCGTTGCTCATGGTAGCCAAAGCAGAACCCCCACTGCGGCTCAGAATGGGCATACAAGAGGTGCTAAGAGCGAAGGTAGTGGGCCAGGTACTTGGCAAAAGGCCCCAAACTCGAAGGGCAAGAAAAAGGGATCTTCTGCAGACAATAGGGGTACTGCGAATGGCCAAGCTCAGGTTGAGAGATTCCCAAAAGACGACTCGGAGCGAAAGGGTGGTTAGATACCGGATCATCTCCAATGCGAACTGAACGAAGGCTGCAGATTCTTAGGAATACCTGTAGCCATGCGACACCTCTCGTGCCGAGTTTCTCAAATGAACTTGCGCGATGGGTTTGTGCCAGCCTCCCGTCAATTTGGTTTCCTTTGCATCTATGCCTTTGATTCCATCTGATGTGCCTAATCAGCATGTTCCTAAGGATTTTCATGACTTGTACAGATGGCAGGGCAGTGATTGCTCTGGTTTTCACAATGGCATCGGCGTGTTTTATGGCGACAATTTCTGATTCGAAAAAAGCTCTGATGAACAATGAACTATGAACAGCCACTCATCCATGGCAACGAAGCCGATGGAAAATCTACGTCTCGAGAAAGATGAATCTTTTTGTTTGTGTGTAAATTGATGCATTTGCGAGCGGGTACCGGGGCCAGGGTTTGTGTTGGTTTTTTTCTTGGACTTCATTCTCTTTTGTGTTTTCTCCTTAGCAGGTCTGGGATTGGCATGGCTGGCATGGCATTTCCCCCATCATTGCATACTGCATATACGATCTTCATCTGATGAATACAAGGGGTGGAATGAATACGAGAAAATAAAGGGTGTTTGGCTGGGCGGGCATGGCATCCTTTGATTGTATGTTTATAACAATATTTCGGGGTTTTTCTTTACGAGTGAGATGAGATGAGTAGGGAAGTGATACCCTACGTAACGGCGGAGCTGTCGATATGAGTGAAGCAAAGCGTATAGCAGCGGATGATAAATAAAAGGAAAATTTAAAATGTTCAAAATGTGTATGAGAAGTCGAGAAGATGTAAATTCATGCCAAGCATGAATTAGTGCAAGATTCATGTCGGCTCCTCCAGCGCCTTGGTTCGATCTTCAACATAAAATGTCAACATTAGCATAACGGGAGGCACAAGATTCTTTCAAAGCAGCCCGATACTCTTCCCTTCGCCATGCTACTTCGACCATTCGTGCCTCATCCGCACGCAATCCCTTCAACTGGCACCCAGCCCCTCGGCTTTCCCCTACGTCCCTATCAACTCCGCGTCACGTCTTCCCCTTTTCTATCCTAAAAAGCCGCCACATCCCCCCCTTTTCTCCTCGATTGTCCTGCCATATCCTTAATTCAGGCTTTGAATATGATATATATATAACACTTAGTGTGCGGAAGTACTCATGCTCGTACACTAGCGTTTTTTGACTGGGAAGGTGGGTGGGTGCGGCATTTTGTTCGAGGTGTCGCGTTTATGCAACGCAAGGCTTGACTTTTAAGCCTTCTTGCATGTGGAATGTTGGTAGGGGAGATGTTGGTATAAGGTTCTATTTTAGTTTTTAGACCTTTGGACTTTGATAGAGCTGGCGGGTTGGAATTTGGTATTGTGGTTTTAGTTGTGGTTTTGAAGGGATTAAGTGAAGTGAAGTAACGAGAGGAAATTTAAAATTGCAAGTTCGGTGCAGTGAGGTAGGTACAAGCAGAGTCTAGAGTGAAGATGGTTTGGGATAAGTAAAGAAATATAAAGACTCATATCGCAGATATAAAATTGTGGGCAGTGTACGTGAGATATACTATACCAGGACCTCTTCACTAGTAGTCTTCAAACAAGTAAACGATTGCGCAACCAGCACAGAATTTCACGTGAAGCTGATGTTACAATTTCGAAGTCAGCGCTGTGATTAGATACTACTTTATGCATGCTATAGATATAGATATGAAGGAAAGAGTCAAGACAAGCTTCGAGCACTCAGGAGAGGCGAAGAAATCTGATGCTAGATCATATCATGTGACTCACCACCCCCTGAATTCAGGGGTCCACACACCAGTCGCGACACTGTTCCGTTTCAAGCTCGCAAGAGAAGCGTGAGCGCGTCGCCCTCAAAAGACCTGGTACTCTAAAGTAAGTTGTATCCTGCTCTTGCATCCTGATTTTTTGCTCTTTTGCCTTTATGCTTTTGATTTTCTGCTGCAATACATGTTAAAGTGAAAATGTTCTCTAAACTCACTGCAAAGATAGCTCTCCGCAAAGCTGGCATCCCCTCCAACGCCCTTTCCTTCCCCGAGTCGAAACCAGCCTCAAAAGATCCAGATGCGCCAGCTCCATTCGCAAATCCATTCGCGAATCTTTCTGTTCCTAAATCGTGGCAATCTTGGGCAACTCCTCCACCGCCGCCAATTGAGCTCCGTGCCGCGCCGGTGATTGGATCAAATGCACCTTCATCTGCCAAACTCCGACTGCCAGTTGCAGATGGCAGACCTGCGGTTGTGGTATTCTTGAGGCATTGTGGATGTCCTTGTATGCTACTTGCCTTCATTGCTATGTTACGACAATGCTAATTGGTCAATAGTTGCAGAGAAAACCTTCCTCGAAGCTCGTCGCCTTGCAAACAAATACCCGCGACTAAACTTCATCGCAGTCTCGCACAGCTCTCGGAAAGCAACCGATAAATGGATCACATCCATCGGAGGAGCGTGGGCGGTCACCGTTGTGGTCGATGAGGAGAGGGAGGTGTATGCGAGCTGGGGCCTCGGCGTTAGCACGACGTACCATCTGCTGAATCCGTGGACCCAGGTGGCCATGCATAAATTGGGGAAGGAGGAGGGGATATGGGCGAGGGAAGTTGATCCTAGTGGGAATAGGTGGCAGGTTGGAGGAGGATGGGCCATGGATGAGGTTGGGATTGTGAGATGGGGTGCTGCTTCCAAGACGGCGGATGATATGCCGAATTTGGTGGAGGCTTGTGAGACTTTAGGTGCGTTTTGATCATGTAAGTTCCCCTGTGATATTGAGCATTTCAAATTGGAACACAGATTCTGTATCTGGTGTATGTGAAGATTGTGTCAGGATAGGTGATGATACACATATTATTTAATACTTGGTTGTTTTCGCACAGTTCAAAATGACCCTGCCCTGGATTTGTTTCGTGACAGCGAGTATTCGCCGGTCTCCCATAAACACTTCTTCACTGCAGGGCTGGACATCAGGTAAAAATACTTGGTGCAGAACTACCTAGGGCTAGGTAGATCTTGTGGGGAGCATTGTGGCCTGGGCAACTTTCCTGGATTGATGCTGCTTGGCGCTCATGCTGTCTGTCTGTATTTGCATTTTCCCGATCTCAACTTACCCAATCTTCATGCTTGAGATCGATGCTCAATTTAGGTCTGGTACTCAATTTCTATTGAAAGATAGCAATTGCTTGTGTATCTGCGGCTGTCCTTTTCCCCCACAATAGATTTACTATGCCTTGGAAGTTTCAACCCTAGTGAGAAGTGTTTTCCTTGACTTTCAATGTCTCAACGCCATTTACAGACAGGGTTCGCGTGCGTACAATAGATTACATGGCTATTTATGGTTCTGTTGGTATACGATCCAGGACAGAGTTGCCTCTAGAGGATCTTAATGAGTGGAAATAATATACTATTTGATGCTATAAAATGATTATCCAGATCTTATGGCCAAGTCTTGTTGGGATTTCCAAATGCCACTTTACGCCCCGCTTCGCTTTCTGAGACATCCTCAGTCCAAGAGATACAATACAATCTTAGAACCGCGCCTCTTACTTCCAAATTGGGAGCCTTACTGATTCTAGAACATTGAAGCAGGCACATTTTCGCTCCTTCCTAGATACAAAGATCATGTGTAACACTCAAGCAGGCAGGGGTCACAGCTGAATGTGTTTGGCGAGCACCGCTTTACAAATGCCAGTTCGATTGGTCAACCGGATTCGAAGCAAGAGAAATTGATGGGACTAGATGCATGTCAGCTTACCTTTCTTTTTCGTTGCTCCTTGTGCATCTGCATTCGTTGAGTGTGCCTAGGAAACAGCTTATTCATGAGGCTCACGAGGATCGCTGAAGGAACCACTCACCCGTTGCCCGAGGTCTCAGATAGTGTCCACATGGTTTGCCATACCATTACAGGTCACCTTCAAGTTTTGGAGCCATCGTAAGTATGCAACGAAAACCATGTCCGGGCAAAGACTAGGTGTGTCCCAAGCCTCGGCTCCAACCCACTTCGATCACCAAGTCCATACCACTATTTGGAAACTCTGGGATACCGAGCAGCCATCGATATCATTCGAGGATAGTGAAGGTGGTGCCTCTCTTGCCGTGCGTTTGTTTTCCCTTCGTTTCGCGAATTCTGATAGGAAGTCATAGAGCTCTGACACCATATCATCGGTAATATAGTCAAATAGCTACCATACAAAGACCCCGAAAGCCTACTCCCCAGATGCTATAGGTGCTTAGGTGCTAATAATGAACAGCTGTGTCACTAGTGATTAGATGATAATTTGATCAAGTCTGATATATTTCGCAACATCCAAAAGCTCGTCCAAGTGTAGGGAAGATAAGGAATGCGGGTTTCTTATGGTCGATGCCTGAAGCCTCACGCATAAATGTAAGCCAATGGCCTGCTGGGTCACTTAATCTACTTTTGAACAGTGGAGGATTTCTAGATGATTAGGCTACAAATCAAGTTCCAATCACCGGTGAGTTTTAACAAAGGGCTTATCGTAACTTTGAGGTATAGAATTTAGAAGGTGGACTGAGCTATATAAAGAAAATTGGGTAGATAAGAACGCAGCAATAATGCTTCCTCCACTGTAGATAGGCTGTGATTAGAGTTATAGCGTTCTTCTAGATTTCGCTTGGTTAAGGGGGGCAGATGAAAAAGCAGCGGAACAACAACAAGCAAATACAAAGATGATGCTATAAAGATAGAATAGTTGCTCTTGTAGTTTATGATGAAGTGCTATTCCTACCCTGTAATATACGTCTTTAAGATTCCAACTCAAGAATGTTTCTATGTAATCTTTTCCCCGTTTACACGACATTACTATTCTCTCTTTAAGCAAGGGGATTTGACTATTTCTCGATGGGAATTGGGTATCCAAGAAATTGTACATTGAAAGTTTTTACAGAGGGGGAGGAAAAACCCTGCATATGCATAGATTGGTTATCGAGTTGGCATCACAGCGCGGAATGGACTCGGAGAAGCTACGGGCAAGAGAGGAAGGATTCGAGGTGCATGTTTAGGAATTTGGGAAGGGGTGATGTTCACATAATAGCTCAAGGTAACGAAAGCGCGAATCTAAACATGAACGCCAATGGTTGATATGAATGTATCGAGTATCAAGAGCGGATTAAGATTCGCCCAAGCAAAAAGCCTCGCTTTTCCTGGATGGTGCAAAAACAGTAAGAAGCCTTAAACCTATGTTTCCGAAGTACGCCGACTCTTAGCCATCCTAAGCCCATGATCATACAAATTCGTTCCTACCAGGCTACCAGCCGCTTTACTGCTGCATAGCCCTACTTTGCACATCAAAGATCTCATTTCTCCATCCTTGAGCACTCGCATTATCATCAACGACCTCCCCAGCTCTCCTCGCCTCCTCGTCCCATAATTTAACCACACTGCCCGGCGCATACTTCCCCGCAAATATGTTCCCCCTCGTGTCCGCACCTCCTCGGACACCCACGGCAGAGTACACATCGGGATCTTCCTCCGGCGTTAATCTTGTCATAACCGCTTTGACAAACGTTCTCAGATCATTCGGATCAGAGATTCTCGTAGCGCGCAGTCTCTCTCGTGCAAATACTAACTCGCGGTTCGCGGCATGGAAGAAATCGCCAATAGCAGTAGCTAATTGGCGCTCAAGCACTTTGCGCAGAATAGGGCGCAAAAGCGGTTTCAACAACCAGCCTAGAAATGTGAATTTGCTTTTCCTAAGCTTATAACTCAGATGATGAATCTTGACTCTCACGTTCCGCAAAGTCAAGACTTTCTCCAATCTTTCTTTTCCTACTTCGATATCCATTTCAATATCAATACCCCTATCATCGAGTTCGAAAGATGCAATTCCTTCATCTGCAAGACGCAACAGGCCTTTATGGGCTCGGAGCCAGAATCCCACTTCATCGGCACGGATTGACAGACCTTGGACTTTGACTGTAACGAGGGAGGCGACGGTGGAGACGGTGCGGAAGCGGCGTTTGTGGATTGTTAGGTCGTTGTATGTTTCTACCTTGAGTCTGAAGGGTAGAAAGGAAGTGTTGTTTATAGTTCGTCCGGGCTCGAGGATCAGATTCTCGAGCAGGAGGTCAATTTCGGGGACTGCCACTTCGAGGCGGGGGATTGGAATGTATTGAATTGCTGAGATGAGGAGCGGGATGAAGACGGTGTAGGTGTCAGTGAAGAGCTCGGTGTTTGACTCGGTGTTGGCGGGGTTGAGGATGTTCCAGATTTGAAGGGAAGTTTGACCGAGCTTGGAGACGTCGGTGTCATTCAAGACCGAGTCTAGGGTTTTGCGAGTTTGGGCGATGAGGGCATCGATATCTTTGCGGAGAGGAGATTCGGTGCCTACTTCTTTGGACTTTTCTTTGATTTCTTCAAGCTTGTTTTCAGCAGATTCGAAGAAATCGGGGTCGGTGAGCATCTTTTGGATGGAAGATGCTACTTCGTTCATCATGGATTCAAATTCGGGGTCCTTTTGAGAGTGCTCCATGACTTTGTTGAAGCGTGTCTCGAGTTCTTCCCATTCTTTTCTGTCTCCGAATGAGCTTAGTAGTGACCATCCGTTTTTTATTGAACGGTCAAGTTCTTCATTCGTGTCCACATCGTCTTGAACTGTGCTTATGGTGTTATCCACAGCACGTGAGTATACTTTCGCATATCTCTGAATCAGAAGTCCAATGGTAGAGACAGAATCCGAATAATCGTTCCTCTTGCGAAGCTTCGTTACGGCCGCTTTCAGGCGGTAGATCAAAGTGTCTTTTTGGTCTCCGGTAACATTCTCCTTCAAACTAGCGCCTGCCTCCTTTCCAGTCTTCTTGACGCCATTCGTAACTACGTCCGCGATTTCCGCTGTATCGGCCTTCAGATCCTCATTCGTAGGTGGTGGGCCTTGCTCGCTTCCCGGATTCTTGACAGCTTCACTGTCTTCTGCAGATGGCTCGATCTTCTTGGCTGCATCTTCTGCAACGTTGGAGATGGTGTTGGCGGTGTCTGCAAAGACTTGTCTTCCAATAGTATTCAGATCAGACAAGAATATACGGAAATCAGAATTCGTCAAAAGCAGACTGCCGACTGTTCTGATGCTCTCATAGGCTATAATATGATTAGAGATAATCGAAAACGAATATCAGATGACGTACCAGCTGAAGCATCCGCCTTTGATCTCGTGGATGTGGCAGTCTTGACAAGATCACCAGTATCGATTTGAAGTCTTGCATGGATTATATACCAGACGAAATCTTGGATCTGATCTCCATCATTCTTGTTCCTCAGAAGCTCGATAAATTGCGAGACCCATTGCTTCATATACTTGATAAGTTTCCGTCCGCTCTCACTCAAGCCTGGCGTCTCGGGATTCAAGACATCAGAGGCCAAGAGGGTTCTCAGGTTGATGATTACTTGTTCTGTGGACGGCATAAAACCTTTGGACAAAGCTCGTAGCATCTGGTAGGAGTGCATCTTCTGGTGAGCTGCGCGTTGGAGGGAAGTGTCGTCTGCATACTGGGGGAGGAGTGGCTCAGTGTCGCCATTTCTGGAGGTCTTCCTGGATCCAAAGCACGAAGACATTTTGATATGAAGCGTGTTGTTCTAAATGTTTTGTGTCGTATAAGTGTAAAAGACTGCCTACCTACCTATTAGGGAAAGGCTGTTTTTATGTATGGGATGGGATTTTCAAAAGTCGATGACGGATGAGTGATGAGTGGAGTAGTACTGTAGGTAACCTTAAGCAGGACGATCTCTTACCCCACCAAATGGTATTGGGTGTGATGGACCATGGATTGATTGATTGATTGAAGACCAATTGATAGATGGGACGGAAGTCTAGATCTTGGCATCTCTGTGTCCAGTGTCCAATGTCCAGTACAAGTGTGTACTTGTACTTCAAGCTCGAAGCTGTTCCCTGCTTCAAGAAGGGAACACCAGGAGCTTGGGCCGCCTATCCCCGCCCCGCCTACTAAATCGCTACGTCATGTCAGGGGTCTTGGCTTAGCTTAGCTTGGCAAGAACGAAGCAAACGCGAAGTTTAGAACTAGTGGTATCGGCACGTGATCAGCGATAAGCCCAGAAATCAAGTCAACATCAACCTCAGCTTTTTAATGCGGCGTGAGTCAACGACAGAAAGATTCCATGTGTCGGGCAACGCTTAAAAATAAAGACTGTAGAAGTGGTACTGTTTGGAGCTATTAATCAGGACCTGCTTTTCATTCAACAAAATTTGATACCTCCCTCTTAACACGCCACCGTTTGTTTCTCCCTCCACCTACCCCGCCGCGCCTCCGCCTCCGCCTCTATCGAAGCAATGGATCAACGGAAAGAGGAAGTTACTCGGAGGCCTCTATACGGTAAATTCACTCTTCTACTGCTATTCCTACCCCTCTCACTAACATTGCTACAGTCTACGACCTACCAGCAGACATCCTTTCCACTTTGACACCCAAAGAAGACGCCGAACCCGAACAAGACAGCACCCCACCTCTTACCGATACACCCACTACTGAAGAAAGAGCGGAAAGTGTTGCAGGTTCCAATGCATGTTCACTATGCGGCATGAAATTTCACACAGTGGAAGACCAGAGGGGTCATGTCAGATCCGATCTACATGGATACAATCTAAAACAACGGATACGGGGAGCAAGCCCAGTCTCGGAAAATGACTTTGAGAAGCTAGTAGGAGGTATGGATTTATCCGAGTATCAAGTGCCTAGGCTAATGATATCAAGACCTGAACGAGAGTCTATCAGGTTCGGACTCTTCAGACTCAGAAGATGATGAAGCAGGCGAACCGCGAAAAGATACTACATTAAGTGCCTTGCTGAAAAGGCAAGCGGCCATCTCATCACAAGATAACGAAGAGGATGATTTTACACCCAAAAAGAAGAAGCGTGGGTCAGGGAAAGCGCCTTTGCTCTGGTTTACGACTCCTACGCTGCCGGAAAATACATATTTGGGCATATATCGGGCAATATTCACGAATACAGAGCAAGGGAATGAGGCCTCGATCCTTGATACCATTCAGAAGAAACAACTTACTCCAAAGCCCCAACAGAAGATCGCAATAGACTCGAGTAATGGCGTCCCGTTGCCAGAAGCATACAGTGGACCACATATCTTTCTATGCATGATTGGCGGTGGTCATTTTGCGGCTATGGTAGTTTCCTTAACACCAAAACAAACGAAATCGTCAGCAAGTGGACCCTTATCTCGTGAAGCAACAGTACTAGCACACAAGACATTCCACCGCTACACAACCCGTCGAAAGCAAGGAGGAGCCCAATCAGCAAACGACTCAGCGAAAGGAGCCGCTCATTCAGCAGGATCAAGTCTACGAAGATACAACGAGCAGGCCCTCACTGATGAAGTCCGATTACTACTTCAAGAGTGGAAAGGCATGATCGATACCTCAGAATTAATATTCATTCGAGCCACTGGAAACACCAACAGACGAACCCTCTTCGGCCCCTACGACTCCCAAGTCCTCCGACAAAACGACCCCCGAATTCGCGGCTTCCCATTCAGCACACGCCGTGCAACCCAAAACGAACTCATGCGATCTTATGTCGAACTGACGCGTGTCAAAGTCATCTCAGTCGATCTAGAAGCCATAGCAGCCGCCCAACTCGCAGCTTCAGAATCTGCCAAGGAATCTGCCGCACAAAAAGCCGCGAAACAGTCTACTACTACAGCGCCTAAGAGAAGCGAAGAGGAAGAAACAGCCTTACTCCACACCTCACAAATACAAGCCCTAATCCGCCGCTCCAAACTCCCCGCTCTCCTCTCCTACCTAAAATCAAACTCCCTCTCCCCTAACTTCCTCTTCCAACCACACGAGCAGAACCATCACGCACCCGACCCTCTACACTTGTCCGCATCACAAAACTCCGCTCCGCTAGTAACAGGACTGCTGGTCAAAGGCGGCGCCGATCCTACGGTGCTAAATGGGGATGGGAAAACGGCGTTCGAGTTAGCGGGTGATAGAGCCACGAGAGACGCCTTTCGAGTATCGCGTTCCGAACTAGGCGAATCGGCCTGGGATTGGGAAGCGGCCCGTATCCCAGCCGCTCTTTCCAAGCTAGAAGCCGACACGCGTGCTGCTACGGAGAGGAAAGAGGAAGCTGCCAAAGAGACCGAGAGGAGGAAGGCGGAGACAGAACGCTTGAAGGAAGAGGGGCCGAAGGTGGTGGACGGGCCGATTGGCAAGGGCCAGGGAAGGGGAAGGATGATTGCGCTGGCTAAGACGGCACAGGAGAAGAGGGAGGAAGAAGCTAGGGGGTTGACGCCCGAACAGAGGATGAGGCTAGAGAGGGAGCGGAGAGCTAGAGCTGCCGAGGAGAGGATGAAGGGCCGGGGATGAGAATGTCCTATGCAGTCGATTATTCAAAAACAAAATGTGAATTCCGGAATTGGATATCCGGTCCGGAATCTCTCCCACGATGATATCTAAACTGTTGTCCATGCGCATCCCAGATATGGGAAAGTTAATACAGTATTCAGCACAAGGTGATTCAAAACACTTTCACCAGATGCGCCGGTTCGGATCCTCATTTACCCTACCCTACGCTACAGTATCCCATAATACAATCCACACCCACAACCGCACCCCACCAAGTGAATAATCCAAACCCCATCGGTCAGAAAGTTTTACGGATTTTCAATCAACTAAAAGCGTAACGTTTTCGCTGCATACAGTAGGAAACCGGGGACAAGTTATATACTACATACCACATCTTCACAGCTCTAAATCTTAATTGTCCTAGCCTCTAGGTGCTGGTTGTTCTATCTATTCGGCCGCACGGTCCAAATGCTTATATTGCTTACTAGTACACATGTATTATTGCTCGCTGCTACTACCATGCTCGGTGCCATAGACGCAACGAAACTCGAGAGATATGCTATGTGGGAAGCGGTAGACGCCTGATCTGCTGTAGCCGCTGGAACGGAGTTCGTGCTTGTGATTGTGGGCTGGATGAGGCTTGCCGTGAGACTGGCGTCGAGATATATATTTTTAAAGGGTCATCGCCTCTTGTACCTGTGGAGTGCGTGTTGCGTTATCACCAGCGTCCGGCATCGTCTCTCCTACTGTCAAAGCAACATTCGCAGCTACTGGTGCAATGCTTGTCGTAGAAACGGTAGTCGAAGCGCTTTGTGGGATATCAATGGTGCTGGGGATCTGCTCTATGGCAGTAAAAAGAGCTGCCTCGCTCTCCATATCGTCTGCTCGTGTACTAGTAGACCCAAGCGTAGCCAGCGACGGAGAGATGTCCTGCATGTACATGTAGCACGATGTTGTGTTGTCGAAAGACCAAGTGAACCTTGGAACCAAAGTCCCGTCACAACCCGTTGTTGCCACGCTGTATGCATTTGAATCGGTTTCTGGAGCTGGGTTTTCGGGATGGAGAATTTTGGTCATGAGTGTTGATGTTGATGTTGATGTTGATGTTGCCGTCGTGGCCGACCGGGCTAAGAGTGAAGCTTTTGTAGAAATGTGATGGGTTTGCGTGATTATCAGTGAGGCATAGCTGAGTAGAGCTGTGGGCAGCATAGTTAGGATCCAGGGCTTCATCGTTGCGAGGATCGAATGGCTTGGTCGTTGGCTGTGAAGGTGGGGTAGTTTGTGGGAAAGAGAAGGGGATTATATGCCAAAGATTATATATGTCTGGTATATATATATATGAGAAATCGAGGCTGGCAAGTTGGGCGTAGGGTTCAACAGAGCCTTGGGCATCCAGGTCCCAATTGCAAGCCAAGACTGGGGTTAAGGCTGGTTAAAATGTTTTATATGATTAGCAACTTTCCTCCTATCGAAAAGCAGTGTCTTCTAAACCCCGTGCTTCTTTGATACAATTTCAATGGGGGCGATCGAGATTCGAGAAGTACTGCAGACTTTACTATAAACCGGATCCGACCCACCAAGCTAGAAAACCAAAGGGACGAAAATAGCCTGCCTGCTTTTCTTCTACTTTCTTTTCTTTTCTGAGAATGCCGAAAAGAACCACGGAAGTCCTCACTCGAGGCGGCTGGCTGAAGCTGAACTTTTGGTGGCTTGAATTATTGTATACGACGAGTAGCTCTCGTGGAAGCTTGTACAACTTTGAATCTGTTGACTGTCCAATGTAAAGTGACCTTCTAAACGCCAAAGACACAATAGCCAACTCAGCTTCCGGCTAAAGGCCGAAAGGTTACCACTGCCTCCGCGGATATATCTATGAGTAAATACTATACCGGATCTTCTGCAACAAGCTCTTTTATGTGGTGTGATATGAGACAGTATTCATATTCAAATTCTTTCTTGTCTCATATCTAACCCAGAATATATTGCGTCAACAGAAGTCTCTAGCTGCAATGATTCAGGGGGAGATTTCCACGGCGCTCCTCTCTCATGATGTTTCTGAGGAGCCTAGTCATGATGATCAACGGACTACGACAAGCTCGAACAGGCACACGGTAAGCACTGAGTCTTGCCCTTTAATTCCTTGCAAGAGTTGTTCAACACCGTCCATGTTCAAGGAAGGTAGCGATAAGTCTCAACTTCATGCGCTGCTTGGTCCTATTGAACGCTCCTACCACTTTTGAGTAACCGACTGGTGGCTTTTGGAACTAGCGTCTCTGCTTGTAGCCTTTTCAACTCTGGGATGTATTTTCATAATTCTCGTTCGTTACTATAATAGCGAACGTCCTAATTGGGCATGGGGGATCACTCTTAACTCACTCCTGTCGGTGTTGTCACAGATCAGCAGCGTTGGATTGATGACGACACTTGTCGGTATCTTGAGCCAGCAGAAATGGTTGTGGTTTAGAAAAACGGGGAATTCGTTGAAGGACTTTGCGGACTTTGACCAGGCGAGTAGAGGACCTTGGAGGAGTCTCCTACTCTTGTGTAACTCTTCCAGGTTCATGTATGTGGCAGATACGAAAATATTCTCGTGACATTTGCTCACACCAACTAGGCACGTCGGATCATTCGGCGCTGTGGCTGTAATCGTCCTGCAAGCTTTCCAACCATTCATTCAACAAAGCGATGCTATCGAAGTGCTCGTCGAAACGCTACTTTTCGAGCCATATGACCAGGAAGCTATGGCGAGCTTCCTTAATGGCTTCATAATAAGTATTACGAATGCGTAAGTTAAGCTTCCCTCACTACCCGAAGTCCCATCTAACACATAGATGCTACCCAGTCTGAAGAAAGGCGGCTCAGGCGACGACTTCAACAGAACTATAACAGGGACAGTTGTTATTCCAGTCACACACGTATCGGTTAACTGGCCCTGGCTCACGCCGCCAGCACTTCTGGTCTTGCTCACGTGTGTGTGTCTCCTCATGACCATGCATCAGAACAAGCGCAGCGGCTATGAAGTGTGAAAGTCTTCGAGCATAGTTGCCCTTCAAGCTTTGGGCATGGACCCGAGACAGGAAATGTGTGGGTTGAAAAAGATCTCTGACTTGGATGGGCGGGCAGAACAGATGCATGTTCGCTTGGAGAGGGAGGAATCGAGGTGGGTTTTGAAGTAAAAGAACTTGGAATATAATTGTGATTGATTAGCAGTAGAAGACATAAATTCACCAAGTACATGAGTTATGGATTTGAATTTCCATGGCCAACAATTCAAGAGCCGTGCCAATTGTATGAGTGTTGAGCACGTGACCATGCCGAAATTTCAAACTTGAGGACTTGAGGACCTGAAGACTCAAGACAGGTATCTTGTAGAGTAATATAGTAATAGTAATATCGAATTGTATGATTTGTCCAACGTAAACAAGTTGAAAGTATACCAGTAATTGCACAGTCCGTAAATTACAGTCTGTAACCTTTTGCTCAATTCCAGACAAACAGAGAAAGAAAACAGGACAACTGAGTACAAGTACAGCCTGTACCTTACCTAGGTTTGTACCAAAAGAACCTTAAGTAAGTCAAGCAGTATAATGTTAACGTTATGAGATGAGGTAACGTTATACCGTGTTACTTCCAGCCACACTGTGGTTTCCGAATGAGTCAGACTTGACCTTGACCGTGGCACGATTGTCCACTTTCTGCCTCTGGTCTCCGAGGGTGTTGGTGGGCAGAGGTTATATCTTGCTCGCTCTCCCCTCATGAGAAAGGGAGTCACCATTGAGCAATCATAAGACATGTTACCAATTAAACTGCATCACTCAAGGATTGGCAACGCGTGATGGACTCCGAGGGGACTGCGAGGAACATGGATCTAAGGCTGTCATCTGTAGAGAACTAAACCCTTTCAGTCCCGGCGAGGAGCAAAACTAATGCGGGCGCACTTTCCCTTTCTGACTCGCCGGGAGGCACTGCGCCATGGACTGCAATTGAGGGTTAGATTATTAGATCCTCTTCCCCAGGCATCTGTGTCGTCTCCGCAAGATTCATTCATTCATCCATCCTTTCACTCAAAATATTTCTCCCAAAGAACTCATCGCCGTCGTTGTTCGAAGACGACGCCTGAGTCAATCGGTCGAGAATAATCATCTGATCTGATCTACTGTTTTACCCCTCCACAATTCATAATAACACCACTCAAACCGATAAGGCTACCTACCACCAGCAATCGCAATGGCCTCCACCTCCACTAACCCTTTCACCTCCTTCACCATCACCCAGCCTTTCTTGGGCGCTCCTCTCAATTTCGTTCCTGCTCTTGGTTCTCAAGAGCTTGAGCAATTGGTCGATGCCTACGTTCTGGGCAATGCCTCCAAGCAGGAGTAAGTCGGCTGCCATTCCATTGATTTTCAGCTTCAAAGTCCGTGAAACTCCAATGACCCTCGGCGTCTGTACTATTTATCATACTACGAGCAAGTTGCTAATCCGAATTCTTCTCTAGCAAGCTGTCCGAAGTCACCATCGATTTCTACAACCATGCCACTGTCGACCTCAACACCGGCGCATTGGTCAAGACCTACAATGTCTTCGCCTTTGAGCAGTCCCCATCCGAATCCCAATCCTCCTTCAGCCCTTCCATGTATACTCCTAGCCCTTCTGCTTCGATGAGCTTCGGCGATTCTGCGTATGGCTCTCTTAGCATGACCCCTCCTGCGAGAAAATCCGGAGGCAGAGTCAGCAAGAAGCCTACGAAAAAGGACGCCAAGAAGGTCGCTGAGGCCAGACTCCCAGGCTTCTCCATCATGACCAAGGACGGCATTGATGTGACTAGCACTGCTGGCCGTGGTACCAAGACCAAGGAGCAGAGAGAACATGCGCATTTGATGCGGATCATGAGGGCTTGCGACGCTTGCAAGAAGAAGAAGATCCGAGTGAGTCAATTATCCCATCTCGAATGAGAGTCTTGGCTAATTCTCATCCAGTGCGATCCATCACATAGCCGGCAAAGCAATGAGATGTCAAGATGCTCGACAGTCTCGACCGGTCAGACCTTCTCAGGTAGTGGTGGTGGTAGTAATAGTCGTGTGAACCCAAGTCCTACACTATCTACACCATCGCTATCACAAGAATCCTCAATTCCATCACAGAGCAACACTCCATCATACGGCGCAATCGATGACTTCGTTCTGTTTCCTGAGGATGGTTCCTCGTGGAATCCAGCTGACATGTCGATTGCTGAGGATGCCGATTTGAGTCAATTCAATTTCGATATCAACCTCGATATTCCAATGAATTCGGGTGATTTCGATTTCTCGAATTTCGACTCGATGCAGCAAGTCGACTTCAACCAACTCTCTTACCTGCCTGCCACCCCACAACTTGGGATGGATCAATGGGCGGGCCTCCCAAGTTCACATTCAAGGCCGCATCCATCATCTTTTACGCAAGATGCCAGACAGCTAGATGTGAACTCGCAAGACAGCTGGATCGATGCGCTTGCAGATTCTATCTATAATCGCAGGGCCCAGCCATCTTCCTTCTCTCAAGAGTCGGGCGAGAGCTCGATCTTCTCTACTTCCAACGTCTCCCCACAAACCGTTGGGACGCTTGCTGACGAGATTTGGCCTGATGGTCCCGGCGATTCATTATCATCGTCTCAGTCTAATGGCCATGTGCGGCAACCACCATCGCAACGCTCGTTGGATGAAGTAAGTGACTTAAGCGTACGCCAGCCGTCGTCCGATCTATCACCAATGAACAGCAGTACGACGTCGCCTCACTTGAGCCATACTCAATCACGATCTGACGGCTCACCTACAGCCGTAAGCAACTACTCTCCAGCAGAGTGGAGCGGAGCTGGATCCCTCGCCAGCTCGAGATCATCTCTGCAAACTGACAATCTCCAATACTGGACCGAGTCAACCGACAAAACGAGGCGTGGCCATGAAAGCCCAGCTGCAGCTCTCGCGAGTAGGCAATTGAGCAGTAGTAGTAGTAGTCAAGGCCATGATACAGATAGTACAGCTCGAGAAGAACGTCCAGCCACCCGCGTCTACACGGGCTTGCAACATCGGGAAGGAATACCCTCCCAGTCTCCGACAAGCCTACAAAACCCCCCTCGACCGACACAAAGCTCACTAGGCTTCTCTAACGATGTCTTTGGCCTTGCTAATACTTGCACATTGGTATCAGAATCGCTAAGATCTGTCAAACAAGGACTAGCAGAATGCCCATCCCTTTGTGGCGATCTTCAGAAACTTCGAACCGTACTTGTACAGTATAACTCGGCGACGGTCA
The DNA here is from genome assembly GCA_032629725.1 of Gremmenia infestans. Classification (NCBI taxonomy): domain Eukaryota; kingdom Fungi; phylum Ascomycota; class Leotiomycetes; order Helotiales; family Hamatocanthoscyphaceae; genus Gremmenia; species Gremmenia infestans. The sequence goes on from JAFEVB010000012.1 coordinate 574,707, forward strand.
ATGCGAATATCCAGCGGGATGATGTTGGGAGAGATACGGCCGGTCAAATTCATGCCTTTGGCCAACAACTCCAAAAGCTCTGGGCAACCTTTCGACAGTGTCAAGTACAAGATTCACCATTGCCGCAAGGGTACCTTCCGCAATGTCAACTCCAGATACGAAAGTTGCTCCGCTCATTATGTGCAAGGATCAACAGTCTCCAAACTCCAGGCACTGGAAGCCCCAGCGCTGGCGGCGACTTCTATCAACCACTCACTTCTGGCCGCAACTTGCAGCTCTTCGTTCCTTCTTTTGAAGGACACGATCGCGATAGACACACTGAATTAAGGGCCGCGCCTGGCATTGAGTCACTGTACGATGATCACTTAAATGCACAGGACAGCCGTAGCACACCACCAAGACCTGATTCTCATGCCGTTCTCCTGCAAGAAGACGAGAAGCGATACGCCCTCGCGTTCTACAAAGATTCATACCAAGGAGCATTTGCTCCAGGCGTAGACTCTGGATCCACCGTGACGGCAATACTGGATACACCCTCATACTCACTTCTCACAAAGCAAGTTGATTGTACTGTTGTGAAGGCACCTTCCGACGGACTTTTGGAGAATACTGAGATTGGATCTGGCATGCGGACATCACCTGATGACCAAGAGCAACACGCGAGAGGAAATCTCAATTCGGTCTTCCAGATTATAGACAGGCAACAAGAGATCGCAGAGCAAACACAACCTTCGCTACAGTATGTTGGACGTTCCCGAGATGAATCACAGCTTGAAGTTCATGATGCATTCTCGCGTGGTTCGATTCCACGAACTACTGTCTCGAACGTGGGCGCTGTCGCTTTCGCTCCTGTACTTGATACCGTCATGCATTACAGCAAGGTCATTGTGTGCGCAGCTATGGCTTCGGCTCTCGTCGCATCTGTATGCTAACACTACCCGTTCCCCCAACTTGAATAATATGGCTAACGTGTAATAGATTACCCAGACTTCGGTCTCAATGCTGCTATCACTCTTCATCCCTGTCTCCGCCCTCTTGCTTTCCGCCCCACGACAAGTTCAACTCGCTGCACTAGCATGTCTCGCTGTTCTGGCTGTGTCGAATACGGTACTCTTCAAGGACTTTCAAAAGGGATGCCAGGAATGGACTGAAGGCAGTTCATTGGCTTCAATTGCGAGAGTAGCAGTATGTGCTGCGCTTGTGGCAACCCCCCCTTCACTGTCTGCTGTGGCGACGAGGTTGTCACTACTCGGTGGTAAGCAAAATGATTGTTATGGTGCAAACCTCGAGGTCGATTCTCCAAGCGTATGTTCGCTCCTTCATATTCTCAGATTATAGGACTAACAAACGTTCAGTCCCATTTATGTCAAAATAACACATCCAAAGATTTGGATCGTCTTGGACACAGCAGACCTCAATGGCTTGCGATGATGGATAATCTTACTGCTATTGATTTGTAAAAGGATTCTAAAGGGTTCTTTTATGGAGAAGATTAAGAAAGTACATCTATCAGAACGTAGTCGATTCAGTTATGAGAAAACATGTGGAGATGGATGCCGTTGATATTTATGAAAGATACCCATAAGATAGCATACAATCAACGGCGATTTAAAGTTTACTCCAGAACAGTGACGTGATGCGCTCGCTCCATACTACACAAAAGAGAAGTAAATCTCATCAACCTCTTTGGCCCTTAGTAGTACTGTAACCCCATCCTCGCCACCACATCTATTCTGTACCTATATCGCTACCCCGCGATGCCCTTATATCTTTCAAGTATACACATGGGCCCTGTAAGTACGTGCGATTCATATTTATTTATTCATATACTTGGTATACTAATACGCTAGCTAGCTAGCTAGTGAGTTGAGTGCTGCGCTGTGCTCTAACACAATCTCCTTCCTTGCTTTCTTCACCGCCTACACATCCTGTATTTAATTTATAGAGGCATGCGGCGAAGGAAGGAAGTGCTGGTATGATGCACACACATATATATAACTCGCACGCACGCACGCTCGCTCGCTCGCTCGTACACGCTATATGAATGCGCCAAGTCAAATAGACAAACATTCAATCCCAACACCAACCAATACAAGCCCGAGTGAGTTAAGCAATCAATATATACAGACGAAAGAAAAGAAAAGAAAAGCAGAGGAGCGCGGCATGGCATTATCACATCGTACATGAATCCCGTAAATCATCATGACATCTCTTCCCCTCCCAAAATTCGCGAGTACAAATTGAGTACAATGGAGGAGTAAAGAAAGGGTGAGTCGGTCATCGTCACGTCACGAAAACATGCCACCCCTTACATACGTATCCGGCGCCCTCTCCCTCAGAACTCTCATAGGCCTACTTCTCGTACCCAAAACATACAATGGGCATTTCTGCGGACTCTGCATGCTTGTGTATCAGCCCAGTGTCTCCTACGTACCTATGGTATCTCCCCTAGAAAAGAAAAGAAAACTTACACATTGAGCCCTGCGCACGGTAAAGTGTTTCACGCTCGAACACATGGCAAACGAAGCTACAATAGCTACGAATCCTATGATGGGCAGATTGGCAGGCGATGAATGGGGGATGAGAGTGCGGGCTTTGATCATGAGCCAGTTGTAGGAGCAGCAGAGTGTTAGGGTTGTAATGAGGAGAGCGAGGGTGAAAAGGGCTTTTCGTTTACGGGAATTGGAGGTTTGGATTTGGTGTTGGAGTTGAAGCGAGGGTGTTTTTTCGGAGACGGGGACGGAGTTCCATGCTCGTAGTTGGAATTGGCTGCCATGGAACTGATTGCCATTTGATGGCGGGTTATAGTCGTACCGAGGACTCGGACCGCTTTCGTAGGAATTGTTGGGCTGGAAGTCATAGTTTCCCGTATTGTTGAAGTGCCGACCATTCATGTCTGGATTTTCTGGGTTTCTTGGGACATTTGGCGTCGAAATGTCATATCCTGAGGGGTAGTAAGGCGACAATGCGCTATTCATTGATAAGTCCTGGCCATCTGGGGAGTACCGGTGATGTGAAGGATTGTGGATGAAGTTCCCGTAGATCCAAATCTCAACGAATCCGTGACCGCAATGGTAGCAAGGCGCAGAGATAGTCTCGTTGTAGTGCTGACATGATAAGCAAACATATCTGTGAGCCGGATCAATTCGAATAAAAGCGAAATGCGCAACCTCGAAATGATTCTGCAGTTGTTCTAGGTCGGCGAAATGTTCAAAGCAGAAGCCATCTAAGTGCGAGCACATGAAATAGCTGCCATGTTGGACGCCAATGGGGAACATGTTGCCGTCTTGATACAGGCCATATGGATTAGGACTAAGAGCTGAAAAATCGGGGGTATTATAATAGATGGTGGCGGGAGCTGAGATGCCTGGCGATGGTTCCCCGGGAGCAGGGGATGGAATGTCGAGATAGGTCATGTCGAATGGTGCTGAACTTTGCAGTTCTTCATTTTGGCCCATACCCAACAATGCATCTGGCTGCTCTATCGTAGTGTGTCCCGCTGATAGAGATCTAGCATTTTGTCGGGAGGTATTCGAGAGGGATGATCGCGAGTGATGTTGTGGATGTGGGCGCCGTCTATTCGATCGAGCCTGAAGGATATCTTCGAGGGACTGAACATCGTGATGCGTGAACAAGTCACACGGAACTCTCCGATCGCGGCAGACCCTGCATGACCCTAGATGGCGTATCAAGGCCGTCTTTGCTTTGCGTGGTTTATCAAACTGCCTTCTCGTCCGACGTTTAACTTTCTTCCCATCAAACGTGCTCAATTCGGTTTTGGGATTCGCAGACAACGGGCTCTCGTTACCGTTGAACGACATGACGGACGACATTTCAGTCGCCCCATACTGCGAAGTCGAAGCTGATCCAGCTCTCAGACGATCTGAGGATGTGTGAGAGGTGACAGAGCCTGGAGCGGATGTTCCTGGTACGCTGAGGTGAAAACCATGAAGAGCGGTCGTGGCAGATAGAGAACCATTTTGAAGTTTGGCAAACTCTTCCTCTTTTATAGCCTCTTTGAATGTCTTGTAGATACCCAATGCCTTGTCTAGCTTCTCGGGGGGTATTGGAATAGGGTATGAAGGGTAAGGCTGTCTTGGCGGGGAGGCTGCGGTTTGAGGTGCTGGTGATGGTCGTGTCGACTGGGTGGATGATGTCCTGATTGTTAAATTGGAATGAGCGAGCCTCGAAGGGGTTGATGGCGATAGTTGGTGCATATCTCCAGTCGGTGGTCTGTACATTGTGAAGCGGCGGTGGAGGTTGAGTGTCGAGGCTATAGAGCGGGGGGTTGAGGCTGCGGGGGTTGGGGTTTGAGCAGAAGAGGATCAAGTCAGTGAATGGGGTCTTGTTGACCTAGAAAGAGACCTCTCGGATGGTATAGTACGAGATAGAGTTTCACGACCAGACGATGAATGACAAGGAGAGGTAACTTAACTTTGGATGATGGGGGCAGTAGGCGTGGATAAGTATGAATGCGACGGAGACAAGGCTCACTCGCAGGCAGTATCTCACAAGTCCAAGGGCGCCGCCCGCCCTCAACCGAGCCAACCTGAAGGCAGGCTGCCGGTGAGGAAATGCGACTGTACTGTAGAACAACTGGCATCAGGGTCGAGGTACGGTGAATGCATCAATACACTCGACATCAAACGGCACGATAAAACACCGCTATCCATATTCGCGCAATTGAAACTTTTGATGATGAAGAACCCATTGATGATGCTCAATTGAGGCGCGTGAACGGCTGAGAAGAGAATGAAGAGATTTGGCGGTGAAGCGAGATCCAATTCAGATTATTGTGTGGCAGTGCAAGACGCGAACACTCAGATTGAGGCCCCCTGCCCCTACAGTACCCCTTACTATAGTTACGGTAGCGACAACTTCCGAATCATCAAGACTCAAGACCGTGACCCATGGCAGATCTTTTGCCACCTCAATCAGCCTCATCCGCACGTGTGATTGTTTTACCGAGCATCTCGTTTCAAAGGATCAAACCACTGAAGTCTGGCACTACTGTACTGTTCGTAAGCTTCCGAAGTAAATCCATCGAGAATCGAGAGGATCTAGCTTCATCACGATACGAGGTTAGGATCTTTTGCCAGGTTTACCTTGATGATACACCGAGTAGGCGTTCCCGCAATAGTGTGCAATTGTTTACTGTATATTTCGTGACTAGCCAGCTATTGGTCCAGCATTTGTTACTCTACCGGGAGGCCTCCAGCTCCCAAATAAATCAAAAGATTCTCTGCTCCAAGGCCCAGCAAGAGACACCCCATCTGAACCACTCTGTTGCCCTTCTTCTAGAACGTCGACGTCGTTCCGGGCCGAGACCACGCGGGTTACGGGCCGGCGCAAGATTCGCGGGGCAGGAGGCGGCGGCATAACGGCCTGCAAAGACTGGACCATCGCATCATTGCTTTCGTTAACCGTTTTCTGAAGGGACTTCCCACGTGTTGCAGGGTTCGTTAACTTGACTTTAGGCGGGTCCACCCCTGCATTGCTTGTAGCCGCCAAGGACTTGACTACTTCAGATGCATTTGTAGCCTGCAACTTGGTTGCTGAACGAAACCCAAAACCAATTGCATCCCTAGCTTCGCTCGGCAAAGCTTGTTCGACGGAAGGCGAGCTGTGCGGTTGCTCAAAATGAACTTCAGGTGATGCCAGCTCTGGTTTTTGTTGGTGTAAGTTCTCATTTGATGGCTTTTCTGCATGTTCCGTTACCATAACTCCAGGCAAAGTGGCTGGCTCTTCTGGCTGAGCTGGAGATGTAGAGGAAGCTTTAACTAGAGATCGAAAGTGTTCGAGTGTGGATTCAAGCGCCCCGTTAATATCTTTGGGAGGTTTGTGAGGTCGAGGAGGCATATTCCTAGGCGTCGTTCTGGATATAGATTCCCCTTTGTTGATTGTAGTCTCAGCCGGTGGGACGGTCACGGCCACAGCCTTTGCAGAAGTGACCTCAGAAGCTGGTCTGAAAACATCTATTGTAAAAGTAGTCGCCTTGTTGCTTTCAAGAACGAATTCGGGAGGCTTTGATACCCCTGCTTTGTCTGAACCATGTGTATTGCCATCGGCTTGTAGCAATGCCTTGGGAGGAACTGGACGAGCCTCTCCGCGCAGTTTTGAAGTTAGATGCTCGGACACAACTGCATTGGAAGAAGGGCGATCCGCTATATTACTAGTAGAGATTCGTCGGTCCGTGATATCCTCATCTGCTGCACCTTCTTGGACTCTGTTATCCACAAGCTTCGTAGACGGCACACTGTGATCTGTCGAGCTGACTTTCGAAGTACTTGCAGGTCGATTCGACTCGGGTACGCCTACTGGATGGCCCACAGTTGCTTTACGGGTCAAAATATCGTCAATTGCCTGATGGTTAATTCCAGTATCAAGTGGAGAAGAATCAAAGTCATCCAGGTCTAAGCTAGGCCTAGTTCTCTGCCCATCCAAACGAGCTTGTAGCCTCTCTTCTTGTTTTTGGCAAAAAGAATCCAAATCCCGTGTTGCTTGAGAATGTACAATCTCATTGGGTGTATTCGCGTGCTTGTTAACAATTATGGGGGTGTATCGAAAACCATCACGTGGAGAAGAGCGAGAGCTGGGGCGATCCATCAGCATCATCATCTTTCGTGGAGGTCTAGCCTTTATTCGTAGAGCAGATACAGGCTGTTCGTCTGTTTGTCGTGTGACATCCACATCTGCCGTTCTTGGAAGAGATGACACAGGGTTTTGCTTTTTAGTAATATGGCCGATCATCGGAGATGAAGGAAGAAGATTGATCATCTCATTCCGTGGAACAGATGGCACAGTTTTGCACTTCTTAAGTGGTCGATCCGGTATTGGAGAAGAAGAACGAGAGCGATTAACAAGCTTTTTCGGTGGGGCAGCTTTTGACTTGCTGCTGCGCTCAATTGGCGGTGAAGAGGAGGCAGGAGAGAGGCTTCTGGGTCTTGGTCTCGCCTTGGTCGTCTTCGCATCTCTTCTTTTAGTAAGTGGTGCAGGTGTTGGGTTTCTAGAAGAATCAATATCCAGGAAGCTATCATTCTCCTCCGTAGAAGAATTTGAACCATTTCGCAGACCGTTTGAGCTTGGTTTGAGTATGGGGAAAATGCTTGGTCGTTTCGACTGACCTGGATCCGGTCGTGACAAACTTAAAGAAACACCTGTAAGGTTGCCGGCGTATGTGCTTTTGGCCGGAGGGGACTTATATCGTTTTTGTTTCTGTGTCGTTTTTCGCCTGTTCTCCAAGATGCTTCCTCTTGCTCCAGACTTTATCGAACTGACAGCTCCAACCTCTCCGTCATCGTCTGATGTGAGATCTATGGTCACTGGGGGCCGCTGTGATATAGAGGGCTTCATCTTGAAGGGTTCGTAACGTATCGAGGCTGTTCCCGGAGGTTTCGAAGATGCCAAAGTCAAGGAGGCGCCCATCAAATTCTGAGCGTACCCATTCTTGCTTTGTGAAGACTCGTTCTGCTTCCGTCTTTTTGCAGGTGGCTCATTCTCGTTCCCACCCTTAGTGCCATTGACATATTGCTTCTCCTCAAACGGAGAGTTACCCGACACTACAGCCCTTCCATAGTGTCCAGTAGGGGCTAACAATGTATTGAGAGGCTTTGGCTTCAAATAAGGTGCTGGTGTACCGAATTCTTGAGTCCGTCCAACCGCAGGTGACGCTGCGAGTTTCGCTGCTGCCCTCTCTCCCTTCTCCTTGATCCTCTTGTCTACAATTTCCGTGAGGTCCTGATCTCTCTTGCCAATGAAATCTGCTACCTGAACTAGGAACCCGTTGCGTTCTAGTTCAAGTTCTTCCCCCTCTTCAAGCTCTGTATCCTCCTGCCAATGTGTATCGCCCACGAAGTTGGACCGTTCATCGTATACCATGACCCGCTTGTTGAATGTGTGATATTTAAGCCGGCCATCTTGCCAACGTTTCGCCTTCTGCCGTATTTGCTGGGTATAGAGACATCTGAATTCGAGGACGGGCGCTGTGTTTTGCGTTTGGGGAACTTCCATCGATGGTGCTGAACTGAAGACGACGGCCATGACAGACAGATTTCTTGCTAGGGGTAGCTCATGACATACTCGAATTGCTACGGTGCCAGTGGTGTGTGATTGCTTGTGCCAGCTGATGGTTATAGAGGTTTGACGCGACGCGCCTTCCTTCCCAGTCAAACGCGAAAGTAAGATGCATCACGTGTACGGAGCATCTTTTCCAAAAATAGCAACTATGGGCGGGATGGCCAAGAGTTTGGGCTTTAAAATTGAACTATCGAATGAAAGAGGGGTGGGGTCTCGGACTTTTAGAAGTATAGATCTATCTCCAAGACCCCTCGTGTTTCTGGATTATCATTTTCATTTTCATTTTCTATTCCAGACTTCAGGACACAAAATCCCAAGTCAGACAGGTGGAGGCAGTACAGAGTAAATTATCATAATGAGGGGCGGTATGTCATTTTAGGCGCAGGCCGCAGCCCTGAGTGATGTGCACAAGGGGCCCCGCGAACCTGTTTCAGCAGCATCCAACATTCCACACCCACAGCTTGATAGCTTGCGCCTCACGCTGTTCGCTATTGACCACCACTCTTTTCTCTCTTTGCTTCCACATCGAGGCTGTGCCAATTCACATCCTACAATCTGTTTGTTGGCTTTTCCACGACCTCTACTTTCTGGTCTCCATTCACACCATCTATCCTTCTTGATCAATCACCTCTCGCCAGCCAGTATACAACATACTAGGCAGAACCCAGTCACTACCTTGTTATACCAACGCAACAGAACACCTAAGCACACAACGAATTCTTCCAATCATGAATTCTATGTCGCGCCAGATCGCAAAGGCGAGGGGCAAAGGCGGGGAAGACAGTGCCAAAGTCTCAGTGCTTCTCAATGATTTTGAGGATGCAGATAACATGCTCACCAAGGTCAGTCGCCAGATCCTCCTTGGTTGGTGAGAGTTCCCACTGACTTTTGCTCTAGATCATGGAAGCTTCAAAAGCTTGGAGAGACGCCTGGGTATCTATACTCAACATACAACTGGGAACCGTAACCGTGTTCGAGGAGCTTTACGATCCCATTGTTGGAGCGAGCGATGGCCATGGCCACGACCCTATTATTACACCACAAGAACAACTGGAGCGGACGACTAAATTGAAGAACGTCTACGCGGATTTGAAGACAGATCTTCTTGAAGAGGTGGTCCTGATGGATTCGAGAATTATTCGACCTGCGGGTGATGCGAAAGAATTCCTCCAACCTCTACGAAAGACGATCAAGAAAAGAGAAAATAAGCGAGTCGACTGGGAGCGGTATATAGACAAAGTCAACAGTCTGCAGACTAAAAAGGTAATACGCAGCGATCGCGAAAATGTGGCATTGGCGAAAGCAGAGGAGGAACTGTCAAGGGCTTCAGACGTATGGTTGCCAAAACCCTTATTCCTAGGTCCACTTGCTAACTGTTCCTTCAGGCTTTCAAAGTCGCAGACGAGGGTCTAAGACAAACACTCCCTCCTATTATAGCTGCAGCATTTTCAATTATTCCCCATCTTCTGGCCGTACAGATCATGATCCAAAATACACTATTAGCTCAATATTATACGGCCCTCCACAACTATGCCGAAGAGAATGGATTCCAATCCCCGTCACCCCCGATGAACGATGTCATATCAGTATGGAATGCAGATTTCAAACCTATTCAAGAACAAATAGAGAGAATCAACTGTCTTGCTCGAGGAAGGACAGTTCACCAACCCATGGCTCTGGGAAATGATCCTGCGAAACACGGTTCCGTAACTGGACTTGGCCTTCGGAACGGCATCGCAAACAGACGAGCCACACCCCAAAGCAAGTTATCTGAACCTCCATCACCCAATCCGGAACCGCGAATGGGGCGGATGCCATCCCCCAATCCACAAATGCGAATGGCACGGACGCCATCTCCCAACCCGCAACCGCGTATGGCACGGATTCCATCTTCGAACTCAATGCTCGTCTCCGCCCCGCCAGCCCGTGAGCCGTCTCCTTCTCCAGAGCCGGCTCTGCCAACACCCAGTTATCCAGACTACTCTACGCATCTCACACCAGTGTCATCATATTCCGCCCACTCACCGGCCGGTCCGAGTGGGGACTACTTCCAACGATCAGCTGCGGCAAAGAAGAAACCGCCCCCGCCACCACCAAAGCGAATTGGATCACAAAATTCCGGTCTCTTTGTAACTGCACTGTATGCATTTGAAGGCCAAAGCCAAGGAGATTTAAGTTTTAGAGAAGGTGACCAAATAAAGATCATTAAGAAGACGGACAGTACGGATGATTGGTGGGATGGCGAACTAAGGGGCAGGAAGGGCGCCTTTCCTGCTAATTATTGTGAAATGGCTTGACGCGTCGAGCAAATTGATGAATGATGACGGATTGGAAAATTCTCGTGATGGGACTGGCGTTGTTGGGATGCAATGGATGGCAAATTGGACTTCTGGACTAGGGAATGATAGATCCTAATGGCACACACTCACTAGCTGGAATGAAAAGACGGGAGCTTTGATGGCAGTGTTGATATTCCAAACATTTTGGGACAGTCACATCTGCCTCTTCTCTTCATCAAGACCGTCTCTAAGAAATGTACTCGTCCTTCCTTTCTCCTCCCAGGCTCAAGCGAGCTACCAAACTCATGTCATCTCAATAAGCCTTCTCATCTATCCATGAACCAAATTGCATACACAGCAAAGTTCTTCTAAAATTACAAACCATACAGGTTTTCTTGCGGGCTATACAACTTGCTCCCCAAACCCTCTCACTTATATACCAAATAGCGATTCTTCCTCCTATAGGCAGGCTCGTGGATCGCATCTCTCTAATAAGCTAAGCAGGATAATAGCTAAACAAAAAACAGCAAAAAGATTAAAAGTCAAACAACATACAACAGCAGGTATTCGCTGGTGGTCACCCACCCAACTACTAATCTGCCGATCTAAGGCTTATATATGGCAGAGCGGACGGGATGCCTAGGTCTCCTTAGTCTATGGTCGTATGTGGCAGAAATATCTTTGCTTGAAGATATATACCGAATGTCCATTGGCGTGGGCATGCCTAGTCCTTATTGGCTGAAGCCTTACGAGTAGACCATGTTAACATTGAAAAGATACTCGAGTAGATAATTCTAGCTATAACCTGTCGATTTCTTAAGCACAGTATGGCATAAGGATTACGCGCTCCTCTCTCTTTATAGCATATTGGTATCTCAAGAATGGTACTTGTGAGGTCAGACTTTCGTCCTAGGGTTACTCGTGCACGCATCCTGACATTCTCGTCGTTGCACCGTTTTAGGTCGATACTGTGGTTGGGCGCTCACGCTCCCTCATCCTAGCCCATGAATCAAGTTCACTATACATCACGGCTCCTGTTTCAGGTGGATGCATCGATAAGTCACAGTTCACAGGACAACCCACTCATATCAAAGCAAACACCCTTCTCTAGAAAAGAAGTCCAATACGCCATTACTATCCGCAAGTGTCTGAACAAAGCATACGCGCAAGTCCTAACGCCAGTACCGGAGAAAATAGACCCGCTCCCTACCTACGACCTCAACGCCCTCAACCTCTCACCCAACCCATCTTCCTCGACCTCCGTCGGCCCACTCTTCACCGGCGCCGCAGCCACAGGCTTCGCACCCTCCATCTCCTGAGAAATCTCGACGCCCGCCTCATCCGCAACCTGGTTCATCAGTCTATCGACGTCTTCTTGCGGCGTGCCGACAGCTGTTGCGGAGGTGGTGGCATTTTCGTAGTAGCCGGTTGCGACGTCTAGGTCTTCGAATTGTGTTTCAAAGCGGTCCATTACTGCGGAGATCTGTTCGGGGGGCTATTAGATTAAAGACATGAGGGGCAGGGAATGAGGGGTATGTACCTTTTCCAAATCCATAGCTTTCATCGCCTGATCCATCCCCTTGACAACATTCATCATGCTTCCCGTAACCTGACGCATCGTAACAGCCGTCTGCACTCTACTAGCCACCGCATCAATCCTACTACCAAGTCTCAATAAGTTTAAGCGTTCGTTCTGCTTGCGGATTGCGTTTTGGGCATAGATCTTGGCGATGTCGTTGTGGCCCTGTTGGATTGCCTTTTTACCATTATTAGCACTAAATAATGAGATGGGAAATACGGATAGCGGAATGGCATACCTTCTTGAGCTTATCCTTCTCTGTCTTCTCGTCCTTGCCTGCTTTCGCAGCCTGGCGGTTTAGTTGCTTCGTCGTGAACTGTTCTTTGTTAGTCTGAATTCCTGATAAGCGCCGTGCGCACTTACCTTCAGGTTGAAGAGTGCTTTCTCGAGTCCTGACATGATAGCAGATGTATGTGGAGTTTGTGGATGTGTGTAGCAGCGTATGGGTGTTGGAGGAAGTGGTAGCCTTGTGTGTGTCTTGAGGTTCGAGGTTTATAGATCGTGAGCTTGTGACGTTGGCGGGGTACGGCGATTTCAGGTACCACTAGCGCAGATATATACATACCCCGCCATGATTGTATAACTTCCTTGATTTACATTTACATTCACATTATATTTGACTTAATATATTACAACTCTGTTTCTTCAGTAGATGCCGTAATTTTTCTCTATGTATGTATAAAACAATTCGGAAAATGTCAATCAAACCACCCCTGAACGTCCAATCCTTTCCCCGCCCACCCCTGCTCGAGCGTACCCCACGGCATCTCCAAGTGAAATACAATGGGCAAGTAATAGCAGATACTAAAGAAGCGTATTGGGTTTTGGAAACATACCACGCACCAAGTAAATATCTCTTTTCTCTACAATTAAGTTTACTCGCTAATACAAACACAAGCATACTACCTGCCACCCTCATCCCTTTCCATTCCCCTGACCAAAACACGCAAGTCAACCTACTGCGAATGGAAAGGCTGGGCTACGTATTACTCGCTCCCCATACCTCAATCATCAGAAACGGTAGAAGACAGGATTTGGAGCTATGATCAGCCAACGAAAGGATACCAGGCCATCAAGGGGTATTTGAGCTTTTATGCAGGTCCATGGCAGTGTTTTGTGGATGGGAAAGAAGTGAAGCCCCAACCGGGAGACTTTTATGGGGGATGGGTTACGGAGGAGTTGGAGGGTCTGATCAAAGGGAGTAAGCAGACGAGGCACTTGTAGATGACTATGGCGCGTTTGAAAGGGGGTGTATGAGTTTTGGGTTGATGAGAGGGTATCTGAGTTGTCTGAGTTGACAAGTATGTACTCGGTGAGTATAAAATGCGTCCTCAAGGGCTGTCGAGAATTTTCCTATTGCTTTATCACGCGTTGTCAATTGCAAATTGACTTAACTTGCAGGGAGGAGTTTGGATCTCGGATGAACTCCTCCACGACTTCTGAGGCAAAGATGCCTCGGTTTGAAATTTTAGTTGGCTTTTACACCAATTCAAGAATGTGTCGCTTCGATTGGGGTACGAAGTTCCATCTCCCTTCCATGCCTTCCGCTTAGTCTGACAGTCTGGTGATATCTATTCTCCCCTTGGCTTGTCGATCGAGCGCTTGTGGTCACTGGTGTAGAACGTTCAAATGTGCTTTCCAGATTTGCATTCACCACGTCTTTTGGTTGCGGGATTTGAATCGTCGGAATAAATGATCTTCATTTTGTCGAGAGATCGGGCTTGGGTCCTTCGGTAGATCTTTAGGCCTCTGAGGTAACTGTCTCTGAAGCAAAGACAACTGAGCGCTAATCATTTCGTAGTATGGATGTTGTTTCGTCAGTCTCTTACTGGCTCTTTCTAGAGCAATATTGCATGCTCGGATGCCCTTCTCGATCTCCGGCTTCTTTTCATATATTTGTGACAGCTTCCAGAATGCGTACACTGTATCAGGATGTTCATGACCCCGCGATTCTTCGAGCCTAGCAATCATATCCAAAGTAAGTTCTTCAGCTTCCTCGAATCGGCCCTGCCTCGCGTATACCCGCGCAAGTTCACCATAGCCCATCAAGACTCCCAAGTGGTTCTCACTGAGACTTCGTTTACCTGCTGCTACTCCATCTATGAGCATGGTCTCCGCTTCTTGCAATAACTGCAGTTCAGTATGGATCTTTGCGAGATTGCAAAGAGCCCATAATGTCCATGGGTGTTCTTTTCCGAGCTGCAATTTTCGCTCTTCGTAAACTTTCTGCATGACTTCTTTGGCTTCCTTCGGGCGCTTGAGGTCTAACAATGCCATAGAGAGATTGTTCATGGTGGTAATGGTGTCTAAATTTGTTGGTCCGAGTCTTTTTTCTCTGTATCGCAGAACCTGTTGGTGAATCTCCATGCTCTCCCTGAATCTTTGCCAAGATCCGAGCGTCACTCCCATATTATCCATAGCTGCGAGTGTATCGTCATGATCTGGGCCAAGTTCTTCTTTCATCTGAGCAGTTGTGCGTTGCTGCAGGCTGAGAGCCTCGTGGTATTGTCCATGTAGCCAGTAAGAGCGACCTAGTTGGTCCATGGCAATGAGAGTCTTGTGATGTTTTGGGCCGAAGACCTTTTTGCGAGCCTCAACAACACGCTTCTGCAGGGAAATAGCCTCTTCTAGCCGCCCAAGACCCCAGCATGTTCCAGCAAGACCTAGCATCGCTGCCATCGTTTTCTCGTTCTCATAACCCAGAGTTTGCACCAGTGTGTCTTTCACTATTGACAGATACGCTGTAGCTTCTTCGAAGCGACCACGTTCCGCATATACATAACCACATTTTGCAGCATTGACTGCTTGGTCTCGGATAACAAGCAACAAGGTTTGCTGGAAGAATCTCGCGGAGGCAAGTTGAAGTCGACCAATTCGAGTGTTATAGTTGTTTATTGTAATTGGACATGCCGCAAGACAGGCATCGAGATGTGGAAGTACATCTTTTCTGAATTGCCTATGACTTTCTCCATTGTCCTCTGGTGGTAATAGAATCGCTTCAGTAAGCGTGTTTAGTGCGATCTGCGCCCAGAGCGATTTCCCCCTCCGGTCAAGTCGATCTGTAGCCCAGGCGTGCACCAGAGGATGTAACGAGAAGCTACCATCATTGCCGTCGTAAGTGATGAGTGAGAGTGAATACAGTTCGTGCAGTGCTCGTCTAGCTCGATATGGATGTAGTATTTCCCGATCCTGTCTGAGGAATTTCGGAAGCGTAGGAGGAGGTTGTAATCGGATGAGAATAGCGTCTAAGAGCCTTGATGATACCGGCTGATTCGTCGAGTTGGCGAACCTTTTGATCCTGTTGTCTACTGCTCTCGTGAAGAGCCCGACTGGAATATGTTCAAAATGGTAGAAGCCAACAATGTTGAGGAGTTCTATGGCATCTTGACTTACAGTCGTATTTTTCCCTTCGAGATATCCTATGGAAAAGTCGAAGGCACAATATACAATGTCGTCATCTGCATTTCCAAAATCTTGTGCTCGGCGCTGGTTCCTGTAATATTTGTGGAAATTAAGGTAGTCTTTCAAGTCGCAAATCCTTCTGTAGATAGATGTCCCAGCTTGAATCAAAGCTAGCGCGAGGTATCCCAGAGTACGAGTTATCTCGTTACCTGCTTCTTCAGTGGAAGCATCCCAAGGCCTTGGAACGTCAGCTTGTTTGAGTAGCAGGTGTAAAGCCTCCCCTTCTTTGAGCCCTTTTAGTTCAATATTCCCAGAATTACCGTAACTCCGAAAGTCGGGGTTTCGGGTTGTGATAAGAATGGTGCCGCTGTCGCCATCAGGAAAGAGCGATGTTAAATCCAGGCCAGGGTTGTCAGCGTTGTCAATGATAAGTAACCACGGCTCCTCTAGTTGCGAAAGCCAGTACTTTCCGGCATTTTCGGTGTCTTCTAAACCACCAAGTTTCCCTATTTTCGCAAAAGAGTCCTTCGCTGTCTCTATGGAGGCTGCGTGAATCGTAAAAACTGCCCAATATCTGTAGTCCGGTTGTTCAGAGGATGACTGGAATCTTTTGCAGGACTATTGAACTCACTGCTTCTGATTTTCTCTCGCAAATTTGGAGCATAATTGAGTCTTTCCACAGCCTCCCATACCATAAACAACAAATCGTCTCTGCTTATTTGGCGATTTGGCAGGGTCTGTTGAGAAAAGAGCATTGTGCAAAATACTAAAGATATCTTCACGTCCAATAAAATCGGTAGTAGACTGTGGCGGAGGGTAAAAATGTTTGCTCTGCGGCCTCTCAGAAGCAGTGCTAATTCGGCGGTATAAGGGATCCTCGTGGATGTCGAAAGCTGAGCCCGTAATCTCAAAAGCTTCATTCGAACGTTCTCTAGCAAGAGATGCTTGTGCCACTTCCCATCGTCGGGTGATAACTCTCGGTGCTTCAAGAGAATATCGTATCAGTGCTGCAATCACGGTTCTATAGCTTGAAGAGTATGTGTTGGAGAACTTTGTCATGCCCGAATGAGTGGTGTCTATTCCTGACCGTTCAGTGTTATCCAAAATTGGTGCTGCTGATGATTCTTCGACAATATATGCTAACCCGTGTCTAGTTTTGGTCTGGACTTCCTCCCAGAAAAAGAATATGTGGAATTGTTTCATAAGGGGGGCGAATTGATCCGTAATAGTTTCCAAACTATTTATCGCGACATCAAATTGACCATGACTTCGAATTGATCCGGCCTCTGCGCTCTGGGCCGATTCCAGCATAAGCCATTTAGCAATATCCGTACTGTTGTGCGGCGTTCCGAAGAAAAGTATCCCGAAAGTCGAGACAAATATGGTGTGTAAATGAGTTACCAACGCAGACGTTCTACTTGCAGAGTAGGCCAGCGCTTTCTTGACAATGATCCCACCAAGACCATGGCACACGAAGATGATGGGTCTGTGGCTACAATCCTCAATATTCCGATCACCCTCCAGGTTAGCCACCAGAGTATGGGCATGCCTTTGGATCATGTCGGCGCACCCAGCGCGGTAAAACCCCGCAGCAGAGGCATCGTAACCGAATGACAAGACGCGTGCTACGGGTATGGCTTTGGGGAGCAGATCACGAAGCCAGAGGATTCCGGTATCAGGATCAGTCCAAGCTTCGATCGTACTCTCATTCAAGCCATGGATGGCGACGATGCTGTTGCAGTGACAATGAGTAATGCGCTCCAAGTTATAGATTCTCTTGGGATGATTGAAGCTTACTCCACTGAAGCATTCTGGCTATCCGAATCCGGACCCCACTTTCCGTCATTCTTAGACTTCACCGTATTGAGGTGGAGAAGCTCTGATGGCATCCTCAATGATCTGAGGACTCGCGCAGAACAAGTGAGCTCGAGCAAACCAACATTGATTTCCACGCTACCGGCATCGTGGTAGAAGTTTGTCTTGCAGCATTAGACGGCGAAGGCGAAGTACTGTACCTATCTGTACACCCCATGCGCCCCCAACTGTTGGAAGGCCCGTGCAGTTTAGGAAAGGCAGAAAACGCATGCACGTCTGGTAACGAAACTATCATGCATCTTCCCCTCCCCCTTTCCCTCCACCCCACCCCACGCCCCAAACTGTAACCTAGTAATCTATGCGCTGCAGGGTTTCATTAGATGGGTATATGAGGAAGGTCGTCCGCCTGGCGCTTATCCTGGCGGTCGCCTGCATGTCTCAACGGCATGGGGGGGAGTTCTCGATCATATTTATTTCTAAAACCTATGCACCTCTACTTCGTGAGTATCCTGTATCTCACATATGTTTGACATGTTTCCGTATTTGCCATGAGCCAGTCTGTAATCCTTTCATTCATCGGAGCCTGCATTGCAGCTCCCATCATCTATCTTATTGCGAGGAGATATCTGGAATATCAGGTGAGATCAAATTCCCAAAGTATATGCTGAGACTTGGATCTCTAAGGCTGCGAAATTATAGGCAGATACCGAGTTTGGTCGTCGTCATCATTGCCAACCGCCTCCGGAGCTGCCAAAAAGATGGCCTCTCGGTATTGACCGAATCAAAGAGCTCTGGGACTCCAATAACGATGGCCGTCTTTTGGCTTTTCTATGCTCTGTTGCAAAACACTATGAACCTCGAAACAACCTCTCTCAGTTTCTATTGTTTGGTCCGCGAGCATTTCACGTGTTACATCCGACAAATGTTGAATCCGTCCTCTCCACCAACTTCGGAGGTAAGTCGCCAAATATTGGACGATAAATTCTGAAAGCATGATTTGTTAAATTCAAATTACAGACTATGGTTTCGGAGTTCGACAGGACATATTCGCCCCTCTCTTAGGTAATGGTATCTTCACTCAAGAGGGTCCGGCCTGGAAGCATTCAAGAGAATTGTTGCGAAAACAATTTATTCACGCAAAATATCAGAACCTCAACCACTTTCGAGAACATGTGGATAATCTCATCGCACATCTACCCCTCGATGGAGTCGTTGATCTCCAGCCGCTATTTTTTAATCTGACGTTGGACACAACGACTGCTTTGTTGTTCGGACGTTCAGTCTACAGTTTGAGAGGAGACATCGACCAGGACAATGAGAACAAAGTCTTTGCAGAGAGCTTTAATATAGCATTAGAGGGCTTAGCTAAACGCTTTCGCATTGCCCCATGGCATTTTTTGTACAGCCCTAAGAAGTTTCGACAAGCTTGTTCCAATGTTCATCGTTTCGTAGAGCAATATATTCAAGAACGGAATTTGAAGGACGAAACCGAAGCTTTTGGAGAAGACTCGTATGGTTTTATCCATCAGGTTGCAGAGGAATCGGAGAATACCAAAGAACTTCGCGACCAACTCCTTAATGTGTTATTAGCTGGGCGAGATACTACAGCATGTTGCTTATCCTGGACTTTGTGAGTCATAGTCTTGATCTTCTATCACCCGTGTACACCGAGCTAATAGATGGATTTACCTATGCAGCCGCCTTCTTGTCCGACACCCTCATGCAATGAATCGCCTTCGTAACGAAGTCGCCACTATTATGGGCGGATCAGATCAGCCAAGCCGAGAACAGATCAGACGAATGCCATTTCTTGCTTGTGTTATCAGAGAAAGTGAGTAGACATCCTGTCCTAAGCGAATACCGAAGCTCAATCGATCTAGGTCTTCGTCTTTATCCTCCAGTGCCCTTAAATAACCGTACAGTCACGAAAACCACCATGTTACCCACTGGTGGTGGGCCTGATGGAATTAGTCCGATTCTAGTAAGGAAGGGCGAGCTGGTTGTCTTTTCTCAGTACGTTAATTCTCGAAAGAGAAACATTTTTGGGGCGGATGCAGATGATTTTCATCCAGAGAGGTGGGAAGACGGTGGACTCTCAAACATTGGTTGGGCTTATTTTCCATTCAGTGGTGGGCCAAGGCAATGTTTGGGAGAAGACTTCGCGCTCATGGAGGTTTCATATACTGTTGTGAGACTTTTACAAGCTTCTTTGGCCATTTCATTACCTGCAGGCGAGAAGATCGAGCCTGTTGGAATGGAGAGGCAACGACTAACGCTTGTTCTCCAAAGTGCAGATGGATGCCAGGTCCAGATCAAACGTTGATAAATACAAACAAATGCACAACTGCCTCCGAACTGAAATGAAAGAAAAGTCGTTGTAAGAAGCGAATGTTACATACATAGAAACTTCAAGCCAAGAAAACAACTGTGTACTAATAGCATGCTATTTATGACTGAGAAAAACGTCAAAGTCATCCTGGAACGTGAGCAACGACGTAATGAGCTTCGAATTTGTACCTACGATCAAGGAAATGCCTTTTAATTGGTCACTGGCTCGATAGCAGGCGTAAGGCGCATATATTAAGTGACGAACCGGAAGTCCCGTATTTTACATGGGGCTGGGAGAGGGGGTGGAGGGGTGTTTCAGGCGACCACCCTCTCTTGCTGAGGCTCTGTTGGCAGCTTACAGCATGACCTGCCAGTATGATGCAACGACTTAACGCCTTGCTCCCATTTCTTCCCGCATTTCACCTCCATATTTTCGCTACCAGGTTCAACTGACAATCTAACTAATCCAGTCATAATCTCAGCCATGAAGGCTACAACCTCGCAAGTCTATGGAATTAGAGAGCTGTATCGCCCTACCGATGAACCAGCTGAGATTGAGTACGTAGGAGTTTTCATTATTTTCATGAACCGTCTATGTATGCTCTCATCTTCTTGAAAATTCTGGCCAGTCTGTGGCATTTCCGGTCTCAGGCTCAGAACCTTCCAGACTTTTGAACTCCAAGGATCGTTTGACATATGTGCCTCATATCTCTCGGCCCTGGACAATGACGAGAAACAAGTCTTGTGAATGGCACTTGCATTAAATCTGCATTCTGACGTATTTGTAACATTTAGTATTGTCGCAGTCCATGGGCTTAACGGAGACTCAATCAAGACTTGGACATCCGAATCAGAGGGCATTTGCTGGCTAAACCATCCCGATTTCTTACCAAAATACGTAAACCGGGCTCGAGTGCTGACTTGGGGATACAATGCAAACGTCTCTTCACTGAATGGAAAAACAACAAGTTCAGACAGGATTTTACAGCATGCTCAAACACTTGTTGCACAATTACATGCTGATCGCGAGGTGTGTACATCTGTTCTTCCAACGAAGCAAGCCAGAATGAAGTAGGTTTATCCCATATAGACCAGCCGCTGACAGCTAGCAGCTTGAAGGTGCCCAAGATCGACCGATCATTTTTCTTTGCCATTCTTTGGGTGGTATTATTGTCAAAAGAGTAAGCCACTTGCTTCTATCCAAAATAATAACCAGATTCTAACGATACGGATAAAGGCCCTTGCATACTCCGCAAGTCGCAGTGCTCCGAAAATAAGACATCTACAATCAGTGTACACTTGCACATACGCCATTCTCTTCTTCGGCACTCCACACAACGGCTCCAACAAAGCCCGTCTCCTCAGCAGCCTCCAAAAACTCGCCACTCTCGCCATCCCCAAAACAGCAATGCAATTCGAATCCAGCCTCTTGAAGGCCCTCGAGCAAGAATCTGAAACTCTGCAAAACATCACCGACCAATTCGCGCCTCTGATGTGCAACTTCTGCATCTTCTTTTTCTGGGAACAGGAGCAGACAGACTTGAAATATACAAAGGAGTGCATTGTGGACGAGGCGAGCGCGGCGCCTATCTTGGATGATACAGAGAGGAGTGGTATCGCGGGGGATCATAGGGGCATGTGTAGGTTTGAAAAGAACACATCGCAAGATTTCCGGACGGTTGTCGCTGCGTTGCGGAGGTATAGTCAGCAAGCGCCTGAAGTAATATATGGAAGGTTGCTTGATGCGGGAACATTGGACAGAGACCGTCGAGGACAGGAAGCTATGAAGTTGCTGAGGTACGGAAGACCACCAATGGATGGGAATTTAATAGAGTTCTAGTAGCAAGGACTACTAATAGCCACGAGAAATAAGGATCGATGGCCGTTAAAGAGCAGAGCACATTACTGCTTTTTCTTGGCCGAATTATTGCAATCATCGACACAATCAGCTGGGTGGGTTGTGTAACCCTATGTATCCTCCATTCTGCATGACAAGTATGCTCTTCCAATCTAAACCCCATATAAGTCCAGCTAACCCGACCCTCCAATTCTCATTAATCATCATATGCATATTCCGTCGAGTTCCGTGGCAAAACCACGCCTTCTCGATCCGTCGAAGGAATATTGAAAACTAAAATTAGTAGGCATGTGCAGACGGCTGGCACCGAGAGACGAGAGACGAGAATAGAAATACATGCATACGTGCATACACGGCCGCGAAGGATCGAGGATCGCGACTAATAGTCTAGTCGAAGCGACTATTAGTCTAGAGAGAGGACTTATGTATTTTACCTAGATAGGATAGGCATTCTTCCTTCTGTCATCGAGGTGCGTATGAATTCTGGAATGGAATGAAGTGGAGGAATTTACTATCCTTATTGTATGCATGTTTAAAATGAGAGAGCTGTATGTACGTACGACTTACTCCGTACAGTGCTTACTATACACGTACATAGAGTAAGAAGCAGGTACGGTATTAATCGTACGGCATGGCAGAGAAGGACAGAGAAGGACAGGCTAGGAGTCAAGTGACTTTAAACATAGATAGATGCTGTACATTCATTACCGGCTTGCATGCAGGTTTTGTGGGAAACACGTGGTTGTATTCAACTGTTTTCGTACTAAATAGACAGACGCTGGATGGAGATGGAAGAACAAGCAATCATCTCAAGTTACAGGCTCAAAGGCTGTAGTAAGACGCTGGGAGCAGTTTGAAAAACTCACTTTGAAGACAGATTGCAAGAGTAAAGACACCTTATTCTGAACTTTGTATTTCTTATGTCTATGCATTTAAGCATGAATTCATGCGCATCTATATTACAGTGCTCAAAGGCACGTCGCCGCCGTCACAGACATCCTAATTACAGACTTGACTCCGTCAAGCTCCTATACAGTTCTTCTATTCATCCAGACATCGTTTGTGGCCGATGGACCATCCGTGGCTCATCCCAGGCCAAATTTTTGAAACCCCTCCCAATGTTAAATAGAAAATACTAAGGATGGTATCGAAGTAGAAACGCCTCCCAATGCATGAAAAACCTTCCCAATGTTGTCATGCTAATGCCCGCGGGAGATTAGAATGAAATTATTCGCATTAACACACGCTTACAAAGCGAGGATAGCAAACAACATGGCGAAAGACGCGCTGCCAAAGGCAACACGGTTTGAAGCCGCGGCTCCAGTGAATGGGACCTGGGATGGTACTGATGAAGCAGATGCGACAGGCTTGCCGGTTCCGACGGGGATGGTGGCAACGGTCGTGGCCTTCCCTCCAGCGGCGGCAGATGTACCTGCAGCGGGACCAACAGTGGCTGGTGCGGTCGCAGCACTGCTAGCTCCGGCTGGAGTTGCAGCTGGTGCAGTGCCAACGATGAGAGCTGGTGCTGGAGTGGTAGCAGCGGCACCTGAAGCAGTGGCAGCTGGGGTAGAGAAGGCGACTTGAGGAACCGTGATGACGGTGGAGAGAACTGAGGAAGTCGAAGATGATGGGATAACGACACCAGAGCTGACACCAGTTGACTGGGTGCAAGGGACCACGAGGGTGGTGTAGACCGAGATGGTGGTGACTGGGTAGGCGGCCGATGAAGCTGAAGCGGTAGGCTTAGCAACCACGGAAGAAGCAGGAGCTGTGGCACCGGCAACTGAAACGGTAGTAGCCGTGACGGCACCTGAGGAAGCAGAGACTGAAGGAACGCCAGCTGCTGAGGCCGAAGAGCTTGGGGAGCTTGGGCATCCAGTGACGATGGCAGGGTTCTGGGGAACGTATGGGGCGCAGATACCCTGGAAGAAGGATGCGGCGGTAGAGATCTCAGCGGCATCAGCACCGTAAGCGCTGAGACATCCGTATACGCTGTTGACAAAGTCTGAGCTTGGGCAGTAGCAAGAGTGATCGGTGTTGTCAATGCAACCAACAATGAAGTTCCAGGTGTTCAAGCATGCTGGGAGGACAGTTGGGCAAGGAGCGGTGACAGCTGGAGCAGTCGAGGAAACGGTGGCAGATCCGACAACCGAGACAGCTGGCTTGGATGAGCCTGCAGCACCACCAGCAGATGAGGCCACGGTAGTACCGGAAACAGATGCTGCTGGGGAAGTAGCAACGGCGGTTCCACTGACTGGGCAGACAGTGGTTCCTACAGCATAGGTAACAGTGACGAGAACAGTCGAGGAAGCAGGGCAGTTGGTAACAGTTGACGCACAGCTAATAGTGGTGGAGGTGATGGTAGTGGAGATAGTAGAAGTGGTCAATTGAACTGGGCTGGTGGCGACTGGGGTAGTTGCGGCGCCTGGAGCAGATGAAGTTGGGACACCAGCTGCAGACGAGGTAGCTACGACGGCAGATGAACCTGAAGGAGATGAAGCGGGGGAAGATGCACCTGGAGCGGACGACGCGGGAGCAGACGACGATCCAGCAGCGGTCTCGCTACCTGGGGCAGATGAGGTTGGCTTGCCAGCTGCGGATGAAGTTGCTACGGTCGCAGTTCCGGAAGCAGGTGTGCCAGGAACAGATGAGGATGGGACACCGCCGGCGGATGAAGATGCACCGGTTCCTGGAGCAGACGAAGTTGGCTTACCAGCAGCAGATGAAGTAGCAACAGTCTCAGTGCCGGAAGCAGGTGTGCCAGGCGCAGACGAAGATGGTTTGCCAGCTGCAGATGAAGTAGCAACGGTCTCGGTTCCTGAAGCCGGTTTGCCAGGCGCAGATGAGCTTGCCTTTCCGGTCTCTGTGGCAGTCACTGGGCAGACGGTGGTTCCAACGACGCTAGTGATGGTGACAAGAACAGTCGAGTGGGCAGGGCAGTTGGTGACTGTCTCTGCACAGGAGATAGTCGTAGAGGTGAGCGTGGTAACAATGGTCGACGTGGTCAAGATGACTGGTGAGGATGATACTGGGCCAGTGCTGGCGGTGGTTGAGTTGCCGGAGATCACGACGGAGGTGGTACCAGCGGGCTTGGTCTCACTGGATGCTACTGACTTGGTCACTGAGGTGTAAACACCGGGTTGGGTCTCGGTAGTCGCTGGCTTGCTAACCGAGCTGGTTGCAGCAGGCTTGCTCTCGCTGGCTGGTCCTGACTTGGTCACTGAGGTGTAGACACCGGGTTGGGTCTCGGTAGTCGCTGGCTTGCTAACTGTGCTCGTTGGCTTGGATCCAGCGGGGGTGGTAACTGCTGGCTTGCTAACGGTTGAAGTGTAAGCTGGCTTGGTGGCAGAGCTTGCAACAACACTGCTGGTTGCAGACCCGCACTGGAATCCAATGCTGCTGATCGAGATGGAACAGCTGGCCTTGGCGGCACCAGGAGATCCAGGGGTTTGAGTTGGGTAGTTGATGGTCAATCCGGTGGCACCACCGCACTGGCTGTTGGTAACAGTTGAACCCTTCGAATTGCAAGACTCGGTGTGCTTGCATGTAGATCCACCTGGCATAGCGTAGTGGAATTCGAGATCGCAGTCAATCTCGGGAGCGATCACTACGTGATCGACGGAGAAACCAGAGGTTCCAGAACCGCATCCGATGCTGGCAGAGTTGCCTGTGGATCCAGCGATACCTACAGCACACTTCGATCCACCACCTCCACGGCCGGTCAAACCAGCACGCTTGGAGTTGCCCCAGCTGCCACACGTGTAGCCTGAGAAGGTCAAACCTCCGTGGGATCCGATGTCCTGTCCGCTGGTGTATGAGTCCCAGGTGAAACCTGAGGATTGCTCAGAAGTACATGTGTTGTTGGTGTTACCAGGGCAGCTGTAACTGCCACTACCTGAACCCCATCCGCTCTGATGTATGTTAGTCAGAATTCAATAATTGAAGAGTGATGGTACGAACGCCTGTAGCTGCGGCGGCTCCTGCCAAAGCAGCAATAGTAAAAGTCTTCATAATGAATAGATTTTAAGTAGTATAAGGCTTCTGATCAAGAATGTGGGTTTGGAAATTGTGGTACAGATGCAACTGTAGATAGCGACTGAATGAGCAGTTTCGTATGCCAAACGTGAGAAGGAATAAAGAGATATGAAGTCAAAGAAGCGAATGACTCTGACTGTCAAAAGGACGATGTTTGAATTAAGAGGTATGGAAAGAAGACACCTTAAGAGGATAGAGAGGAAATGAAAAGATGGACCAGAGGATTCACAGGATTATTATACTTTTGGCCCGGGGCGGTGGCTAGCGAAGGCCATGACCATTCCATAGCCTCCTCGTCCCATGTGAACCAGTCAGAGCACCTGTGCCCTGCCGCCAGCGGAGCGGTACCCATGATTACGGATGTCGGCCAGGGTTCATCCTTTGCGCGCGCGTTAGTCGCCGTTGAGCAGAATAGTGAGTGCAGTGAAGATTAATCTGCGATAAATGCGGGTCGATCTGAGTTAAACTGGGTGTGCCGTATACAGCAAAGGAGGAAGCGCATGGATGAGGAGAACTAGACGAGTACGGGTTAGTCAGGGGAGAGAGAGTGTTGCGGGGGGGTCAAAGTTGAGCTACTTGAAACGAGATGTGGCCAACTAATGCAGGTACAACCGCGAGGGGCCTGGGGGGGTGAGAAGCATAATCCATTGGATGCCCGTCCCCTAGACCGGAATATGTACAGGGAATAATCATCAATGCCTGCTAAAAGCGTCCGATCTGGCAAGAGGCTTCTGTCCTGTCATTCCATCAGGTCCTAAATCGAGCGCGCCAAAACTCTTCAGCGATCATTGTTCGGGGAAGCGGCTCCTTTAGGAAGGGCCCCTTGTGAGATACCTCGCTCGACCCTGGAATCCTGAGATGCCCAACGTTGTGCGGCAAATGTTCTGCACACAGGCAAGTCTCAGTCTGAGCGCAGGCCTGATAAAGATAAGTCGTCTGATTGAGGGCTTAGACTCGTAGGTAGGTACAGTAGGCATGGATGGCATTTGCCATACGGAGGGAGAGTCGGAGGGAGGGGAGGGGTGACAAAAGTGCCCAGACCCAGACCCAGACCCGGACCTGGAAAGTCTTCGGTCTGAATAATGCGCTGGCACCCGTCCCGTATGCTGTCTGTCTGTCGTCCTCTTTACGCGAGGATTGGACCTCGAAGAATCGAAACATTGGCGCCTCGTATTGTCCCGATGCAGAAAGGAGATGGTGGATTGAGTAGCGGTAGTACGAAGTACAACGAGTCAAAAGAGGGCCATGTTGTTTTTAGAAGTCCATAGACGTCGGTCGCGGCTATGGAGCGCCAAGGAACAGTAAGCTCCAATCCTGACGAGCTGGTCGCCGCACTCCCTTATCATTGGTGGGCTGCACGTTTCAAAAATACATCTGTTTATTTTGGGGACCAACCATCTTCACCTCGAACCAAAACGTTGTTACATGAGGTAGGATGCGCTTATGTTGTACCAAAACATGCGTCCTATGAGCACACCCAACTCGCAACGCAACTGCCAGCTTGAGGCTACAGTCATTCGGATGGGGAAATGACAATCATAGGTAGACAGGTGCGGGCTGCTCAACTGAAGTCTAGTATAGTAATCTTGTGGCTATGAATTAGAATGAATGAATGCGCTGTAACCTAATCATCCACCAATCTCACCCACCACCAAAGCTCAATAGGGGAGGGACTCGGGAGGAGGGAACACGGATATGCGAGTAGCGAGCAAGTGGGCACATTTGCTAACCAGATCCACTACAGTACCTTCTCGGATCGGAACTTCGGACTTAGTCTTTCACAGCTTCCTCAGTCCTCAGTCGGCCACTTTGCGTTGTACACGGATTTCCTAGTGAACCGTACTCCATAGAACTTTAGAAGAAAGCAGAGACTAAAATCCGATCAATAACCTGGGAATAATTCATCAGATGATTAGGTAGGTTCAATCCGGCTCGCGGCTCGAGGCCATTCCCAGCCAGTCCAAGACTCCAAACAATTTCCACCGTTCAGGAGAAGAGAGCTCGCTTAGAGAACTTTCTCTCGCACGGTTGACGGTGCGATCTTATGATTCCCAAACAGGCAACATCTCCAAATGAAGCCTTCCTAGATAGGCCGCGTTTCTTTTCTTTGGCTCCAACTTTACTGCTTAACATACCGGTATTATTACTACTCGATACTAGTAATGGATGCTACTCTATTTTCTTAGCCTGGAGGGGTAATTTGTCCTGCAGATCATCCGGAAGAGACGTTGCAGGCGAAGACGAAGACGAGGACGAAGCACCGGATATTTGGAGGCCAAAAGCAGTTAATTATTAACCATTATCAATTGGGTGGGTGCAGCATGTTTATTTGCGACGTCTGACCACCTTGATAGAATACTACACTACTTCGAAGTAAATGGCATGTGTACTCTAAGGAATCAGCGCAATCCTTCTCGTTCTCGTGCTCGTGCTCGTGGCAGCTAGAAAGCAGCAATAACAAGCACACAAGCCAGTAACCCCTTTTCGGCGAATGCGACCACATGAAACTTGGACCACCCGTCCCACCGTCCCACAGCACGGCAAAGAGAATCGATCGAGGTTCAACGGTAACTCGATCCGTGCTTAATTTTAAAAACCGAAATGCGTACCTTGCAGCCTCCCATGTCATCCATCGCTGGCTGTGGGGAAATCCTGCCATGAAACATTGGATTGTTTTGAAACATCCTGTGCTGCTTCACATTATGCAGTGAGAAAGTCAAAGTACGAAGTCCAAGGGAAAGAGAAAGAGGCTGTGCAAGAATTATCAGCTGTGCGGTGCATGAGTCTCATTTAATTCTACTTCTATCGACACAAACATGTGCCCACCACGCCTTAAAGCTTCCCTGATGCTGGTGAAGAAACTGCTGTTGTGCATTGCCGTTACTGTACTGTACATTATGCTGAATGTTGTACCCTGATTTGTGCTTGACCTGACTGACTGACTGACTCTGTGCATAAACGTTCATTGAGGCGGTGCGATGCTACTATCAGACCTACTCCACCAGGTCCACCTGTATTGTTGCCGGTCTCGAGCCGTCGTTAGACTTCGCCAAGAACATTCCACGCCTATCGACGACCTTAATCAAGCATGAAGAGACGAGACCGAGCCCGAGGAATACTCCGTACGGGAAACAAAGGCGAGGCGAGGCGAGTCCCTAAAGTTTCCTTGAAGAAAATCGTGGATTAGGTAACTTTGGGATTAACTTTATGCTTCCCTGGGCCCTAGTCCTGGGTCGAGGCTTGCAAATCATTACTGTACAGTACTGTGAGTCTGTGGGGAGGATCCCATGAAACGACACGGCCGGTTTATCACCTTCCTAATCAGTGTAGCCCTTAGTAATTATTTAAGTGCTATGACAGCCACCATTACACCAACTAAACCTCACGGCTTTTCATGATTAACCAAAAGGCATGACTGTAACTTATGCTAGATGCTTCAACTCGTGTAAAAGCAAGTGCTTCGCAATGAGAGTTTTTTTACCCTGAGTAGGGCTTATTCTAATAGTTACCAGTCTCTCCTTTCTCTATTCCTACTCTTAAATCTTTAGGATGACCTCGTGTGTACAAGATAGAGGTTGCGATCGTTGGTGAGCAAGTCAATCCCACTTTTGAAATCATTTACGATGAACCTCTTCAGCGCTTCTATTCAAAAATTTGTAGTATTTCACTTTTACTCCAAATTTGTATTCTCAGTTCTAGCTATCATTTATCTCTGCATATATAGCCAAGTTGCGGCATGAAAGTATAGTATCCCACGTCTTGCAAGTTCTTTATGATTTACATTGGTTTAAACCCAATTCCCATCCAAACCTGACCCATTCTATTCGCTCCTCTCACAACAATGGTAACAGAACATTTCACGCTCCTCCCTTTATCCCTCCCCACCGATGCGCCAGAGATCTTACGATTACATTACCAAGTCTACCTCTCCGACACTCTCTACAACAGCACCTCAACACCTACCCCAGAACCAATCTTCATCGAAACCAACCTCCCAGGCCTCCTCTCCCGCTTCTCCAACCCCGGCCTCCTAGCCGCAAAACTCGTCCCTAACTCCGCTCCAAATCTCATCGCTGCATACATCGTCTGGAACCCTCCTGCATCAGCTGCCGACACCAGGACGCGGGAAGAGAGGCACGAGGATATTAGGAAAGAAGCCGACCAGCAAGGCGAAGGGATTAACAAGGAAATCTACTATAAGCTAAGACTCGAAGACGAAGAGCTGAATGAGAAATTCTTCGGCAAGGGCTTCGAGACTCGCTTCTGGGTCCTGGATGCGTTGGTCGTGGATGAGAATTTCCAACGCAGGGGCCTGGGGACTAGGTTGGTGAGATGGGGACTTGATGAGTTGCAGAAGCGCGGGAAAGAGGGGGGAGAGGGCGCGTATTTGATTGCTAGTGCGCAGGGAGAGAAAACTTATAAGGGAGCTGGGTTTCAGCGCGTTGGGGAGAGGGTTGCGAGGAGTGGTGGGGAGGGTGAGGTGAGCTATACGCATGGTTGGTTTGTGAAAAGGTTTGAGTGATGGCTTGGTTGGATGCGCCGTTTGTCTGTCGATGTTCCTGTTCACTGATGAGGTTGGGTCAGCCTTGGATGCACATTCTCCAAGAGTCGAAGCAATGACCAATGCGCAGAACGAAATCCTTCATGCCGTTAATAATTCGGTAGGTCGATTCTTCACACATGCATTGGCCGCTCGAGCTAGCCACATAGTCATCGCTCTCATTTATGTTTCTTATCATTCTGTCGGTAAATTTCAACAATTGAAGCGTTTCGTTTCCTATTTGACAACCCCTGGCACTTTTCTCGGGCTTTCCTACGGAGGTACACTTCCTTCATCGGTCGGTCAAGCCGGAAAAGGCCAGATGTACCCCCGAAAACTCCACTCAAATATTTCGTGGCCTTTGAGGCTTTGAGACGTATCGTCGTATTCGTTTCTTGCTCAGTCCACTTGCAAGCTCAAAAAGCGGGCTCTATCTATCTACCTGCGATTCTCCATGTGATTATGGAGAATCAGCAACTTGCAAGCAAACACTAACTGCCGCAACTCGAGGTTTATACTTTCTCATCAGACTTATCCTTGTTAAATGCTAAAGCAGTAACTCCGGTACACTCAAATGGGTAGAGCAAAATGTCTTCTTTTAGGTAGAACAGAGTTGGGTTGTTTTATTAGTAATTCTACACGATCTTATCTTCAACCATCCCATCTCATGCCAACACTCAAACCACCACGCCCTGCCTCCAAGCATACTGCACGATCTCCGCGACCCTTTCGGCGCTCTCCAACCCCGCAACCTCCCGAATCAACCACAAGCTAGCATCCATGCCACAACTCACCCCTCCCGCCGTTATAATTCTCAATCCATTCCTATTCCCATCACTACTACTATTAACCACAAACCTCTCCTTCAACACCTCCGTTCTCCCCCGCCTAGCACACACCGTTTCCAGTGCATCATAATACTCACAATGCGTCGTCCCGCTCTTCCCATCCAACACCCCCGCGTCCCCTAGCACCAAACTCCCCGTACACACTCAACAGCATCCTCTTCCTCCCTGCTCCATCTCCCACCTTCCTCTCCTCCTTCCCCAGCTCCGCAAACGTCCGCACCAGTCCCAACGACTCCCCCCTAACCTCCAACACGCCCCCTGGACCCGTCACCCCCCCGCCCGGAATAACCAGCACGTCATAATTCTCCAGCTGCGCATACGCTTCCGCAAGTGCTATGTTTCTATTGACGCTGCAGTTCTGGGACGAGGCCACGGTTGGTGAGGCTGCTGCTATGGTGCATGTGAAGACCTGGGTGTGGGTGGTGGGATGGAGTGCGTGCGTGAGGATTTCGAGGGGCCCGGCGAAGTCTAGGATTTCGAAGGAGGGGTGGATGTAGAAGAGGACTTTTAGGGGAGGTGGGGTTGGGGTGGCCATGGTGGTGTCGATGTTGGTGTTGGTGTTGGTGAAAAGGAGGAGATGATGGTTATAGAGAGAGAGGGGTGCTGAAGCATTATATACATACCTAGGTATAACTAGGTAGACAGACACATTGTATGTATATCCCTCTTTATTCGTTACGGGGGTTTATACACCGAGAGCGGAATTTTTCAGGTCGAGTTGATTGGGATACCAAAGATTATCATTAAGCATTAGATAGGTAGGTAGGTAGGCAGCTTGAAGATCAGGTTTCGACAGCAGGTTTGTTTATCGCTTAATTCCGTAGATGTCTACTTACACGCATGTCTTGAAGCGAGTCTACTGTCTATTCATTTGATAACCTTAACTTCAACTTCAATGCTTTTCCATTGATATACGGTATTCACCACTATCTTCAAGTCTTTATTAGAGTTTGGTGATATCTCAGAGCCACAGAGAAGTATGTGGAACTCTTTACACTCTCTTTCTTCTTCTCGATATTGGATACAGATTTTATCATGTCTCTAGGATTGTTGTTTGAACTAGACATCAACCAGTGCACAAATAAACACAAATGAGTGCTGCTTTTTCTCAATATTTGGGAAGTATCGATTCGACATACCTTCTCCTCGAACGGAGAGGAGATGGCGTATTATACTGTACCCATGACAGGAGACAGAAAGACGCAGAACTTTTGGGCAGTCTGCTTGAAAGTGTAGGAAATATGTAGGGGAGTATTTGGTTTCGTGCCACTTGAACTCTTTGCATAAATCAATCGTAGTTGGGCTAATGGAGATGCATATCTCGCGGGATACGGAGTATACTATACGTATCATCGATTAAGAATTCGCATCAGTATATACTCGGTCAGCCCAGAAGCTAAGTCTGCGCTATCTACTTCTGTGCGCCAGTTTACAGAATTAAGGTCTCGAGTACTTATGTTGGAATGTTGGTTGGTGCTCACTGCTGAATAGAGAAAAGAAGCAATGAGGGGCGCTCATAAAACGAATTCCGCAATCAACCTTCATGATTTCTTCCATGGGGCAGTTAAGAGGAGAGCGACGTCAACCGGATACCGTTAGAAGCTCTCGCTCAATACGAAAAGACGAAGTGAAGAGTCTGGTCAACGACATACAACTAGAAAGCTGCAAGCTAAATGCAGTAAAGCCAGAACGTATTTAACTATATATAAACGCAAGTAGAGATTGAACAATCTACACACCACCACACCACTCCACTCCACCTTCAAACTACCTATAGTCCTCCATAGCCATCGATCCATCGATCCCACCCACCTATCCATCACCCAAACTTTTAACCGTCTCCACAATCCAAGCCAACCTCCCATCCTCCGCAACCTCCGCAAACAGAAACGTCTCCGTCCCCCCCCACCGTCCCATCAGCACCCACCCTACGCCCCCCATGCCGCTCCGCAAGCTGGTTCCCGTCGCGGAGGAACTGCGTGCATATCGGCTTGGCGCTGCCCGGTGGCAGAATGCCGCGCAGCCAGCGCATATGTGCGACGAAGCCGGCGAAGTCGCGCGTTGTGTCGTCGTCGCGCTGCGTGAAGGTTGGGGTGAGGAGTTTGGAGAGGTCGGCTTCGGTGGACTCGGGGCGCCCGGTGAAGAGGCTTGCGAGCGCGGCTTGGTAGGTCAGTACGTCGGAGGCGAAGGTGGTTTTGTGGGGGGGTGGTGATGAGGGCGTGGTGGAGGTGGAGGGGGAGGGGGAGGCCATTGCTGTGTAAATGTGGATCTGGACTGATGTTTGTAGTGTTTAAACGTGGTTGTAAGAGCCCTTACAATTATCAAGCTGTGATATCGGGATGGAGTGATGGGTGTTGGTGAGTTATCATAGATGTTACCAAGGACTTATATAGTAGGTGGAAAATCGCTGCCTGGAGTTTCAGCAGAGTACACTCGAAGATTTCTAATGCTGTTGCCTATAGCATCGATGGGCCTGGAATGAGATTGACTTGAACTTTCGAGTTCGAGAATTGCTGCCTTCTTGCATTTATCCAGTCACTTCATGCAGCTTACCTTACGCGGCTTTTGTCGCTGCTGTTAAACGCCACAATTCTGAATTCTGCCATCATAGCAACTAAAACTCAAGGTGGATGGCTTTGGCACTTGTAACTTCAAGTCCATGGGTTGTCTCCTGCTTTTTAGACTTGTGGTGTAATAAAAGTTTGACGGTGCTGCAGCAGAACGAGTGGAAAGCAGAAAATCCAACGCCGGATAAGCAGATGGGATTGTTGATAGATTTTGAAGCTATCTAAGAATTTCAGACGATATGATGGCAGAGTAAGGAAGCTGCTAATGCATTGAATCCACGGTACAGGTGTCTAGTAAAGTTTGGGGGGGGGGCGGACATTTTTTTCAACTTATATTTATATCAACCAAAGTGTCAGCTCGAATCTTGTGAGCGAAATATCTGTGGGGCCAAAAGTGTAACTTCAACATTACCCAGTCACTAGTTGAAGCCAACGTAAGCAGTTGACTGATATTGGGACATCAAAGTGACATAGAATTAGAGTCATGGAGAAGATTGAATATCAACCCACACACGTGGAAACTTGGACGTAGACACAATACTTTCTACTGTTCAATGAACTTTTTATTCAACAGTTCCCTTGATCTGCCGCAAGTAAGTGTTTAGCGTCCATCGCCCCAAGAAATGTTTTCTGGTAGCGAATAAACTTCGCAGTTCTTTCAGGATATCAGCCTTCCGTGTCGTTCAAATAGGCTATCAAAGGGACAGACACGGTGAGATGAATACCAACTGACCGCATTTTTAGATACCGGATACACGGCATACTGTCTCTCATAATCAGCCTTCACACACTCTCTCATCCTCCATATGTGGTAAAAGTCGCTTGTCGCAGCTTGTGCTTGTGATGCGGCTCGAAAAGCTGATAATTGGCGAAGTGGCGTGACATGTAGATCTTTTGAGATGAATTGTCCAAAACGTATAACGCGAAACTTGAGGTTGTGTGTTTGTATTAGTTTGTGTTTGTGATCAATCTCTCAAGAAGGGGGGAATGTGCATTAAGATTAAGTGATAGATAGAAAGCATGATTTAAGTCGAGATTACTCACGAAATAGGGAGACACTAGGCTGCTAGTGAGCATCGGCTTTGTTTTCTATAGCCTTGCTATCTAGAATATACAGCATCCGGTCAAGTTGCTATCGCGAAGGAGAAGAATGAACAACAGTCACGCGATACAGATTGACTCAGATCTGGTGATGAATCAAGACGTATAGAAGGCTATTGGAGTACTTTAAATCCCAAGAGACTGTTCGAGGAGTTACATGAATAACTCTAGAATGCCCACTTAGTTACTACGGTTCCGATCATTTGCCAGGTTTAGGGAGTTGTGGCTTGGCTGGAACTTCCCATTTGTCAGCAGACATATTCATGACTATTCAATAGAGACAGAGGTCTTTCTGAAGCTCATGGAGATGTACCACAATTGTTGGAAGTATCGCTTCTCGTATCAAACCGTGAACAAGAAAGAAGAACCTTTCGCATTCCAAGTGAAGTTGAACGTCGCCTGACGCTATACTCGAAATAGGTTAGATTGGATTACATAAGCTGGACTGTACACCACACAGGTTTTGATCTTGTTTGCTTCCTAGAACATGAACATGCTGCAGAAGATCCATAAACAATAGATGTGCTTAGATGTTCAACTTTGTATGAAGACCAAGTGTTCCTTCCCTTGAATGAGGCAGCCAAAGTCCCGAGTAATGGAAGGCGATTACGAAAATTTTGTTCTCCATAATCAGTACTCAGATTCGGAGGTTATTCACAGACTGCAGTTGCGCAGCCAAGACCCTTGATGCCCATGGCATCCTGTCGTAACCTTGGAGAGGCCAGTGTGGCTGGCAAGGAAGGTCGCATGGCTCATAGATCCTCGTTCTCAAGTCTCGAAGGTGTTCCCCAAGGGAGTCGTCAATGCTTTCACTTCAGCCCGAAAGACATTTCTCACGTTTGACCTGTGTCCATTGGTTCTCAGCTAGAAAGCACAGCATCCTTCCTCGCATGATAAAGAACAAGTGGGTTAAATTGTGCGGGGAAAAGACCCTACTCCTCTGGTTCGTCCGGTCCTATATTGGAATATTTTTCATCTCTTTGCATTTAAATTCTCTCTGTTTTAATTCGAGGGCAAGGAGCTTTGATGGGAATCTAATGTTGATTCAATGCAAAGATAAATGAATTCGAAATGAAGGGTTGTACAAAGTGAGATGTCAACTGACCTCAAGAGCAGAACCTCGCATGCGGGGACCCTTCTCATGTCCACACAAACACCAATCAGATTTCTTTCTTCACCCGGCGGTCAGGGATTGGAATCACTCCCAAACTTCTCCTGTTATCGTTAACCACACAATGCTCGTGCTCACTTCATCGTCTCGAGCGAATCATCTTTCCATTCGCCTTATGTTGTCACAGGCTGCACCTTTCAAGAACCTCGTCTCCCTTCCATCGGTACCGATCTTCAGTATCAAGGTGGATTTTCAACACTAGACGGTTTATTGCCAACATGGCAGTCTTCCCAAATCTGCAGATGCACTGGCTTATCGGTGTCTTGGTTATTCTGGGCCTTGCGGTTGTCGTTGTGCGCCGCCTCTACTTCAGCCCGCTCTCAAAGTTCCCCGGACCAAATCTTGCTGCAGCAACAATCTTGTATGAGGCCTACTACGATATAATCAAGCAGGGCCAATATACATTCAAGATCAAAGAGCTGCACAAGAAATATGGTGAGTGTATCAACGCCTTGAGTGAATGTGTATAACTAATATTGGAGTAGGTCCCATCATCCGTATCAACCCATGGGAGCTTCACATCAACGATCCCGAGTACTATGGGGTGCTATATAGTCAAACATCACCTCGAAACAAGTATTTGTTCTTTGCAAGCCAGTTTAATATACCGAATTCCGTCTTCAGTACAATTGATCATCAACACCACCGACTACGACGCCAACCGCTTAGCCCTTTCTTCTCGAAGCAAAGCATTCTGCGTCTTGAACCGACGATCTCATCAATGGTAGAAAAGCTAAGCAGTCGGATTGCAGAGTTTAAACGATCCGGCCAGCCAATGCCCTTGAGACTGAGTTACGCATGTCTGTCAACAGACATTGTCCATCTGTACGCTTTTAACATCTATTCGAATCACCTTGATAGTCAAGACTTCTCGCCGAAATGGAACGAGACCATTGCTTCAGTATCTAAGTTGACGACGTTTATGAAACACTTTCCATGGCTTTACAAGGTATTTCCAAGACTACCCGAATGGATCACGTCGGCTATTTCGCCAGATATGGTGCTGCTTCTAGACTGGCAAAACGTAAGGAACAATCTACACGGAGAGAGATATCATACTGAATGTACCAGCTACTGAGACGCCAAGTCCAACGAAGCATAGACGAGCAAAACGCCAAAGTTAAAAATACCGACGGGCTCCCCCGTAACATTTTCCAGTCACTTTTGGAGAGCGACTTGCCACCCGAAGACAAGACAGTGGAAAGATTGAGGCAGGAGGGCCAACTTCTCCTTGGAGCTGGCTCGGATACCGTTGCAAATACCTTAAGTATAACGACGTTCCATCTTGTCGACAACCCGGAAAAGATGTCCAAGCTGGTAAGAGAACTTGAGAAGGCCATGCCTGATCCAAACGAGGCTGCTAGATTAACCATCGTCGAACAACTACCATATCTTGTGAGTCTTGAGTCATTCCCCACAACAGTATGAATTCTGATTTGCCTCAGTCTGCTGTTATTCAAGAAGGCTTGAGGTAAGTACCCATGGACCTAACTCTAGACTGTTCCCTGATAGCCTTAGACTCTCTTACGGAGTGTCGGCACGCTTGCAGCGCATTGCGCCAAATGAAGTCCTCCAATTCCACGAGTGGTCAATTCCAGCAGGTGTAAGCATCTCTCAATATACCAAACTAAATTATCTGACTAGTTACGCAGACACCTGTAGGCATGTCATCTCCGTTGATGCACCACGATGAATCTATATTCCCCGACTCGTACTCCTTTATCCCCGAACGCTGGCTCGACCAATCGGAATCCGTACCCCCCCTTGACCGTTACATGGTGGCGTTCTCGAAGGGGAGTAGGTCGTGCGTTGGAATTAAGTGAGCATTTCATCCAAACCTGGCCCTCTCTTGCCTAGCTATCCAGAGTTCCTATTGCTCCATTTACTAATTACTTATGCAAACAGTCTCGCAAAGGCAGAACTCTACCTCACCCTCGCAACCGTCTTCCGTCGATACAAGGTCGAGCTGTTCGATACCGTGCGTGAGCGTGATGTCGACTTGAAGCACGATAACTTCTTGCCATTTCCCAGCTATAAGAGCAGGGGAATCAGAGCCATTTTTAAGTGAGAGACATGATATATACTAGTGATTGGATCTACGATGGCATTTGATGCAGGATTTATGGAAGGTATTCATAATTTTAAGCGCTGACGAGGTTGGCACTCAGCGTGAAATCGAAATAGTATTTGACGATGGTGGGGGGTTCCTTTGACATTTCGCATGGATTTAGGTTGCATACAAGGAAGCAGTCAACGCCTAGATCATAATGGATCTTGAACATTGCATGCATTTTTATGATACCTAGTTCTGGCAATGGATTTTCTTAGCAAGGCATCGATCGGTGCATTATGGAAATAGGTTTTAGGTTGGAGTGTGAGCACAGTGAAACACAAAATCACAGTGCGTAGCTTGGAGTGATATTCATGGATTTACTTAAAAGTCGGACTCCGCGAGGAACCCGAGGGAAGACGCGTTCGTTGTAAGTTAGCTAGACCTCACCGGATATATTGCTCGGACTTCAAATGATACCCAGGAGCTAAGTATTGCAATACATTTTCTCCCATTTGCAAATCATAGCTATGAAGAACCCTACCGGCCGGTCCTTCCGTCGCGGCCGCAGCTGCTAACAACCCCGAAGGTTTAAAACACCTTCCCCAAAGCATAATACTTCATATTTCACAGCCATACACCCCGAAGAGTCAATGATCTTTCCAACCAGCCATACCACCACATCTGATTGCCATGCCCCTTCTATCTCACCTCCCTGCCATCCCTCCTTCCCCTCCTTCCCGTTCTCCATATCCCAGCAATTCATCATCCGCTCATCACAAAGTCCCGCCTACTTCCATCCCATCTTCTCAACAGCCACAGTCATCGTATTCCTCGACATCACACCCATCTGCAAATCACCAAAACGCCCATGCTGGCCCGAAGGCTGCTGCACTGGGCTTCGATCTATCCCCCATTGGTTGTTTTCGCAGACGGCGACGGTGCTGAAAGCTATGGGGACGGAACGGAGCAGTTGGATATTGTATAGACGAATCATTTGTTTAGTGCATGACAATGTTTGGGGTGAGTAGAATATTGCTACTCGGGTGTAATACAGCTTCGCATTGCGATTTCCAGGGTTGGAAAAGACGGAGAGGTACGTGATCAGAGGGAGGCTCAGGACTGAAGAAAGAATAGTTTGGCGCCTGGGGAGAGGCTGAGGACCAGATTGGAAGTAAAATCTGAGGTAGGGTTAAAGTCGAGATAGGCAAATGAATTGAGAGGAGAGCGGAAAGAGTTACTTGTGAAAATTTCTGGCGGTGGGTCATAGGTCTAAGACGAATCACATTATATTTTTTATTAAAAGGCTTGATAAGAATTGAAGAATTGTCAGAGACGGCATCGCCTATATATAATTGCGGTGGAGATAGATCATCCATCCTTTTAGGTTCTCAAATGGTCATGATAGACCGACTGTATCGATATGAGATCGGCTCATTGATCTGAGATCTCTCTACAATACCTACTCCAGCTCTGATGTCCTAAACTCCCAGTCCTATCACCAAGGTCTGAAATTACTTCCCGCCCCAGTCCTCCGCACTTGCCTTTCCCATTCCTGTTCAACTTAATCTTATGACACAAACCAACCATCTTGCTTACTCCGTATATCTCCAATCCGTGCTACGAGTATACCTTATGATTGCTTCTGGCCTTGCCAGCCTTTGATTCGATTTAACTCACCTCCACCATTCATTCCCTAGCACCCACAGAAATACGCATTTCATTGATGAGGAGACAGTCATAACTTCCGGCTCAGCACTTCGGCTTACATCCATACACAGAAGCTCCTGCTTGATTCTTCCTCTTGTATTGAGTCCCCAGCTTGGGAAACTGCCTAGTGCGTCTGTTGACCTTTAGAGTGCATATATACTAAATATACTTATTTCATGGTTATTACTGGAGATTGCAACTCTATCTTGATATTATTGCAGAACCGTATTATGCGACACTCTTTTGAACATAAAGCAGTCTCGATTGGCTTACATTGACAATTAAGATGATGAAGGGAATGCTCTCCAGCCAACTGAGTGCATAAGTGAAGAAATGGCATAGCGACCATCGGAAGTAATTGTGCACACTTTTGTGTTTTCAGAAGTAAGAGCTCCAGGTAGCTCCGAACGATCTTAGAGCTTTTAAATTAGGTATGCTATCACAAGGAAAATCGCACTGGACTTGAATTTCATCCTTACAACAGCTCAATTGCTCAAATGTTCAGCTTAACCCGCCACCAACACACATCATCTTGTCACAAAACCAACATCCCAACCAACATTACCACTCGGTCTGCAATTCCAGCCCCGTCCATTCATACCTCATCAGCGCTTCTCGACACTCAGCGGCTATCCAGGCCTAACTCGCAATATCTCTTGGTACCAATGAAAACACCCAAAACAACCAACACTCACCGAGTCTCCAGCCTCTTGGGCCAGTTTTAAATCGTCCAGACGAGGCAAATTCTTCCCTTGAGCGGCACTGGTCATTGTGCACTCTAAGTCCTCCTCTGTTCCAATCAGAAGGAACTGTAATGCGGTGACACTGCAGTTCAGTCCCGTGTGCAAAGCAAGGCAAACTCCAACCGCAGGACTTGCCTGATTCTCCGTCCTTTCAGGATGCGAGCAATTTAAAAATAGTGTCACTTACATGTAAAATTCATTCCAACCTCGCGCACGCACGTCAAGAGGTAACAGCTCAAGGTCTGCAAAACCCCAACCCCACAAGCATGCGCCTTCTACTTACATATTTCTGATCTGACATGCGTTCCTTTCTCCCCGTAAGTATAAGCAAAACCGACCGGGAAAACCCCACCCCACCCCGATCGCATAACCGCGTGAAACAGAAGGGGAGAAGCCGAGGTGCAAAACTGCTGCGGCTTCTAAATAGACACCGGAAATCAGCACACCACACCTTCCCAATAACAACGCACGGGAATTCCTGGGACAAGGCTGACGCTGGTCAAGATATGGTATCAGTTGGCGCCTTCTCAATGCAGGCGTACTTAACCGCAAATCCCTCATCCCTCCTGCCTATTCCAACTTCAAGCTCGCAATTTGACGTCAACAAGTTTGACAAAAAGGCAGAGAGTATAATGCGAGGCTGTAAGGGAGTAAGTAAAATAATCGCAATTTCATTATCAGCCTCAAATGCCCCCCCCATGGACTGAATCCCTCAAAACCAATATCGCCTGCACCGCACCACAACGCGCAAATAACAAGGCGTCCAAAACCACATCCTTCCGAGCTGGCCCCAGAAGAAACACAATAAAACATAACAAGAATCAGCCGCCGAAAGCATACATGACAACTGACCGATGCTGACATTCCGACTCGCGCACAAGGCAACAGCACCTTTGCCGAACAGTGCGGGGGAATGAAGGTAATCACGACCAGGAGGAGTGAGAATGAAACCGAGAACAGCAAGGCAAAATGCGAAGGATGATTCATTCACCGAGGAACGGGAGGGATTTATACGGATAGTAGATGGCACATACCGGTAATTTGTCGCCTTGATCCTACAGTATTAATTTGCTAAAGCTCGTTCGCTCGTTCGTACGTTCGACGACGGGGTGGTGTGTGGGTGTTAGGCTACATATACCTCAGCCAATGAGGCTGCCACGATCGGGGGAGGGATGCGAGGCAGCCACTCCACTCACCATGGTTCGCATCAAGCGAGCCAGCGAACCGTGGTTTCTTCCCCTTTCTTTCCGAAGCGATCCGAGGGTTGCGATGGGCTCTGCACTTGTGATGAACCAAGTTCTTCTTAGAAGGAAGGCGCTGGAACCAATACCATACACGAAGTACTTACATTTCGTGGGAGCTTCACGACTGACTATTTTGAGAACAAAATGCATGCCAGAGTGTCGTATCCAGGTCGAGATCAGAACTATTTTTTGACAGCATTACTTTTAGAATGAGCGTGATGGTACAAAGTTCCCTCCATTCCAATGTCATGCCCCCCAAGGCAATACCCATCTCCAAAAGGCCGCTAATCAACGTATGTGACGGGCCTTAAAATAACGTATGTGGTTGTCTCCCAAAGAGACACGGTAGTAAATCCCAGAATGCCGCCCTGAAAGGGCGAGATAACTGAATGGATGGGACAGTATTGTTGCCACTGCCCAATTTTAAGGGAATCTCTTTTAAAAGTAAACCCTCGAACGTAAAATTATGCTCGCGCAGAAAGCTGCACTTGAACCTACCTGTGGTGTTAAACGTATGAACCGAGCGTTTAGCGCCGATCTTCTCATAAGTAGCTGAGTGAGTCGGACACCTGTCGTCACACATTAGACTTTGACACGGGAAGGAGGAGCCTCAAACAGAAAATGCAGCTCACCTGCTTTTGCAGTCTGTATGTACCTGTAAACTGATGTAATGATCTTTGCTGGCTTGATTTTGATAAGAGACTTGGTGAAAGAGCCTGGCACCGCTATTGTTACGTTGCCTGGACACACCAGCAAGTCAATCATCATGAAATGGCTCTGCTGCAGCAGGCATCGTTGGTGATGACAAGTCTTCTTCAGCGTCAGATTCATCGGCAGCCTGTGATTCCCAAGTTCCCGTACGCGTACTGGCAGTTGTCGCTGATGCAAAAGTTGATGCCCTGGATGGGAGCTCTTGGTCGTTGGAAGGCACAGAAAAACTCTTCCCGTCATATGCAATCCAAGGGCCAAGAGAGCAAATCTTACAAGCAAGCCAGAGAATCCTTTCCCTTCGTTGAGCAGTCATCGAAGGACGCTCGTGATACTTCTCTTCTTCATCGATTTTTTCTTTGGTGAACCATTCCTCTGGGAAATATTCTTCTGCCCACAGAAGGCCTCGCATTGCGAAGTCTTCTGGGAACGGCCGAGTGTCATCTTTCTCTGGAGAAGGAAAATTGTCATCCTCGATACGACCAGGCGTGCTGTAGGAACTCAATAACGTATTAAGCATTGTCGACAGCGCCACCCAAGGAAATGTCGCCTGAAGAAAGCTCATGGTGCCACGACGGCGAGACATGAAGTAAATAAAAACGAGAGTAACATGAATGAACGGCAGGACATTAGGATCTCCAATTCGCTGTAAAACAATTTCTGTGGTTTCGTCGCTAAGGTGCTGAGCATTCTTGAAATAGGCCATGGACTGAGCAGAGACATCTGGAATTCCTCCTTCCATAGAAACATCAGGGCACTCTCCATCTTTGGTGGATTGAGAAATGAGTTTCATTAGTACATTGTCATTAGACGTAAAGCTGAGCATTGCAACATTGTTGGCAACGGCAATATGATACCCTTGCTCCATAAACTTCCGCGTGACTCTGCCAATTTGATTGTCTAGTAAGCCGAGGAAGTCTTTAACCGTGGATTCAAACTTATGCATATCTCGGTTGGTGAACAAAATTCCATGAGCCATAACGAATGCAGTATCCAGAGGGGGAAGTCGATACTGGCCATGAGCATTATCTGAATTTAAAACCGGCTCAAAAAGCGTCAAGATTGATTCGCGAGCAGAGGTGAACGGAACCGCCACGCAGAGAGATTTAGAGTAATAGAAGAGCTGCTGGAGAGCGTTAGGCCTTGCGAGAATTGCTAGATGGTGATATAGACGACCCGTGGTCGGGGTTTTATCAGAGGCTTTCGAATACCAGTGTCGAGCAACACCAGTCCAAACTTCTCGATCTCTGATATCGTCATCTTCAATTGCCATTCGATAACGTCCGAGATCGCCAAGGCACTCAATCCATGTATCCTCGAATGCCGGGACTGTTTCATATAATAGC
The DNA here is from genome assembly GCA_032629725.1 of Gremmenia infestans. NCBI lineage: Eukaryota > Fungi > Ascomycota > Leotiomycetes > Helotiales > Hamatocanthoscyphaceae > Gremmenia > Gremmenia infestans. The sequence goes on from JAFEVB010000012.1 coordinate 618,107, forward strand.
GCCATCATCGAGTAAGCTAGATAGATGAATGCTAGCATATGATCTAAAGATGCCGGTAGACGGTGCCTCAACAGCTCAAGAAACGAATGGATTCCATGACGCCACATTCTAGCGGGCATAGCGTACTTCGACGCAAGACGTCTTAGAGCAGGGCTTGCGGAAGGATGTTGCGAAGCCAAAAAGAAGTCATGATGTTCATGAAGCAAAGTTCTATGGAGTGCAATAAGAGCTTGCCATTGCTCATTATTTAGTTTGGGCGGTGTTGCTCCAGTATCAGCCGCTGCCAGCGCGGCTTGCTTGTTGTCAACATCTATGCATTTAGCCTCAACCATAACCAAGCCGGCATAGATGCCTTTTACTTCTGCAACCAGCTGCTCTTGTGATATCGGTCTGGTCTCTGGCTGTAGCATTATATCGAATGATTCATCTCTAGAAGGTGCTTGAGCTTGAGCTGAAGCTAGCTTTCCGTAAATTGCAGACGGAGTAGTGTTCAGAGCAGCCTGGGCTGAAGGTGGCCTTGAACCCATTGTTTGAGGTGATTGTTGAAATTGTGGCTTGCGAGATTTATTCTGCAAAGCTTGTCTCGACTTCTGCGCTTGTATAGAGGCAATATTGGAAGGATCAAAGGTACTACGGGGAAGGGGTGTGTCTTGATCCGGATTCCACAACTGTTTCTTTCCACTATGTTGTGGTCTTTGTGTATCGAACATGGAAGGTTGCTGAGATTCTATCGCTGACCCGCCTGGTCCCGGTGCTGATGTTGGCCTTGCCTTGGAGCGACGAGGCAATGGTGAAGCAGATGTTTCCCGAGCTGGACTAGCAGAACCAGCAGAAATGCCGTCCCCTACAGCAGCTCTCTTCCGCGGCTGGTCTCTTTCATGACTGTCCTCAGACACATTCATCATACCGATTTCCTCGCTGCCACCAGGTGTGCCAATATTCAACTCGCGTAAACCAGAGATACTTTGGGTAGGAGCTGGCGAGGAAAGGGGTCTTTTCATGTGAGGCGGCGTCGGCTCTGATTGTGCATTTCTAGCCTCGTTGAATGCAGGCTTGCGAGGCTGGGAGTCATCTTTTGCGCTATAATGAGTCGGGTCAGCATCAGCGTTGAAAGTCTTCCTTTTTCGCAAGGCTGTAGCCCGCACCCGCCTAGAAGGTTGTAGCCTGCTGGTGGCTGGAGAGACCGTGTGACCTCTTGATAGCTGCTTACCGTATCTTTTTTACCGATTCAGCCTCGAATTTCGTGCGATATCTCCGGTGCTCGCTCTCGTCTTCGGGAAGCTTATCCTTGTGATCGTGAAGACAATGCTGCCACAGGTCGTCGGAATTGGAGAAAATCCGTCGGTCGAGACAATGGATGCAGGCCCACGACTGTGTGGTCTTGTGATTTCGGCGCTGATGTTGGATCCACAATTCATCAACTCCAGGTGCTTGCTGCTTGTTCATTGCTAGCCGTCGATATCACGGTTAGTATGGTGTTCTGTTGGCATGGGCTCAATGGGGTGGGGGCGGAGGGGGGCTGGCTTTACCGATAACCGTCGCGAATTCAATCGTCTGCGACTGCCTTAGAAATGTTCGTTAGGATGGGGAGTTGTATTTATGGACCAAGCGAGCGTGCATAGCTTCAGTTTCTTGGGGGTTGAGATGAGGGTAGAAGGAGAGTTTTTAGAGAGATCAAAGAGGAAACAACCCATATTCATACTTTGCAATCGTGCGTCGGAAAGAGGGCTCTGAGGCTCTGTGAGCGTTAGGCAACTCGCGACCTGTGGGTTGCAAAATGGCGAACTACAAAACCCAAGCCAACTGCCACGCCCCCCCCAAATTTTCAGGATCTATCGTAATTTCGGCGCTAATTGAAAAGGGTCACCGATTTAGTGCATTTCTTTAATCAAACCCCACCACCAATCAATGTAAAGTAATACAGATAATAGATACAGACAATACAGATACCGTATCATATCAACACACCAACTAATTGTCAAACCGAGCCCTGCCCTGTCTGAAGCCTTCTTCTCTTACACAATCGTATAGTAGGTCTAGTCTGGCTACTCCTTACATCTATAAATAAGGTGGGCGACTGACATCTTGCCTGTACTCGAGAAAATGTTGTATTTTAATAGCTTGGAGTGACGGTTCATCGTGGTCAGGAGAACACTGCAAGGCAGACGAGAGGAGTCAAATGTTCTTTTAGCATAGGGGCGTCAGAGCAACAATAGTGTGAGCCTCAATCATCTAACCCTTCAGCCCCCACCTGCTGGATTCAGCCGCAGAGGCTCGATGTCCATATGCGTCTGCTAAAGGGCTTGTAGACTAATGAATGCGACGTGAAATGCATATCAAGGGCGTCATCCATCGTTGCCTCAATGCCTCCCGTGGACCGCAATGTTTTCACAACCCACTGGTATAACTGCTTACACCTACCTCTCCCCTAAAACCCCAAGGCCAAAGTTCTTACTTTCTCCATTTTCCTCCATCTAAAGCTTCGTAGAAGCACAGACGCCAGGTCTCACGTTTGCCCATCTCGTTTGCCCATCTCGTTTGCCCATCTCAGTCATGGTCAAGGCAAGCTCAGCCTCCTCCAAAATAGTATGTACGTATACAGTACGCCGCGACTCCGATGGATCCTTTAGCGACTGGCTCTCATCTTCCCAAGGCACCGAGATATATAACGAAACAGAAAAGTATACGCAAATCAATTGGGCTATAAGTTGGCTAGAGTCCGCAAGTAGCCTTGTAGCATTTCAGCTCACCACCGGCAGATGTCAGCACTTGAGCTTCGAAGAGTCCAGCCTCGTATCGCAGTCACGGGTAGATTTCTAAAGCGAGCCCCCAAATGAACCCCTTTTCAACTTTACTGACCCCTATCTAAAGGTGTAGATTCTTTCAATTGCCTACCTAAGAATGGTAAGTTTCGCTGAGAACCATAGGGCACACTCCAGTAGATTGCGTTCTCCTACCAATAGAGGCCTGCTTGTTACGCGAGGTCTTTCTACCACAGCCATTGAAATCCAGACAGCCTGAAAGCAATCAACAAATGCCTGTCCGCAGACTGCAGAGCAATATATGAAGCCAAAAATGGGCAAATATGAACCAGTCACCAAGACAGCCTGACAGCCCCAGAAAGAGATCGCGCAAATTACCCCGGAGGGCCGCAAATTAAGTTTATATCCAACGCATGACACTTTTCTAAAGATTTGAGGCTTTAACAACTGTGCACGACCATTCACCCGCCTTGGTCAATTTGGCTACATATTATGATGATAGGGTGTTCATATACCAAACATGATCACGCCCTACGCCAAGTATTCAACCATTATCAATCAAGCTGGTATTGTATAACAAGGCGAGTTTCACATGGTATTCTGCTTAGATGGACATCTGCAATCTTTACCTGAAGAAGTAGTTATGGAGCTCAAAGAAGACGACTTAGGAAACCTTGGAGGCAACGTTCAAACTATGTGATTCACACCCGAATCACACTGCAGTTTGAATGTGACTCCAGCATTGCATTCACGGGAAGCGACCTAGGGACCCCTTATTTTACGACGAGGAATATTAACGCAGAAGTTGAAAATGTTTAGTAAGGAAGGACCGATGTGCTCATTGAGTCATGTTTTACAGTACAGCACGGCCCCCTTTCGTAAAACTGGGGCACGGAACAGTAACTCACATTCCACTTCTTCTTTCACTTCTGCGCTTCTTTAGAATACAGCGCATTCCTTTATTTTGGGGATACTACCGGTAGGTCGCTGTCTGAATGTTGTTATTAAGCTCTCGCGTACTAGCATACCCAGGTGCTCCCTGGAAGTCCCAATAGGAAGGGCCCCATCAATCTACAACGTGGCATGTTTCGATTATCTGCGGCTTCAACGTATATCCTAGTTTTTCTTCACCGTGTTGCTCTTCTCTTCTACTAAGGCGAACGGATGCCTTCATACGTGTTTTCAATGGATACATCGAATGGCGCTTTTCAACCAACAACGAGTGTCATTGCAGCGGCGAATTCTAGGCAGCTAGAAATGTTCTCAACGGCAAACTGAAAACATTAGGAGGAAGACATGGGGCTTTTAAGTTTATAGGCTCCATCGTAAGACCTCTAGTGAGGGGATGCTGATTTGATGACTTTATAACTTCCGGTACCCTAGTGTATAAACTTAGTTCATCCACTGAATGATTTCCTACGATTACTACTCCCTACTGCGAGTGCGCAACCCTGAACATAGAAGGCTAGATATAACCTCCAGTAAGGACTCTAGAAAAATATCATTTGTTGTAGTGATGTCCAAAGTTGTAATTATACACGAGATTCAACTTATATACGAGAATCCTCTCACGTCATTCTCTCTGAGGCTTCCTTCTTGCTCTTGGCTCTTCTTAGTTCTTACAGCGCGGTTTATCTCCAGCCCATCATCTATTCACTTCAATTCAAGGGAATACAAGACTCACTCACCGACTGCCGGCACTCATTCCGGGCAAACGGGTCAATGCCCGTACCCGAAATTCAAGAGAAGAGTTGTCGTCAAAAGTTGCTGCACACACACGGGGACATTAATAATCGACTCGGTGATAATCGCGAGATATTCATCTAGTCTGGATGCCTCACTGCAACCCATACCTCGTAATTAATTACCTTCTTCGTCTGTCTCCCTAAAAAAAAATCAGGGGCTTATTCACGTGTTCCTGTCCGGAGCTGGCCGCCGTGTCTATCGGGTTCCAGCGGACACCAATACGATATACTTCGTATTAAGCAAAGAATTTTTCAACATTGCTCAATAAATAGCCAGGAATAGCAAAGAGCCATTATTCATTCTCTTTTGCCTCATTTCGTCACTCACGACTATGCCGGGAGTGCCGGCAAATACCCACTTCTATATGCAGCGAGACGCTTGCTTGGAGATATGTTGTGGCGAAGGTATGGTGATGCCGAGGAAGACCAAATGCGCAACCTGCGTGTGGCTGAGTGCAGGAAACACACGACGCTTTCAGCTTTTCATGGACTTTGATCTTCGCAGTACGCGTTGATCAACAATCTGTCTGAAAACCTTCGTTGAAGTTTGGTTTAGTTTGTTTTTCGGTAAAAAATTGATATGTTGAGTTTCCATAGCTTAGAAGTTTAGGTGCTTGGTCACAACACCCACCCTCTCCATCCGAGAAAAAGTTGTCGGAATAAAGTCACGTGTATGCGCCAAAATTCGTCAAATCGGCCTATGCACGCCTATGCATTCCGACAACTTTTTCTCGGACGGAGAGCCACCCTACCACCTCCTGCATTCAGGGGCTAAATATTTAGCGAGAAAACCACGCTATGCCACCACGTCCCGTCCCTGAAAGCGAGCCGAAGGGGCGGGAGAAGATCTTTCCCATTCCTTGCATTTTCCTTATTCGCCCCTAACATGTTTATTTCAACGACGTATTTGCCCCCTTGGATTTCATAGGTGCGATTAGTGATGAGTAACCGTTTTCATTTACATATGACTGTTCCGGACTTGCCCCTGACACGTTCTGTCGCGCAGCCTTGAGATGACATTTTATTGGCGCAGGCCGAGCTGAATCTCTAGCAGATTACTTGCCTTCTTCAGCCAGTGCTTATTCCACATCTTATTGGCCCCAGATCGCTGCATACCCCTTGTCTCTTACACGCTTCTTGGCCTAATAAGTCCAAATGACTGGTACTTACCGAATCTAAGTGGGCAAACCAGCTGCCAACGAGAAAGATCGCTCGCTGTTCTTGCCGTAATCGATCGGTGGACCCTATTAGTGCCGTCGCCTTGCCCCAAACCGATTTCTTTTGAGCCTCATGATTCGAAGTTCAAAGCCGATAGACAGACGGCCCGAAGACAAGGGCTGGATGCCAGCTTCGAGAAAGTGCTGCTGCCTTACGGGGGCAAATCATCGGCGGCCACTCGCGCCTGAGTCATTGCTTTTATTGTGTGTCAGAGTGAGATGAGCATGACCGCGACCGACCGAGTACGGGTTCTGTGAGGCGGCTAAAGTAGTCAATAGATGGTGGAGAATGGAAAGGCAACCGCTGGGGCTTTGGATGCCTCGTCAATTGCAGCTGAGATGCTTGTTTCGTTGTCTTGAGGACGTGGTCGGGAGTTTGCGGCAACTGGCTGGGCTGGAGAGGTGTGGTGAGCGTGGCCAGAGTAGGTGAGGCCAGAAGTGACCTTCTGCCAAACATTTTATATTGGCTTGTGGTGTTGTCGTATGATCGTATCTCGGGGCTTGAGCATTGAGGCTCTAGATTAAGAACCCGTGGAAAGTCCCGTCGCACAGCAGAGAATATGTTACAGTGGTTTAACTTAAGCCGCTTGAGCACAACTACCCTGTGGTGTTGTGGCGCTTCTGTTCACAGAACGTGGCAAAGTAAGACCAATTGCTAAATAAATAAAAGCACACAAGTACGCTCAGAATATTCAATGAAAGTTACACTTCACAGATGGGGCGACACTTTATAACACGACATCCAACCATCTAATCCTCGGCAACCGAGCAAGCACACACACGATCTTTCGGAGGTTCACTCCGATCGTATGGACTTCACATTGTCACTAGTACCACTCCTGTGTGATGTCGTAAATGATAACCTGTTCGCCTCATTTGCTGCCCAACGATAGCGTTGGAGTACATAAAGCTGAAAAGGGTCGAGAAAATCGGCATCACACGTTGCGGCAGATGACGCTTATCCGCCCTCTTTCATGTCTGAGATGTGACAGACATTCTCGTCTGGTGACAACAACAGGGAGAACAGCCTCCGAGAAATATGAAACCTTCAAATTTGAAGCAAGGTAAAAGATGAAGGCGCGAAAGGAATGTGAATGAAGAGATGATGTATGAGACAGGAGAAGTATTGAGGTCAATGCGGCGAAGATTGGTGCTATCATCGCTTGTCTGCGCTGCAACCGCGCGGTTGCAGCCGCTCTGAACCATATTCGGTTTCGGGAGCGACAGCTAGCGGAACACAGCAGCTTGCAGATAATTGATGGAGCTCGCCATTGCAAAATGGAGATAATTCGCGGAATCTAACGTATGTGTGCATAGAAACGAAGATAACCGCCAAAGACAGACCCTTCATCAGGCTCCTTGTATTCCCGCACAATGGTAAAGGCCAATGTAAATGGATAATGACTGCAAATGTGGTTGCCGTTGACCGGAAAGAGAACTTGAATTATCGGGCAGAAACACGATTCCAAGCTACATCCACTTATGCAGTGTCTCCTCATCTTCGGGTCATGTAGCAAGCCTATTCTCTGTGCGATGAGGGCGGAGAAGGCAATTTGTATATTGGGAGGCCATACAGGCAGTACTGCATACAGCGGCAGCATGCAAGATATTACCGCATTGGTGCCTGATGAGTAGTAACCGGAAGTAGCACGACTATGTGCAAGATTAAAAATAGCATTGCGAAGAGAGTACATATGCACCATGAAGGGCAATCTTTTGCTGAAAGCGGAGTACCACAATGAAATCACGAAAGTGTGGGGGATTTTAGTACTCCTCAAAGGAATTTGAGGAAACAATTCCCGTGATAAATTAAACACAGCAGCGAGGCAACGAGTATACTATGTCTCATTCGCCAGGATGAACATAAGCGAGGTATATAATGTAACATGTACACACGCCTATGTATGCAAATGTGTCGCACGAATTTCGGGCTTTAGCTCAGATACATGTCGATCTTCAAGAGTCAACTAGGTATGCGCTTAGACTGAGCACTGTAACTTTGAGAGATGTCTGGGAGGGTATCGGGCACTGGTACTGGCACTGGCACTGACCAAGGGAGGATTCTGGTAGGATGTTGCCCCTCCAAATATCATCGGTCTCTGGTGAGTCGTGACGAGTTTGGATATATACTTTGATTCCGATCTCAGGCTGGAAGGTGGTATGGTGGCTTTCTAACATGCTTCAAGACGACCAAGACAGGTGCGCTTTCTAAGATCATCACTGGGTCTTTGGAAAGCTTGTAGGTGAAAGCAACTTGAACTATTCTTTCAATTTTTAAATCCTAGGTTGTTGTACAACTTCGACATAGGTTGGAATAAGCGAGCGAGCCTTGTCAGGCCACCAGCGGGCTTACATAATTGCTTACAATAGCAATGCACGTAAAACCATAAGAACTCCATTCCTGCTTCACTCTTTATTAGTATCCAGTACACAATATAAGCTTTTGTCTACATACGTTAGCGTCACCTTATGACTTGATCATCCGCTGCGTCCTGTATATCTGACAAGCCTGTATTGTTTAGGGTGTCATGTGGCTAGTCATTTCTTTTTCTCCTTCTTTGCCCCTTTTCTCTTCTCCTTTTGATTACAACTTTAGTACGTTTACAATATTCTTTGCTTTTTACTCTTTGCTCTTTAGAAACCATTATCAAGTGGATTATGCGTCAGTTTGCAATGTCAATGCAATTGCCGTCCCCATTTTTCCAACTTCTCTTTCGGGCTTTTCTGTCAGCAAAAACTCAATCTCTGTCTCTGTCACCATCTCCTTATTTCAATCTGTGTGTATTTGGAAATATATTCACATTCACTTTTTCTTTAAAATTCTGCTGGACGCCTTTACTTCTCGTTATAATCGTTCTTTCTTTTGCTGCTTATCCTTCTCTCTGCATCTTTTGAATTGTCGTGTTATAGCGTCGGTGCGGCGTCATTTTGTCGCCACTTAATCCTACGGGGGTAAGTTAAAGAGCTTCCTGATTGATGCTACGTACACCACTCATATATGAATTAAGAGGAGCTCAAAGCTTTTGGGAATTACTGTTCTATTTCAGCGGCGATATCGCTAGTTGCTTGATATCCTTTGGGTCGACGACGAGGACGGCATCACAAAGTCCATATCTAAGCTAAGTACGAAACATAATGAGAAAAATAGCTGGGTCCAGCCACAGCAAAAGCTTAGTTGAACTCAGCTGACAGCCTGTAATATGGCGATCATGCTGTTTCTTTTCTTTGCATTTACTCCTTTGAGCTCTCATTCCAGCTTGGCGAGTGCTCGTAATTATGGCAAAAGAGTCACATAGTCTGATAATTCCACAGGCATCACTGTTTTTACACTTGTTATCCAGACTTGTCTGATGGAGGCGTTGAAGAGCATCTCGTAGGAGTATTGATCTCAGTGGGATGAGCGTTCTTTTTCAAACATTTTGCTAAAGTAATCCAACCCTATGTTCGCCATGTTCAAGAACTTACCGAAGTTAGTCTAGATGCTTTCCTATTGTTTACAATATAGATGATGAGCGTGCTAGTGGCACAATTTCCTGTCGTTTAATGAAATACCACTGCTTATCAAGAACAATACGAGCAGATGAGTCATACGGCTAGAGCTTATGCTTTAATAGAGGCAAAGTTACAAGTGATGCTGGTGTGGAACCAAAGTGCGAACGAGAGTCATATTTTTGCTTTGAAAGTATTTTGTCTCAATGAAGGATCTTAACTTCCCACAGAAGGGCTTTCCCTCCACATTCAAGAATAGACTTCTACAGGAGTACCTGTCCTACTGTAAATTCAAGACTAGATGGTTCACGTCTATCCAGTTATCCAGTGAGTGCTCTCGACTAGGATTTTGGTTTATGCCGACAAGAAAGTAGGATTGGTGTCTCGTTCATGGATGCAAAATGTTTCCAAGAGACCATGATTTCGTTTGCATATGCTTACTAGCAGTGCACTAAGATGAGATTGAAAGTCAAGTTACCTATGTACTTCGTATAATTTGGCATTTCACCTCCATATCTCCACCTTGATGTCTGCTCCAGGGTGACCCTTGAGACCTAGTCAAAAGTGGGAGTTCGATACTCACACCAATGCAAGTCTAAAGAAGCATTTGGTTGCCTTACACCGAAGTCGTAGTATTTGCAGTGAAAAATGTAATTTGGGGTCCGAGCACATACTCACCGCAACACTGCGCCTGCGCTATGCGCATACCACACCGCTCAGATCTTGGTTACCTGGAGTTGTTTGTATGTATTAGCACCAAGACGCACTTTCAGAGCTATCATTATTGTGAGGGCTTGTATATGATATATCCAAGCGCAATCTCCTAGATCGGACGGATCGGATCTTCAGGGGTCCAAAGGGGAATTTATCGAGAACCCTTACATCTAGGCTATCCCAAGCTCATGTTCATGATAGCATTGTGGAAAAGGTAGTTTCTGCCAGGACGAGGCTCTCGTGAAAGCATAAAAGTAATTCTGATTACTGCCTGGCACATTACATTTTGGAGATGGGAGTCATGGGACTGAGGCAACTTGCAACCTTCATTGTAATAGTCAATTGACCGAGAAGTAAAGAATAGAGATAGGCAAACTTGCAGTTTAATGAAGCCTGAATACTGTGAATTTGCACACATTCCGGGCGCAAAGCTGGGCAACTTTGACAGCCTTGGGGCGTCAGGATAGTTGAATACCTTAGGTACCTATTCAACATACCTAAGGTACCTATAGGTAGGCATGATCAGCCTTGCCTGATGCTGCCTCGTTTGCTTTGCTACCATTCAAAAGGCAGAGCATCACACCATCTGCATCACTGCATACAGCCCGTGGGTGTGCTTGTCGACGAAGCGGGGTCATCGGCCGGTAATCGGAGCTTCCCCACCCCGAGAGGCCAAGAACTATCTAAATTTCTCATGTAAATGTCCATTTCTATCGACAAAAGAGATGCAAAAGGACCATATAAAATGCCAAATCTTCCAACAAGACGTGATTGAAGTACATTGGGCCTCAATACTTCGCCGATGACGCAAATGAGGTATACGATAAGTAACATGGTGTGCTATTTTTAAACATATTGGACACCTGTCACACAGATTAATAATTTGATCATGTTTTCAGCAAAGGCAAACAAGGCAAACGCTCTAAGGTCGCTTGGGGCTCGTGGATAGATGTCTCTTAGGGCCGAAAGGGATGCTTCTGTACTTCCTTGCATAATAAAGGCTTTCCCTCCCTGCCCCTTTTCAATAGGCCGTAGGTAGGTACTCGGAGAAGAAAAGTTCGGCGTTCGGGGAGCATATCTTGCTTATCCGACCGGATTATCCCACCGCGCGCGCGCGCCATCTTTCCTTGGGGGGAAACAGCGCCTAAAAAGCTCGCAGCCTTATGTGTACGATATGTGATTATTATGATGGATGGGCCGCAAGTGGGGTCTGTGCGGATACCACGTTCTAGTGAACGTGCTGGAAACGTGCTTCCCGTCGTCCACACTTGTTGTAAGCTTGTATGGAGTTTGTTTCAAAAGGGGGTTTTCTGGAGGGAAACTAAAGATGGTTGTGTCACAAATGTGGTGCAAGTCAGTTGATCTTTCAAAGTGCCATTTGATTATATCGAGATAAGCTATCATGAACAAAGGTGGTGCACGGGATTGTGCTGTGATTGGTGCCCCCAAGATGGAGCGAAATTGAGGAGGTACCACAAGTATCCTTTAGGAAATGAATGGACGATATACTCTCGGATCTCGATGAGCCAGCCGTACAATGTAGATATCATCGAGAGTCGGGCGTTCTCTCCAAGTACCTTCCTGACTCCTAAGTAGCGGAAGGCTGATCATCAGCATGACTGCAAATACGCGGATATGCAGTCATGTCATGTCTAAGGCTGAGGTAAGTCTTATTTCCCGCCCCATCGTTAGAATTTGTGCGAATCGATCAGGTGCAGCAGTGTGAAAGGCAGCCAAGAGACTATAAAGTGTCTGCCTCTTATGTATGGCTGCCTGGGAAGGCTTCTAGAGCATTTCATGATCTCACGATGTTGGGGTTCAGAGGCAAGGCAATGATCACCTGTGCCTTTTCGGGCAAAAGCCCAAGGCTTTGAGTGAGATTTTCAATGCAGCTGTGAAAGAGGGCGATTTGTAAGACTTCGGCAATCCAGAATGCCGAGTCAAGAGCAGAAGGCAGTTATCAAAGTGTTTCAGAGCATCATCAATAGGTGGAATGGCTTGACAATACATCATGGAATCACAAGGTGTCTCTCGTTCCATTGCATCACTAGACCAGCACTGTAGTATTTCCTGATTCCAGGCTGCGACTGTTTGCCTTTTCATCGCCCGAATCCTTTCAGACTATTGACATAAATGTAATCCCGTTGAAAGTCTAAACACAACACTAAATCGGCGTATAAGTCTAACCCGATATATCGTGAGTGGTGTGAAGAAAGGAACATAGTCTCCAAATAATGCCATCAAAAATGCCACCGAGTATAGTAGTCATAGAGTCTTTTGGGGTACTTCGTAGCAAGCATTCCATATGTCAAAGAATTCCACCCAATGGGAATCTGAAAGGAGCAAGATTCAAAACTCGTAATGGTAGTTTATCTCAAACGTGCGTTGCTCAAAGTGAAAGTGATGGTAGCCATCAAGTGCAACGATTACTTAATGTGTAGGTAATTGTTCGCCTTTTCACATGCAGGCTCAAAGATGGGAACACCTCGTTTTGGGAGACCCGTTGTGCCGTTTCTTCTATAATTCCAGATCTATAGTAAGTAGTCTATTGGAGCTTGTCAAAAAGACTATTAACATCCTATAGAGATTTGTGTTCACAAAGCCCCCTTTAAAGTTCAAGTGAAATGGTAGCTATGGATGTTATAATAATATGTTTTAGGTTTTCAGTATGGCTTGGTAATTTCGCTTTGGGCAGACGACGTGCCTTGTTCTTAGAGTATTCAAAACTTCCCAAATTCGATGTAATTACTAAATTAACGTTTTACATCAAGCTATTTCGAAGAAAGAGCGCGCTAGGTGTGAGGTTTCGAGCAGGAGTGATAAGTATGAAATGTTCTTTCCGCGATGCCTTGAGTGATCAAAGGAATATGATCATTAGACTGGATTATCGCGAAACAAAGGCTATAAGTGTTATTCTCTCGCATTAAGTAGTATATCCATTCTAGATGTGCCGGTTAAAACTTGACTAATAAATACTACTAGCTCAACATAACTTAAAAGGTGATATGAAAGTTCCGAGTAACTGCGGGTGGTTTCAATGATTGACGAATCACTATAGTCAATGCAACTAGTGCACGAAACTGGGCCTTTCAAGAGCTCCATGGTTCAATGCCACATTCCGTGGACAAAGTCCTACACTAGGAGGCTGAAGGTCTATGCTTGAAAAGGAGCGCAAGAGCTAGGGAAATAGACAAAAGCCAAGCATGTTTCAAATTAGAGAATCGTAGAAAAGGCTTGGGGTTAGTGCGGTCCGGGTTCGCAGGTCATAATAGACTTGAATCAGCACTTGCTTGTACGAAGTAATTTTGTCCGTGGAGTATGAGTATGGGACAGTGAAGACACTATCATAGATAGGCCTGTCAATGATATGTATAACTTGGATCTGTCTCCGGATCCCCGGGTAGAGATTGTTGGATTTGGTTGGTAAGGAATAGCTACGCTTGCTTATCCTAGACCATCCCTCGATGCCGGTTTGAACTCGCATATCACACTCAACGACCCACTTGACGTTGATTCTCGGGTCAGATATCTCATTCCGTAGAAATTTGCGTTATATGCAATGCGGTAGCCCGGAACCCGTTGAATCCCCACCTGTGAGTCTGTGACAACTCAACTAGCTTTCATAACTCTAGATTCTCAGGCTCTGACTTTCAGGCTCTGATCTCACCCAGAAGTGTGTTGAAACTATGTTTGACACTACAAGAGAGAAGAGCGCTAACTCAGATAGAAATCACTTGCTGATGAATATGAAAACTCGAAGATGAAGACTGAGAGAAAACCCTGGAAGTCCATCACATCTAGGCTTAATCGCATCAACCCCATTCCGTTGTGGAGTACCGTAGCGGTGCAGTCATCACTCGGCATTTCCGAACGGAGCTGGCAGCCACATAGGATGTCACAAAGTAATTCATATACGGTACTATGCAAACTGCTAGAAACGATATTCTAGCATGACGACTTTATGAGGTTGACTTGACTCGTGTTGTAGAGGATATAAGCACGAGTCATGCTTTAAACACGGAGAAGACGGAAAGCGGAATTTCCCCGCTCCCGTTGGCTTTTATAGTAGCTTACCTAAGTGTCCGCAAGCCTCGGCCGAGCCCCCTGTATATGACGAGTTACCACGGGAAAACAACATATTCCCAAATTAATTGTTTCTCCCCGCAAAAGTACATTCTTAATCCCGGGGTAGACTAGACTAGCTTGGTAAGTCGACAAGTACCTACAGGTACCTTCCCTCTCTAGGTGATAGGTACATAGGTAGTTGTTTTTTCTATCCTCTCTTCTCTCTCTTCCTCTTCCTCTTCCTCTCTCCCTCCCCTTCTTGCTTTCTCAGTTGCGAAAGTACGTGCTTCTTCCCCAGGCTTGGGGCTTGTGTTCAGTGAAGAAAGCCGACTGTTACGCACAACTCTGCCTGCATCGATTTCACCGAGGACGCGAGGCACATCTACGAGACATATTCCATCTTTCCCAGCGTCTTACGGCTACACGGCTACACAGCTAGCTACAGTTGCTTGATCTCCAAAACTCAAGATGGTCTTCACGCCTCCCTCATGGGTTCCAAAACTCCAAGGCGCGTATACGTGCCCCAAGGTACAGGAAATGATGCTAACATCTGACAATCTAGACCCCCCGGACTCGATCCCAATCAGCGAATTCATGTTGGATGAGAAACACGGAAGATGGCCCCTCAAATCCTCCCGAAACCCCTTCACATGCGGAATCTCCGGTCGGACATATACAGCTGCAGAGCAAGTTGACCGAGTCGAGCTTCTTGCGCGGTCGTTGTCGAAAGTGCTCGGATGGCAACCGAATACGGGGACAGAGTGGGATAAGGTTGTTGCAATATTCGCTTTGAACACGGTGCGCGATATCCTCTCTAGAACGAAGGGGGGGTTGCGCTTACATTGTTATTGTCATAGGTCGATACGATGACTTTGGCTTATGCCGTCCACCGACTTTCTGGCATTGCATCACCTGCCAATGCTACGTATTCTGCTTCGGAGTTGGAATTTCAATTAAAGTCATCTGGCGCAAAGGCACTTTTTACGGTATGTTGAATTGCTCCATCCATGGGGTTTGGAGGCTAATTACTACAATTCAGTGTATCCCCCTCCTCGACGTATCATTGCAAGCCGCAAAAGCTGCGGGCATTCCAAATGACCGAATTTACATTCTAGAAATGCCTAAGGAATTTATAGGCGAGATATCACATCCATTCAAGACTGTTACGCAGCTCATTATCGACGGAGCGCGACTTCCAAAACTGGAGCCTTTGAGATGGGAGAAGGGTCAGGGCGCAAGACAAACAGCATATCTCTGTTATTCGAGTGGAACATCTGGTTTGCCCGTAAGTTTAAGAACCACCCAGACGATCCTTTCATGCCACTCGAAGAACTTCCCCCCAAATATATATATATATATATTATTTTTTTTATTTTTGAGAAGTTGCTGACATGTTGGTTTTAATAGAAAGGAGTCATGATTAGCCACCGAAACGTAATTTCAAATGTCCTACAACTTGCAAAATACGAAGCTCCAGTCAGGAGCAAGAGGCCCGCCAAAGACAGAACCGAAGTCGCCTTGGCATTGTTACCCCTGAGCCATATTTACGGCTTAGTAGTCATTGCTCACACTGGCACATACCGCGGCGACGAAGGGATCATCCTTCCAAAGTTCGAGTTGACCTCGTACTTGAATGCTATTCAGAAATTCAAGATTAGTAATTTGTTCTTAGTATGCCCTTATTCAACTTTGTGGGATGGAATTCATGCTGATTTAACAAGGTACCTCCCATCATCATTCAGATGGCCAAGAATCAGCCAGCATGCTCGAAATACGACCTCAGTAGTGTAACAGGCATTTTCACAGGTGCTGCACCCCTTGGTGCAGAAACAGCCCAAGAGCTCCAACAGATTTATCCCTCGTGGAAAATCAGACAAGCCTATGGTATATTTTCGAGGTCTCCTATCTGTTTTCCTACACATACCTAACAAGATCCAGGGTTGACCGAAACCAGCACAGTTGTCTGCTGTAGCGCCGAAGACGATATCTGGTTCGGCTCGAGCGGCTCCCTAGTTCCTGGCATTAACGCAAAGATCATGTCTATTGAAGGTGTCGAAATCACGGGCTACGACCAACCTGGCGAGCTCGTGGTGCAGTCTCCATCTGTGGTTATAGGCTACTTGAATAACGAGAAAGCGAACACCGAGACATTCCTCGATGACACGGATGGTAAAGGCAGATGGATGCGAACAGGTGATGAAGCTGTGATTCGCAAGGCACCATCGGGCAACGAGCACGTTTTTATCGTCGATCGTATTAAGGAGTTAATCAAAGTCAAGGTAACTTATCAACCTGTCTTTATAATTTCAACAACTAACAAGCACAGGGCCTCCAAGTCGCACCCGCAGAACTCGAAGCTCATCTCCTGACCCACCCGGCAGTAGCAGACTGCGCCGTCATTCCCATCCCCGACGACGCAGCAGGTGAAATTCCCAAAGCTTTCGTTGTCAAGTCCTCGTCGGTCGGACTAGAGGAGAATGATCGTATGGTTGCGAGAGATATTGCTAAGCATGTTGAGGAGCACAAGGCGAGGCATAAGTGGTTAAAGGGCGGCGTGGAGTTTTTGGATGTTATACCGAAGAGTCCTAGTGGGAAGATTTTGAGGAGGCTTTTAAGGGATAAGGAGAAGGAGGCTAGAAGGGCGAAGGGCGCAAAGTTGTAAATGTGGTCATGATTCCTATAGATGGTGATTGTTAGATTAGCCTATCACTGCAATTGATGCATAATGCGTTTTCTTAGACCGTAGGTATGCTAGATAGGTAGGTACCTAGGCTGTGGAAGCTCCTTTAAAAGGGAACGTCTCTTGAATGAGTCAATTAGTGTAACCTTGATCCAAAAAGCGAGCCTACTGTATTCGATAAATAGAGTATAACCCCTCATCTCGGGCCCACCTCGGGACAAACTTTTTGTCATCCAAAAAATTGGGCGACGCCCCTCGATTTCAAAGCACATCGAACACTGAAGATCGCAGTTACGCCAACTCCGCAACCTTTCTCTTCCAAACCTCCCTATAAGAAAAATCTTGCTTTCCCCCACTCCAGCCTCCAATTCCAGCACCTCCACCTCCCAACGATCGTCCCATAATGTCCTCCCACCACCACGAACGCGGGGTCCCGTCAGACAATGAAGACGATGAACCAGCAATGCTTGACCCCTCCGACGTCGCCGAAGAGATCCTCGATCAAGATGGCGACGCAGCCATGGATTCCGGTTCCGATAACGAGGGCGAGGGTGAAGACGACGAGATGATGCAAGAAGAAATAACCTTACAAAACGACTCCTCCGCCCATTTCGACAGCCACAAAGACAGCATTTTCTGCATAGCGCAACATCCTCTGAACCCCTCTATAATAGCTACTGGGGGTAGTGAAGGCGAGGATGCCGGGGGCATAGGGTATATATTCGAAGCGAAGCCTGCGGAAACACCCGTGTTGCCTGCTAGTTACCAGGCCGCGCCTAGTGAGCGCGTGGAGAGGAAGGCGATTGAACCGCTGTTCACACTGGAGGGACACACGGACTCAATTAATGCTCTTACGTTCACATTACCTAATGGCGAAGTTCTGGTATCGGGAGGTTTGGATGGGAAGCTGAGAGCATATGCGCAAAGGGGGCATAGATGGGGGTTTCTGGCCGAGGTACAGGAGGTGGAAGAGATCAATTGGCTTGCTCCTTGTCCGAACCCGGCATATCCTAATACGGTTGCGCTTGGGGCGAATGATGGATCTGTTTGGGTTTATACGGTTGATTCGACGTCGAAGGATGCGGCGCTGCAGATTGTGCAGAGTTACTTTTTGCATACGGAGAGTTGTACGGCAGGGGCCTGGTCAGCGGATGGGAAGCTGCTTGCTACTGTTAGTGAGGAGGGGTCTTTGTATGTCTGGGATGTTTTTGGAGAGGCTGCTGCTGCGGGGTTGACGCAGGAGAATGGACAGACTGTGGTGGGCCTCACGTCTCTCGATCAGCGATTTGCAGTTGAGGGAGGATTATTCAGTGTTGCAATTGCGCCTTCCGGCGCATTTCTCGTCGTAGGAGGTGCGGGAGGGGCTATCAAAGTCGTTGGTCTCCCGAGACTAAGCTCTCAACCTTCTGGGGCTGCGCCGGCGGGGAGACAAGGAGCAGGAGCCAGTTCGAAGACGAAGGGTGGAAAACAAGCTGGTGGGAAGGCGAGTGGAAGTGCTGCTTCGGCGGGACAGTCAGGGCAGATATTGGCGGATCTGCAGGCGCAGAGTGATGGTGTTGAATCTTTAGCTTTCGCACCTCCGCCTTTGACGCTTCTTGCAGCTGGTAGTGTGGATGGTAGTATCGCTCTCTTTGATTCGGCTCACAGATTTGCGGTGAGGCGGCATATCAAGGAAGCACACGAGGAGCACTCGGTTGTGAAAGTGGAATTTGTCAAGAATGAGAGGACGGGTGGATGGTTATTGACGAGTTGTGGAATGGATGGTGTAGTCAGGAGGTGGGATACGAGGGGTGGAACTGGTTTGGCTAACTCGGGGTTTGTCAAAGAGTGGAAGGGCCATAGGGGTGATGGGGAAGGTGGTGGTGTGTTGGGGTTTGTACAGGGCAACGGGGAGAGGATTATTACAGCTGGTGATGATGGGATATCGCTGGTGTTTGAATCGCCTGTTGCTTGATCACAGGGAAATAAAAGCCGAAAGATTTAATGTTTGCATGAATGGAGTTTGGGCTCTTTCTATAGACTTCTAAGGAGGAATGAAATACCCATTAAAAGTGTCCTTTGGCATCCCTATAGCCGTTCGATAAGGTCGAAGGCCAACGTAACATGGTTTGAAATGATGGTGATAATTGTCAAAAACTCCTCTCTATCCGTGGGACACTCTTCTGTGTGTCAATGCATCGATAAAGGAGTAAAAGACGCCGAGAATCCACTCGCCAATTTCACTTCTAGCGCCCCCCTTTATATCGCCAGCCACAAGCGACTTCACACTAATACTTCAAGAGTGGGTGCCAATTGATACTTGCATTGTGAAAGTGAAGATAATGTTTTGTTGTAAATATGGTTTTTGGAATTGTTCTGCCACAAGGTAATGGCACTGCTGCCTGTTTCGGAACGAGTCTGAGTCACATGCCGATTCTGCAACCTGGTCCTGGTTTTCTCAGCCTCGTTTGTTCGTTCGTTGGCAACGCTCCAACATACACTAATTCAACGTCCCCAAAAGGGCTCCTTTTTCTACCAGCGGTCTGTCTTGCTTCTCCATCCATATTCTATTTGTTTTTTCTGCGAGCGTCATGGTTTTGGGGAAAGCGCATTTATTCACCTTGATATTGTAATTATTCACGGCGGCGTAAGGCTATATAAAAGATTGATTCACCATTCAACCTCGTGCTCGCCCTCACCTCAAGGCAACCATACGACTTTCTTCCACTCGAGAACCACAACCTCACTCAACAACAATGTCTTCGGAGATGGATGCTGAGTCTACGCCAGCTACGATGTCTTCGAATACAGAAACTGAGCCGGCACCAGCCATAATATCGTCGGAAATGGAGCACGAGCCTTCACCGCCACCTGAATTGTCTTCTGAAATGGACCACGAGTCAACGCAACCCGCGGCATCTTTAGAGATGGAAGTTGAATCTACACCAGCTACAATCCCTTCGGAAAACACTCCCGAGCCTCAACCAGCCGTTGTCTCCTCGGACGCAATGGATCACGAGCCGACGACTACCGTAAGACCGGAAGGCAGCCCGGAGCCTACATCCCCAACCGCATCTCAACCAGGGAACCCAGACTCTACCGCCCCAGCAACATCTCCACAACATAACCAGGAGACCCCGGCCCAAACAACAACACCTTCGGATGGAGCTACCGAGACGACACCGGGTACAACATCTCAGAACTCGGACTCTGAATCTACGGCCCCCACAACAACATCCGAGTCAGAAGACGAAAACCAAGAGACCTCACCCTCTTCAGAAGATGATGACTCCTCATCCACACCTACAGCAAAGTCATCCAGAGAAGAACTCGAGTCCCAGATACTCGCTGCCGCAGCATCCGGCGATGTCGATCTTACCAAATCCCTCTTCCCCACGGACCTTCTCACCAAAATTGCGTCCAAAGGCACAAAAGCCGGACACCCCTCCATCCTTGTCTGGGCGCTCGAAAACGGCCTTGTCCTACCATCAGAATCTACCGATAACCATGTGTTCCAAGCTGCTTTCGAGGCCGGTTCTATTCCCGTGTTCGAGGTGTTACTCGAGCGGGGAGTAGACCTAGAGAAGCACAGCAGCGAGTATTACGGCGATGCCTTAGCTCACGCATGCATGAAGGGGAATCTACCGTTGGTCAAATTCCTGCTCGAAAAAGGTCACGGGGTAAACTCCGGGCGGCGATGCAATGGGCGCGTTGGTGTCGTATGGGCCGTAACGCACGACTCATTCACCCCACCCGAGCCTCTACACAAACTTGAAGCCCGCGGCCTCGAGATCATCAAAGTCCTGCTTGACCACGGGCTCAATGTCCAGGGCACTGGAGCAGCGATTGCGGCGGCTGAGAAGGATAATCTTGAGGCGCTGCAGATGCTTCTCGATGCTGGTGCGGGGATGGAGGAGGTGTGTAATTGGCGGAGCATCGAGAAGGATCGGGATGAGGGGACAGCGCTGTTCAGGGCTTGTCTGAGGGGCAAGGAGCGCACGGTGGATTACCTGCTGGGGAGGGGTGCGAAGCGGGATGTGTATAGTTGGGAGGGACGGGGCTGTCATGAGGTGGCTGAGAGTAAGGGATATAAGGGAGTACTTAGTTTGCTTGCGTTTATGGGCGTTACTGTCGAATGGCCCGACTAAGATTGGTTTGGGAATGGCTGGGCGTCGGATGGGATTTGAAATCTGGGCTAGATTGAGATTTCTCAGAGAGATGGAGTATATGAATGGGAAATGCGGGTGTTGGGAGCATATTGAGGGCTTTATTAGCAAGATACATTTCCAGTTAAGTAGTAAGATTGGCTCCGAAATAAGATATATTTATTACCAAGGCCTCTTTTCCCGCACTTTCCTTTCCTGCTTCTGATCGCTTCCAAAATAACTTGTACTCCAACGCCCACAACCACTCACAACCATTCCTCTCTCGTTTGCCTCCAAGCCCTCCACGGTACCTCCGAGTCCCCCACACGAACAACAAACCCCTCTACCTCCACCAAAACCTCGTTCCTCCACTCCCAGTAAATCGAAATCTCTTTCCATCCATCCTCCGCATATTCTTTCTCAGTAACTCAATCCCGTGACCCCTTCAAGTTTTTTCTTGTTCGTCAACGTCTTCACTTCTCCAGCGCGCGCGCGTGCGTGAAGTGTAGGAACACGGCGATAACTTTGTGTTCTTCGGACTTGCTCACGTTCGCACTCGCGCTCTTCGTGTGTGAAGGATTCGGTGTCGATGTAGATGTCGGGGTCTGGGTTTTAGAGTTAGTTTGGGGAGAATGGTGGGTGAGGGGTTGAGTTAGGTACCTGGGTGTGAATATTGCAATTGTGGGAGCGGGATTGATCGTGTTGGTGGGAGCCATGCTTTTGACACGAGTCCCAGACTTGGTCGTTATATCTTCCTAGAACTCCAGGAGACAAGATTCCTCCGGGGACCAGAGCTAAACGGCTTCAAGATCCCAACGAGAAAGGCACAGATATAGAAAGGCTCTGAAGAATTTCTCTGAACCCTCGCGGGTCTGAAGACACTTCGAATGCAGGGTTTTCTGTCAATGTACCGCGATTTTCAGAGCTTATCCCAGAAAGCTTCCAATCCTGGGAACCTCTGTTCCAGGTCCTTGGCTTGCTCGGTCTTTCCTTGCTTATCAAAAGCATGATACAGCCAGCCTACGCCAGCAAGTGTATCCGGGTGTTCTTTCCCTCGCACCTTCTCTTCTGCAGCTATAACCTCCTGAAATAGAGGCTCGGCTTCATCGTATCGTTCTTGTTTGAATAGAAGCGCAGCGAGGTAATACATGCTTATAAGTGTATCCGGGTGTTCTTTCCCTAGCACCTTCTCTCTTAAGGCTATAACCTCCTGAAATAGAGGCTCGGCTTCATTATATCGCTCTTGGTCGACTAGAAGCGCAGCGAGGTAATGCATGCTGTCAAGTGTATCCGGGTGTTCCTTTCCTAGCAATTTCTCCTCTAAATCTAGTGTCTTTCGATAGAGGGACTCGGCATTATCGTATTTGCCTTGAGAATCCATGGTTACAGCGAGGTTATGCATGGAGGTGAGAGTATTATGGTGTCCATTACCAAATATAGTCTGGTTAAGAGCCAGAACTTTTTGACATATTTCAAGAGCCTCCTTGTGCTTTTCTTGCCTTTCTAAAATTACACCCAAAATACTCATACTTCTTAGAGTTGTCGCATGCTTCTCCCCTAGAACTTCCGAGGAAAGATGTACGGCTTTTCGGATCACAGGTTCACACTCATCAAGTTTACGCACGTCGATTAGCAACTCAGCGAATTGGTCCATCGCTTGCAAAGTCGCAAGATCTCTTTCACCAAAGAGTTTGGTAAAGCCAGCGATTACAGGTCTGATGAGACTTTCTGCAGCTTCGTATTTACCATACATTTGGAGAAAGTAGGCAAGGGTTTTGGCCCCTCTTAGGAGGTTGAGGTCGGCGAGAAACCCATCCAAAGTCAAGAATATGTCGGTGTTCAAGACTACGGCGTCCACATGGGAGAACGTGAGTTGCTTCACCTCAAAGGTGATGTCGGAGAAATCTTGATGGACGTGGGGCTGTAAGAAGTCATCAAGAACTAAAACTGCTTCAATAGTACATGCCCGTTGGGTCTCCGTGTCAATTCTAAATTTAATCCAGTCCTGTATGAGGGGGTGAAGAGAGCACACTGCGTCATGAGACTGGATCTCGAAACTTTGAAGTAATGAAAGAGTTCTGAACTCTTTCAACGTACGTTGAAACTCGTACACGTCCCATGTGTCATTGCCGCCAGGTAGAACTATCCAGCTTTTGCGGAGTTTTGCGTAAGGTTCAAAGAGACTTTGGCGTATCTGATTATTGTCAAAGAATGCTAGTAACGTAAGAATGCGTTCCTTTGCTGCGCGAATTGATGGCTCCCCAGAAATTTGGTCAAAAGATAATTCCCAGGTGGTGAAAACAGAGAGTTTCCTCTTTGCCTCTGGACTGTCTTTTGGTGCTTTGATATAATCCCACATATCGGGAACCTCGCGTAGAACCTTTTCTGTACGAGCATTGTGGTGTTCTAAGTAAAGACTTAGATTCAAGTTTCGTGAATAAATGTAGGCACCCGCTTGATCGATAGCCAGTGCATGGAATCCAAGTCTTTTAACAATAGCTTCGCCTTCGTGTAAGTTTGGCTCGGTTTTCTCCAGACTGCTCCTTGCCAAAAGAAGCTCCAATGCTTCTTCTAGGGACATTGTATTCACTTCAAGATGATGGCCCAATCTCCTCGTATCTGCATGCCTGCTCGTGACGAGAATGGAGCCTTCACCAGTTTGCGGGAAATAATCCTTGATACTCTTGTTGATGAAGGAATTCGGATCGTCGAAGTTATCAAAAACAAGCAGCCATCCTTGTGGCCAAGAACTTAATTTGGTTCTAACGAATTGAAGATTCGCTTCATTATCCGCAGGGTCGAAGGCACTTTTAGACATTTCTTTGGCCATGGAACTGAAGCTTTGGCTGGTACTGGCTGGAGATGTTGCATCGATCCAAAAGATGGCAGAATGACTATGGTTCTCTTTGGCGCGGTGGCAAAATTCCAAGGCGAGCTGCGATTTCCCACAACCACCCATTCCCTGTAAGACAAATACCGAGGGTACAGAACGTTCTCCTTCTAGGTTCAAATGCCGTTCGATATCTTCCAGTGGACCTTTACGTTCCACGAAATGGCTGACACGCAACGACGGGACAATGAACAAGCCAGGGGCTTGGGGAAGAAGCGGAATAGGATCCTCTGTACAAAACTTCAGTAAAAGCAACAACAAAAATCAACGATTCATTTGTTATATACCTAATTGGCTCAAGGGAATTCTTTTTACTGGGTTCCCTAGCAAGGAATCCACGATGCTGTCGATTCTTCGGCTGACATCATCAACTTTAAGATAGCTTTTGGTGTGTGTCACTACCTCGTGTAGCTTTTCCCACTCGTTTAGGGAGACTTCTTCGAGCCCGCTATCAACATTTAATCGATGATAGACACCTGGACAATTCTTATACTTCGAATCAATTCTTGAAGCCGCACTTTCCGCATCAGTAGCCAACTTTGCGAGAACTCTAACAAGATCAACAGGTAGCACTCTCTGAAGATAGTTCGGCTCTTTGAATCCAGATGTTTTCGGCCTACCTGAAGACAGTGGAGGAGTCAGTATTCAATCATCGGATCTGCAAATATCTATGCTTTTAGGGAATTCTGCTAATAGATCGGACAACAGTCTCAAAAGGACAATGCTTGCTTACCAGTGCCAATGCTGACGATGCAACCAACTTCACGATCTAGGTCGAATTCTTGTGTGGTCTCTGTTAAAAGAGACACTACAGGATTGTTGCACCCCAAAGCCCCATCTACAAATTCTTCTTCCAATCCTGGGGGTCCGATTTTGATTCGCTTAAAGAGGGTTGGCGCTGCCGATGTTGCGCGGCCAGCTTCCCAAATGTAAGCGTCGAGGCCTGGATTCTTGTCTGCCTTCCAAGTCCGGAAAAGTGTGGGTTCGTCGCTCACACGCACTGCGGGCATTGCGCATACAAATCTAATCACGCATAGCTATTAGATTATTATTATACTTAACCTGAAGGGTTGAATATACGTTTTGCATGGCTTGACCTCCCCACTTTCCCTCTCGAACATACTTTCGTTCGCTCGGCCTTTACCAAGCGTGCTTTCCACAACAACTTTTATAGAGCTCTCTAGTTTCGAAGCTTTGAATGTTCCGTCCTGTATAG
Source organism: Gremmenia infestans (assembly GCA_032629725.1). Classification (NCBI taxonomy): domain Eukaryota; kingdom Fungi; phylum Ascomycota; class Leotiomycetes; order Helotiales; family Hamatocanthoscyphaceae; genus Gremmenia; species Gremmenia infestans. The sequence goes on from JAFEVB010000012.1 coordinate 643,009, forward strand.
GCAGTTTTTTGTCAGAGAAGACCTCTTTGGCAAGTATTCGATATTTGTCGATGGCTGCAGGTACCGAGAGCCGAAGGCGTCCGAGAAGAATCGCTATCAGTCTAGAAGAACGTTAGCTCCTTCTGAGAATTCTGATATCTCTCATATAGAGTGATCATGTGCAATCGTGGGAGAGAAATTAAAGAGCCTAAAGGAAAGACAGCCAAGAATACTTGACGTTTGCGTGCACTTCCAGCTGGACGTCCTCTAGCTTTCCGACCTTCCTGAAAGCACTACAGACTTGTATCTTAAGAGATATAAAACTACAAACTTACCCACCAGTACTCGTACCGCATATCATATCAAAGTAGTCCGCAGGAAGTGGCACAGACGAGAGATTGCCCCTCCGTTGCACTCGATGCATTATCTCATCAAGGATGATCAATTCCGACATCCCACGAATCCCACCGCCATCTACGTTTGTTAATCTTGGACTGTAGATAATTCCTTGTGGGCGCGAGGCTGCGAGCCTACGTACCTAGCGAGAGCAGCGCCAAGGGTTTGGGTCTGTCTCCCATGATGATCAACCGGTATTAAGATGGACAAACAATGTAAAGGTAGTATCCGCTATCAATAGTACTCGAGGGTGATGGATTGGAGTATGGGAGGGTTGACGTTGAGCTGGAGTTGCATCGCGATCTTGAGGATATGCAGAATGAGGCTGACGCCCTCCGCGCATACTGCACCAATCATATGCGGGGAGCTATGTGGTCGTATATGCCATGGAAACTTGATTCGGTCTTGGATTGATTTGCAATTGATATTGTGGATGTAGATTCTCATCATGCAAAGCTTCTGGCAAGCAAAGAGAACTGCGAATACGTGTACAATAATAAGTAAGGCTCGGTAGACATGATTCTTCAATCGAAGCACAACCCAAAAGGATGCGAAAAGAGCGAATATGTTCCCATTGAACAAAGCGGCAAAGAGCAACATAGAAAATAGACAAAAGACCCAAATCTCGTCACTTCTCTTGAATATTATCAGGTCAAGCGTGAGGCCTCCAGTCTTCACCCCATTGACCAGAACTGAACAAGAAACGACCGCCTAAGCAACTTTCCGAAGCGCGGCGTCTAGTCTTGATCACCACCGTGAACAGAATCAGACAACGCTTGAAGAGAAACCGCATCATCATTGACATCCCGAGCATCAACTCCCCCATCGTGAACTGAGTCCGAAAGCGCCTGCAGTGCAGCCGCATCATCATTCACATCGCGAGTCTCAGTATCTCCAGCATGGACAGAGTCAGACAGTGCTTGAAGAGCAGTAGGATCGGACTCATCGTCTCGGGCCGCGAGGTTGGCGAGGTCTTGAGCCTGGCGGGTTGTGAAGGCTTGGCCAGCCGCCACGATTGCACCGTTAAGATCGATGGGGAAGGGGCTGGCGGAGACGGAAGTGGAAAGAGCGACCAGCGCGAAGAGAATGGATTGGGTACGCATTTTGAAGGAACGGAGTTTTGGAACGAGGTTTTATTAGAAAGTGGAGTAGATGAAATGATACGAGATATTGAAGAGAATAGTTATTGAAGAATGCAATAATAAGCAAAAGGAGATTAGATGTAGAAAAGACGGCTTGCCTTGCTTATATGACTGGGCCAATAGCCCGTTTCAAGCCTGCCTGAGAAGTTTCTGGTAGGTAGGAATGTAACGGCTGAGTCCGAATGGAAGGCTGCTTTGACTTCAATGTCTTCGCGGTATAGAAAGTCTATGCAATGCAGACGCGAGGTATCAAATGCGAGCTCCAGTCGAATCAGCCCCCTCATCACCATACTTGTAGATCATATTGATGCGCGATTCTTTTCCCGGAACTTCCGCTCGAGAAACAGAACGTTTGGTTTATAGCCCAGCATCAAATCTAGGGCATAATCAGATGGTCTATACGCCTTGCCGTTAGATCTGACGCACATTCGATTAGCTGCCGACAAGATATGTCGCAACGCAAGACAGATCTCGTAGCAAAGAGGGTATAGCGAGAAGCAATTTGGAGTAGAAAGAGAACCATGAGGCTGAAATCAAGCTTTGTCGGCGCTCCCGGGGGCACACGGGGGATGTTCCAGTCTGTGCAGTAATGCAAAACAACAAGATTGAGATGCGATTCGCTACTCACCACGCTGGTGGATGTTTTGTTTCATATTCTCGCGAATGGAGTTCTTTCCGGTGAAATATGTAGTAAAGTGAAGCACTTGCTGAAGCGCAGAGATAGTATACGATTTCAAAATAAGCAAAAACAACATGAAGGGGGGGATCGAGACATAATTGGCATCTAAATATCTGCACTAGAATTTGATGCTTCGATATCGAGTTACATGTACAAACTCGCTACCGCTGTGATATCCCTCTTAATCATCTCTTGACATGTCTGCATCTTGGTGAACAGCTCCGGATCACCAATAAGCCTCGCCGCATTTTTTACTTCCCGACATGTCTCATCTAGCCTCGTAATAACTCTCACAATTGTTCCTTCAAGCACATCTGTGAGATCCGTAATATTCTTAAAACTCATACCTCGTGCCCATTCATACACAACTTCCATGAGTCCGAATCTTGGTCGTGAAACGAAATCATTGGAGTCATCGGACGAGAGAATTACTTGGTGGTAGGTCTGGCGTTCGTTGACTTTCTCGGAAATTTCGATAATGGTCTTCATTCCTTTCTCCAGGTTGCCAGTTAAGTTAGGAACTGTGTCAGTCTTTTCTTGGAAGACAAAGGCGGAGAGAAGTGCGACTATCTCAGCGGGCTCATAGGCAGCAAGGACGTTATCGAGGATAAGTTCAGTGAGAACTAATTCGTCCGCTGAATGTATCTCGCAAGCAACTTTGCCCTTCAATTGGACCCGAGAGCTATCGTCGACGAAATCCAGATCTTTCAAGACTTGTATCCGCTGTTCGTAATCGGGTAAAAGTTGGAGATTTTGATCAGACATTAACTGTCGCAGTTGGGTGATGTTCTCTTGAATAAGCCACTGGTCGTGACACATTGCAAACTATAGATAATCAGCATCGAAACCATCTAATGCCAATATTCAACTCACATGCTTGATAAATTGGGGACAATCCAGGCAGACAGCTTTCTGAGCAATTGCCGCCTGTTCTACCCGCTTTGTGAGAATATCACGAAGCTGCATGTCATGGACTTTTGAAAAATCCATCTCGTTCCATTCATCGTTCGACCATGACTTGCATAGGTTGAGGAGGTCTTCTTTCGCCTTTTGAGCACCATCGCCACCTGTAAATACTTCAGGAATGATGCCCTTCACAACTGTCTTCGTCAGATATTCGATATCATGGAGAGGTATTTGGAGAACCTTCCACGCAATATGCTTCTTAGCTTGGGGAAGTTTCGTGAATTTTGGTCGGAAGTCCGGCAGATTTGGCAGCAAATCTGTCGAGTCTCTTTGGTCTCGCTGCGTCTTAAGCTCTAGCACGTGGACTGTAGGAGCAGCACCTTTTGTAATACCGTCTCGCAGGAGAATACCAGGTGTCCTAATCCCGTCCCGGTTATAGACTATCAACCGCTTTGATCCAAACATGCGACGTCCTACCGGAGTGTTCAACAACCCAAGATGTAGATCAAGAGTAAGTTGTTTGAAATCTTGCGAGGCTTGATGACAAGCATCCATGTCAACATCGCAAATATCGCAGGAATCCCGCTTAATCTTTGCCAAATCAGCTTCGGAGACCTTGACAGCTTTCTCGTGCTCTGGAAGCAATTGCTGTGTAGCATGCTCACTGAAACTTCGTTTGATCATTTCCTCAATCTTGAGTGCTTCAACACGAAGGAGATTCAGGATCATGTTGTATGTCAATCGGAATTGGGAACGAAGCTTTGACGGTTCGCCCTGGATCATTTGACGGAGATCGGCGACAGGGGGTGCTTCACCTCCAGGGGCAACGATGATGACGGATCCAACAGTGTCAAGACCTCTACGGCCCGCTCTACCTGCCATTTGCGTGTATTCGCCGGGTAGGAGATTTCTGAAGGAGTGTCCATCGTGTTTGCGATATCCTGAAAAAACGACTGTGCGAGTTGGTAAGTTGAGTCCCATTGCAAACGTCTCTGTTGCAAAGAGTACTTTGACCAAGGTCTGCGCGAATAGCATCTCAACGACTTCCTTCACGATCGGAAGTAGACCGCCGTGATGAACTGCGATACCGCGACCAAGCAAATCCCTCAATCGTATAATCTGAGGCAGTACTCGATCTTCTGGCTTCAGTCTGGCTATCGATTTCTCGATAATCATATGAATAGCGCTCTTCTCGTTTGCCGTGCAGAAATCTTGGTTGCTGAGAGCATCCGCATTCTCTTCGCACCGCTTCTTTGAGAATACGAAAATACAAGCTGGGAGCAGGTTTTCCTTTTTCAGATACTGCACCAGATGCACCCATAAGGTTTTGTCCTGAGCAGCACTTGTTCGCCCACCAGGTCTTCCACCTCGTCCCATATGACCAGGGTTATGACTTGCTCGAGGAGGTCCACCACGGCCTCTCTGTTGGGCACCACCACGCGGAGCTCCGCCCCCGCCCCCGCGTTGCGCACCTCCTCTCTGTTGCCCGCCACGTTGATTTTGGCCTCTGCCTCTTCCATTCCCGCCACCACGGGCATTGTTTTCTACCGGTGGGGCAATTTTCACTTTATCTCTTCCAGTCAAGACATCATTGGCATCCTTCCAGCCTTTCTCGATGAATCTTTTCTCCGCATCAACGATCTTATGAATACCCTTGTCGGCCCAAAGATAATGCTCTAGAGGCACTGGTCTCTTGGGGGTCGATATGACATAGATATCTTTCCTCTTAGTCCGACCGACCCACGATGCGAATTCGTAAGTATTTGGCACTGTAGCTGACAGTAGAATCAAGGTGACATGCTCTGGCAGCATGATGATGACCTCTTCCCAAACAACACCTCGTTCTAAATCATTGACATAATGTACTTCGTCGAAAATGACGAATTCAACATCTCGAATTAGATCCGCTCCTCTGTACAACATACTCCGAAGAATCTCGGTGGTCATAATAAGACAACTTGCTTCCGGGGAAATCTGCACATCGCCGGTCAGAATTCCGACTTCGTCAAAGATTTGCCTAAAATCTCGAAACTTTTGGTTACTTAATGCCTTGATAGGAGATGTGTAAATAGCTTTTGTCATGTGCTTTGCCGCTAAAGCAATGGCATATTCTGCTACCACTGTCTTTCCTGCTGAAGTATGGGCTGCAACAAATACGGAGTCGCCATTTTCCAGATGGTATACTGCTTCTTTCTGGAAAGTGTCCAGTTCGAAGGGCCATTCCCTCGCCATGTCCGGCACTAGTTCCCTGAAATTTGTGATTTCCCGTTTGACATCCACCATATGCGCCCATTCTCTCCCCCCTCTCTTGGCACTAGACGCAGCTAGGACACCATGTGGCTCCAGCGCAGGGAATTCGACAGGTAATAAGGAGTCGATGTCATCCCCTTCATCATCTTCGGAAACATCTCCAGGATCCGCTGTCCCATTAGCAGCCCCTTCAGCAGAGCCATTCTGCCCCAACGCATCCTCTGGATCTTGCTCAAGTACGTTCTCAACCTCCTCCGCCTCTTCGTTGTCGAGCTCGCTATTCTTGGATTTCTCAAAGTCCAAACCCCGGTCGAAACCTGGCGGTACGCTGAGCAAGCCCCCCTCACCGCTGAAGTTGATAACCCTCTCCAGCTTGTTCTTGTTCTCTACCGCTCCATTTCCGATATTTGCTTGTATTGCTTGTTCCTCCAACGCAGCAGCAGCTTCTACACCTTCCAGTCCACCTGGCGCGAAGGGAAAGAAACCGGCCGCTCCTCGCACGAAGTCTGCTCTATTTGCCGGTTTCCGCAGGAAGGAAGTAGAATTCTTGGCAGTTGCGCTGTTGGCGGGGACAGTCACTTCTTTATATCCCGTAACTCTACCCTCAAGGCCTTCGCGAGTGAAGCGTGTAATCGTTCGGGTTTGTGTGGGTGCAATCTTGAAGAGGGTTGTGAAGTCCGTAGGAGCTTCCCAGCGTCTACAACTTGTTAGCTTATTTTCTCTCTTAGAGAGATTAATCCGTACTGCTGTAGCTTGTTGAGCCATTCTGGGGAGAATGAGGTTGAAGGGGTAAGGAATTTCTCTTCAAGTTCACGTTTGAGCTCCTCTTGGTCCTGCTTTATGCGTTTCCGGGGTCGTTGCAAGTCCAGAATATCATCAATCCAATTGTCCGCTTCATTGCTGGATCCAAGATGGACTCTTTCTAGCGCGCTGACAAGAGGATCTTCCATTACTGAGGAGTCTCCAGCAGTCCCATTGAATTCGGTGGAAGTATACCTGTCGGATGGAGACAATGGATCCTCATTTTTTAGTAAAGGCGGCTTCGGCGGAGGCATTTTGTAAGAAGTTGCTGAAATGGACAGTAGGCTGCGGATGTTTTGATGACAGCCTCGTGCGTTTGTATCCCCACTTCGGCTGGCGGTTCAAGCCTTCAATGCAATTTTCACCCCCTTGTTTTAGCGAATGTTGCTGACTTCATCTTCCATCCGTATGAAATGATGATAATAGCATTGTATTGCAATGGTACTATTGGTTCTTGTTCACGGGTAGTATATGATCCATCCTTGCAGGTTTAGGACCCGAGTATTCTACCTACGTAGAGCTTCCAATCACATCATATAGAACCCCTTAGCTAGCTCATAGGATCATCCTAGGGTCAACATAACGACCATCGGACAGTATTTCTTCCCAACTCATCCTATTCAAGAGGCTTTTGAGATTTTGATCAAGTTGTCTGCCATCCTGAACGTTTGAGGCGCCGACACCTCGTTTGGCAACAACCAACACTTCTCTACTTTCCAAATACTTCCGTCTTTCTTCCGGCGTTGCATGTACATCTCCCTCAATCTCTAAACATTGCCCAGGTATCGCTTTATAATCATTCCTGGTCTCTCCATTTTCGGCCGCGCCTTCCACATCTGGCTCCTTAGCAACAAACATCTCGACTGTGGCAGAGGAATTCTTACCATCACGATCGAGGACAATTCTGTTCCATTCCGAGGGCTGTGAAACACGCTCGCCCAATGCCCCCCCCCCGCTCCCCCCCAGGTCCCGACATGAATTGCGTACTCCCCGTGATGAAATGAAGCTCTTTCCATCCGTCTATTTGAATCAAGCCGTTAATCGTCCCGTATATTTCCATGTCGGACAACGCGGTCCATATAATAACAACCTGCAAAGTAGTAACAATCCCTTGCCCTCAGAAGGTCTAGTCACAGGCCTAGAAACATGCAGAATGCCTGGCTAACATCGAAGTAAGTCCAAGGGCTTTCATGAGGTTGAATATACAGTGGTAAAGGAAAGCACTTTAGAAGGGTGATGTATCGAATGTTCTGTACACTCTCGGGACTCAGTTGATAGAGGTAATCGATCATTGCTTTTGTGCTCGAGATATATAGGAGGATATTCGATGCCATGATGGGCTTTGCTTCAATGCTTATGAGACGGCATGTTCGAAGGATGCTGGTGTTTGCTGGAGCCGATCACTCGGTCGAGATCTGCTCATCATGTGAACCCGAATGGTCTGTTGAATTTTCTCCATTTGCACCTATGGAACTTGGTTCGTCATCAGCATCGTCGAAGCCATTGAAAACAGCTGTAGAAGCAAACAATCGCTGAAAGATCATTTGACGAATCTCCGCTGGAATCGTGCTGAGTGTTCTAGGCGTGTTCTTTTGAGGCAGTTGAAGTTGTTCATACATAGCTTTCTTGTCTGCTGCAAGATAGGTACATAGGTAGACGTTGAAAACCAGGTGACTAATGCACTGCAGTGATGCCTTGGGTTGATGATGGGTTTCTTTTCAAAGACATCGAGCGGTCACCAAACACCCCAATACCCCAAGAATGGCTATATTAGGATTAATAGGAATAGGCACTCAAGTATTGCTATAGGGTAACGTTACAGCACGCGGATTACTGGGAACGATGTATAATTGGTAGAGCATTCCTAACTAAGCATTTATATATAACATCGCAATCTTGATGAAGTCTGCATTTTTGCGATGAAGTCTGCCATGTAACCTGTGTTTGCAGATTTGCCAAGTCTCAGTTGATAGCTATGTATGTGAAAGAGGTAGTCGTCTTCCCTAGTACTAGTGGAAGAACGATGTAAATAAATAAATAAATCACAAGGACTAGAAAAACCATACTTCGTCTCACTCGAGGATTCCCCAGCCAAGAATATATATGTGGTGACACGTACCCCAACTTCAATCCAGGTAACCCGGACACCAACCACCACAGAACAGGCAAAAGATACGTTCCTAAACACACAGGCATATCACCTCTGTTTCAAATTCCAATTCTATCTACTATAAACGTATGAATTCATACCAACGCCCACCCCCATACCACCCTAACCCACCGCTCCCCAATATATTTCATCATCGAGTTCACATATGCAAATCAAACCAGCCAACCAGCTGACAAAGGACCCTCCATGTATTTGCATATGTAACGTTAGTCGGTGCTTACTTGCTCCAGAGGTAAGGAGAGTCATGTCGTAAAGAGCGTAACACCATCTCCACAAACCTCACCTATCTCTTCTTAACCTCACAAGCCCACCCCTCAATCCCCTCCCCTTTACTCCCTACCTCCAAACCCTCAATCCGCGTCCCCACCATCCCTGGCGTATCCTCCAACCACGCACAACCTGCCATTCCCCCAGCATTCGCCCGTTTTTCGGGCGTCAGCTCCAGCATCGGTACCAGGAACTCCGCAATCTTTCTCGCCTCGTCCTCCTTGAAGTGATACTTTTCCTTCAATACATCGGGCAAGGCCCAGTGGCGCAGGCGGTGGATATTGCGGAGTTCGCCTTTGCGGTTGAAGATTTCTGAGCTCCATTTCCCCGAGAGACAGAGGGTTTTGGGGAAGGGGCCGAGGAGCTCGATGATTTGTGCGATGTGGTCGTCGTCTTTGCCGTATTTTGTGCCTGATTGGGGATCGAAGAGGTAGTCGCCAGTTATTAGTTCAAAGACCTGTTTTCGTCAGTTCCGTGCTGGAGCAAATAGCACGAGTGGGGGTATACCATAGCAGCCATACTCCATACATCCGTGCTAGCTCCCCATTTTGCACCCAAAATAACTTCAGGTGATCTATATTGCCTTGTCTGGATGTCATTCGTGAAATGATGACCTGTCCAACACGCGTTCCCCAAGTCTGCAATCTTAACTGAGATGATATCCCCCGCAATAGCATCTTCAGCTTTCTTCTTTTCGCTCGATTTGTCGAGGGAGATGCTAGAAACTTCACGGGTCAAAAGGTCACTTTCTACCGTTAGCAATTGATACAACAAATCAGGCCCATAGAAACCCACGCAGTCTTTTCCCGCTGTTTATGTTGGTCCTCGTCTTCCTTGTCGGTTTTGGGCGATGCGTCTTTCGAACCTCCTATTGCACCACTCATTACGACGGGACTCATAGAAGCGTTGCTTGTGTCTTTGACAGGAGATTCATTACCTTCATTCATCATTTGGTTCAAACTCGTGTGAGAACTTGGCGTGCTACCAGGAAATCTCAGCAAATCCGCCTGGTTGAAACTGGCGTTCAGAGGACTGGGTAATGGTTGACTGCCTGTAATCAAGGTCCGGCGTCTTCTTCGTCCATTCCGGTTGTCTTCCTTTTCGTCCTTCTTCGGCTCTTCCTTCACAAAGGTCTTGACAATCTGCTCCACATCCCCAATTTCTATCAAAACGTTCTCTGGCTTCAAATCTGTATGTATAATACCGCACTCTCTGTGCAGGTAGTCTAGGCCGAGGAGGACTTGCTTCGTGATTTGCTTGACTAGCGGCATCGGTATACCACGGTGGTTCCAGCGCTTGATCAAGCCCAGCAGATTTTCGCCCAAAACCTCAAACACCATGCACACGTGTGTGCCATTGGGACCCTTATGCTCAAACGAATCGAGGAGACTGACAACGTGTTTCCGGCCCGGATGCTCTGGCTTTGCAGCCACGATCTTATTCAGCAGCTTGATTTCGTCTACAGCCGTTTCTGTGTAATGTGCTGCGGACCGTACAACCTTCAACGCAACGTGCTTATTCGTGACGTTATCTTTAGAGAGCCACACGGTCGAGAAGTGACCCCATCCCAGCTTGCGCACCACCGTGTATTTTCCATCCTTGAATTGCTCGCCGACAGAGACGGGGTGATAGCCGCCCTTGCAGTAATCTTCAGAATCTTCTTCGTCGGCGGTCGTCTCTGCGGCGTCTTCCCGCGTGGATGAGGAGGAGGAGGGGTCGCGGTTCATGGTAGGTTTTGAAGAATTTGGTGCGCCCGTTGATCTGTGCGCAGGATTATTGGTCGTCAGCAGGGTCTTGAGCAGCGAAGTCATAGTAGTGTGGAGAAGTGCGGCAATTGGCGTGGAGCATTTTGGGTTCGATGGCAAAGGAGAGCAGTATGGAATAGAATCATTTGGGCGCCAGAGTGAAGTAAGAAACAAGTTTAAATGGCGTTGAGGGGAGGTGAGGGGAGGTAAGATGCGGTGACAATGGGGCGAATGCGGATGTGGATGTGGAGAATGAGAAACAAGACTTACCCTGCACTGGCTTGGTTTGACGATGCCATCTCAGCATCTTGATGCCCCTCGGTTGTAATGATGGGTTTTAGCTCCTTCTTGCGCTTCTTATTAGAGTTGCCATTAGAGGCGGAAGCACTGCTGGCGACTTGTTTGGCTTTCTGGATTGCGGCCTGTTTGATTTGGGACCCGTTCATGATATGCGTGCGGATTGTGGGTACTGGAGAGAGAGGGATGAGGGAAGAAGTACTGCGACTGCAACTGCGATTGCGCCTGCGACTGCGACTGCAATGATGCGGGATTTCTCCGGGCCTTCGGTATTCAGTCGCGATCGCGCTTCTTGATCCTGGAGTGGTACTTGGCTTTGGTATCTTGAGTTGGATAAGAGTTTTGGTCTGGCTGATGCAGAGGATAGGATGGTGTTGATAATGGCAGCACCAGTTGATCAACACTGTACTAGCAGTCTAGCAGTCTAGCAAGATGCGATTGTGTGCGGTGCGGTGCGCGGCAACACCGTTAGAGGAATCGCCACAAGTTTTGCCAACTTCGTGATAGCGGCGAAGGGGAGCAACGAAGGCCAAAAAAAGAAACAAGAGAGACTTTACTGCGCAATCGTCAGTCCCTCTTCGTCGGGAACAATAACAATGGGGGGGCTGGACTGGTGGAGGAGGGGTGTTTTAACTCGTTACAGAGAACGTGCGTTTGGTTGGCGATAGGCGCTGGGATGAAGATGCACTACGTATGCTCAAATCCTTAGCATGGGGGCTGGCCAGGGCTGGCTGCAGTCAAACATATCAAATTATTATGAATTGTACAAAGAACCAACGTTGGGATTCATAAAGAAAGAAAAGGAATAATATCTTCTCTGTTAGAAAACCTGCTGGCTAGGACGACAAGGCTGGTAAATATGTTGAGGCAAACATATCTACCTGCCGTGCCAAATGCGCCAATGATGTCTACAGTATCAAGACTAAACTTGGAAGTTTACTAACAAGAGCCCACATAATAGACGACTCGGGTGATTACATACCCCTCTCCCTCTCCTCTTCAGCTCTTGTAGATGGTTAGGTAGCTAGAAAGAGGATGCTTGGGTCAGAATCCGTCCATTTTAAAGTAGCATTAGAATTAGTGTTCAAAAGCTGTTGATTACTCCACAGCATTATATACCCTGGTAATAGACGTCGCATTTGCTAGAAGTGGTGATATTAGTTTGGTACTTATGCTTAGGGGGATCGCGGGGTCAACCCTATGTCAGGTGTCTGAACATTATGCCAGAGCCTCGCCCTATAAGGGAGGTCTAAAAGATGGAAACGGCATGATGTTCTATTTATCCTAGAACATCGCCGTGATCTTAGTATACAACATGGTAAGTAATTCTATTAAGCATTCCGCAATTGTCATGATCTTCTCCGGTTCAACTCCACGCTTATGTCCCCCTATGCCTTATACAATCCAAAGGAACCTATTCGGTACACGCCATGGTAGCCCATCACCTGGCAGAGATGGCTGCAATCCATTTATCCTGGTCTTTTCTGGAAAATGTTAGCATTGCATAAGAGGTCTCGAAGCATGGCCACTTACTTATCAAAATGCAATAACTGCCCGAGAACCGTTTTAACCAAGTCGCCCTGCCGTTTCTTATCTTTCTGCTCCAGGAACTGAAGCAAGATCGTCTTCAGATAGACATAATCGACTTTGCCCCCTTGAGCAGCGCCGTTGACTGGACTACCTCCTCTTCCACTGTCAAGGGAGGATCTGGATGACATGTCCATCCTTGACGACTTCAATTGTAGAGCCTTAAAGTCTCTTTGAAGCTTCTCGTATCGTTGATTCGCCTCTTCCAGTATCCGCCTAAGGTCTGCACGCTGTTTTTCGGCGTCTCGAACTTGCTTCTCGCTGCCATCCAAAGCATCACGGAGCTCGCCCATTGCTGCACGAATGTCACCGACTTCCTGAGCTGCCTTGTCGGACACGCCTTCAAGCTCGTCTCGTCGTCGCTTCCACTCCTTCTCGGATTGTTGTAGTTCATCCCGGTCATCAGTAGCTATTTTCAGCTCCCGCTCAAAATTTCGAATCTTCGTCTTGAGCTCATCGACTTCCCTCGCTCTGCGTCGACCATTCGTGCTAGCCTCATCTTCGGCACGATCACGTTCTTCGATCGCAGCTTCCATACGCTCCCTCATCTCTCGCACTTTTGCATCCGCTCGGTCATCGATATCCGCCAATAGCCTACGCATCGTCTCTCCATCTCTGGTACGCTCACTTAGCAGCCTTTGTACCTCAGTCAATTCCTCTTCAAGGCTTTCCGATTGGTCCTTGGCTTCCTTCAGCTGCATGGCCATCTCGGCACTCTGGTCTCTCATGCTGCCCAGTAATCCTTGAGCGTTGTTGTATTGCGAGCCACGTAGCTCAACTTCCTGCCGGAGACCCTTTGACTCACTCGTAAGCCTCGATACCTGATCTTCCAAATCTCGAACCCTGATACGCATTTTACCAGCCTCTTCTTGTATCTTTGCGAGTTCGGTCGCGGATTTTTCTCCTGAAGCAGCGAGCTGAATCTTCTCCGCCTCGGACTTTCTGAAGTCCCGCTGAGCAACACGAGCTTGGTCCTCAGCCCGTAACCTGCCATTCGTCTCCTGTGTAATCTTCTCATTCAACGTCCTCATCTCAGTCTCACGATCTGCAGCTTGTCTTTTGAAGCTTGCCATATCAGATTTTAGGTCTTTCTCGCGTGCCTCTAACCTCCTCAACTCGGATGTACGGCTGGCTAGCTCGTCTTTGATGACCTTGAGATTCGCGTTCTCGGTGCGGAGACTTTTGAGTTCGGGCTGCGCTTTTTGTAGTACATCTCGTAGCTCTGTCAAGTCCCTATACCGTGATTGTGCTAATTGCTGTGCCGCGCCAAGATCTGTTTGCAATGCAGCGGACTTCAATTTGAGGTCTTCATATTCAGAGGTCAAAGACTTAAATTCTGCTCCAACCTTTTCAGAGTCTTTCGATTGGCTCTTGTAAGTCTCAATCTCTTGCTCCAACTTGATAATTTGCTCCTTGAGAGATGTTTTCTCAGACTCCAGCTCCTTGATCTTGTCCTTCGCCTCCACGTGTTCTTGGCCAATGTTGATGAAGTTTTCCTGCATATTTTCAAGTTCCTCTCGGAGATCCTCCTCTGTTTTCCGCTTGGTCTGTAGCTTAGCAATCTGCGCGTCCTTGTCGGCGACCTCCTCTTTGAGTTTCGATATCTCGGTCTGCAGCTCGGTCGTGGCCAGCGATGCTGTAGGAGGTTGTGAATCGGCTTCTTTCTCCACCAATTCCTCGTTTGCAGCGTTGGCAGTAGCTGCAGCAGCCGCAGCCGCAGCGGCCCCCCCCTTCTTCTTCTTTTTATTCTTCTTCTTGCCCGTGCCAGACGCAGGTGTAGCCGAAGATTCTGGAACTACCGCTGTCTTGGGCTCCTCGGTCTCGTGGCTTTCGGTCTCTTTGATCTGGTCTTGTAGGACTCTAATCGATTCCGAAAGTTCCTTGATCTTCTTGTCGCCGCTGTCCCGTGCCTTTTCTACTTCCTTGATCTGCATATCCAAATTTTCGCGCAGGCTCTCAGCTTCCTTGCGAGCATCGTTTTCCGCTTTTCCTTTTTGATTGGCAGCTTCTTTGAAATTATTGATATTAGTCTCTAACGTAGAGACCTTCTTTTGATTTTCGTTCTTTTCTTTTGCAATAATATTCTCCAAAGTAGATATCTTTTCAGCTGATTCTTTCTTTTGACTTGCGAGATCAGCTTCCAGAAGTGAAAGTTGTTTTTCGGCGGTTTGTAACTCGTCCTTCAAACCTCGGATTTCCTCGGCTTGTGCTTCCATCCGCTTGATGTTATCTTGGCCGGCTGCAGCAGCATCCTTGGATTCATTCAGTTCTCGGGTTGCCTTCTCTAGACTTTCAACCAAGCCAGAACTCGACTCCTGAGAAACAGCCAGATCTTTCTCTAAGATGCCGACCTTTGATTTCAAATCCTCAATCTCGATAGTCTTCTGCTTGACCTCCGATTGAAGTTTTGGCAGTTCGTCGTCATAAGAGAAGAACTCCTCATTAACATCTTTATTATCTGTCAATTCCTGTGCCTTTTGTTTAGGCGAGAAAATTCCCAGGACGGACGAAACAGGTGATTTGACGGATGCTGAAGGCGTATCTATGCTCATGGTATCCGCCTTTTCTGTTGATCCCGCAACACTACCTTCACCGGCGGTACCACTCTTGGCTGATTCAAGCTGCTCTCTAAGTGCCGAAGCTTGTTTTTCTGACTCCTCAAACTTCTTCTTGTGGTCGTCTCGATCGGCTGATACACGCTTTAGCTCGTCCATTACCATATCCCCCTTTAGATTAAGTTGATTCAGGTATTCCACCAGAGCATCTGGATCAGATATACCGCCTAGCGGGGTGTTTTCCTTCAAGGCCTTCTCGAAGGGCTCTATGGATATGGCACGGGCATGTGCAACTCGGTAGGAGCGTAGAAGCTCTGTAGATAAAGTTAGCTTGGCAAAACCCCCCAAATAAAACATGTACTACCTTGGTATTTTGATTCTAGCTTTTCCAGCTTCCTTAGTTTTGTGCGAACTTCTGTAGGCAAAACTAAAGGGGTGGCCGACCCCCTTTCACGCCCATCCCCAGATCCACCAGCCTCCAAGGGCGCAGTGCTCCCCGCCAATAAATGCGCCTTTTCATCCATCATCACTGGTGTACTAGCCCTGGAAGCCTCCTCAGAATCGTCCTCTATGATAAAAGCAGTCTCGAACTCGGAAGGGTCTGGACCTCTTGTCGGCGTCCCATCGCTATCTTTCGGTTTCGGTTTTCGTGGTCTCGCAGAAGGAGAGTCTGTTCGTCGAGCTGTGGAGTTAGATCGTGCTGTAGAAACAGGTGTAGAATGTTGCGCGCGGGCTTGCTCTTCAGCAATTCGGGTATCGACAGCTTGCTTGAGGCGCTGGAATAGACAAGTCAGCGTGTTGACAAGGCTGCGGTGAGGGTTGTGGGATCATTACCTGGAACATTGTAGTCACGTATGCCTAAATTGTATTTTTCGATAGCGTGGATGGGTAGGACCCATCTAGTGAGAAAATATCATTATTGCGACTGTCGAATGGTGGTTTAAAATAAAATACCTGTCAACATTAACAATGAAGTGAGACGGGGCCTGGCCTCAAAGCGCGGAAAAACTGGCGGCCCGCGTCAGAGCTCTGCTTCTACTGTACACACAAGGCCACGCGATGTCCTCCTGCCTACGTATTATGCTCATCCTTTTTGATCACGGACAATATGACCAGGTGATACCGATTTGAAGCCCACGGCAAATTCATAATGGTCAAATTCTGGCCTTGGAAGGTTTGTTATTCTTGCAATATTCACAATCAACCACTAACCCTTTCAGGGCGAGGACAACTCTCCAGCCTCATTCGAGAAGGCGTTGTCAGCGTTGGCGGAGAAGATATCGAAGTCACAGACGCAGCTCGACTCCATTCGCCAGAATCACAGGCGTTTGAAGGCCCTGTGGACACTTTATGCGAGCTTTGCCTACTTGCTCTGTGTCATTATTCTGTTTCTAGTGGTGGGGTGGAAAAATTGGAACTACATGGAATACACAGCTATTGCAGGAAGTCCTTTGTTGTAGGTGTTCTTGTATGTGCTGGTAAGGATATTTGCTGATATATTTCACAGTATTTACCTCATTCGACAAGGTATCAACTCCTACTACAAGCTTAGAATCGACACGGCTACCCAGCGCTTGGAGGACCAACAAGCGGAGCGGGCAAAGACTATTGATAAGCTCAAAGCTGCTACGAAGTACAATTCTACACAGGAGCTACTAGAAAAATATGGTGGCACTCCTTCAGCCCCGAAATCCAAGAAACCCAAGACCTCCCCTAGAAACCCGAAGGTTACCCAGGCTCAACTCCAGAGAACGGGAACAGGCCCTCCACCACCTACTGCTAATATCCAACATCCTGGCCAGAATCAAATCTCAACCCCTAGCCAACATTCTACCCAACAACTCGTTCCTAATATGAGCCCTCAATCAAATATGACCCCTTATCCCGTCTCCCTGCCTGGACAACCAGGTCCTCCTGAATTCGCGCCAAACGCCTTCACCTCCCAATCACAATATGCCCAAAGCGGTGAATTAGGCGCAGAAGGACATTGGTACGACAGAGTACTGGACCTATTGATGGGAGAAGATGAGACCTCACCAAAGAATCGCACGGCTCTCATATGCCAAGATTGCCGACTCGTGAATGGACAAGCACCCCCAGGAACCAAGAGCCTAGGCGACCTAGGAAAATGGAGATGTTTTGGTTGCGGAGCTTGGAACGGTGAGGAAGATGAAGCCGTGAAGGCTGTGAAGGAAATGAAAGAAAAGATTGAACATGATCATCCCACCACCAATGAGGGCCTATCTACGGATGCCGTTGAGGTCGAGAAGGATAGTGACGGGGAAGACGAGACTTCTGATGCGATCGAAGTCGAGGATATTGGCTCGGCTGATGATACTATGGAGGTCAAGCCCAAACGTGGACGGCCAAAAAGTACCAGGAAGAAGGCTTAATCGTAATGCATTATTTGGCGCGTACCTCTCCCTATGGCTCCTATTTTAGCGGAGCAAATGGCATCTCTTCATCATCATCTGGAAATAGCCGCCCCCTGAACTCTCGTTTGCGTGGAGGTAAGGTATCTTCGTCACTTGAATCTTCTACTTGGTTTCCCTTATCTTGCCTGTTTTTACTTCGGTTTTGCTTCCCCGCTCGCTCAAAGACTCTCGCTTGTTGGTATGCGCGAGCCGCAGATTTGGACAACATTCGGATGTTCTCGGGCTCTTTTGATCGTTGGTCTGAATGTTGGTCTTGTGGTCGGACATTCTCCTCCAAGTGTTTGGCTCGAGTTCGCCGATCTGCTCTCTCTGACTTCGAGGTATTCTTGCTCGACTCTCCTCGAGATCCTCTTTGCCCAGGCTGTACGCCAAATCCCAAATGCTCCTTCTGCCCATCTGGGTGTTCATGCGCACTTTCCTCTTTTGCAGATGCCTGCAAGTGCAGTTTCAATGTCGGCACAAACATATCCTCGGTCATACTCGACATCATCCTATTTTCTTCCTCGTCCCTGCTCCTTTCCTCTTTCTGCTGCCGTGTCTTCTGGATCTCCTTCCGCCGCTGTTCATCTTCGGCCGATATCTCTCTCTTCCATGCCTCCAAATTTCCAATCATCTCCTTCACAATAACATCCTCCCCTCTTCTACTCTTCTTCCGGGATTTCGGCTGTTCTGGGTCCCCTATCTTCATTAATGGACCAACCGGCGAAGCAAATGACTTCTGCATCGCATCTTTGATTTCCGCCTTCACTTGCTTCTCATTAGCAGGGGGAACCCTCACCACCGTCGGGAAGATCTCATCCTCGCCATCACACGACGTCGAAACATCGCTTACAGCAGGCGACGAGCTCCGACGTTCATAACTTGGCTGCTCCTCATGGGCCACAACCCCACCCGCCATATTCTTGATCTTCTGTTTCGTCCATCCTGCCGTCTCCACAGCGCGTTTCACGGAAGGTTGAATCATGACGGGCATTTGTTCGATTACTCTTTCGGGTGTGAGGTTGCGGACGTATTGTGCGCCTGTTGTCCACTTGGTAAATAGCTCTTCTTGTAATGGTCTCATTCTGGGAACCTATTTCCAAATGTTTCGAGGCGGATGGCGGGGTGGCTGGTCTGTACCGGCCCGTTCCGTACCCAAATTTCGACTTGTCTGACACTTAGGAATAAGTTTTATATTCTAATGATACGCTAAAGTTATCGATGGCCCGATGTAATCGAAAAGTGATTCCAGGATGGAGATGAATGGTTGTTGGTTGTTGGTGTAGTATGAACGGTTTTGTTGATGGGAAGCAACCAAGTGATTGAGACGATGCAGCACGTCATTTAGTAGGATGCAATTCAATCACATCTTTAAGCCCTTCTCGACATTCAATTATTCAGATGAAGTTATTATTAGTCCGCTCATCGACAGCTCACTCCGATTCACGTTTTCCGGATTATTCTACCTGACTCACTATCCTTCCATTACATGTCTCACATTCACGAATATCTTGTTACAAGTTCTCCCAACATCCATCAGTCATAGTAGTATCCCAGATCAGAAGCAGCTGCTCAACTGTTAGATCACAGACGCCGCTTACTCTTCAACGCCAGTCGAAGTTCTTTCTTAGACGTCTAGGGCGGTGCTATATTGTCTTCCAATGTCTATTACGAGTGGAACGTTTTCAAGTCAGCCCAGGAATGTCCCTCTAGTTTGCAAGTGAACACATTTTGGTTTAAAACCTTTTCTAAACGTGGATCTATCGGTTGGGTGCGATTCATAATTTGTACACATACTAGTGAGTGCCACGTCAAGTCCTATCCATCAAAGGCATGGCATCACTTGAACAGGACTGTACGTTCTCATCCCTCACATCAGGAATATTATCAGACACGCGCATCAAACGCGGTATTTCACATTTTGTTATTGTGAAAGTAGAAAATGGTTACTTTCTAGCATTCTGTTCAACCCTGTTTCCGTGTAAATCAGGATTTTGAAGCAATGCACTGGAATTCCAATGTGGAACAAAGATCTCTCTAAGATTCAGCGAGATATTTATGTTATATTTATATTCGAGAAGGTGTGCTGCATTTATTATATTAGCGTGCGAGTAACTCTGGAGTAGATGTGAGGGAGGTGGGAGGGCCCGGAGATAAGATTGAAAATTTGTAAGCTCCTCGCCCACTTATTCAGTATCCCTCCAATTAACATCATATAATCTCTGAAAGGAGCGAATTTATTCTACAATACCTTCTATCGTGTTATAATTTCAAACTTAGGATTTAACATTTTATCAGAATACTAGGGTGGTGGTAAATCGCGGTACCGCCTTAAATCCGTCCGATGGATAAGTGTTAGTGAGCTTTGTAAACATCCGATCTACATCATCACTTACAGATATAAATAGCAGGTCCATACCCAACTTTTACCTCCATCATTTAGAAACACTTTACATCACAATCCTTCAAGAATACTTATACAATGGCTTCATATCTCATCACCGGCGCCTCCCGTGGTCTCGGGTTTGAAATGACCCGTCAACTTCTTTCCCTCCCGGTCTCACAAGTCAACAAAGTCTTCGCAACGACACGAGCTGATGCTCCTGGACTTAATGAACTTTCACAGAAGTTCGCTGGTCGACTTGTCGTTGTTAAACTTGATGTTTCAGTGGAAGCAACTATCAAAGAAGCTGCAAAGGAAGTAGAGGCCAAGTTGGCTGGTAAGGGATTGGATGTTCTGATCAACAATGCGGGAAAGATGCCATGGTCTCCAAATGGAGTTGTCACCATGTAAGTCCCGGCCATTTGACCCTCCTGTAGAATTCTCAGCTAAGCATGTCAGGGATAACCTCGAAGACACATTTATCACCAACGTCCTCGGTGTCCATTGGGTGACCCAGGCGTTCTTCCCACTCCTCCAAAAAGGCAACTTGAAAAAGGTTGCAAACATGTAAGAAGATTGAGCCTCCGACTTTCTACTCCATTCTTATGAGATCTAGAACCTCTACCTTGGGCTCCATCGCCATGGGTCACCAATTTGCTAGTGGACCAGCCCCAGCCTACAAAATCACGAAAACTGCTTTGAACTCGCTTACCGTGCAATACGCGCTCGGATACGAGAAAGAAGGTTTCACGTTCTTTGCTATTAGCCCAGGTGTATGTCCATCTCCAGCTCCAATCCTTTCAATGTATATGTATACTAGAAAGCTGACATGTTTTCGCAGTGGCTGAAAACCGATCTCGGGAGTCAAAACGCGGATTTGCCTGTTGAGGTAGGGGCTAAGGCTACTCTGGATAAGATTATTGGTGCAAGTAAGGAGCAGAATGGGCAGTTTTTGAATATCTATGTTGAAGGGTGGGAGAAGAAGGAGGGCCCGAACCAATATGATGGGGTCAATCCCCCTTGGTAATGTGCCGTAAATATTGAGTGGGTATGTTATCTACTTCTTCTTTGCTCGATATAGCTGTTGGTCTTGTTCATCTTATGAAATTCAGTCAAACTCTTTCCATCCACTGTGAAAAGTTTCCAACAGTGGACGTCACAATTTGAAAATGATTACGTCTAGTCCAGCCTCCAAGCAGCAACATTTTTTCATCCCAGAATCCATAATCCATAACTTTCAAATAATATATATGTTGCGTTTTTATAAGATAATATTTTATTTACTAAAGGCCCTTTCCCCGTATGATCAAGTTACGCTAGCAGAAACAAACTCCTATCTATATTCCGAACCAATATCGATCCAGCGAGTCAGTTATACATCATACTCATCATGACGCGGCGGTCTCGAGTACAACCTATCAAGCTTCCTCTCCGCCTCCTTCTCCAACAACCCAGTACCAATAAAATTATTCCTCCAAACTCTACACACCTCATCCATGAGGTCCTTCTCGGCGCGTCGGTGGGCTTCCTCTCGCGTCTTACCTCTATCCAAATGCGGTTTCATCCAGATTCCCTTCCACTCCTCTCGAGAGATGTTAACATTACGGTATGCCTTTGCATGGTCGAGGAGATAGGATCGGGAGGGGGCAGAAGACTTGCTTGAAGCAAGTTTTTCGTGGGGGGAGAAAGTGTGGGGGAATATTGAGCGTGTCGGCTCTTTGGAGTCAGAACGCCTTCCTGCTGAGGATTCGTCGTGTTTCCTCTCCTTGGGTCTGCGGGAATCTTCAGCCGCTTTACCTTTGTCTTTAGCCTTCTTCGCTTCTGCGTCGCCTTTGCCATGACTATGTTTATCCACATAGACATAGACTGTGGTGTTATGTTCTTTTGAACGAATCCGCTCTTTGGGAGTAGACTCAGATCTGCTCGATCGCGTTCTTGATGAAGGTTCGTCATGCTTCCTCTCCTTGGGTTTATTAGGATTTTCAGCCCCTTTACCTTTATCTCTAGCCTTCTTCTCGTCGAGCCTCACGAGGTCTTCCGCTTCTTCTCTGCTGTAACCACATTTATCCATATAGAATTTGACGCCATATTCTTTCGGACGTATCGGCGGCTCCTTGGGAGTAGAGTCAGGTTTTCTCGATGATGATTGATGTTCTGACCGATGGGGTCTTCTGGGTTCTGGCTCGGGTTCTGCGGTCCTGGGATCAGAATAACCACCTCGATATTTCGGTGCGCGAGCTTCAAATTCCTTGTTAAGTTCGCTCTCAACTATCTCCTTATCCATTCCCCTCCCTATGAAGTATTTCTTCAATTCTTCTCGTGTAGCGCTTTTCTTGTAGCCATTCCACGCCGCTGGTGCAATGTCGATAGTTTCGGGCTCTTCATCTTCATAAGTGTACGTCAGTTCGTTAAAAGATGATCGATGTTGTGGTCTTGGAGGATGGGATGGCCGTGGTTGTGGTGGGACATGTTGGGAACCATAGCTAGAGCTGTAGTAGTCACCTGAGCCAGCAGATGGGCGATGATATGAAGTTCCGAGCGATTCTTCTGTAGGTGAGTATATTTTTGGCATCCCACCAACCCCAGCTGTGGGGTTTGATCTTTTTGATCGGTATTCGTCCCGATTTCTTGACATGATGTGGCGTTGTTGTTTCTTTTGGTACGTATATATAAAAGAGAATTTAGAGTTGAATGATGTGTTATTGTATTTCTAGGATATTGGGGCAGGGTTGCGAAATGCGGACCACGGGGAAAATATATAGCAGTGGCGCATTGTTCACTTGACAATAACATTCACGGCCTCTTTGTATTCACGACCTTCTTTGATACACAAAAGAACCTATGAATAAATCCAACATATGCTTTGTTGAAATTCCTCGAGAATAACAATGCTTTGCTGCATCTTTGATCCAGGCGCTGCATTAACAAGCGCAAGAACATTCCTCTCAGTCTCTTGCACAGGATCACAACAGTGAATAACCCTTTATACCTTCTTTATCAGAAACACCAGAACTACACATCAAAGCTGCTCCATGATACTTAAGCAGCACTCGCCGCCGCAATAACCTTGCACAAATCTCAAAGAATTTCCCTGAAACCATCAAGAACCAAAAGAAGGTGCCGGCACCACAAACACTTTGTATATCTCTAATACTCTACCGAGAGAAGGAATCATCATGCCACACTCGCTCGCAGCCTGGTATGAGATCTGCAATCACCATGTAGTGCATGTCTTCACACTCTGCCCAACGCATCGCGGTACCGGCGCGTCTTGCAACTCGTCCTGCTTTGAGGAATTGAGACCGGGTCTCTGCCCGCAATGCTGCGTCACCCCCAAGCAGTTCAAGAACTGGCATGGGGAGATTGATAAGTTGACAGACAAAACCAAAAACTTGACTTTGGGATAGAATTAAATGAGATTTGCGTTCTGTTTTGTGTTTTGAAATATTCTTTGTTCCCTTCAAACCCCTATGTGAAAGCTGTCTGTAGCGCGTCCGATCCTTACGCCCCACTTTTGCATCAAAGATGTTGTTGCTCTTGCTTTGATTTTGGGCCGACAAAAGCATCCAACTTCTTCTGATTATACACATCCTCTTCCACCAATCTCTCCCATTTCTATGTGTGCGTTAGCATACGTCTACGCCTTGCCTCCGTGACTTTACACTTACATTTCCCGTGACCTTGATAATCGTAGGTAAATTAGTCACTGAGAATGGTGCTTTCTTCCATGGATTCTCTGCCTTTCGCCATCTGTGACTCTGAGTCAGTTCGATAAACCCTTTCGAGTGAACAATCACTCCGCTCTTCTCTCCCAAGTGATTGTCCCTGTGCACAGAAAGTTGACTCACTCATCCTGTTGTCCGGCATAAATCACCTTCACGACCTCTGCTCTGTCCGCAAACTTCGCATCGACCAACGGCTCAGCCTCCCTACAGTCGCCGCACCAGGACCTTCCGTTGACATGCGAGGCGTAGACGACCAAGAACGAAGGCTGGGAGCTCGATGATTCAAGGGACTGGGCAATAGCGGACGGGGACTCGGTTGAGACTTGAAGTGGCATATTTATTGTTGTAAAAGTGTTGTGGTCGTGGTTGTGGTCGTGTTTTTCAAAGCGTGTTCAAAAATAACTTGGGAGGCTTTGAAGGAAATCGTGGCGCGCAAGCACGCAAGAGAAGATGACGAAAAGGAATGACCTACTCGTAAATGAACTTATATTGGGCATTTGACATATCGCTAGGCTTAGATACTCGTATTTCATGAACATTTATGAACGATTATTAAGTGACTTATCTGTCAGATCTGGTCATTCTTTCAGTGTTTTGAATATATTGATTGCTTCTGATCCGGAGATCTAGCCAGCCAGCCCAGCACCAACGCACGATCCGATGCACGGTTCAGTCCCTCCACTCAATTGTCGCTTAGTCAGCGCTGCTTGGTTTTAAGCCCAGACCTGGTGGACTACACTACGACTAGCTCCGTAACTCGCCACGCCACAACCCATGCCCCCCTTCCCCTCTTGGAATCGACGCTTGCACATGGGTATCTGCACTTCCGGATGTCACTGTCGTTAGGTACTTTGCTACGGATTGATGTCAAGTAACGATTTATTGTTTTATATCCTCCATACTGGTCCAGAGACACTGGCGATCTCTTGCTGTTGCGAAGTTTCGTCATCGTCGTCGTCTCAAAATACGGTGGAGGTTGAAAAAGAGCTTTCAGCCTCTCGGAGAATTTGCCCCTCCAAGCTTTCAATTTTGGTCAAAAACGCGTGTGAACAATGGTCAATGGTCATCGATTCCCATCGAATTCCTCCTCTGCCGCTCCTATTCGATGCATTCTCCCCCCAAATTCCCTGTTTTCCGCGTATAGGCGTGCGCTATATTCGGTCTAGGTTGTGGTCCAAAGCTAAAAG
This sequence comes from Gremmenia infestans, assembly GCA_032629725.1. NCBI lineage: Eukaryota > Fungi > Ascomycota > Leotiomycetes > Helotiales > Hamatocanthoscyphaceae > Gremmenia > Gremmenia infestans. Next base: position 667,492 of record JAFEVB010000012.1, read on the forward strand.
GGTTCGGGACGTCCAGATGTTTAAGTCTATAAGCCACATCGACGCGCGACATGACAATAGCGGACGATCGCAAGCCCAGCTACCTCAACGTCAACGTTCCCCAAGGCAAACACGAGACAAAGAAACAACCTCGTCATAGAGACCATCTTAGAGTTCTACGCTTGTGCAATACATATTATCTTTCGGTAAGCCCAGATTTTATTAACCTTCAGTTTGTCCTTCTATCTTCAACTTCGGCTTTTACACAATAAAGCCCTTTTTCCATCATGAACATTTCACTCCCCGGCGAACACAGGCCAGGAAAGCGTCATCTTAATATTGCTGAACACGGTGCTCCTTCTCCTCGAACATGGGCCAATAACTTATTAGCCAAAGCACCCACTACTTTTCGAGGTCACATTGTTGCTGCCATTGGTGAATTTGCCGGCACAATTTTCTTCCTCTTCTTCGCATTTTCGGGGACGCAGGTTGCAAACATCTCTTCGAATACAAACACTGGTTCCGACATCACGACGACTGTGGCCCAGAAAAACCCCGCTCAATTGTTGTACATCAGTTTGAGTTTTGGTTTCTCACTGGCAGTAAACGCATGGGTCTTCTTCAGAATCAGTGGCGGTCTATTCAACCCAGCCGTGAGCCTTCAATATCCCTTCCAAGACTTATTCTTACACTCTACAGGTCACTTTCGGGATGTGGCTCATCGGATCTATTACGTTTGCTCGAGCAATTCTTCTGGGGGTTGTCCAGTGTCTCGGAGCCATCGTTGCGGCGGCTCTAGTCGAGGCTCTGTTCTCCGGTGGTCTGAATGTTAGCACGACACTCAGTGCTACGACTTCACTGGCACAGGGTTTCTTTATTGAGCTGATCCTCACTGCCCAACTGGTGTTTGCAATCTTCATGCTTGCCGCCGAGAAGCACGCAGGAACTTTTATTGCTCCTGTCGGTATTGGACTGGCCTTGTTCATCGCTGAGCTCACCGGCAAGTTACCTCTCGAACTCTATAGCCTCGAAGACGGAATGTTAACAGAAATAGGCGTCTTTTGGACCGGTGGCTCACTCAATCCAGCACGTTCTCTAGGACCATCGGTCGTTGTGAAAAGCTTTCCTAAGTATCACTGGATATACTGGGTTGGTCCGTTCGCTGGCGCTCTACTGGCAGCAGCGTTGTACAAGTTGGTTAAGAGTCTGGAATACGAAAATGCCACCCCAGATCCCGAGGCCGATACGCTCAGACATGCAGTTCGACCCAACGAATCAAGCTCCGAGCCCCCAAGAAGCGGCCCAACTCCCAATGGCAGCGACCGGTCTCATGATACGTGCGTGGGCACGGAACCGAAGGCCGATTGACATGCGAACATGTATGCCGAGACTGGAGCCGAGATTGGAGACGAGCATTCGGTAAGTAATGCAATGCCAGGAGAAATTAGCGATAATCTACAACCACGTGCATCACGAATACACGACGAGAAGTTCATCGATATTGTGTTCCACGCGTAGGGCCAGGGTAGTTGGCGCTTCCACTCGGGTTGCACCGTACTCCTGTTACCCGGCACAGATGACACCAACACCCACCCATGTCGTTATCCCCTGTGCCTAACGGCACATGTGGATTGTATTGTACCTCAATGATGGTAATATACGTACCAATCATCACGCACACAGCGCGGAGTTCAAGGCTCTTCTTCTTCGAGCGCCATAGTTTGCCTGGAATCCATCAGGGAGATGCGATAAGCCGGGTAAAAGTTACAAAAACAACTTCATAGAAATAATTGAAGTCATGTGTGCTCAGTCTCATTTTTCTTGATTTCAGGCCAAGTTATTTGTGAAGACATAGATATTGTTCACGGACATTGTTTCTTGTGTAAAAAACGAGATTGATGAGCTAGTCGTTATAAACCTCTCTTAATACTATACTCTCGTTTGCTTACCCCACACAATGGGACAGCCCTTAACCCGGTCCCCGACCCCGTCTCCCAAGATAACTCTTTTGTATTCCCCACTCCTCCACTCATCATGGGGTTCTCAAACTTGGTAATATTATTAGTTTGTATACACGCACTACCAGCATTGAGATTCGGACGTGTTCCCAAAACCTTTTTATTCTTAGGGGGTAGACATGCAGTGACGTAGAGTTGCTTCTGCTTCCCCGGCCATATCTTCTCAAGGTACAAAGTCCAAGGCCGAAGATACCTAGCTGCTGATAGGAACCACGCCGATCGAACGCCTTTACTGTCCAAGTAAAGGAAGAAAAAATGCTCGGCGTAGGCATGCCCATTTCTCGTTGTCTCATCAATTTAAGAAACACCACAGACAAAAGAAACCGCAAAATATGCCCATCGCTTTATCCAACCCAAAGAAACTCATCCAATCATCGTCGACCCTTTTGCAAATATAACAAAATGAAAAATGATCTACATTCCCCAGCGTCTTCGATTCACGTTAAGGATCAGTAACATTTTTCTAAATGCCGAACTCGAGATACATCGTCTGACCATAATAATTGCGCTTCCCAGCCTCATCAAGGCGGGGTCTGATTTTGCCATCAAAGTTCTCTTCCGTGACATCTTCCCTCTTCCACCTGCCATCCCTACCAAGCATCCTGAGGCGCAGAACACGGATCTCGGTCTCTGACTTGAGATTATGCCCAAATCCGAATTCCTCCATAATGGCATTTTGCACGTCGACCATGGAGTATGGACTGCTGGAGACTGTGATGGTTTTTGTGGGGGAATGTGCGATCGCTTCGGATGCAGCTGTGCCGTCGGCGAGCGTTCGGATGCTCCATCGGACTGGGAACTTTTCGAGGGCATTGGTCGATGGGAGAGGGCTTGTCTGAGCGCTGGCCTTGGGGAGGTCTCTGGGGAAGTGGCGTCTGATGGCGGCACCGGGATACAGGTGGCGTTTGCTGATAACTTGGCTATCGTCAGACTCGAAATCGTCTTCGTCTTCGTCCTCTGGGTCATATTTGATGTCCTCTGATCCGTATTTCATGTCTAGCATAGTTGCATCCCATTGATTGTTCAACCTATGTGTACTCTTAGTGTCGATGGGTGAGGGAGATGCTTCGTCGGCGGTATTAGGTGTGTAGCGCTCGCTTGATACTTCGCTGTCGGGGGTCTCATCTTTGTTTTCGTCTGATTGATATTCGATGCCGAGCACTTTGGTTTCCCACTTCTTGTTCATCTTGGAATTCTTCGGAGATTCGCTGGGGGCGGCTTCGGGTGAAGACATCGTGTTGATAGAGGGGTTCTCTGATGAACGTAAAGATGATCTTGTAGTAAAAGATAAAGACGAAGTAGATTGCTGCTGGAACATCTCTGGAGTTGCGTCAATAGAGGACCAAGTGGAAGTGGGAGAAACCAAAGGCTGCTCGAATGAAGGTGCGATGGGCGAGGAGGCTGGATGTGAATGTGAAGATGCTATAGTAGACCAGGACTTTCCATTCCGGAGATTTCGCTTCCGACCCGTGACAGTTGATTTATGAATGTTGGGTCTTGACATTTTCCTACAGATGACTTTCCTGGCGACTTTGATGCTCTTGGTCTTCTTGGCTTCCTTGTTCACCACCGACGACGACATAGGAACAGCAGTCAATTTTCTCCTACTCCATCCCATTTCCTTCGCAATCCAGGCCGGTGGTGTCTCCTCATCACTTACACCCCCCGTGATACTTCGCCGCGCGTATTGCCCATCACCATACCAAGTACCTTCCAGAATCGCCCTGTCTTCTAAACACCGTTGTCTCCAACCTGCATCCGATATATCTCTCCTATCGTGCTGCATACGCGGAATAACATCTCGAGGGACTCCCGCCTCTTTGAGGATAGCGTCGTCCAGAAACACAAAGCGCTCATTACCAGGCCGAAACATACCGCGAGGACAGTATATTGTGCTAGCGTAGTATTGGCGTTGAAGCCGATCGATTCTGAGAAGTGAGAGAACCTCAACGGGAGTGAGATCTTTACCGGTGATTTCGCCCTTTTCGCCTTTGGGAAGACTTAGGGCTTTCTGAAGCAAGTCAGGGTCTTCTAAGTTGCAGCATCTTGTTCGATATGCAATATGTGGAGCATAAGGATGATGATTTATGTCTATCGGAAGATCAGTGGAAGAAGTGGTAGAAGATTTACTCGGTGAAGCAGCGGAAGACCGCGTTGTAGGCATGTTGGATGTCGCGTATTCTTGCTTTGCTCAGTATTGTTTTTTCGGAGCTGTATGAAATATCGAAATCTTGTTATGTGATAGATATTCCTGATTCTGCGCCGTCGTTTATTTTTGGTAAAGTACTAGATAGAGCGGTCTTTTATAGACGTAAAGAATGAAGCAGGCCTAAGACACAACCTAGAGCTTGTTACTGGATTGGGTTTAGGGTCAATTTTACTCACGGCGGAAGGATGTCGACCGGCCGAGACTACCCAATTCACAGACGGTGTGCTTGTATTAGGTGAATAGTATCTAGTCATATGCCATTAGTCAGCTTCAGTTTATTGTGTTTGACAGGTAAATTGTGAACCTCCACGACAGTAATCATGGAGAATAGGGGAATAGGGGGCATTAAACGAGGAGTAGGGCGACATGGCCTAATACGAAGTCAACGTGACAGAATTCTAATAGATGAGACAACCTAATGTTCCAGTTGAACAAGACTTCAAGATTAAGTCCCTAATATATAAAAAACTTGAAGCCATATTCACTGTACGCTTGTTAAACCCTTGCGACGTGCAATAAAACTTATATCATATCATAATATCAAGCACTAAGTGGATATGTAAAAGTAATAAACGCGCTGGATTGAATACGTCGTCGTATTTTCAAAAGTGCGATTTGCAATAAAAACAGCTGCAATTGCGGAATCAGGACAAATGGGCCAACCGATGTTCATTGTGAATGGGTGGAAGTATTTCTTAAAATACGACATGCAACAAAATCCTAATTTCCTAAACAAGACTGATCATAAGCACAAAGTGAATGCGTGTACGTGTCATCGAAAATGCGATATGCAACAAAGTTCCGATTTTGTGAATAATATTAGCCAAAGTGAATGCGTGGAAGTTGTTTCGAAAATACGAATTGCAACAAAACGGGAGAAAAAATGTCAAATAGGATAAGGTTAATAAAAACCAAGTCTAACTTATAATTCTTCATAATATGATATGGAATTCCATAAGACTTCCATTCTTCTTGCCTAAATCAAGCTGTAGCTTTAAGTAAAAGCAGCCAAGCGATAAGATGGAGATCTTTGAGATAGTAAGCTTTATATGGCTTTATAGTAGAGACAAGGGGCATCTTTGTTTGACAGACCTTTCATAATCAATTACGTCTAGCGTAAGAAAAAGGATCGCTGTCCTTAAGCTTCCTTTGTCTCTACTACGTTAGAAATGAAAATCACGGATAGCTTATTAGCAACTATTCGGCGCTTTGGAATAATCTCGTAAATCAGCAAAAGAGATTTCTGGATAGATTTTATAACTCATATGGATGCAGAATATCAGTTATAAGGCACAGCGCTGCTGGTGCCATGTTGTAGAGAGACTTTTCTTGTATAAGATCCTGGTTCTTTGAACCCCCTACTTCTTGAAGCTGCGAGTTAATAGTATCACGCATTATTATTCTACAGATCATTTATCTAGCTGCAGAAACAAAATCAAGTTCCATCATTAAAGCCATTATACATTTCAGTTCCGAATCATATTGCCGACAAGAAAACCCAGCCCGTTTTCGATCCCTTCTATCTTGCGAACCAAACCCCTCTCTGTCCCAATGCCACAGCAAGAACAAAGACATCCCCGTCCCATCACATCAATCAGCCATACTTGATCCCCCACCTACGCCCCAATCACATGCCTAACCCCCAACACAACCCCCCACCCAGCCAACCCAATCCCAAGCCAAACGCCCACGCCATAAATCACAAAACTCCTAATCAGCACATTCGCCGCCTGACTATCATTCTTATGCGGGTACTCCCCCTCCGGTACCTCCTTCCCCAAAAACCCACACAACGGACCCCATCCATCGCCCGCCGGGAACTCCAACAGTCTCTCTCTCGGCACAATCGCTCTAATATGTTCCTGATGCCGGCGGTAGAAATCCGTGGTGCGCACGCCGTGTCCGTATTTCGCATACGTCTGCTCGTCCCACAGGTTGTTCATGGCAAAGCCCCAGGAGAGAGGGGGGACGAAGTACGCGATATAGTAGATGGGCGGGTGTCCGAAGATGTTGCCCATGGAGGACATGACGGATTTGAGCCATATTTCGGGGGAGGCGCGGAGCCCTAGGATGATCTGGGGATGTTTAGCTTTTGCAGTTCGCATCGCAGCACCTTGTATTTTCTATCATCTCGGTGCTCTCACTTAGCACTCCGTCAAATTAGATTCGACAAGTACCCCGTATACTTTTAGAATACCCTCCAACACCCAAGCATTGCAAGCAGGGCCAGGAAGGGGGAAAGTTCAGTGATTAGATTCATACATAGCTTACCTTAGCATCAGGAAACATCTCCAACCAATCCTCGACGAAAAAACACGCCGGTCCATCCACAGCCGCCACATACCCCTTGACCAGATCCGCGAGGATCTTCTGGCGCACCGCCTTGTCCTCCGTGCGCATGGCTAGCAGCCATTTCGGCCCATGCGAGCGCGCGTTGGGCAGGAAATCCGATATCGTGTGGTAGGTAGGGTTGTAGCCTAGGATGTGCAGCGCGTTTTGCAGGGATACTGTCGAGGTGCGGGGGAGTCCTGCCTGTAGTTGCGTAAGTAGATGTAAGTTTTATTTATTTTATTGTATTGTGTTGTATTGGGTGGAGTGGAATGGGATGGAATAGCGGGGGAACTAGTACGTACACCGATGACTTGAAGTCCTCCTGACTGCACTGCTGTGGAATTTGAATTTGACATTGTTTGATTGAGATGTGGAATTCCTCAGAGATTAATAATTAAGATAGAATAACGAGAAAAGAAAACGGTTGAAAGCCAGAGGAATAATAACAGTTATGTACTACAAGACAAGAAGCCACGGACATAACCGCGGACCCCCTTGCGGAGCCATCGCGGCCGAAACGATCCCGGCACATGCTGACCCGCGTCCATGGCTACTGGACGCCACACCACTTTCTCACTCGATGGAAGTTTATTTCTTTCAGCTTTGGAAGCTATTGGCGAATTATCAAAATAAGCTTATTATGTTGCCAAAAGCCAATAAGCTCTTTGGACCGGCGACCCCTTAGTTTTCCAATGGGCGTGAGTTGGATGCTCGCGGATGGGGATTTGCAGATTGAGTCTTATGTCAGACTGCTGCATACAGCGTGGAAGCATATTGTATTTTTCAGCTTCAACTGCATGTTTTATTGATACTTCAAGGTCATGGAATGGACTAGCGCGAATAAGCTAGAAGATTACTCATACTTCTTTCAGACTACTGTAGAGGGAACAACACACCCGCGAGCTCTAGGCTAGGGTCTGATTTTCAGTATCATCATAATAAAACCATATATGTAAATCCATAGTTTGTTCAAGTGAGAGTGTAGAAGATGTGCTTCAAAGATACACGTGACTCTCGTCCCCTCTGTAGCCCCACCACACTACTTGACTTCTTCACAGCAACTCTGATTTGATATTCCCCACTTATACTCGATAAGATATTTTGGGTATACATGGGAGTAATTTGTAAACTAGTCGAAGATAAAGTGTCAATTCTCCCTCTCGTATTGAGAAATTATGCACCCGGATAAGGACTCGAAGCAAATGAATTGGAAACAATGAAGGGTTTGTGAAAAGGAATAATACTCATTAAATCAGATGACGAACATGCCATTGCAGGAACTAAGCTGACGTGATTACAATCAGCTGGAAGATCGCAATAGCAGAGATGATTGGAAGGAAATAGACACTGCAAGATGAAGCTGCTGAGCTGCCGCAGCGAAAGAAAAACAGAAATCAATTCTTTGGTCATGTAAAAATCACCAGAAGCAAGTTAAGTTAAGCCCAGTTAATTCGTTCTGCAATCTATGGTATCTCCAACAAAACTAAAGAGCTTGAAGCTTTCGGACTATCCATATCCAGGACCCAATCTACCATCCATGGGTCAAAAACAAAACAAAGGAACCCTTAACGCCAGCGAGTGAGGGATGGAGCCAACCAGCACTTGGTTTGGTCCATGATCAAGTCCGTATCCATTCGGACTTGCTAGCTAGCTCTTTATCATTCTTCTAAAAGGGGTATTTTCGGGAGGCCGTAATTTGAATAATACGAATTGGAAGCAAAGGAAATATTGGTTGAGCGATGATGCTGTATTCGAGTTGGTAGCGTTGGGTGTCTATGTTGAGGGACATGTCGATGTGCGAGTCGCCGTCAAGGATCTCTATCACCTCTCCCAATGCCCATGATATCTCACAATATGGTGATATGACTGGATAGGTTTCGGCCAGTGAGATCCTTCCGACAGTGAGAGAACATATTTAGTTCAAGGATCTCAGGTGTCCAATCTCGGCGGCCCTCGAATTCTCCTGGCTGATCATCTGGTTGATAAGGTTTTCATCTTGTTGAAAGCCACCGCCGATCGAGGTATCCCCTCTGCCTCTCGTGACCGAAGTAAGATATTCATCACACTCTTCGAGCTCAAAAGGCGTGATGGGTCCTGGACTTCCAGCTGGCATTAACTTTGGGCTGACCGGTTTAGGCATCTGGATATGGAATCCAAGACCTTTACCACCTGTACGTGACTTTGCTTGTCTAGCTTGGGCGATCATGTCTCGTTGATATTGTTGTAACTTTCTCTTCACATCGCTGCTGTTTCTCTCATGTCCGGATGACTTTTGTCTCTTGGACTTTTTGGCAGTGTCTGACGGAAGGGTCAAGTCTGTTGGAGGGAGAGGAGCGGCGGCGGAAGTTGGAGTAGATACTCTAGTAGTCGCGGGTGACTTGTAGTTTGAAGGGTAATATTTGCCAGCTGGTATACCAAGAGAATCGATAGTTGCTGAAGCAGTGGGCTGGACTAAATCGAAGGGGACCGAAGTGGCAGCCCTAGGTGTGATCTCTGAGCCGGGAGAGGACATGACGGATGACGAAGCGGACATGTTTGAAGGAGAGCCAGGAGTTGAGCTTCTTGAGAAGCCGTAGTGGTGTTCTTTGTAGGTCTTTGAGAAATCGTCGTGGTCTGGAAAGTAACTCCTATCAAAACATTGAGTCAGTAATTAGCACTTGTAGACACTGACGGCGACCTTATCTAGAGCCGAGGACTGTTGTTGAGGCCCTTGTTAAGTACCTACTTTCTATGATCACCTCGTCCGGTCAAGGGTGTGTATGTAGATGGCACGTTTCTTGGTGGGAGTTCTATGGCGATGGGCTTGCTTCTCTGCCTCGACAGAGTGCTTGTATCTTCGAACTTCTGTGGTCGTGACACAGGACTGCCTAGGTAGAAGGATAAAGTATCAGCCAGTGTTCCCGAAGCCAAGATGCCAGCAAGCAAGAACTGGCGTATGTGGCGGTGGGGGTAGCGCAAGCCTTTCCCGTCATGAACCTGGTGAACAGGGCAAATCATGCACAACCCCACTGTTAGTGTACTGCCTTGGCTTGGCTTGCACTTTCACCTCCACCTTGACTTTCACTTGCACTTTCTTTTCACTTACCAAGAGCGACAATGCACGGAGATGAAGGGCCGCCAGATTTACTGATATTCTCCTTCACAGGTGCCGTGTTCCCTTCGCCAGTTGAGCCTGTATTCATTGGTCGTAGCGACGTGCTTAAGGAGTCGTCGCTTTTGGAGGAGACATTCGACGATGCTGAGCTAGTACGAGCAAAGGATGGACGTGGGCTCCGGCTTGGTGTCTGCTGTGCTGCGGAGGCCAAATATGACGCTGGCTTGAAAGAGCGACTGGCCATGCTGGATGAGTGGAGTGGAGTGGAGTGGATGAGATGGATTAGGAGACTGGTTCTGGTGGTTCGTACTGTAGGAAGATTGATTATTAGGGCTCGTGATCGCTGATGATGCCCGTCTTGAGATTGGCGACCCCACCCGGAGGCGCTGTCCGGACGGCTGGCTGGTGGCTTGTGGGGGCTGGTGGTTTAAGCCTGAAGTGGGTTCAAGTGGCCGCTGGGATTCGGATCTCGTGCCGAATTGCAGGTTGGGTTGGGTTGGGTTGGGCGGTTGTTGTAGCCTGAATCGTCGGTACGTACCCACGAATACCTGTAGGTAGTGGAACGCGAAATACAATAATGGCTGGAGAGTGAAGTCGAAATTCGTTATGTGTGTGTGTGTGTGTGTGTGTGTGTGTGTGTGTGTTTGATATGTTGTTGCGCTTGCTGAGGTACTTCGTATATTTCCAAAGAGTTAGGTAGGTACCTAATTGAGTTCGGTTTGGTCTGGACGATTGTAGTTGTTGGGCGGATTCAGTAAATGACGTAAAGGTGTCAAGGTAACAAAGAAGCAAGAAGCAAGAAGGATTGCATGCTCTCTTTCTTTCTTTCTTTCTTCAAGAATTATTTTCGGTGGATATGACTGAATAATTAAGGGTTCTTTCGCTTTCGCGCCGTGTACTCGTATTTCAGTAGCTCCCGCTTTTTAGGGGTCCTGGCCTGGTTATCTATTGCGTTGTCGCCGCAACTATTTCCTCATCTGGTCGGGTATTTTTATATTATTATATGGAGTATCGTCGTCACTTCCATTGTGGGCTGGCGGCTCTGACTCAATGAGGAGTGAGATGCGATGCGGTGCAGTGCAGTGCAGTGCGTTATGATGTGACGAGATTAGATTAGATGAGATGAGATCTGCCAGATGCGTACTGTAGAGGAAGAGGTCGACTCTGACTTTACTTGCATTCTTTGCTTTGCTTTGAACAACAAGCAGTGCTTGACTTTCTTTCCCCTTGAGTTTATGACACCCCGTCCTATTATTATAGATATCTAGATCCCCCTCTCCAGAGCTTCAAGATCGATGAGACACCTTGCTATCACGGGTAGCCTCTTAGATAAGCCATGTATCCACCCTTCGCAGATTCTTGCCCCCTCTATACAAAGGCGACCCACCTCGAAATGCAGTTTATTAATCCATCCATTCGTTCCCCGTCCGTCAAACGTGGAAACTTCTCTGCCTTGCACCGCCACTCCTTTCCCTTCCTGTACTTCATCATCATTCCTCCCCCAAACACATGCAAGCCCGAACTCGCTGCATAAATTTCCTCATTCTTTCTACTGTAGCATTCTCCAATGAAACCACCCGTCTTACCGATTTACGAGTAACATTTTCTACCACCGTGCATGGCAATGACACAGCATAGTACGATTGTCTGTAGATCTCCTTCTCTTAGACGCGGGGCGGAGCATCTTCAGTTTCAGGCTCGCGACTAACTGCAGATCTCAAAGTCCCCGCTCCAACTTTTCGGATTGGCAATTTGGTGGCATCTTTTGCGACGTTTGACTTTTTGTGCACTCTGTAAATTTGCCCAAGTGGGCATCTGGTTCTGGTTCTGTTGACTCATATGTGATGCTGTTGATGAAGTTCGTTGTTAGAATTCCACGGCGAAAGTTAAGTTCATGCGGAGTACATACAACTAATTGCCTGCCGCAAACGGAACTTTGGTGCGGGAATTAATACGATTACGGGATTACGAGCTGAAGGCTATTCTCATCAGAATCTCGAGGGACTTGATGATCATTTGCAAGACACCATTTAATTCTACTATAGCGCCAACGTGGTACTTCGTATATGTTTCCTCGTAATATTTCCCCAAGAGCTCCACAGTTGGAGGGTGAGTATGAGGATCTAATCGTGCCCCCCTGACCTCCATGGTGTGGTGGTATGCAAATCATCTCTACCAAACCTCTTTCCCGCAGTACTTGTCGTATGCGACCTTTTCGTTCCATAGGTTCCTATCTTGCCTGTTGAACGCGTTGTTGCATACCTCTCAAGTGTCCCCTCCCCGGTGCTTGGTACAACCACACATTTATCCGCCTTAGAATCGGGCACTAATGCATCTCAACTGTTTCCATGTCTTCCTATTTGCGCCGGCTTGTTTCAAAAACGTCCTTCAATGGATAGTGTCACAAGATCATCGTCCTGCCTTCACTTCTAGTGGCGCGAGACCTCCGTCAAGCGGATGATCTTCATCAATGCCTTTAGACTTTAAGTGCCGAAACCCCTATACTACCACTTCCAAGCGGTGACTGAAGACCTCCCTCCTCGAAACCACCACACAATGCTGGGAGCCAAGATGGTCCTGTTTGGTGATCTCCATCTTTGATGAGACAACCACTCAGTAGCTGATAGCTTGTGCCTCGCGAGTTATACTACCCGCTTTCTATGGTGATCTTTGGTCCGTAAGAGTCTGCATTCCGGGGATCAGTTGCTTCACTGTCTTTGAGCAATCCCGGGTAGAGGGGGGAAAATAGAGTTGCACCAAACATACTCGACCCTAATATTCCTTCAAGCTTCGAGAATCGAGATGATACAACATCGATCGGAAATGTTATATCGCCACCTGAGATCTGTCCGGCTTGATTCTCTCTCGAGGTTATCAAGTTTTCAAATCAGAGCGCAATTCTTTCTCTTGTAAGTACAAGGCCTCTTCTCCTCATCTCTTAAAACAAGGTCTTGGTTTTGGAAGGTAATCACTGCATCCCATTTACACCAGGTCCGAATTCCAGAGACCTCGTGGACTATGCGGTTCTTTCCAGAACACCACGACCCACCACATCCAAGGACATTAATATACCTCAATACATCAGCGGAACATTACACCTCCACCTCATTTTCATTTCCAGCAAGATACTTCCCCTTTACGTACGAGCGTCGCTGTTCCAATCTCCATCCGGTTTTTAGCCATCTGAACCCTCAACCTCCTCATTACTCCCTCGCCTTATGATATCATCCTCGAGCATTATCCGTATGCCCACCACCACCATGGCTTGCCTCTCGTATTCTCTCTGCCAGAGCGCGTCTCATTTTCACGAATACAACGAATTGTAAGGCTGCAATATCTTGCCTCTTGCATCATTTGAAGCTTGAATATTGATAGGGAGTGAGATATATGGGCATGCTATAGCAAACGGTTATTTGGAAGATGTTGATGCGCATCTCTCTTTGAATCCAAATGGCAGATTCTTGCTATTGCCCTTTCCACGGCTTGGAGATGGAATGTGTCGAAGACTTTTATTGCTGCCAGTACTTTCCAGCTTGACATTTTGAAGTTTGATGAAAGTCTTACAGGTTCTATACAGCACTAGAGATCATTGGCAATCCCCGCGGACTTCAAGGCGACTTCTCGCTTATTTGTTGATGCTCTGGAAAGCTCCCTGTCTTTTGTCTCAAACCACGGTCCACGGCACACGAGGAATCTTGTCCTAATCAGTTTCTCGTCCCTTCACCACCACTTGCATTCTGATGGACTCGGCGACTGCCCTGACTCCTCTGCAGAGCTCGACTTAGCTGATGGCACTGGTCATCTCCGCGTCAGACCTTGGTCAACAATGAAGACAAAGAAAGACATGTCCCTAATTCCAAGGTTGAAAGACACATTCGGCTGTGAGGAGTTCATTGCATTACTGTTCGAGACGAGAACACTATCGAGATACTGGTCGAAGAGGGCAACCATTTGATAGGCGAGGAAGAGAAACGGATATGGGCGTTGGATATCTGGATATCTGGATCATTGTATCGTGGACACGATAACAGGAAAGGATGGGTCCATCACTGGATGGGAGGATTCGATGTGGGAAGAGAAGAGCTGATCCAAGGCGGGACGACGCCGAGGAGTTTAGGAAGACTGGCAATTAAAGGGACAGGCAATTTGATAGTCGGTGGATACTTGGGAGCAATATGCCATCTATCTGGGGGCTCTGGGAGCTGGATGATCTATCCACATCTCGAATATTGCCCGCATTATAAGTATAACTTCTGAAAGGCGTATAGTTCGAACTATCAAACCTCGGGCACTTTGCTACACTTGTGACATCAAAATTCAAACCCCACATAACAATTTTGCAATTTTGAAAGCATGGCATCTCACTAAAGCGGTGATTCCTCACTATTCCCGGCTCGTGCCTTCGTGCCCGCTGTCACACCAACGTCGCTTCCTCACAGCCAATCAAAGCCAGGCCTCCACCTCCACTCTCGAAATCCAGGGGTCCCAGCACACCCTGTAGCATATTTCGTCATAGGGCGCCATTATCCCGGTTTGCGACGGCGACGACAGCGACAGCCCTCATTTCCAAGTCGCGAAGTATCGTTTTCGGCGGCAACAACCTGAAAAGGACTAGAGATTAAATAATGCGATTCTTGGCATGGCATGGCGTGCACCATGAACCTCGCCCCTCGTCATACGGGTGAGTATCTGGGAAGGTGCTGGTGTGATATGCGTGCCTTCCTTAGTATCCCTACACGCGCGTGAATGTTTATCTATCATACCCACGGTCTGGCCTGCTTTTGTGATTCAGTCCACATCGACGACGTGTATTGTGATACAGCAACAGCATTCCTGTCAATCACATACAGTTACCTACCTACCTACATACCTCACCAACGTCTGAAACAATCGCGCGACTTTTGCAAAAACAATTAGAAAACGTCTGCAGCTACATCGAAAGCGACGAGAAATAATTACAGAGTACCTCGTACAACGATAAGAATACCTTGAGCAAGCAGCCAAAATGGGACTCCTTGGAGGCGTCGAAATGGGCCTCTCCTACATCGCACACTCTATCTTCCGCTTCATCCAACTCGTTCTCGCCCTCACGGTCTGTGGTCTCTACGGTGTTGATCTGCATGCGGCCAATAGGCAGCATAAATACAGCGACGGGAAATGGGTTTGTCTTTCCCCTTCCTTCTTTCTCTCTTTCCTACCCCACCATTCCCCCTACCTACCTAAGCAGTCATTTTACTAACAAGTCACCCTTCTCAGGTCTACGCAGAAGTCACCGCCTCCCTCTCAGCCGTCACGGCGCTCCTCTACCTCATCCCCTTCGTCTCGCGCATCGGGCTCCTCTTCATCTGGGACACGATCCTGTTCATCCTCTGGATTGCGCTGTTTGGCCTGTTTGGCAGTATGTATATCCATGAGCATGCTGAGGGCGACGGGGGCGTGCAGCGCATGAAGAACGCGGTGTGGGTGGATTTGGTGAATGCGCTGTTGTGGCTGTTTAGTGCGGTGGGCATGGCGGTGTTTTGGGCGAGGAGTAGGGGCGGGAGGACTAGGTGGACGGGGAGGGCTGCTGTTTAGATGGGGAAGATATGGGACGCCAGGATGGGATGGGGGAATGGGGAATGGGGTTATGGATTATGCATTTATGAGAGATGGTGATGGAGGGGTAATGCACGCCTGGTGTTTGTTTCTTTTCTTTCTATGGCCGCTCATATACCATTTTGCATGCATGCGTTTTTGTTGCTTTTGAAGATACCAATACCATTAGTATTTCCTTGCCTACCTTATTATTACTCCAGATATACGAATAATGCTATCGTTGTTTCACAAATAAACTCATACATATCACTTCCCCGTTCCCAAGACTCAATATAAAATCAAAAGTCAAGATGCAAAGCTAGCTATAGCCCCCCCCTTCTTATCTTCTTTTCTTCCACCTCTAGACCTTCACCTTCTAATTCGCTATCTCACGGAAGACAATCTCCACTTACATCTCCGCCTCGATGTCTGGAAGCTATTTACGTACTAGTCTCAAAATATAAATACAGCATGTGACTAGTTATAAGAAGTGCTTTACAACTAATAAGTCATGCTCTGCTCCGGTTTGTCAAACCTGAAGATATGACTTGATTCCAAGTACTTGTATGCTCCTTCTGCATTTCTAAGTTTAAACTCCAGCAGCTTCAGGTTAGTTAGGTATATAGCACGTGATCATATGACACATAACTTTCTGCTCTTTTCTTTTGCTAATTCAGATTCATAATGTGAGATGGGGTATATCTCAAGATGGTGGAGACTGGTGAGTTTGCCTTGCGAGACTTGTGTATTTTTTTCTTTGGATTTGTTGTAAAAAAATTAATTAATACGTATAATACAAAGCATACAATAAGCCGGAATCTAATTAGGATAGAGTGCAAGACGCAAGCAACTATGCCGCTATTACTCTTGTCTGCCAGCAAAACTGAAGGGGCTGACTTCGTGAGGCGAAAAAGCTATTGCTGGATTTGGGAGGTTGGGATCGCAAAATGTGCCCCTGAGTTGGACTCGCTTACGGAGTAAACAGCCGGTTTCTCAACTTATACAAGCGCGGATGGCACCTCCGTTCTTTCTATGGATCCGCATGGCTCATGGACCTTTAATATATTCTGGGTTGGAGGAACAGTAAAGGTAGTGTGTTTTAGAAAAACAATGTGTTTGGCAAGTATTCAAGTATGCAAAACTAACTTGAAGTGTCAAGAAATCCAAAATGGCTAGGAGGAAAGGGATGGGAGAGTGCATCTTGCGTCATTCTTTGAATATTGATTTATTCTTAAATAGGCATTTACCTGTATACAATACGATGCAAGAGAAGAATTAGATCGGGGCATTTATATTACGACTTAGGTACCGGCGTCTACTGGTTGCAAATAATACCACGTGACTGACTCAGATGTCACCCTGTTTCAATCTTGCAAGAGTCTTTGCCTACTTTAACGCTTGTCTAAAATAATATAAGCCGACAAGAAATAACACCACTTTGTTCAACAAGATCCAACAGAACCCGGAAATTCTTGCAGACGCTGCAGACGTCATGCGCCACCATGAAGTACTCCTCCAAGGGGCATTTCCTGTACTACATCAACTCGATGTCGTGCATCGCGTAGGTCTATAAACCTCAACAAAACAACATGTCACTCACATTAGTCTTTTGAGGGCGATAATCAGAGTTCGCGGACTTTTCTCGTGAGTAACAGATCTTCATCGTCTAGAGGCTTGGGTGTGTTGAGTTTTGGGATGGGAACTGAGTACACCTCAAGAGGACGTCTGGACATAGTAAGATTACTACTGGGATTAGATTCTAGAATCTCTCTAAGAAAGTTTAACTAATTGTGTCCCCCTGCCCTACAGGAGAGTGGTGGTCCAACCATTCACCCCACTCCCTCAGGGACCACCACCCCTAAAGGACCAGGGGGACACGACTATACGAAGTATCGTCAATTTCACGAGAAAAAATACGATCCCTCTACAAGTGAATGGCCAAATCCCTGCGCAGGCAAGTGCTGTAAAACGGATCCACTATATATGGCGAGGTACTTGGGGTCCCCATAAGAGACCAGGCGCAGTGATGTGATTTGCTCCCTCGCCGTTTTTTATGGTGGTGGGCGAACAGGATCAATAACCTTTATTAAGGTGGGGAAAGAGAACTTGCAATTGCGTAAATTCTGATGGAAGGTTTCCCCTTTCTCCAATACTTATGCCGTTTATCCTATACCAATGTTGTCTCCTAGTTTATCATTTTTCAGTCACCACACATCTTCCCTTTGATTGCTGTATACGGACGAATATACAAGTGTCCGAAGAACGTTCAAGAGTTCCAGCATGAAGTAACTCCGTACTAATCCGCTTCAATTTATCCCTGAGCAAGGATTCGTCTCCAACACACTAGGCTGAAGCCCACATATCATTCCTAGGACGCCCTGAGATCTACCTCAGCAGCCTGAAATGTGTTCTCGTCTAACCTAGATTTTCAAATCGTACTTTTTATATCCGGTGTCATATACCCAGGGCTTTCTGTAGCCTGGAGTCCATCTATCAAACCCAGACCCTATCAGACAATCAAACCTATTGAGAAGCAAACTTCGGTCGAAGATGACAAGGGTATCAGTGAGCTTGCGCTGTTTGTTCTCTGAAGGCAATAACAATATGTCAGTGGTTACATACAGGTGGAGTTGCGTTTAAAAAGCCCTTCACACTAAGTCCAGGGTACTTCTTCTATCCAATCACAGTGATAAAAGACCCAGGTGGACCCAAGACCGCAAAGGCAAGAAGTCCATGCGGGCAGGAACCAATTTTTAGTGTCAAACTTTCTCGTCAACCGCCGACGGACTCGGTACCTACCTTGGCTAGGCTAGGCTAGCTATCCCCGGGTTTTCCTCCAGGCATGAAGCCTTCATGCCCAACGTACTCCGTACAGGGAGCTCCTCCTTCTTCTGATCAATGCTGTTGATTGGAGAGTTGCTTCTTAGCGGCATCTTTTGCAAGCCTTTAGTGGGTGGGGTGG
The DNA here is from genome assembly GCA_032629725.1 of Gremmenia infestans. Taxonomy (NCBI): domain Eukaryota; kingdom Fungi; phylum Ascomycota; class Leotiomycetes; order Helotiales; family Hamatocanthoscyphaceae; genus Gremmenia; species Gremmenia infestans. The sequence continues at coordinate 685,659 of JAFEVB010000012.1, forward strand.
CCGCGCCTGCATCTACGCCTTTCCCCCCCCAAGAAGCACCTCCCGAACTTCGAAAAACCTTTGTCTACATCACCATATCATCTCAAAGACATAGTCTACATCAAGTAGCTCTTCAGGCTGGGCTCACTACAATGCAGATTGCCGCGATTCAGAGGAACTTACCAAGATGCTCTGCCGACCTCGGTTCTTGTCTTGAGATAGATACGAGGCCTACCGACTATGCCACGCAGCGCGCATTCAAGCAAACACTGCGATATTGCATTTTATCGGATCCCCACCTCGAACTGTTGTGTTAGGGGATGCTGTATGGAATGACCTGTCGCTCTGGGTCTCTCGAATGCGAATGTTTAGACGAGGAAAGAGCGCTGAGAGTGCTCTTTTACACGCTCAATGGGAAAACACCATGTCTTGAATCTGCACCTTCCCGATGGCTTGGAGTAAGTCCCAGTCAAGTCCTATTTCCTTGTCATGTCCAAGAATAAGTTCTCTCTCTTTTCCTTGAGTCTTCACATCCTTCTTGTGGTGCTACTGCTCCAAATCTACGATTAACACATCAGGATGGCGGCTATATGCGATGAATGCTTTCAGAGCTTCTCTGGACAGCACGAAGCTTCTCGGCACGCGAGGGAGATCCATGGACCGAGAACGCGATGCCCAATACATGGGTGCAATTGGGCTGTGGGAAGAGGGGCGAGAGTTAAAGACCACCTCGTCAAGAAACACAATTGGGCAGAACAGAAAGGTATGGTCCCACTGCTCCAAGCTGGAAGACCTAATGTTTTGTATGTCTAACAGAATGGCATTATAGCCAAATTATACAGACGGAATCTCCAAGGACCACGAGTTTGTCGAATAAGTATTCGACCGGGGAATTCAGGTTCGGCTCTCAGTCCCATCTTACAGTTGGAGCAGCACTGACTTCAAACAGAGGACAGGAATACCTCCACCTTCGTCGATGCCGATTTGCACACACCGAGCTCACGATGTCACGAACATTCCGCCCCCGGTGTTACCATTCACCCCGCACGTCCACAAGTTCAGCCACCGTTCGGATGTAGCTTCTCGGGTTTTAACCCTAGTGAGACACAAATCAGCGAGGGGCATGGTATAAAGGCAGAAGAACCACAGAGGATGGAGTGTATACCCAGCCATGCGAAATCCACTCCCTTGAGTCAAGCATATCCGCCGCAGCTGGCATCGTCTCAGTACTGGTCTCCTGCGACTACTGCGCCCCATACCTTTGTTCATGAATCTTATAACACGGAGTTCGTCTATGCCTTCGATCAACCAAGTGGCACATACATGTCACCATGGGATTGTATATTTAGCAGCTGGGGGAATTGTATTCATGGAGTCGCAGCAGAGACGTGTTCAACATGCATTTGGGGATGGACAGCAGTGCCATGACAAGCTTCTCAATCCATTCTTTCGAGTATCTTCTTTCATACATTCTCCCATGTTGCCTGGTATAATTCACGTCGGTATTTCATCAATTTCTGGCTTTTGTAGGGCTGATGGGGAAGGATCTACCTTAATCTATTGACTTGGTTGATCCTCCGCATCTGGTGTGTTTCATGCATTACATGTATGCTAAGAACATATTGACATCGCGCCAAGGGGTTTAAACTCATGTGTTGAAGCTGCAATGGGATACGTTGTGTCGTAGATTATCACTGGCTTATTTAAACTCACGGAAGCGCTAAAGTGTGCACAACAGATGGTCGAGAGATACTTTCTGGACCTTTATTTCTATTCAAGCAGCCCTCAGAGAACCTCACAAACCTTTGGATTTGCGTTGTTAACAGACTCTGAAACCTATACACCTGCCCTTCACATTTCACGCAGCATACGAACACCACCGAGTACAGGACTGATGTCGGGCATTAGCTGACTTGCAGTGGCATACTTCCCCACATGCCACCAATTGCCCGTCGCCGTCCCCCTCAACCAACGCTCAAGCTCTGCAACCTTGTCCTGCAACTCGTCGATCGCAGCCGCAGCAACCACCCTGTCCCAAGGTCTTAGCATGTAGATTCAACTGCTTAGAGGGAGGAAAGCAAGGAGCCTAGAAGCTTTGCTGTCTCGGCAGCCGACATATATATGCATGCACTGCTGAAACAACTAGTTCCTATTCCATAGAGGAAGGACAAACAACGGCAATATTTTGGTAAGAGAAAGAATAAATGAATCAGCGAGGCTTACCAAACAGGACTATACACCATCCTCCTTATGCCCAGCCTCCCACTCGTCTGCACGCCCCAATCCTCCTCATCAGCCCACTTGCGCGCCTGGTACAGCGCATCGCCATTCGTCAGCAGAAGCACCGTCGTATTCAGCACGTTGAATCGGGCTAGACTCTCCTCGAGCCAGAATCTCATGGCGTCGTCCGTGGTTGGCTCGAAGGCGTTGCATCTCCAGTGCTTGCGGAAGGAGTGGATGCAGTGCTCGTAGAGCACGTCTAGGGTTTGGAGGTAGGCGGACAGGGTGGAGGGGGTGAGGGGCGCAAGGCCGGGTTTTCGGGAAGCGGGGCGGACGGGGAGGGACCTGCAATTGGATTTGTTGCTGGGTTTGGTGGTGGGCGTGAGGTGAGGAGGGGTGCTGGATTTATCGGCGGGGTGGGGTGGGTTTGGAGGGGCTGGACCCGTAGGGGTCTCTGGAGAAACCATCACGGGCTTGGTATAGAGGAATCGAGCTGCGAGAGATTTTCTTTGTTTTTTTTTGGTAGTCGAGGTTAAGGATTCGATGGTTGGATGTTTTTCTTTATATGAGTTTACAGTCAAAGTATCAGCTGGATGGATATCTAGACTTATATGAATTCTGTGGGTTTGGTGAATGTCGAATGTTGAGTCCTAATGCTAATGACTAGCCCTGAATCACTTAGGGGTTTCTCGCTACCAGATCTCGCTTGAGTTTGGACCCCCCTTTCCCTTTTTCGTCGCGCTAGACCAATTGACTGTCTGGTAATTACTAAAGACTGGACTGACGATATTTCAATCATCCTTTTACTATTAAATAGTACCACCATTTTTTGAACATTGATTGAAGTTTTGAGAGAGGCTTCTATATCTACTTATAGAGTGTTAAGATTTCTTTTCTTTACAACTGAGACTAATGAAAAAGCATACCTTTATGGCAATGCTGAAGCTAAATTGGTTCATTTTGATATATACTTGAAGAGATGCGACTTATGTAGCTCAAGACGATCTTCTAGTTTAAGTATTAGCTAAGATGCTAAGTGACCTATAGTAAGTAACTTCAGGTAGTAGACCCCACAAGGTGGCGCTAGGGTGATTGAAATGTATACTAGAAGCACCGTCTTACTATTCCTTAACCAATCCGAAATTTGCTCTTTTACTAAATTCTCAAGTCTTGACATTTACGGGAGACTAGAGATAAAACAAGCAGGCGACTGAGCGACAAAGCGTAAAAGAAATCATAGATTTATATATATTCAAGTTATAATAATTATCCTTTAGTACTAAAGATGTAAGCTGTGCGCGCTGAGCTTTAAAGACCGGACTTGTAGATAGGTACCAGTTGTATTAGTCGGACCCTAAACAGACTAAATGCCCAACTACTTACTCCTAAACAGAGCTCTAAATGTTTCATTCAGAAAAATAAAGGGAACAATTAATATATTAAAACCCTCTCATGAACCTATCTTTCTTACCAAACTCAACTACCTCCTATCATACACACGTCAGATCTTACAGAAACCGTCCATATCATAGCAACCGCTACTTCCTTAGCGCCGTCTCGTTCCATATGCCCGAATAATATTTTTATACCTTTCCCTAGAATTCACATCCCGGCTTTCCCAGAACAGTGCATGCATATCTTCATCTGAACTTTTAGGCCTTTTGCCGAAAACTTATTTCAACATCTATTTCGATGCGATGTGCAACAAAAAAAGCTAGGTATGACCCGTATGGGAGTATGTGTGAATATGGTCAGCGGTGGGTGGCGGCGAGTAGGTGGTTTGCGTGTTGAAAGAGGGGTGAATATTGCTTGGTTAAGCGAAGGAGGGGGTGACTTCTTCCGGATATATTGAATTTAGATTTTGAAGATGAGATGGCGGTTTTAATTCAGTTGCCTGTTGTTATGTGATGCACGGCGGTAGAGATTGACGTTTAAGGGGGGGGAGGGGAGGGTTTCGAGTCATTTTGATGGGGTGGAGTGCTTTGACGATGAATAAGGGAGGACCGAGAAGGGGTTGGAGGGATTGTCGTTTAAAGCTGTATGAGCTGAGAATACTAAGATGTGTTATGCCATGAAACTTTATTTGCGCTTTGAAGACCCAGCTTAAGCCAATACTGCGCCATCTTTATTCACAATCTTCCTTCCACTTCCACCCTTCGCCGTCGCCGTTATCACAAGTCCGTCCCCATTCCAAGCAAAGTCCACCACTCCACCACCCCTAATCCTCAACCCCTTCACACTCCCATTGCCCCACGCACTCGGTATCGCCGGCCCCAGCACAACCTCCTCCTTCCCCGGTAAATCCACCACAAGCATCGCCACCACCGCGCCCACAAACCCAAAATTTGCATCGATTTGAAACGGCTTGCTCTTCCCACTATACATACTCAGCCCATTCCCCGCCAGATTCTCCGCGATGGTAAAACGAAGCTCGTAGTAAGCTTCGGAGGTGTTGTTAAGCAGAGCCCAGCAAGCAGATCGCCAGACCTTTTCCCATCCCGCGTTTGCGTCGGCGCCGAGACCTGGACCGCGGTTGATGAGGGACGACGAGATGGCGGATTGGATGGTGGTGTTGGTGTAGCCGGAGAGGAGGGAGGAGATGCTGTGGCCGGGGTACCAGCCGTAGAGGTGGGAGAGGTGTCGGTGTGTGTCGTTGGGGACGTCGTAGCCGTAGGTGTCGGGGAGTTTCCATTCTTTGACTGTACCGAAGGTGGAGATGTGGAGGCCTGTGTCGAGAGTTTCAAGGGCAGTGGTAAGGGAGGTTGAGAGGGTTTGGTCGGAAGATGTAGGGGAAGGAAGGTAGGAGATGAGAGTAATGGTATTGGTGAAGAGTTGGTGGATTAATTGTTGGTAGTGTGTGCAGCCAAAGGTCTGAATTTAAAGGGTATTTAGTATTAGTAATCTTCAAATAGGGGGAACATACCGTAGGGCCATGTTCAGGGGAATTGCAAGGGTTCACGACCAATGTCCCGTCATTGAAGAATTTGTCTTCTTGAAGTTGAGAAAGCCAGAACTCTGCGACCCCACTGATGAGCGGATACGCTTGATCTTCTAACCACGTAGCATTATGAGAGTAAGTAAAATGATCATAAACATGTTGCATCATCCATGCCATCTCCACCGGAATATTGGCCCATGAAGCTGTATCTCCCATAGCGGTATACCCAAAAATATTTATAAAGCTGTGACCAACCCAGCCGGGAGCGCCATATAATAATTTAGCTGTATTCGTGCCTTGCGGTATCCAAGTATCTTGCATAAAATCCCAAAGTGGGGACTGAAGGTTGCCTAGTCCGGTTGCATCGACCCCCCAATGATTCATTTGAATATTTATATCGGTATGATAATCCGCACTCCAGGCTGCTTCAATGGTTTCGCTCCATCGCCCAGCTAGATTAGTTGGTAGACTATTCTCTCTTGAAGAAGATATGAAGAGGTGTCTGCCAAGCTGAAACAGTAGGGACTCGAGGTATGGATCGCCAGTATTGTTCGAGGCGTATCGACCGAGTATAACAGAGGTTTCCAGGTTAGAAGAACCTGCAGTATCCGGGAGATTCAAGTCGAATTGTCCCGCATGGCTTTGGTAATCTGTGATATGATCTTGCCTCAAGTCCTTCTCTGCCTTTTGCGACGCTGCTGAAGTTACAGATTCGACGTATGGACCTGGATTCACACCCTTGAATGAGAAACCAGACTTCCCATTGCCCGCTTTCTGGTCATAGTTGGTACCAGCCCCGATAACGAGACTGAGTTTCCGGCTCGTCGAACCGGCTGGGATGATTAGCACACCGGAAGTCGTGTTACTGCAATGTGACGACCCAACATCTCCAACAAGGTGAGCAATGCCATTGTACATCATCCCGGTAGGAGGGCCTAATTGGGTGACCCCAGTTGCCTGAACATGTCGAGTACCGCAGGTCGTATTGAAGAGAGACGAGTCGGTCAGCTGATTATCGAAAGCAATTGATATTTCCGGCAGATCTCCTGAAGACGTGATATCATAGACACAGACATGGCCGGGATATGAGCAGAAGACAACAGTGGTGTAAATGCTTCCTTTGTTTGTAGTATAGACTGTTGAATGGATTCCAGTATCGAGATCTAGAGACCTGCGGTACTTTGTTGCCGATGTGACCCCGCCAATCGCTACTGAGAGGTTGGCGAACACCTGGTATGATCCGTAGTTATTCTCATCCCCAAGAAGCTGCGAGACATCTGCAAGCTTCAATATTGAGCATCATGGTCTTCAGAGCGGAAAGACATACTCCCCGTCCCGTTTTGGAATATCCACTCTCTTATGCTAGGCAAATACTGTGATTTGTCTGAGGTCGGATTTCCTCCCATGTATGACTGGTTTAATTCAGTGCGCTATTAAGCTTTCCTAAACACAGGCACGGCTTACTGATGTCTCGAATGGTCCCCCAGCCCAGAGAGAATCAATATTCAATACTACTTTCTCCGCACCGGGGTCGCCAAAAGCCATAGCTGAGGTAGTTCAGCATCCAATTAGGTATTGATGCATGATAACCCACCTCCTAATCGGCCATTTCCAACAGGGAAAGCTTGCCTGATTACGTCTCCGAATGTAGCAGGGCTACTTGACCACAGTACTTTGCTCTCTACAAACAGAGCCGCGAACGAAAAAGAAACAACGCGGGATAGAATCGAGAGCTTCATAATTGTCATTAAAGCAGAAGCAGAAAGTAACTATAAGAATCCGTGATAGCAGTAAGCACCAGGAACAAGGCACCTTGACATCTTATAAATTCTAAGAAGAGACATTTGCGGGGTAAAAATGGGAATGGAAAGCAATCTTAATTTCATCAACCATACGAGTAGTTCGGCCGCGAGACCATATGCAGAACCCCCGCATCACATAACCAGCCCTTGAAATAAAATATGAGAGTTTATCCGTCAAGAGCGGAGGGGAAAGGACGATGGTTCGGTTCGGGAATATAATAAACCGAAACTTCAGGCGGCTAAAGGCAACGTGGTTTTCGAACTCTGACGTAGGGCTCTATATGGTAAAAGCAAGGTATGGACGTACGAAAACAGCGGAAAAAGTAAGGTATGGGCTGGTTTCCTGACTCACAGGATTGAGGCTCAATGACAGTTGCTGGCTGTAGATAATTACCGAGGGTGAGTTGGCATGAAGCTGAGCGAGCACTGCCCCCGGTACCCCGTACTGTACCAACTGATTTATCTCTTGGGAATTTTATCCCCAGTGTAGACGTTGGGCATGAGCGAGGGCCACTCCTTATGAAGAGAAGAGACTCTGACCGAAGCTTGGGCATGATACAAAGGAAATTCTAAAAGCACGTGGAGGAAGCAATGGCAATGTTCTAGTGGGGAGTGGGGTGTGGTGCGGGTCGGGTCGTCGCTCTGAACCATATACTTGTACCACGTGACTCTGCTCGGTAATACCTCCGTAAGCCCAGCCCAGCCCTCTCCTCTCTCCTCTGCCCCTCCTTCAGGCATCATCGGCGTCTCAGGCGTACCTAGGTACTGATTTTCAACTCAACTCGACTCGGCCAGGTACTCCCGTCCTTAATATAGCCTCTTTCAACTCCATAGCTCCCGTCGCAGATTCCATCGTACTACGTAATTTGAACTACTCCTCCACATGCATGCGGCATTACATCAATCGCGACTTTCCACTTTCACTTTCCACTTCCCACTTCTTGTCTCTCACCGAATAAGCAGACACCTGAAGTTGGCAGCACGCATATTAGCGGTCCACTCAAAGGAGCACCGGGCATTGGGTTTCACCCTACTCAGCACATCCATGATCATTTGAGCCTGTGACAGCGCACGAAGCACCTTGGGATCACACCAGTTGCCGCGCCCAACTAAACCAGCCCCTCCTTTTGACAAGGTTGCCGTCATCCCACCACCGACCACAGTCCAGACAGGATCGTATCCTCGCAGCCTTATGCTCGACCAACATTACCACTTGATTTACCTGAGTAGCATTTCGCATCGCATCGTGTTGAGCATATCTGTTTGCCATTTCTTCACAGCTCACGACGATAGATAGATAGAAAATCCAGCCAACACACGCAATGTCTCGGCGTGGAGGGACAGTTTACGAAGAGCGCGACTACTATTCACGTGAAGGCCCTCCTCCTGCTCCCCCTCCACCTCCTCCGGCTCCTGTTCGAACTCGAGAGCGCGAGAGGGACTATGAGGAAGTCGATACCTACTCCCGACGAGAACGAGAGCCAGAGCGGGGTAGTCGCCCGGATTTCTTACGAGAGGACTATGGCCGACCGGATCCCGGGCAGCTTGTCGTGAGAGAGCGAAAAGAAGAAACCTTCAGAAGACCCCGATCTCCATCTCCTACTCGAAGTGTATACCGGGAGAGAGTTATCACGAGATCTCCGAGCCCTCCTCCAGTGCGGATCCGAGAACAACGAACCGAGAGAGTCATCCAAAGGTCCCCCAGCCCCCCTCCTCCGGTGAGAATCCGTGAGCAGCGCACCGAAAGAATCATCCAAAAATCTCCAAGCCCTCCTCCATTTGAAAGAGTCCGCATTATCGAGCGGGAGAGAGAGCGATCGCCAACCCCACCACCAGAGCGATTGCGCGCCCGAGTGGTTGAGACTAGGGAACGAATTCGAGAGCGCTCACCATCTCCCGTTCGCAGCGTTTACAGGGAGAGGGTCGTAGAAAGAGAGAGGACTCCTTCGCCCCCACCAGTTCGGATTCGTGAGAGGATCGTAGAACGAGAAAGAGAACGTTCTCCTTCCCCGCCACGAGTTGAAAATATCCGAATACGAAACTTTGAACGACGTCCTTCTCCTTCACCATCCCCTTCCCCATCTCCTCCGCCAACTATACGCGCGCCTCCTATCCACCAAGAAATCATCACTCACCACAGACACATTGATCATGGTACTAAAGCTCTCCGATCTACTTGATAACTCTCGTGCTGACAGCTGACTCTAGGATTTGAAATCGCACATGTCCCTTCTCCACCTCCACCCCGCCGCAGAGAAAAAGAAACCGATATAGATATCCATACATCGCGCAATAATACCGAAATCGACATCAAGCAAACATCCTCTCGTTCTCGAACCCCACAACCGACCTCTACATCATTAGCTCGTCGAGAGAAATTTTACGACGACGACTCTTCCATCTTCGAGGGGGAACGAGATACATTGAAAGTTCGAGATACAAAGTTTGATATCAGCAGCCGACGTAGCGTGAGTGCACGACCAGATACGCGAGAGCGAGAGAGGGTCCGAGTAGATATTAGGGATGATGAGAGCGAGGGGGATTACTACAGACGAAGGGCAGATGAGAGAGCCTACATTGGGGAGGCATACAATGGAGCTACAAAGGATTGGGCAATTGTTGATGTACCCCCTGGAACCGAGCGGGTGCAATTGGATGGCGTCGGTGGAGGAAGTGAAGAGATCACGTGGCAGAGATATAATGGGGTTAGAAGAAGCAAGTTCATCCCAGAACGAGATCGCTTTCCTGAACGGGCTCCTGAGAGGATCCCTGAAAGACTCCCTGAACGTGGGGTTGAACGAGAAAGAGAGAGAATCGAGATCAGGGACGACCCTAGGCGAGAAGGCACCGGCATGGAAATTGAAATATCCAGCAGTCGCAGACGCGAAGGTGGTGGCTCATATGAGCGCGAATACGAAAGGATTGAGGAATCCAGCGATCGACGCATTGGTATGCCTCGACCTCCTCCAAAGGCGCGCGACGAAAGTCTATGGACGGAAATCACCAAGGATCTCGTGAGCCGAGAAGCTATTGAGGAGATGGGATACGATTTCGAAGAGACCGAGTTCTTTTTTTACATTATCCAATACTTGAAATATGTGTGTTTCATTTCGTCCATCATTTGTTCAAACATGCTAACAATTCTCTAGGAGGATGTTCTCGAGCTCGTCAAAATTACCGAGAAGATACGCCGCGAACGCCAGGAACGCATTCGTGAAATCGAGCGCGAGCGGGAACGAATCGAGAGAAGGGACCGTGAGCGAGATGAATGGGAGCGATTCAGTAAACGAAAGGAACGAGAAGTGCCAGCATATGATGACGAGCGCATTATTGAACGAGAAATCATTTACGAGGGCGGGCGCCGTGGACCACCACCGCGCAGAGGGGGCGGCTGGTAAATTGATGAAGCTTATGATGACACGGCTGTTATGATTGCATAGCGAAGCGAAGCGATGCTTGGATTTCGTTTTCTCATTTCTCTCTCTTTCTATTCTGCCGCATATTCTGGTGGGGTGAAGACAGCTCGGGATGCTACAATTCCCGCAGAATCCATTTCCCTGTATGTGTTGGAGGCTAGGAGGGGCAGGCGTTGGGCTTGTGAGCAAGTGACCGTGGTTGCTGGATGGGGAGGAATGTGTGGATAGATTTTTCTTATGAACTACGAATGATGAATAAACAAATATGACGTGCCCCCTTTTCATTTGGTATCCTATTGGTACAGGGGGGGCTCCACAGGCCCCAAGTTCTGTAAGTCATTCTTGAAAGTGGGAATATCCTCTTCTCCCCAGTCCAAGTGCCTCTAATGAATGAAATCTCAATGTCTCATAAAAAGCAAAGCATTAGGCAATTGGATAAGACCGAGGTCTTCACATTGTTTCAACATTCTAGAGTTTCGGACCTCTTTGACAACAATCTCACGGGACTGTTTACAGCAGGTAGAAACTGCTTTCCCTAATCACCTATCTTTCCCAGGCGGCCTTTTGGTCGACGCGGCGTTCTCGAATTGCATCTGTCAAGGGAATTTCTACGTGGAGGACCACGAACGACTCTTGCGATTTGCCGTCTTTTGAACAAGAATTCCTGATCTCAGTCGCGTCTGATGCGCGTGTGGTTCTGGAGATCTCAGATGCGCAGCCGCGATGGTTTGGTGGGGAAGATGATCATGTTGCTATCCTCATACTTGCTTGGACGTATGTTCTTTCGGCACGCTGGATTGAGATTATGCCCGGAGCGGTTCAACAAGGTCGGAAAGCCTGGTGGAAACTCGTTCTGAATACGGCAGCTTGGACAGGAACGCTGATATCTTCTATCCAAGAGCCTGTATCAGTAACACTCAGAGGCAGGAGAAATCTCACGCCGATGAGGCTCGACTGCTGTACCTGTGCCATGACCAGCTTTACACAGGTCCTCCGCTCTTCCTATTCGCTCCCTTCGGTCCTACCGCATTAACGGACACAAATCTTGACGTTCGTCAACATGCCAAATGCAATACAAGTCATAGCCTCGAATACGAAACTTTGACCTGGCGATGTGGGGATGGTGAACGCACAATTGCCATTTTTTCACACCTCCCCTGCCGTGTCAAGATTGGAAATTCAGCGAACACTAATATCTGGGTAGATTACGATAACCTGGACCATAAAAAAGAGGACGATAATTCAGAGATGGTGATGAGAAACATTTTCACCTGGCTACGTGACGAAGACGGATTTCCAGTTGCCGAGAGGGATATTAAAGAACATCAGTGGATTGATAATCTGGACGTCGAGGATGATAATGGTCCGATTATAGGCGACACTCGTTCTACGGTGGAAAGCAATCTTCATGGATGGCTGATGAAAACGATTGCGACGAGAAGCAATTCACTTTGAACAAGCGGTGCCAAATGAAGCCTTGAAGATTTATACAGCTAATAAATCGGCTTCTATCGTTTGCTTATTAAGGTACTGCGAGATTCACCTGCAAGGTCGTCGCCTATATTGCTTGTTTGAGAGGGTTACTGTATCGGGGCTTTAATTCAGAACTTCGGAGACATTTTGGATGTCGGTAACAGTCGTTATCAATCCTCATAAGGGAGCCTTCGCAAAGTGGTATACTTTTCTTTAAGCAGTGTGAATAATCTTTCAGCCTTCAGTCTAAGTTGTGTGAGCCTCGGTTCCGGATTGAATGTCCACCAGGTCTCTATTCAGGTCGTACAACATGAATGTGAATAGGGGAGTGGCAAAATGGCGATATTATATAGATATGTTCTTTGTGCAGCATGTACCACAACGATAACATCGGGTGTTACAGAACATGGCGGGGTTAAATTCGACGCAAGATTTCCCTCTCTCGGCGACGGGCAAGAACCAAATGGAGAATATCGAGGATACTGATACTCCAAAAAGCGATCCTCAAGCCAACCGTGGTACGCGTGTTGAGCTCACGGAGGAAGATGTAAGACCCCTTCCCGAGACAGCTCGATGATCCAAGTACTGAGGGTACATAAAAATAGAATAAGAACATCCGGCGGAAGACAGACAAACGCATCCTAACAATCCTCGTCTGGGTTTACTTCCTCCAAGTGCGTATCTCTCCATCCGTGTCAACCAAGCACTCTCTAACAGCTCCAAATTGAAGATCCTCGATAAATCCGTTCTGGGATACGCCTCAATCTTCGGCCTCCAGCAAGACACCGATCTCAAAGGAAACCAGTACTCTCTAGTCGGTTCGATTGCACCAATCGCTCAGCTAGTATGGCAGCCGTTCTCTTCAATACTCATCGTCAAAGTCCCGCATCGCATCCTCATGCCAGCACTCGTTCTCGGATGGGGAATTGCGCAAGCTGCAATGGCAGCGTGTCATAGCTATCGTGGTCTTCTCGCTACTCGATTCTTCCTCGGGCTCTTTGAAGCGGGGTGTTTACCCCTTTTCAGCGTCATTACTAATCAGTGGTAGTAAGTTTTGTAATCTTATTTGTTTCCTATTCGGGCATTTTTCTAGCATTTTGCATCTTGTCTCTACTCTTGAGACAGGTTTTGAGACTCCTGATCAGTATCTATCCACCTTTAAATGAGTAACGCTAACTTCCCGTTCCTCTCCAGTCGCCGAGCTGAACAGCCGATTCGAGTTGCTGCTTGGTATGGGATGAATGGACTGGCTACGATTGCCGCTTCTGCACTTTCTTTTGGACTGGGTCATATCCAGTCAGAGGTTCTTAAGTCCTGGCAGATGTAAGTCCAATGTTCCATGTGATTCAAGGACAGGAACTGACGTATTTTTTCAGAATATTCCTCTTCGTAGGCCTCATCACTATAGTCAGCGCGCCCTTTGTGTATTTCTTCCTAGACAATTCTATCACAACCGCCCGCTTCTTAACGCCACACGAAAGGGAACAGGGTGTCGAACGTCTTCGCGCAAATCAAACCGGAATCGGCTCCCGAGATTTCGAATGGAGTCACGCTTGGGAAATCCTCATTGAACCCAAGACCTACCTTTGGATCAGCATGTCCCTGTTCTCGAACCTCGGCGCATCGGTAACCAATACCTTCGGGCCTCTGATCCTCAAGGGGCTAGGTTTCGACAAATACATTACCTCCCTGCTAAACATGCCTTTCGGCGCCGTGCAATTCATCATCATCATGCTCGCCAGCTATGCAGCCCAGAAAGCTCGTCTCAAAGCCCCCGTGCTCCTATTTCTCGTTATTCCAGTAATAGCAGGTCTAGCAATGCTGTACGCGATCCCTAGAAGCGAGACTGCCAGCCTCCTAGCAGGCTATTACCTCCTCGCGTTCATGTTTAGCAACAACCCGTTGATCGTCAGCTGGATCGTGGGCAATACTGCAGGCATGACGAAGAAGTCCATCATCATGTCTGTTTACAACGGCGCGGCATCCGCGGGGAACATCGTCGGGCCCTTGCTTTTCAACGCGAGTGATGCGCCTGCGTATCGTCCCGGGCTGAGGGCCGTGCTTGCGATTTTCGCTGCGCTGGGAGTGGCTTTCTTGCTTCAGTGGGCGAATCTGATGTTCTTGAATCGGTTGCAGCGGAAGAAGAGGGTTGCGAATGGTAAAGTGGCGGATATGAGGGATCTTTCGATGGAGGATCGGTATGTGGGAATTGGTGGGGAGGGGGTGGGCGAGCATGCGTTCGATCTGACGGATAGGAAGAATGATGAGTTTGTGTATATTTATTGAGCTTATTGGGGTGGTTGGGTTTTTGGTTCTTATTTGCCAGTAATTGATTACTTCATGGGGCTGCTTTTCGAAACCCCCCTCTTTTTTTACCTCTACAGAAAAGGTGTTACCTCGAACTTTGATCAGTAAGGATGGATATAACTTGCATCCTGTAGTGAATAAGTTAGTGGGCTACAGTTGGGCTGGCCAGTTTAGTAAGTATATTGAAAACTTCACACGCACCTGTTATTACCCCCAGAAAGAAACTTTCTATATAGCACCTTCATATTGTCTGTGGACAGATTCCTCGACTTGATATTCAGAGTATCCTATTGATATCCAGTCTACAAACCTGGTCGAATATTCAATTTCCATCTAGATTGGTATAGATAAATAGATACTAGAATTAATGGGTTGAATTCCCCCCTCTTAGCCTCAAGATAAATTATCTGGGCCTTCTTGAATATCCTGCAACTCGCAAGTAACGAGAGCGTCGTCTACCTGCCTGTGATGCTATGTTGTGCGATCGACCAATCACAATCCTGCCGGTACTAATCGGTCCATCCTTCTTCAAAGTAGGCGAAGAAGGAAACTACTGTATTACATGGTGAATAAAGCGCATGCAATAGCAATCTCGTATTACATGGTAGTGAACAGGATTTCAATCTCCTGCTTCGTATAGTTTAACATAGCCTCGTGATTTGAGATTACAAAGGATGATATAGGAAAGTGTGATGGTATTTGCGGCCCCCGGCTAATACCCACCCCCCTTATCGAGCTCGAGCCGCAAGGCTGCATGGGGGAAGGATCTCGCTTCTGCACTTTACTGTACTGTAAGCTTATAACGCTACGTCGATACGAAGTACCACCACCGCAATCACCACCACGTCTAATAGCAAAGCGGGCGAAGAAGGAAGACGGACTCTTATGCCGTTTCGTTCCTTCGTGCCACACGTTACCTTTGGCTGGCGCCAAGACGAATTGAAGATAGCCTCATCAAATGATCAACTATAGTATTACATGCAGTACATGTTTTGAGTTTGCAGCCACATTCACTCGGCGTCAGCGTGCAATCTCATGAACATCAGAGTTACGAGATATGTGAGGGATCTGCTCACTCCGCAGCATCTTAACTTGGTTTCAGCAAGCGGCTCTCAGCCTAGTCTTCTTCTCGCGAATATTCGCTGCAGTACTTACTCCCGCACAATCTTATTGTTCCATTTTATGTTTTTTACGGCTTCTTGTGAGAACACTTTGGATCCTGTCTTCTGCAATTTTTTAATTGAAGACATTTTTTTCTGTAATGTACGAATCGTCAATGACGACGGTATCTGCTTGGAGAGTCAGTCCTCTTCTTTGTGAGGAATCAGTATTGAGTTGAGCCTCCATTAAGTTACATGCAGGGCTACCAAATAGTCTTAAGAATATTGTACTTGAGCAGGCCACAGGCTGGTCTTAGGTAGTGATCCGGACGCAACGTTCAAAATCCCTTGGTGGTTCCTTCATTTCTTCTGCTCCTGCTATACTATTTTGATGTTTTCGCTACCTTCACTATCATCGTTTGACGTATTCCGGACTGCTGGAAATTATCCTGTTCCTTCCGCTGATATTAGTCTGATCTTACTGATCCTCGTATCAGATCCCAAAATGTCCACGGTAGGTGATCTGTCCATCTTCTCAAAGTATATAGATAGCTTCATTATCCAGCTATCACAAATGTCTCTCATCATCACAGCTCCAACAGCAAGCAACAGCAAGCAACAACAGTCCTTACACTCTTTACACTCCTTACATTTCCATCAAATTCATCTTTCCAATACATAGCATTTCCAAAGCTTACATCCATTCATTCCTCAACTACCATACCTTCAATACTTTACGGTCTACAACCTACCACTGCAGCCATGCCTTCATTCTCAGCCCCCTTCCTTATCATCCTTGCCTTGGCAACTCAGTCTTTTGCCGCTCCCGCTGCTATCCCAAACTCATACAACGAGGCATCAAACTTAGTAGACAACTACATCGCTAAACGGTTTGACGATGGTCAGTACCATTGGACCGAAACCTCTGCAGCGGCCACATCCACCTTGAGCCCACCCCTCTACACTTATGGAGGACCCCTCAATTCAACCACTATCCTTCCGACTGGCTCAGTCGTTGCAAAGCCATCTGGTACTGGTAAAGCCACGCGTGTCACTGTCACTGCCACTGCCACCAGTGTCACTAGCACTCGTCTCTCCCAACCTACTTCCTCTGCGACTTCGTCGGCCCCGACTTCTTCGTCTGCCGCTGGAGCATCCACCACTGGTACTATTACCGAAAAGGACTTCTCAGGAGATGGAGGCAAGGGCTGGCCCACTATCGACCAATGGTTGACTTTCGATGACCTCTGGGCCAGAAACGTCAATGGGATGGGCACTTGTTACGCTGCACCGGGAACGATTCCCCAAGCTCGCACTACCGACGACGAGAAGAAAGACATCCTGGCTTCCATCAAAGATGTATCCCAAAAAACCGGTGTCGATGACCGATACATCTTAGCGACAATCCTACAGGAGTCTTCCGGCTGCGTGAGAGCCGGTACGACGCTCTCGCCTGGTGCCGAAGTCTCGAATCCCGGTCTCATGCAAGACCATAACGGAACACACACTTGCCATGACAAGCCGGCTCCTTGTCCCAAAGACACCATCACGGGAATGTTGATGGACGGAACCAATGGCACTCTTGGCTTGCCCGGGGGCGGCGATGGCTTGAAGCAAACTTTGGCGCAGGCTGAGACGTTGGGTGCCAAAGCCGGCTCGGCTCAAGCAGCTTATTGGTCTTCCAGAATCTATAACTCGGGAACTTATGATGGGAAGAAGGCGCTGGAGGATCCAAGTCTTGGTGCCACTGCGGACTACTGTGACAAAATAGCCAACCGTCTGATCGGATGGGTCGGCTAAACTTAATTTGAGATATCCGGACGAGTTTTATACTCTTAATTTTTAACCTATTCTTGGAATTTGGGCTTACTTTGAAGCATGGGATTGCGCGGTTTTCCTTTTAGTACTATTTCTGATGTATACTACAATATGGGTACCAGAGTCGATTTTTGACTTATGCATCTATGGAGTTAAGGAATGTAAACAAGATAGACTTTCGAGTACTCACTCTTCACAAACCTGATCATACTATTCCCGTGAACTGAATTCGGCTTTCTAATACAGAGAATAATCTAGAGATGTGGTATTGTATAGTATAACATTTCTGTATATTTGTGAATGCTCTACAGCATGAACTCAGGGAACATTTGAGCAGTGTCCAGTCAATTAGCACCTGATAAGTCAGCTTTTCAAGGCAATTCTAGTGGGGGGTGTTTTCTGCGCTTAGTAGTTGTGTTAGAGATGTTTATTACTAGTTGCCAATGTACAAAATCAACTCTGATTACATGGGCTGTATGGTCGCTATTTATATATAGATGTTTATTCGCAAATGCTTCGTAAGTATAACAACAGATGTTTTCTAGATATTCTATAATTATGAGCAAATATGAACTTGAAGTGAAAACTTAATGTATGTAACTCAAATTTTATGATTTTCGATCGACATTCAATCACATGGTGCTCCTCGCTATTTCCTACTCTACATGTCAAGAATCGCTTTCGAGATATTTTCCTGTATTTTGTCCATCTTCTTCTGTCTATAAGTAAGTGCTGCCACTTTGAAATCATCTGGCCGCCACTGATCAGTCTGCCATCCATGTTCAATGTAAAGCGCCTTCATATTCTGCCCAACTGCGTTAGTATATCTCTAAGCAACAAGAGCTAGAATTGTAAAAAGTAATTGAGCTCACCTCATTATCCTTTCCTTCCGCGCCGCTTATTGTATCTCAGTCTCCACCTTGCAGAACTCCCATCCATTCTAGGCTCCGGAACTTCTCCTTCAATTCTTCAAAGAATGCTGATATCGGCAGAGTGTGGTAGGCGCGCCACGCATCAGGGAAGTCTTGACTTGGTTCATCACGCCCAGGGTGTTCTTGCTGTATCCAGTCCGTGATCGTGCCTAGAGCTCCCCGTTCATTCCCTCAACACCACAATGAATGATTCCTCTCGGAGAGAAAGGGAAGAAAAGTAGAACAGAGCTAACCATTTTCTGTATCTAGAAATAACCAGCTACCTGATCACTACGGGCGAAGAAGTAGGGAGCGTGGCGAAGAATTTGTAGAACGAGGCAACAACTGCGACGGCTGTATCGCGGTCATATTTGGCTATTTGAAGGACTCTGCGTATCTGCCGTGTGGTAGAATATCTTGGGGTTGGTAGAGAGTTCAAGAAACAAGCTGTGTTTGACAGTGTGTCCAACGAGTGGCCTGGCTTTTTCATTAGCAGCTAAAGTCGTGTATCTAGCGTTCTGCGAACTCACGGGCTAACAAAGTGCGAGCTATTCAATGCATCATTTTGGAGTACGTATGGTGCTGACCCTGCTTGGCCTCATTTCACGATTCACAGTCGACTTTTACTAACGTTTTGCTTGGCGAAGTAATGTTACTAATATAATCTCATTTCGGAGGTACCTACAAATGTTCAGCATAATATGATATCCCTCGGGGTGTTTTCCTTGGCCCCTGTCGTCAATTCCCAGCAAACAATGGCTATAAACGGCCAGAAGGTACGCAGTATTGATATTGCAGCTTGATTGATTTCCCAAAACTTCCATGTGGCTATAAAACCCACGGAAAGGAGATCAAATTCTTTACTCACACTAGTCGTGTGCATAAGCTGAGCCCGGAGAACTATTTTCCCACGCAGCATCGACTTTGCCCTCATGACCACGTCTTTTCTATCCACCGATCCTGTTTCACCATAAGAGATGATTTTTACACCCATTGATGAAAACAACAATGTGCCCTTCTTTCACATTTTGAATCCAAATCCAGGAACGATGCAAAAGCTGAGACAAAAACATTTGTACCTCCCGCCGAAACATGAAAACCCCATGGGGTATGATTTCTCTACAACAAAGTGGTTGCCTTTTTGGAGCCCTCAAAAAGTAGCCAACTACTTTGATCTAATTATACATTCTCGGCAAACACTCGATCTACTTTGTCATGGTGGAATTTGGCGATGATTTGATTGTGTTTACTTTCGCCCTATGACACACAATGGTAGTATCAAGAATGATTTCTCACTCAGGGTGAGATGAATCTTCTAATGTTCATACCGTAATCATCTGCTATTCGTATGCCTCAAAATGAGTTTTGTATGACGCTTTTCTATACTTGAATCGACATTGTTTGAGCCGAATTTATGTTTCCGTGAAAACTTTTCGTCAGCTTTCATCGTTTGTTTGCAGCTCATGGCGGGATTGTGGATGAATACTGTTTTTTGGGTCAAAGTGACTGGAACGAATTTGTTTACGGAAGTGTTGCCCCCATATCTTGTATGATGGCTCGCAACAGCGCTATATAAGGCATGCGGTCTTCTTTTACTCTATCGTTAGATTCTAATTGTTCATATCTCGTAGGATATTCAAAAATAATTACTGGAATAGCACACAAGAGACTGTACTCTTATTCCACTGAAGATTTATCAAATGATGTCCAGAATTCTTAGCCTCGCGTGGGCTTTCTTAGGTCTCTTCGCTTTAACAAGAGCATATGATGTCTTCCTCGTAGATTGTCTCTACCAATGCAGCAACTACAGCGCAATGGCACTATATGATTCGCCAGTTGAGGCTCGCAATGACAGATCTCCCGACGAGTTATCATTTGTCAATGTACCATCCGTCGATTGGGAAAATGGTGACCACTATGCTGTATTCCGCGGCGGGGATGTTTTTAGATCCACGTTCTCTAAGAATGGTTCTATACCACAAGTGTATTGGGTCGATTCTCCAGATAACCAGTATGTAGTTCCTCACTCGGGTCTAATGATATATGCTGACTGGGGGGGATGACAGGCCGCCATGGTTTTACAATTGTTATGCAGAGTTTAACACGAGCACGATTTTGTTTACGGATCAAAGCGGCGCACAATGCTTTAAGAAGTACATCTATACTTCCATGGATCCGCCATATGGAAAGTTTATAAACGGGACACTGTAGAGTTTTTTGATCTGTAGAACATGTGTAGGATAGTATAGTGATGCATGACTTATTCCAACTTCGTCTTGATCTTTAATGGGAAGCCGCTTATCACGGTGCGTCTTGATATAAAGTAGTATGCGAATGCCCGTTCGGAATGAGCAGTCCAAGGTGCGGTGAACATATATACCAGTTCTATTTATAAGAGCTTGAAGGTATCGAAGTAGAGCCTCGCTTGCATGCCTCAAATCTCGCCTATTTTAAAGGGGCAAAGGGGAGGCAATGGAGATAAAAAGCGGCGTTAGATATCTGACATGTTAATATAAAAGTTCGCTACAAGGAGTGCCGCTTTCTGATCATAACCAAGAGGAGGGGTACATGCAGAACAGATAGACGTCAAATTAAGAATATAGACTAAGCATGTACACCTGCCTATTCATATCATTTGGCCGTAGTCTTGAATAACACAAGTCGCGACAACTAATACAAAATTATGGATTCTTTTGCTGAGTCCGGAACCCTTATTGTTTATCAAAGGCTAAAATATTTCCGAAATTTCTACACAACATGGGTTCTCTCTTCAATCAGCAATCACTCCATACATGCGACTTTATTGGTCACAATACGTCAAAATATGCTGTGGGTGGCCCGTGAGCACGGGGAAGCCGCCACCTCATTCGAATCCTTCATCCTTCATACCTATTTATATAGATGAACATCAACCCCAAGGTCCCCACTCGCATTATTTACCTCAAAGAAGTCCAAAATAAGACATCCAAAAATACACTACTCGTCGCAAATCTACTTACAATGGCACTCTTAGCCTCGCTCGCCGTTGGCTTCGTAGCCTTTATCCACGTCTACATTCTTGTCCTCGAAATGTTTCTCTGGGCCTCCCCTCGCGGCCTCAAAGCCTTTGGCCTTTCAAAAGATCTAGCCATCAAAACTAAAGCTCTCGCCGCGAACCAAGGCCTCTACAATGGCTTCCTGTCCGTCGGACTCGTGTGGGGCTTACAGCATCCGGTTCCAGAATTTGGGAAACAGATCCAATTATTCTTCTTGGCATTTGTTGCAACCGCGGGGATATTTGGAGCTGCTACGGCGAAGGCTAAAATTCTTTTCGTGCAGACTGTTCCGGCTGCTCTCGCGATTGGAGCTGTCTTGTTTGCATAGTTATTGGTGATAGGTTGGGAGATCAATGAAAGGTGTGATTTTGGTCCATGGGTTATGGTATGTGACACTTGCGAGGAGATTTGCATACGATTGCCAATGATAGAGACAGGGGATTTCATGTCCTAGGAAAAGAGATGTTTGATAGCAGCAAATTCTGGTCACGTGGATAAAGTGAAGAAGAGAACTTCATCTGTATTTAGCTCTGAGAGGTATAGAGCGGATCTCGTAAGGGCAGAATATATCATATTCCAAGTACTCATCGAGCTTTTGAAGGGAAATAAGGGTACTGAAGTTCACGGATTCGTCTCATATGTCTCATTCTGTCCTTGTGATGGCCCACAGCCAAACGCCAGATTGGACAAACAGGAAAAGCATGAATTCTCGAACCGGAATGTATACGTTTTCGGGTAAGTAACATCCATCTTCAATTTTCCGAATAGTCTATTCTGTTGATTCTTCATTGCTAAACAGTCTTCATCCTAAGTCATCCAGCTAGCTAACTTAACCAATATAGAAAATCTCTCTGACTCAAATTTCGTGCTGAATTTCAACTTTCAGATCCTAGCGACAGCATCGACGCGTACAAATCAACTAGGCGCGCCTTCCACGCCTAAGAATCAACAATATCAGCGTTAAGCACAACACCAGATGAAGTCCCGTACACCCTATTCTGAAACACCTCTGCACAATGTCTAATATGCCCCTCATTGTCAAACCTCGCTTCCACAATTATACCAGTTGTCTTGGCACGGAACTGCTTGATCCAATACATATAGCAGTGTACCACATGCCATTCCCAACTCACGTGGAAACGTGCAGCAGGATCATCAGCCAAGGCCATAACTTCGGGCATACTTAGCACTTGCGTGTGGTTTCGATCGGCGTAGTATATCCAAGTGCCATTTGGACCGCCTCCGAGGGTCTCGAACTCAGCTGTGAGCTCGGCATCTTGACAGTAAGGCTGCACCCAAGCGGGAGATAAAGAGTCGTATACGCAGCCAAGTTCGATTGCTTCGGCGGTAGAGCTACCACAGGCACACGAGTGGCGTGGCTTATGAGAAATCGATTCGGGTTTCAAGTCTTGAGGATTCGGGTGCTGGTGGTGAGAGTGATCAGGTTCGTGGTGCACGGTATTAGGGTGCTTTTGAATGATTTGGGTAATGATATTAAATAACCCCCAGAAAGCAAGTGCGCAAATCACAATGTTCCTCGCTCTCCTAAGATGCCGCCTGCTCTTTCCGTTTCTCTCGGCTTGTTCAAACTGTCCAAAAGATTGCTCGTTGTCGTCAGTATTTTCCGTAGGAAATAGCTTTTCGACCGAATCACTATCGTAATTGCTGTCAGAAATTAATATCAGGTATGCTCACAAGCCATGGTCTAGTTACCTTATATAAATACTCTCCATACTCGTATCTTGTCTCCGAATGTTTGAAGGCTTTTAGGAGCAAACCTTTCAAGATTGGACAACGAATAGTTACTTTGGAGTATCAGACATTTGTATTATCGATAAAAAGTTCAGTCTGGAGGTGGGGCACAGGTTCAAGAGGACGTTTGAAGTGCGGGACCTCCACTTACCCCCCTTCAGGAGCCCGACCGCGGAGTTCTTCTCATCTGTTCGAAAGCACCATGGTACGCAATGATCACGACAACGAGCTATGCAGCCTTCTCCATACCGTATCTGTCGTGCACCGGAGACTTTACCTATCCTATGAAGGGGACGTTGGATGTGCCATCTTGCAGACTTGCACCCTAGTAGTCGTTGGGAGCTGGCTCGACGAAGCTATCCGCTTGACTAAGGGAGTCAGTCCAGTGTATGTAAATTAGCGAGGTATCGCATTTCGTGGCCAGGATTTGGAGTGGTACAAGAGAGACTCGGTCCGAGAGGAAAATACGTTCATGTGAGTTAAAACCCGGCCAATCATCTCAAATTGAAGAGTAAATGTGACATGGAGTGCTACAATTCTTCACCGCGAAGATGCACCTTCGGTTACAAATACTACTAATAAACAGTCAGTAGGTTCTGAGAGACTATTCAACGTCGATTTCACAGCATCCGGCATAATCGTAAGTCCGATACCCCGCATACAAATAAGACACAGCAGCCAAGATCTAGAGATGTAGCACCACGTTAAGCATCATCTGCCATGCCATGTAACATTTGTTAGTTAGTGTAGGCTCGATTGAGTTTATGGGGCTAAAAAGTATCATACTCGCCGCTGTTCAACGCTCAATAGCTTCTCGTCACCCGAACACGTACAGAAAAGCGGTATAGCCCAATGCTCACATTGAGACGTTTGGATGCTCTGAAGCCGCGATAGAAGCAATCCTTGCATCTTTCAGGATATTTAAAAGGAGACCATGCAGAATCATGCCGCCCTAAGGTATCGGTACAGCCCACCCATAGCCGGGCTTACGAGTTTTATGGATCGGCTCGACTGGACAGGGGTGCTGAAAGAGGCAATTCAAGACGACATGCAATCACGAAGTCATTAGTGAGCTATATTTCAACCCATTCGATGCAACAAAGGTATACAGCTTGATTTCTGAGTGAAGCCATGATCCACAGGCCTGACAGTAAATTCAATTTCGCCATTCCGTCGGTTCTATCCTACAGGATACTTGCAAGCAGAGGACGAACAACGACCGGAAGACACAGTAGCCATGTGGGGGAAGGATTGAACCCATCATCGCTCATTTGGAGCGAACGAGATTCCACAAGACGACAACGACATACTACAGCAGATCAAAGCTCGGTCCAAGGGCACTACTATTCACATATGTATGACAAAATAGTTTGGAAGGTCTTGTTGCTGATGTGTTGAAGCATTGCGCTTTTGATGTTGAAACTACCAAGCTACCATCATGTGCCAGTCACCTTTCAGATCAATCATACCATCATAGAACCAAGGAAAGACTGTCCATCCATCGTACCAGCACATCCAAGAGATGATACAAAAAGCTGTCCCCTTCATTCATCTGACCCCGGAGGTGACGCAGCACTACAAGTCCTTCTGAAGCTAGGTCCTATCCCTCAAGCAAGAATCAATGACGGGATCATCTCTTTGACATTAATTCACTCGCTTTTGGGTGAAACGTGCCCAGCATTGGGAGCCGCTTCGTGTCGTCGCTCGCTTTTGGGTGGTACATGCCTAGCATTGGGAGCAGCTTCGTGTCGGCGCTCGGCTGTAGTAA
This sequence comes from Gremmenia infestans, assembly GCA_032629725.1. Classification (NCBI taxonomy): domain Eukaryota; kingdom Fungi; phylum Ascomycota; class Leotiomycetes; order Helotiales; family Hamatocanthoscyphaceae; genus Gremmenia; species Gremmenia infestans. The sequence goes on from JAFEVB010000012.1 coordinate 710,178, forward strand.
TTAAAGAAGGCACGAAGTTAGTTTCTTCTCCCTTCTCCAAATGCTCTCTGGGAGAGACAAGATGTTTTGAGAGGGTGTAGAGAGACTCGAAGAGGAATTTTATATCTTACCCGCGGGCTTTGCATTTGAGGCAGCTCCAGTGTCGACGCGGTCGGCATTAGTAGCCGCTTTATTTCGTCGCTCGGCTGTAGTAAGAGATGGAGTTAGTACACTGCGGAAAAAGTTAACGTGTTCAACATTTCTTACCCCCTGGCTTGGCATTGGTAGCTGCCTCTTTGTCACGTCGCTCACTTGCTGGCTACTCAAGGGGTTGGATTAGTAAGGACTTTCCCGAATTTCTCGAGAAGAGAGTCGGAAAAATTTTCATGCATTTCAAGAGCCCGGATTCATAGGTCAAATATAACGTACGTTCTCGTTGACCGGCACAGCGTTCTACAGGCATTTAGTGTCATTCACTCTGGGCATAACTGGGCCGACAGGATGGAATTGGGAAGCCACAACCGCTATGCGGTCAAAAACGCAGAACAAAGAAAGGATTGCATACCACAGCAGGGCCTTCAGCAAATGGCTTAGCGTTCAATGCTCCACTCTTACTACGCTTGTCATCCGCGTATGAGCGAGCGGCGACAGCATTGTTTGGGACGGGTGCTGGAGCCGAGTTGGCGATGCCGAAGAGGATAGCGGCCAAGGCGATGTTGGTGTTAAAACGCATTTTGGTGTAGAGTAAAGTAGATGGAGGATTTGGTTAGATTGGATTGAGAAGTTTTGATATTTGATATCTTTGACTTTGATACTTGATGGATGATGGTGGTGAGAAACTCGGAATATAAGTATTTTCAACAGCTGTTATATAGTCTTCATTTAGTTGAAGTGAAGTGACTGCTTCTCAGGCGTGTGTTCGGCTTTTGGGGTGAGTTCTGAGGCTTGCGTGATCAATCTGTTCTTTGATTTTCTCCATCACGAACGTTGATATATTCCGAAGCACTGCATGATGCATTTATTGGCCAAGTCTGGCCATTCCGTTTTATCATCTCAGAGTTCAACGGTGAAGGCATCTTTGACATATCGTATTTAGCTTCCCCATATCCTGCCTTTGATCCCGGGGTCTCTCAAGCTGAACTTTTGGAGCTTTCCGATAGATTGTGGGGGCGAATCGATCATAAATGATCGTAGAACGCCGATTACGAGCGCGGAGCGCAAATCCCAGTATTTGGATTGTTCTGAGAAACCAAAGGTATGTGACAAGGCCGTCTTACCCATCACAGGCACCTTAGGGATCAATGCCTTGAGCAGCGCAACCTGTTTGGGATCCATAATGGGCGAGGCATTCTCCGTAGAGACATGGCAAACATCATGCAGCTACTCGCCAATTACCATGCTGTGGTTCACAGCACTATCAAGACTCGACTACGTGGTAACGACAGAAATACGCTTTAAGGCTCGCTATACCATTTTGCGTAGCTTCTCAATTACCTCGAAACGCACCACTCGATTGAAGAAGCGCACATCTTCCCCGTGACTTCCCATTTGAGAATCTCAAGGGTTATCTTTCTTTCTTAACTTTGAAGAGGTGATGATTCAACATGTTTTATGCATTGAAACGCATGTAGATTTCGCAGAGCACTAGGAGAATAAGCACTAAAGGTTAGGCATCACAAGGAGAGGGAAAGGTGATCAATAATGCGTTGTTGCTGCATTACTGCAACATGCGTGAGTATGTTCTGTCCTATCTTAAAAGATTGTAGAAAATTTTCATAGGAATGTTACATCTCACCATCGTTGTTATATCGCATGACAAGTTCATCTGTAATATGCAAGCTTTCGGACTGAATGATGAGAGTCACCGCCGTTTATGTTCGTGGCCTACGGGCTAGGATGGTCTGTGGGTAGTATGGGCGTTGGGCGTTCGGTGATATAGGACTTATGAATGTTAGCGGTACCAAGATCCTCACACTCTCAACCCCCAAGTTCCTGCTTCTCTAATCTATTCAACGTCCATGAAGTGGCTTCAAGACTTCCTCCAAACACATCACAAGGCCAAGAAACTTTTTGCAATTTCAAAAATATCAATGGCAATGAATGGGTGAATCTATATTATGAGAGTTCAGGCTAGAGACTAACAAATAAGCAACAGTATTAAATGGTTCAACCGGACCGCAGCTCCAAAACGTGAAGAAGTCCACGAAAGCGACAAAGCCACCTACAGTCTTCTCCGAGAATCGAGCGACGGTAGCCAAAGTTCAGACAACGAACTTGGCATAGTATCTATTCCAAAGACGAAACGCAACATCCACCACTACTTGCTCCTTATTTGCAAAGCTGTACTTATCGTCTTTGCATTCTTGGGCATCTACTCTGTTGCAAGATCTACTCTGCTCAAGTCTCACGCCCACAAGCCCGTCTCATGTTCTTGTGGAGGAACTACAGTGGCAGAAGCGCTATCCAGAGGCTGCGTCTTCACTCCGTTAGCACTTGGATGGCTGCCTCCACAATGTCTCGATATGGAGCTCTCGGATGAGTTCGACAAACAGGGCCCTCTTCCCGGAGGAGAGTGGCCGTATTGGGGGGATATTAATGGCACAACGCGTATCACTAGGGAGGAGATAGGCTTACTGGCGGATGTTGGGGGGCTTTTTTACACTACTCAGGAGTGGCATATTATGCATTGCATGTAGGTTCCTTCTTCAGATTAGCATATCATCCTCAGTGAGCGTGAAAGTTCAGTTCTTTGTCTCAGAAACACTCCCCTAGATGTCCTCATTGTAGCATGCTGACTCCAGAATCAGGTACACGTGGCGTAAACATTATCGTTCCCAGTTCACTGGGGTTACTGTCGAGAATAGGTCCAACGGAATAGACCATATCCATCACTGTGATGGGATTATGCTGGATCGAACGCCGTTGGAAGAGATCTGGACTATTGCTGGGGTGGAACTCAATGCTGACTTGGGTTAAGCAAGGTCCGTTCAGGGTACCAGTATTGAGTTTTATTGCAGGAGAATGGATGATAGAAGATAGAGGATGTGAAGTCTAGGCTTGGTGGGCGGTGCGGTGATATCAAAAGGTGTTTTGATGTCTCATCCCAAAGGTCTTCCACATCATACAAGCATTCCATTTCGCAGATGAACAGTGTGGATTAATGATGGCAGCAGTGAATGTTTATTGATCCGTGGAGCTGTCGCAGTTACTGTAGCCAGTAGCAAAATTTAATGACCATATATATGACTTACACCACAAATAAGCAAAGCAACATATTTGTAACAAGAACACGGCTGGCGTAAGATCACTTTTGGAAGTTTTTGACTAAGAAATGTGTTCCATGTGTGACGGTTGTTGGTTCATACAGAAGCACTTCTCCAGGCTGTGTGACTAAATAGATCATGATTCTGATGATTTCTGTATACTCTGGCTTCGCACTAATGATGGATATCTTGTTTTTGATGACGTTCATCCGTTATTCGCCCCCTTGACCTCGGTACCGCACCATCGCTTAAGCCCCTGAATGTGGCAGGCACTACCTAGGCCAGGCGCTACCTAACACCTAGTCAGTTGTTCCTTCTTCGCAGGGCAGGTTTCTGGAAGAAATATCCGAAACATCAAACAACCCATTCCTCTCACCTCTCAAGCGCAGGAAGCAGTTTTAAAGGAGTCTCGAGTATTTCCTTCAAGAATCATAGAATTGATATGCTCAAAAGCCTACCCTATCTCTACGTGTATGAAAAAACTGTCCTAACAGACAAGCGAGTCTTGGTGCATTATTCGGCCACTTTTTTCATACACGTAGAGCCTATTCCACAAATGGAGGGATTCTGTCTTAGCGAAGCCTTCCTTTGCACGTGCGTGCGTGAACACGCAAAGCAATGTTTTATACAAGTTGTCCAATTAAAACTGTCTCGATGCGAGCCCCCACTGTTGACGCAACAAAACCTCCGAGCCTAGAACGCAGCTCGGTTAGGAGCCGATCGATAGGAGACTCGGTTGCATCGCCGCATCTTTGATAGAAAGAAAGGAAAGAAAGCCTGACTACGACGTTTAAACTCTGCTGATTCTTTCCTTTAAGGAGGCTGAATAGTAGTTTCCGTAGATTTGCTCGGCTTCGGATCGGGATGATCTTCTGGAGTACAGTTTTGTGATGAAAAGAGCCTCAAGTTGAAACAACTCGGAATGTATTCAGATTCCAAGAAGCCGATATTGGATCACCAAAGGTACAGTACGAAGGTACACAAAGTTATAATTAGGTAAGCTTCTACGGCCCGGAATTGCAAAAGTTGGGACGGGATGAAAATGAGCAGGGTCCTAAAACAGCCTAGCCTCGGATGAAACAGAGGCCGATTCTTCGCCTCGTCAAATCACATCGTCATACTCCTCGAGTCGTCCCGCTGCGGGTCAGTCGTATTACGATACGGATACAAGTGCAAGTGGTAAGAAGATATGCGGCAGGCATGCTGCAGAACAAAATCAATTGAACAAAATACCCATGATGCCCACACCGTATGTAAGTCGTTTACTGTACCTGCCTGCTGTTGATTTTATTCTCATAACCGCCACCTTGCCTCTTTCCTTACAAAGGAGAAGTAAAATCATCTACCTCGTTCTTTAGTTACTGTCGGAAGTCCAAACACCAAAAAGATCTATCTCTCTGAGAGCAAAAAGGACCCCTGCAGTCCTCCTACTGTAACACCTGTTTATATCCTCTGTTTCATTCCAAAGACTGCGACAGTCTATAACCAACCGCAAAAATGGCATCCCTGATCCACGAGTTGGTTGCGCGAAGAACCAAAGACCAATTCGCAGCCTGCACCCTCGACACATGCCCGATCAGTAGTTCCTACTACTTCTACCGCGTCTCGCTCGCCGCCAACGCGACCTTCCTGGCGCTCTTCGCCGTCTCCTTTATCGGTTTCGTCGTCACGTTTGCGCTCACCAGGCGCGCATTGGCCTTCACAGTCGCCATGTTGATTGGGGTGATATTGGAAGTCATAGGCTACGTGGGACGCATAGAAAGCAACAAGAACCAGTGGCAGGAAAATGGATTCCTGATGCAGATCGTGTGCTTGACTATCGCGCCTGCGTTCTTGGCAGGTGGCATATACTTGTGCTTGAGGAGAATCGTCTATGCGTTTGGGCCTGAGAACTCGAGGATTAGCCCGGAAGCATACACCCGGATCGTAAGCGCATTTACTTTTACTCTTGCCCCCCTCACTCTTTAGACGAGAAATGAGAATTAATGGCTAATATGTAACCATAGTTTATTCCATGCGATCTCGTTTCCCTGCTACTGCAAGCTGCTGGTGGCGGTCTCGCCTCCGCCGAATCGCACTCAAACGAATCTCCTGACACGGGCGATAATATAATGGTAGCTGGCCTTGCCTTCCAAGTCTTGACCCTCCTTATATTCATGGTCCTCTGTGTCGACTTCGCCATCCGCACTCGGCGCCGCTACAAGTCCATGGGAGAAGATGCCTTTGACCAAAACCCTCTCTACGTGTCATTGAGAGGCAGCTGGCGATTCAAAGGATTCATTGCTGCGCTCACCCTCGCTACCATTTGTATATTCTGGCGAAGTGTGTACAGAGTCGCGGAATTGGGTGAAGGGTGGACGGGCAATTTGATCCGACACCAGTGGTTATTCGTTGGATTTGAGGGCGTGATGGTTATTGTGGCCTGCTTTGCGTTGAACGTATTCAACCCTGCGTTTTCTTTCAAGGAGGCGATGAATGGGCTTGGCGGGCTCGGAAGTAAGAAGAGAATTGCGAAACAGAAGAACCAGGAGAACCAGGAGAAGGCCGTTAGTGGGAGTAATAGCGATGTTGAAGCGGTACCGCAGGCTGAGACGGTTGGTATTTAGATATTTGGTTTTTGGGAGGAGTTTTTGGATACGAGATTAAAGAACTACCAAAGTACAGCTAGGTAGATATATGAATAATACACCATTGAATTAATGCGACTGTTCGAGCGAGCACAAATACTGTCTTATTCACATCTATTCTCCTTGTTTCTCTTCATATATTTCGTATATACCATTAAAACATAATCATCTAGATGCAGGGCGGTAGTTGGGCAGGGGAGGCGCATCGACTTGATACCAAAAAACGATTGCTCCTCCTCAGTAATCATCATATCCTTTGTTACAGTACGCCGAATCAAACATCCTTCACAAAATACTCTGCTTGGAATACCTACAAACCCTACCTCCTACTTTGTTCAAGCGCTCGCTCCTTCTGCAGAAATCACATGCTTGCGTGCGCTCTTCTTCACAAACCAGCTTGCTCTTATTTGTTTGAAACGCTTCTTTCATTTTAATTTGATTTTGATGTGTGTCTATTTCACAAACCAGATTGCTTGAAAGGAATGATTTCCTTTGAGTCTTGAGTTAGTCACAATGATACCGCCGTAACAATCCACTTATTTATTGGTAGGATTGAAACAAAGCATGGAAGATGCTACTTCTCTCAAGCCAGTGCGAGACGAGACGAGACGTCAAGGTAAAGCTAGCAATCGTGACCTGCTTGTGTATAACTTCATTCATATTGTAGCAATATGCAAACATGTCTACGAGTTTCTAGAAAGAGAAAGGCAAATACACAGCTTGGCCATGATTTCCTATATTAGAGTTGTCGTAGATGTGCACCTCCCCCAATCTCATCATTCTTCAGTAGAATCTGCCAATCAAAAATCTCCTGCATTCGTTGACCTGGCTCTTTTGAACCTGAACATTCATCGATCGATACGTTCATCCTTTTCACACCCCCTCGAGACATTGTCGAAGATGTCGACCAACAACAAAAGCGAATCAAGCAGCAATGCAAACTCAGCTCAGAACCCCCCGTCAAATACTGCCATCGTCGTAGTCCCTAAAAGCCAAGTGGTTTCCAGATTCAAGCCCACAGTCATCGGCATTTTGGAAGAGGACATCTACCTCTTTTCAATCAGAGGGGAATGAAGATCCGTTGAAGACGTTATTCAGCGGCCCGCTTGGATACAGCTACAACACTTTTCGCCAAGCTACCCTCCTCAATGAAGAGGCGGAGAACGATCAGGAGTTTGAAGCTCTGTGCCAGGAAGTTGCTTCGGCGGTGGTCATATATCCTGAATTTGTGTCTCTGTTACGACAGACGGCAGAGCAAGTCCATGTTGGAGCTGTGGTCGTCACCTGCGGACCATGTCGAGTCTGGGAGATTGTTCTGGAGAGAAATGGCCTGTCCCAGGCAGTGAAAGTCATTGGCGGCGGACGTGTTACCGACGGATTCCTTGTTACCGATGTAGTGAAAGCTGCTCTAGTTACTCGTCTGAAGGATGTTCACCAGGTGTATGTCTGGGCCTTTGGAGACGGACCACTTGACCTGGAGATGTTGGGAAAAGCAAATGAAGCTATCGTCGTTGTTGGCGATGAGGGAACTAGAAACGTTTCCATGGAGAAGAATCAACAGCATACTATCGATGATGAGGGTCTTCGTGCACGTCAAGCCGTGATACCCAGCACTGCTTCACCACGCTTGGATGTTGGCAAGCTTCGCCTAGTCAATCTCACGGAGCAAAGCTTTCTCGACACTATCTTGCGTCGTCACACTCCGCGAGCTACCATTCGAACATTCGCCGCAACGAACAAGGGCGCCGAAAAGGTACTTATGACACAGAGCCGCGATGCAAAATTCGCTAGTCCAGCCCTGAGGGGAGTCCACCCATATATCCTTGCATTAACACCAAGCTATGAATTCAGATAAACACAGTCATCGGTATTCTATGGTCCGATGTAACTAACTTACCTTATCTTTGTAAAATGAGGCACCTCTAAGGCGGTGATCAAGAGAAATCCGATAGTTCTTCCCCGAATGACCAGCACCAACATTCCCCGCCCATACTTTGTACCTATCAAACTCAGTTCCAGCAGTAGCCGGCGAAGCTTGCCCCTCAAAAGATCGAACGGGGTTCTCGATTGCGGTGATGAGGCTCTGGAATGCTAAACAGCATGCGCGGTGACTGTGAGCAATAGACATAGTTATCGTTGCCCTTCCTCGTCGACGAGACTGGTAGAGATGTGGGAATTCTAAGTATCAGCTAAAAAAAGTCTGACAAGAGAACTCAGCTTCGAGTTTTTGTCTGTGTTTCTCCTGCGAGTTCAGGAGTTCAAATATGTGGTGTCTAGCTGCTGGCCATTCACATGTAAACGGTGGTACTGTACATGAATCATACCAGCCCCAATCGGAACATCCAACCAGGCATGCTCCCTAAACAGGAGGATCATAGCGTCAGCTCCAACCTCTTCTCAAACACAATCACAACTCATTTTCCGATGGTGACTGTAAATATGACAACTTCGTTCGTTTCTGTATCACGAGAGCTATTACATCTCAATGTCGGGTTTCGAAGTTATGGGCGTCGTTCTTGGCGCTATTCCATTGCTCATATATGCGCTCGAGCACTATAGCGAGGGTATTGAGGTTATTGATGAGATGTTAGAATACCGTGAAGTCGTGGAGGATCTAGTGTGTAGCTTCGACACCAGGGCGCTTGCCCAATCAGATGATGACCCTTGACATGCGCTCACAAACAAAAGCTAGCAGACTAAATTGATAACTTTTCCATTGATGTTACAATATATCTTCTCCCTCCACGCGACCCAAAAAGAAAAAGCATGAACAAGGAATCTATGTCCATCTTTTAAACATATCATACAATCTTCTTTCCACTCTTCGTCAACTTCAACGGCACAGGCTTACTCCACAACCACAACGCTACGAAGCCTACCCACCCGGCGACCGTAACCGCAATACCCGCCATCCAGGGCCAAGCACCGGTAATGACCCAACTGCGCGGCCACTCATCGTGTGCAAAGTGACGCACGGTAACGGTGTTCTTTTCTTCGATGTTGGAGAGGAAGGGCCGCTTGTGGTTTACTTTGAAGTTGAAGATTCCATGCTGGTCGGGGATTTTGAATGAGGTCGTCCAGATTGTTGACGTCGGGGTAGTGGAGGAGAGGTTTAGTGGGAGGCGATGGAAAGGCGACAGCATGGAGAATTCCAGTTGGACGTTATCGCCCTCGGCGGGGTGGAAGGGGACCCATTTATCCCATTGATATTCAGAGAGTTCGATGAAGTATTTCTGTTACGCTGATTAGCTGTCCGTATTTGTGTTAGGGTTGATATTACTCACCACATCGTTCTTGACTCGGTAAATCTTGGGGTTTATCACAGGCTCCGTCTCGCCTTCATCCAAGTGGTGCTCAATCTTGCCAACCTTCAAAACACCAATTTCATTAAACGTCCAGCCCGTGATTTCCTTTGCGAAAGCCTGGTTGGCCGTCTTGACAGCCTTGTCCGAAGCAGCTCCAGTCAAGCCAGCACTCGGCTTGACCTTAGCATCAAACCAAGCATTCTCAAGCATCTCGGAAGCTCCAATCACTGTAAAACGAGCAGAATTCCTCGCCTGCATCGCAGTAACAAGAGACAATTGCTGTCCGACCGCAAACGGATCGTCCACGCCCTCAACCTCTTCCTTGGGGTTATATGAGTATGCCGTTCTAGGTGCTCGGAGAATAGGAGTCAACAATGGGCTAGTATTACCCAGAGTCTGTCCCACACCTCTGGGAAATGCAATCACGTCTTTGCCGTCTCCAGCAAAGAAGTTCTTGACATCTGATCGGAGAGCATCTGGTCTCGGGACGAGCACGACATCGTGCTTCTCTGCGGCACTGATAGTGTCATAGTTGAAGTGGTCCACTACCAGCCCAGTACGGTCGCTGGGAAGGTGGATGTCGAGTTCAAGGAGGAGGGATACGAGGGCGGAGGGTGTAGGATGGGACGACGAAAGTGTGAGGAGGATGTTTCCGCCAGCGTTGATGAAATCGAGGAGGATCTTAGGTGTCAATTGTGGTCCAAGGCCTATAAAGAATCAGATTGTGTAAATCCAATAAGGATATCTTGTCATTCGTACCTTTCGACTTTGGTGGTAGAATAAGTAGGTGGTCATAAGCTCTCTCGCCCAATTCAAATAACCCAACTTTATCACTCTTCGGTGATTCGTATGTGAGTTTAAAGCCTCTACCTATAATTCCTCACCATCAGTAAATTTCCCAACCCAAACCCCAAGAGCCTGTCATTCAGACAAAACTTACCTTCAAGATCCCCCAAATACTTCGAGTACTTGGACTTCTCAGCCAACTCTTCAATCACCACCAACAGTTTATCCTCACTCGCGCTCGCCACCTGCACAACGGCCAGCAGGCCCAGCAGCAGAAAAGAAAGAATCCACCGCATTGTCGTTGTATGGTTGTAGTGTATGCAATGTTCGTAGTCCAAGTCTTGAAGCTTAACAACTTTAGGAAACGTATGCAATTGCCAAGACTTACAGGGATGTGGTGTGGTACGTACCGCTACGTTACTGTACCTTACCTAGCTGCACGTGATTGGCGCTACTCCATACAGTAAGCTTCCCGTCCCGGCAACCTCATCGAACAACATTCTAACCTCGCTCGCGCCAAACCTCACCTCACCTCACGAGCCGGAATTGCAATAACCCCTCAATTGCGTTCGTCGCCATCTCTCCTCCCTCCCCTTTCCTTCTTTCTCCTCCAACACCTAGCTAACTCCCTCCGCCCCAGCCAACATGTCAGCAACCCCCCGTTTCTGGTCCCAACCAATCCGCTACCTGCGCTGGGCAGCGATCCAAAAGCCCGCCATTTTCTTCTCCATCGTAGTCGGCAGCCTGGGCCCCCTCACGGTGGCGGTCGTACCGCCTATTCGACGAAGACTGGGGGATGCGCAGAGGCCGGAGATTCCATTTACGTATCCCGGTATGTTTATCTATAATAACTCGCAATCCAATGGATGGACGGAGAGGGAAGGAGCGGGATGTCCGTATATATGCTTGAATGTATGCATGCTAACGACATCTCTTTCTTATATAGTTCCTACGGGTCCTCGTCAAGATTTAAAAGGGTATGAGGATTGAGGTGTATGTTCTGTCTGGCGAGGCGATCGATGAAGGAGAGGGGCAGGTAGGAGGGAAGTGTATATAAGGCGTTTTGAGAATGGGGTGAAAATACCAGAATGGGATGAAACGACCAAGCAACGCCTGAATTTACTATTGCCTATACGTGTGGTCCTGAAATTATACGTGCATACAAAACAACAAAGGAAAGACTGATTAATGGAAATCACTACCTACCTACCAGAAGCAATGCGGGAACGAACGGAGCTGGTGCAGGACTCAGGGCCCTCTTTAGCAACTACAATCTGATACAATTTGGGCATTTAAACCCATAGATGCCCTAGGTCTCTGTTTATTGCCTATCTACCCTGTCTGATTTCCTATGTATACCAATCTTTCAGCTTCAAAAAAATATAGAAAACACTCACTAGCACAAAGGTAAGAACAGCCACAAAACTTTAAGTATGAGGCAGTGGGAACTTTATTAAAGCTACTATCCCAACTCTTTTACGTCTAATTAATCTATGCCAATGCCAATGCCAATGCCAGTACTCCTGGCCTCCTACGGAAACACTATTGCCCTGCCTTCAGCTGTATTGGCATACCCAATACTCTTAGCAATCCCTGCTGAAGTTACCAACCAATACCAAAGAACCCAATATACCACCATCAATCCAACGTAGCAGCAGACAAGAGTAAGAAGCAATCCCAATAGAAAAACAAGACCGTAGTCAACAATGAAACCTATACCGATAAACTCACCCTTTGAATACCTCAAATAAAAGCTCCGTTTTCCTCGCTACCACCAGTGATTCTCTTGCGGCGACTATTGAGAAACAGCTCAACCATACGCTTACTTCCCATAGCCTGGGCATCCTGCTCCGACATCTCGCGAGTATCCGGACCCAGGAGACCTGCCCCATCGGCACCATAAAGGTCGTCCGGATCCTCCATCATCTTTACATTCTCATTCTGGGTATAAGATCGGGTCGAAGTAGAATCGAACTGTTTCCCGACCGATCTCGGTGTGTTGTTCAATGGCCGGCCATATTTCTTGACCAACTTCGCTGGGGTTTCCATGCTTCTTGTGCTGCGAAGTGTGGTAGATGATACGTTTCGCTTGTGAAGCAGGTTCCTTCCGCTCATACTTGTTACCTTGAGAGCAGAATTGGGAGCGCTATCCGCATAATTTGTGTTTGTAGTTGCAATTGAACGAAGAGACGACCTCGACGGCATAGGTCGGATAGGAGAGTGAACAGGAATTGGTGGCGGAGGAGGAGGTGGAGGCGGGATATGCGGCCTACCAACACTTTCTGATTCAAGAGATTCAACGAGTGAGACGGCAGAACGCTTCTTCAATATGGGCTTCAAGGGCGGCGGATTCTGGAAGTGGACGTTCTGTTGAACAATACCCAGGGGCTGCATGGCCGCGCTGGTTTTGCGTTGAGAAACTTGCACATCATCGTCATGGATCTGTGCGTTCTCTCGAATATGGCCAACATGAAACGACTTTGGCATCGTGGGCAACGCGTAATTGACATATGAGCCTTTATTTGTGTTATCTTTGACCTTTTCGAGTTTTTCAACTTCAGACGACATCCATTTCTTCCATTCGACCGATCCATTAGAGCCGGTAACACGGTGGCTTGCTCCATGTGGCATTGCAGGACGGTATGTCATTCTGTCCAGAATAACGGCATCACCATTACCCGAAGGTAGAAAGGGCATCTCAGGAATGGAACGATCAATCGACACCAATGAGATCGCACTAGCATCTGCAGGGATCTGGCCACTCGTGGTTCGCGAATAAACACTCTCGCTGTACGCTTTCTGAGACTCGTGGTCGCTTGTGCCAGATGTGGCATTATCAGGTCCAGAGTAGAGAGGATTGCGAACTAGAGAGGCTTGACTGGGTGCTCTCAACGCTGACGAATGATAGTCGTCTTCAGCCATGGCACGTCTGTAAGGGCTTGTTGTTCTCGCAATGGTCATATTACTTCCTCCAAAGAAGGTCGATCTGGATTCCCGCAGACCTTTATGCGCTGGAACAACTGGCTCATTGAGATGTGCTATCTCTTGTGGTGTAAATCCAGACTCTTCTGGTACAATGTAAAAAGAAGAATTGGCAGAATGGGCTGCCACCGGAGCGTTTGATTCAGGCCAGCTTGGGTGATTGTTAGCATTACTCTCTTTGTCGGCCTTTGGGACCTTTGGCGAGAAAACATCATCCTCATTTTTCATGCGCATTTCGCGAAGAGGCTCCGCTGTGACCCATTGCTGAACTTGTCTTCTACTATATTCGGAGTCTTCGTCGCCTCTTGGTACCCGGACCGAATTGGATCTTACGTTCTGGTGACCATGGCTTTCATATTGGTGGTTTCTACCGCTCCTTTTGGAATCCTCAGGAGTCACTTGCCGGATAGTGGCAGGAGTTCGGCTGCCCTTGCTGCTATGAACAGAGCTACCACGTGCTGGGATCTGCTTTGAACCAGAAAAACTCTCCACGCTCCCAATTCGCGAAGCTGCAAGTCTAGCTTTGGGGCTGTTTTCGTCCAGTCGCTTCATGAGTGCTGAATAGACCCTCGCGCTATCGACGGAAGTAATGTTACCCGCACTCTTCCTTGGTTGATGCATGATGGGATAAGCTGAAAACTGGTTCGGTAACCTCTGTCGGTCGAAGGACGAAGATGTGATATGGGTACCATTCTCGTTGATAATTGAAAGCCGCTGTTGCTCTCTTTCGGTAAGTGCTCGTCCACCATGGCTTGTAACGGTATTGGCAGCAGTGCTAGTCCAGCTGGTAACTCGAGATTTGTCGTCGCTGTGCTCGCTTCCCAAGCTTCTAACGCTTCCGCTATGTGACTTTAACTTCTCGTCCGAGCTTTTCACACGAATTGACGGTACACGGGATGCCACACGCAAGAGTGAAGCCTCATCTGGATGAAGATGATCAGAGAAGGTCTCTTGTATTCCGGGAGTATCGCCATCATATTTACGAACGTGCGTCTGCGGTGCGTCAACCTGCTGATTTGGTATGGCGAACGGTTCATCTTTAGTGAATCCGAGCACGCGCTTCAATTTGTTTTTGATCGTCTTAGAGACCTTTCGAGCCTTGTCTCTTAGCACAGACTCCTTCGGCTGCGTGGGTTGGTTTTTGGATGCGATAGACATGCCATAGCTGCTTCCGCTGCTACTACGGACCGATTTTCTGAAGGTTCTATCTGGTTTGTGAAATTTCGATCTGAAGAGAAAGGATGGCTGTTCTCGCAGTCTTTGTTGGGTGGTTTGGTGGAAGAACCTATCTCGTGCCATCTGGACTGCTTCGTCATTTCTCGCGCCAAAAGTGGTCGATCTTCGGCTGCGGAGAAAACTCATTGACTTTGGACCTCGCAATGCAGGTTGAGATGGTCGATTTTCGGATGCTCGAGAGTCGGTGGTGCTCCGTCCTGTGTATGAAGTGTCATGTCCATCCGGGGTGCCATTGGTATAGAAGACATGCGGGGCTTTAAGAGGGCTGAACATAGACTTCGACCTTCGGATTCGGCGGTATGAGGAGGGAGTGGAGGCAACATCGTCTTCACGAGTGTAGTATTCATCGTATGCTGCGAGAGCTGTGGCAAAGCTGTCACCTGTTGCTTTGCCCATCGAGCCTTTACCAATTGAGGATGAACGGCTCGGTGGTCGATATGCAGCCGGAACGGGAGCGTTTGTAGTCATTGCCATCGGTCTCAGAGTAGTCGTGCTTGACTTTCGCTGGACAGTATGCTGCGTCCCTCGCCCACCAATGGACTGTCGTCTCTGTACGGCATTGGGTCCAGCGAAACGTACACTTTGCTGACGCTTGACAGTATGCTCCTTGTTGTTCGGAGCATCTTGATGATGAATGCGTGGTGCATTGTACGGTGAGACACCGCTGCGGCTCATATCCGCGCTGCTCCTCTCTTGCGATCGAGCAAAGGCTAAATTAGCAGCGACGTGGGCATGTTGGCGAGCGACCTCAGGATCGATAGAATCATGCTTGCTGTGAACTGACGATGTTGATTTGCGTCGACTGATGCTGTTTCGTCGAAGCATCTTGTGAAGCAATAGCCGCAGAAATGAAGTAATTGAAATGAAACTTGTAGAATGCGATACAGTTTCTGTAGTCTGCATGCATGCGGTAACCAAAAGTTGAGACGAGCTCGATGAAGGAGAAAGAAACAACACGGAGACTCAGGAAGGAAAACCAAGTACTTTGAAATGCGGTTCGAATGGAAGGTGCTTTTCTGCTCAAACCTTATAAAAATGACGGTCGCTCTAGGAAGGAGCGATGCAGAAGCTTCACTACTGAGTTTCAACCAAGCTCGAACATATTAGCATATGAAAAAGCCGAACATGTTGACGAAGGAATCACTGTGGAAAGAACATTGTCAAAAATGGATCGTTTGTCTATTGTTTGTTATAAACAAGTGAAACTTGTGACACAAGGAAACCTGCAATCAAGATGAATACAATGAGAAACCGAACCACCATCCAGCTCCGACCCATGATGCTCAAACTGTAAAAAGAACCCGGTAAGGAACTATGTCCTTGCAACACATTGATTCAATATCATAAATGTCACTAATATGATGCAATTTCGCTCACATGGTAAGCTCCTCGAAGAACTCGTTGAGCTCTGCCTCAACGATTTGCTCGATCTTCTTTGAGAGCTTCTCAGTCTTGGACACAGCTGTCTTGGTATCCTTGACAATTTCTCCAGAGACCATGTTGAAATCCTTCTCAATAGCTTCCTCCAAGAGCTCAACAGTGGTTGGCAAGTTAAGAGGTGCCTTGGTAGCAGCCTTCTTGGAGTATCCACCAGACTTGATGATGGAAGAGTAGTTGGAAGATCCACCACCGTTCCAGGCCAAAATATTCTCGGTGTCCGAGGGCACGTCACTCAATACACCCTCAGTGGCAACGCTGATCAGGTTCGCCTTGAGCTTCTTAGGGGTAAGCTCAGCAACGGCGTATGCAGAGTCCGAAGATGGCTGGAGAGACAGGTAGTAGGCCAAAAGACCAGCGATATGTGGGGAGGCCATAGAGGTACCGGAGATGGTGTTGACGGCGTACTTGCTGCCAATCCAGGTAGACAAAATGCTCAAACCAGGAGCGAAAATATCGTTACACTTTCCAAAGTTGGAGAAGTATGCACGGGAGTCGTCGAGAGCTGATGCACCAACGGTGATGGCGTTCTCAGCAGCTGCTGGGGAGTAGTTGCAAGAGTCGGCATTGTCGTTTCCGGCGGCAACAGCGAAATGAATACCAGCAGCAACGGCACCGTTCACGGCACGGTCAAGAGCAGGGGACTTGCCACCACCAAGAGACATGTTGGCGGCGGATCCCTTGAAGCCCTTCTTTCCCTTCTTAGCTTTCTCAGTGTGGGAGTTGGCGGCCCACTCAACGCCCTTTACGACATCGGCCATGGTTCCAGATCCGTTGGATCGGAGAACCTTGACAGCATAGACGTTGGCCTTCTTGGCAACACCATACTTCTTGCCAGCAACAGTACCAGAGCAGTGAGTTCCATGTCCGTTTCCGTCCTCGTCGGCGTCGCCAGCTGGGATGGTCTTACCCCAGTGTGCTCGGCCCTCGAAGTCGACGTGCTCGGTGTTGGTTCCGGTGTCAATAACGTAGACATCGACACCCTCACCCGCATCAGCGGCATATAGGTACTTGTTGAAATCGCTGAAACCTAAGCTATCTCGGTGGGAGATACGGGCAAGACCCCACGGGGCGTTCTTCTCTAGCTCCCCGGTATCATCTCCTCCTAATGTGTGGACAAGAGAGTCTTTCTCAACATATTCGACCTGGAAGAGAGGACGTCAGCAACAGTTCAGGCATTGGTCAAGAGTTATGCAATGGGAGGCGAAGTATATCACGTGCTAATAGCAGTCATGCAATTCAGGCAACTAGCTTGAACGGCCCCGAGGTCGCGTGGTACTTGGAGATAGCAACTTTGATAAGGCCCAAGATGAAGCTCTGAAGCATTGCTTCGAGGCCTTTTGAAAAGGGATAAGAGAGAAGACGAAAAGAGTAGCTGAGAGCTCAGAAGGTACTTACATCGGGATGTCTTCGGACCTTCTCAATGACCGAGTCATCGAAATGGCCAGAGTAACCCAAGAAGTCGCCGGCGATGTTGTATGTATGTTTGAGACCCTCAAAGATGTCGTTGGTGATTGGGAATTGCGAGCGTTTGCGGAGCTCAGTTCGCACATTCTCGCTCTCGCCGTGGATGTTTTGCACCCAACTGTGGTGGTCGGAGGCCGACTTCTCTGTGACGTGCTTCTTGAAGACGACAATGTAGGAATCAGGAATGGTCTCGGCGTTGCTCGAGGAGAGGATAGGAGCAGCACCTTCGTGGATGGTCTCGGTGCTGAAGGTTGGTGCCGATGACGCCAGCAGCGGCAACAGCGTCAAGCCGATAAGCCCACGCATGATGGATGGATGGATGGATGGATGGATGGATGGATGGATGGATGGATGGATGGATGGATGGAATGAATGGGATTGGAAAAGAGATAGAGGTCTGCCTGAGACTGTGATAAAATGAAACAAGATCTGTGGACGATGGTGCAGTTTGAAGACAGTTGGTGGTGCTGTCTTCGAGATGGATGATGGATGGAGGAAGAGGAAGAAGGGTTGTTGATGAAGGAGAGGAGAGGAGATAGAGATGTAGGTAGGAAGGCAGGCAGGCAGGCAGGGTAGTGAGTGGTTACGGCAGAGCTCTGGTCGCCTAGAGAGGGTCCTTGCGCTTGAACTGGTCACTGGGGCGGAGTTTCAAAGGGGGTTAAACCACATGCGGTAATAATCCATGGCTTATCGCAAGATAAGAGACAGCTGTGAAGGTGTGATTCACAACGGATGTGTGAGTGTGAGTGTTTGTATGTTTTATATCTTTATATAAATACCATGGAAATCACAGAATATGGCAATATCTTGTATATAGGAATAGAATCATAGCATTATATGCCTATTCAATAATGCTGGAGTGGAAGATCCAAGAGCATAGCATCTCCAGAGCTCTCCTTGAGTCCTTGCCCACCCTTGCCGCAACCGGTCATCAACATCAACCCCACACCCACACCCACACCAGCGTCAGCGTCAAACTAAACAAGCTGTGATCCCTTGAGCTCTCCACTCCTTGGTCAGGAACGGCGCTTATCTTGCTCACCTGTCCTGTCCTGTCCTGTCCTGTCCTGTCCTGTCCTGTCCTGTCCTGTCCTGTCCTGTCCTGTCCTGGGGGAATGGAACTTCATAGAAACTGGATATCAATAAGAACAAGTCGTCTTATCGGTCTGTCAATAAATCATAGGTACCTACCTAAGGTATTCACTGCCGGACTGAGACATCGCTGCCGCTCTACTACCCACCTGATATAATGATACAATACTGTACTGTACTTACGACTCAGCTAGTTGACTCGATGACTCCTGACTGCTGAGCTGAGCTTTGCCGTGCCGATACACGTGAGTCCACCAGGATGGAGCCTTGTGCTACTTACTATGCTGTAGGAGGAGGCATGGATGAATCATGGACTTCTCTCCTCGGTCTCCCTTTTTCATAGCAAACAATGCAATGCAATAATGAAATGTCCCGAAAACAGTAAACACGAATAGAATGCAAGTCTATTTCATGTCCCCCAATCATGTGAAGTCATTCATCCATCCATCCATCGCATCCTCCAATGCTGATTGCATCCCCATTCCCCGTCCCCGTCTTTACAGTACGCGAAACCCACTCTTTCTCTGTTCTGTTTGAAACCTCGCGAGGCAAGTCAACCACCACTTCAGCCTCACCGTACAACACTTCTAAAGTCTACAACCCAACACGAATTCCGTGCCGCCAAACTGACCTACGCACCCCCAATTGCTACATTCCTTGTAGAATTGAACGTCTTCTGCCCTATCGAATGTTCTAAAGTTACAACAGCCGGCAATCCTCTTCGATGCCAAGTAGTTAGCTTACCCCGGTGCCTGGACTCTCCACGGGCGTGAGACAACCCAGAACAACAAATGAGGGACGGCAGGAGGCCTTGATTCCATCGGGAGATAGGGGAGGTGCAGAACTATGTCAGCT
This sequence comes from Gremmenia infestans, assembly GCA_032629725.1. Classification (NCBI taxonomy): domain Eukaryota; kingdom Fungi; phylum Ascomycota; class Leotiomycetes; order Helotiales; family Hamatocanthoscyphaceae; genus Gremmenia; species Gremmenia infestans. The sequence goes on from JAFEVB010000012.1 coordinate 729,207, forward strand.
CGATCACGGCGGCAGCGCTCGTCGACTGTTGCATCCGGCCCGCCAGAAAGTACCAAAGCAACTGCTGAGCTCCAGCTTCTCCTCGACAACCTCTCCACAACCCTCCACGCAGTCCCAGAAAATGTGTATCCAGACCTCTCTACGCTGCTCGACCAAACCCAATCTATCCGTCTATACCTGATTGCTTCAGTCCCACCCGCGCGAGCCAACGATGACTTTCGACATTTGCGAGGCTTTCAAATACTCTTAGATACCCTCCGTACCTTCTCGGGCTTCTACAATCCCTCGAAGCGAAATCAGAAGGAGAAGACTCAGTTATTTGAACTGCTAGGCATAATCTTGGGTGTATTGGCACAAGCATTCCGAGAACATTATGGGAATCGGAGATACTTCAAACGCAGGGTGGAAGGTGGCGGCTGGGCAGCCCTAGAGCAGACAATTGCTAGCATTGGTATTGGCGGAAATGAGTCGGATATCTGGGGCGAAGCCCAATTGTTTGGCCGACTGCTAGCCTTTGCTTTAGATGACAAGAGATTTGAAACTCTGTGTCAAAAGGCGACTGGACTCCACCCATCCGTCCAGTCGGAGGGAATCCCTACAAAAGATAAGGATCTCGCTGCATATTTCCCAAGAACAGATCAATCCAAAGACAAAAGCGTAGCATGTACTGCTATATCCAGCGACGAGGAGGCTCTTGTGCTTGTGGATAATAAGCTTCAGGAGATCTTGCGAGAAAGTTCTCTGCTCTATAACGCTGATATTGTACCAATCATTATTGATTTCTGGAAGACAATCCCTCGAGCACCAGGTACATCTGTCAACCCATCTGCGTTGGTTGTCATTTTGACATTAACCAAGATATCATCTGTATCCCATCATAATCTCTTGGCTGTCCATGGAACTGGGATATTGTCAACTTTACTTCCACTTGCTTTCGATTCCGATTCTCCTCTTGCGACTCCCGAGAGACGCTCCGTGGAAGCGCTTTGTGGTTCCCTCATATCACTCGGCATTAGCACTTTGAGCGATGCGCAATATCTTGTTTGTAACGAATCGGCGGCGGCCGCTGACTTTCTTCTGAAATCAGTCAAAGGGTCTCATGGCCCCGCATACATCCAATTTGATCTCTCTCTGAATGGTTACGCATCTATAGAGCTCCCAACGTTAGGTCGATCATTTCCGCCTACGACGGCACCTGGCTACACATTCACAGCGTGGATATATGTGGATCATTTTGACCCGAACTCTCACACAACAATCTTCGGTGCTTTTGATTCAACGCAGAGTTGCTTTCTCCTAGCATATCTAGAAAGGGATACCCAGAACTTCATCCTCCAGACCTCAGTCACCTCATTACGTCCAAGCGTAAGATTCAAGACAAAGGTTTTCCGGGAGAAGCGCTGGTATCACATCGCACTGGTTCACCGACGCCCAAGAACTATGACTTCGAGTAAGGCTGCATTGTATGTGAACGGCGAGTTCGCGGAGCAAGTCAAGTGTCAGTATCCTACGCCTCCACCTGTCTCCGACGCCAGCACTGAAAGCTTTACATCATTCACCTCCTCTACTAGTAAAGCAACAAATCCTGTGCAGGCATTTATGGGCACACCCCAAGATCTATCAACGCGCCTTGGTCGCGGTGTAGTGTTCTCACGCTGGTCATTAGCATCAGCCCACCTGTTTGAAGATGTGTTGAGTGACGATCTTGTCGCTGTATACTATCGACTCGGACCTCGCTACAATGGTAACTTTCAAGATTGTCTTGGCTCTTTCCAAACCTACGAAGCCTCCGCTGCACTGGGAATGCGCAATGAGCTTATACACCCGGGAAAAGATGAGACGTCTGACATTATAGGGGCTATTCGAGAGAAGGCTAGTATTCTTGTTCCGGAGAGCCGCATCCTACTTAGCATTCTTCCTTCCGCTGTTCTTGGGGAGGATAGTCGCCACAAAGGCTATGAATCACAACTTATGCGGGGTTTGAATCGGACAGCAGCAAACAACTTGTTTCAGCTGACTCACAACAATGGATCTGCGCTAGCTATCAATGCTGCCATTCCCTCCATAAATGAAGCTTTGACCCGAGCTCAAGGGACTATGGTGTTGACAGGAGAGCCGGTCGTCGTTGTGCCACAGTCCTTGGACGATGCTCTGTGGCAACTTGGCGGCTTCGCTGGAATAGCCCTCAAACTGGTTGAAAACGCAAAAACCAAGGACGGAATTGCACGAGCCGTTGAGATCTTATTTGAGAGCATCAAGGGTAGTTGGCGGAATAGCGAGGCTATGGAACATGAGAACGGATACACCATTCTTGGTGCTCTGATTCGTGGCAAGATTGGGGCTGGAGTTGTCGTCTCGTCCAGGGGCAGTAACAGCACGGATGTTACTGCTATGAGCACTGATGATCGAGACCAGCTTGGCTTTCGACTTCTTAGTTTGGTGTTGGACTTTGTTGGATATAGTCACAAGAAGCCAGAGGAATCGTACATCATCAACCCCCTGGCATATCGCATTCTACTCGTAGATTTTGATATGTGGCGAAAGACAGCTCCTATCACACAGAAACTCTACTACAAGCAGTTCATTACTTTCGGTGTGAACAGCAAATTCCATCAATTCAACTCTAAAAGACTATTTCGAATGCGTAAGCCACCCTAAAGTTACTTAGATGCGCAACTACTAATATGAAATAGGTATAGTACGGAGATTCTTAGACGCTCTCAAAGCTGAGACATTCCAACGCGACGTATTTCCATCTTTCATGGAAGCATTCACGAGTTTAGTAAAGTGCAATATGACAGCTGAAGTTCTACGAGCTCTTTCTCTATTCATCACATACGCTTATCATAAACCTACCAACTCCGCAACAAGGACGCCTAATAAAGGGCAGTATGGAACGCTACCAAGCAGATCTGGGACTGTTACCAAGAGACCAAGCCTTGCGACTTTCTTGGATGGGAACATTGTATCCACGAATCTTAGCAAGAGAGAACTTGGTACCAAAATACTTGAAATGTACGCAGGTCTGCTGTGTGAAGATAGTAGTTCGTCAAACCTCAAAAAGTTTGCGAGGACTGTGACCAACAAGGTAAGCAAAAGTCTGTCATTCTGTCATAGACTTTCAACAACTCTAACTTCCATAGTGGCTTTTGCATCTTCTGTCGGAAGACGACCCAGAAGTTGTGGTCTTGGGAACCAAAATCTTGGCCCGACTTATCGTAGTCAATGGCTCGAGCTACGCCACAAAATTTGCAACTAAAACTGGTGGCTTCGCTATCATGCGCTCGAGGTTGAAGAGGTGGTGGGATATTTCCACCCTTTGGCCAATTTGTTTCAGTATCTTGTTCGCTCGCGATGTAGCCGATATTGATTTTGAACGACCATTTGAGTTGTTTAGCCTCCTTGAGTCATTCAGCAACTGCAAAATTGTCTATCCTGCTGTACTACCTGTTATCACAGCCATGTTACAGCATGGCTTGAAAGAGGTTCTTCGTCATCAAGATGATCCTGATTCACCTTTGAACGAGCGAAGTACTGGACCAGACCATGGTACTCTGAGTGTACCGAAAACCCATTCTCGCCGTCGCTCCATGTCCTTGACGAAGGAATTGGAATCTCGCCGTAAGAAATTGCCACGTGCCTCGTTGGAACACATACTGATTTTTAAACACATACTGATTTTTCTCTAGAAACACACCAACACAAAAAAGAGCGAATTGGCGGCCAAGCCTCTGTTCTCCACACTGTCATTCGATTCTTCGCGGACCTGCATTCGAATTCTTCTGACTTTAGGGACTTTGCGGTATCATCGGATTACATCCGGCTCTTGCTCGCAGTCCTCTTCCCAGTGATCGTCAGCGCCGACGCTGTCAATCCCGAGACGGAACTAAACTCTCGAGACTCAGCATTGACATTTGAAGGCGACGATGTCATCATCAGACCTATCTCCCGCGCTACAACTACACCTGCACCAATTGTCCGAACATCCAGCGTCGAGACTCTGCTCCCACCCAGCCCGACTGCGCCTAGGGCTAAACCTCTGCGCCGAGGCTCGTCATTTATCTTATTAACCTCCAAACCATCAGAATTCAGTCCTTCATCGGCTAGATTAAACCTAGTCATGTCGCCCAAGAAGAAAGTCGCTGCTCAAAAGATCAGCAACTCCCTTGTCGAAGGCTTACTTGAGCTAGTCATCAATGTCTTTATTGACCAGGTCACATTCCGGAAAGAATTTCCTGGCTTTGGATTATTCTTAAAAGTACCACCAGGGTTTCAAGAACATCAAGCGTACTTCGAATCATATTTGTTGCGAAACACGATTTCGCAACTCGGAAATACGATTCAGCTCGATCAGAAATTATTGTGGGAGCCGAAGCTGATTCAGAATATGGCGAGGTTTGTTACTCACATGGGCGAGGCTATCTTTGAAGGGTGGTTCTTAAGTGGGGCAGAACCTTTGCTCGACTTTGCAGGGACGTTGTTGGAATACCTTCAACGACCTGAAATCTCCAAGATAAAAAGTGTCAGACTTTGCAGCCAAGCCATCCTCTCCATTAAGAGTGTATTTCTGAGGGTCGTCTTACTGCGACTATCAGAGCTAGATAGTGCTCAAGAGTCAGAAGATGAGGCTGTAGCATTCATAGACAAGCTTTTATACTGGCAGACTGTTGTTCTGTCATCAGATGGTGGCGAGGATGACTTCCTCAAGCTTATCTGTTATCAGCTATACCTGAAGCTGGTTGACTCAAGGGAACGTATTCGTCTAGCGGCTACAAATCTTTGGCGTATCTTGCTCGTTCAGAAGCCCGAAGAAACATCGACGATATTTCAATACTCGACATCCACAAATCACAGGCATTTAACATTTGGTTTTAAGAAACTCATGGAGTTAGATAATGAAACATTCGTTCAGTGGGTCGATGAACAACGGGCAGAACTGGATGCGTTATTCTTCGGGGCTATGTCAAAAGCGTGGGAGGATTTCGTCAGTGCAGAAAATCAAAAGACCGAAGAGACGGCCAAAGGTCGAGTTGCCAAGCGTCGAGAGAGACTCAGGCAATGGCACACTGAGGACTTCACTGATGAGAAGATCCTTTTCCAACACGATCTCGCGACATCCTCGTGGATGAAGAACATCTACGCCGCAGAGCATCTCAAGCACCAGCGAGCGCAACAAGATCAGCAAGACAACTTCAGTTTCCTTGCTTCCACGTTTTCAAAAATGAATCGCGAGCTTCATCGACCTTGTGCAGTCTTCGACAATGAATCACCGACGAAATGGAAGCTCGATCGTACGGAGGGTCGTAATCGCATGCGGCTTCGCATGTTACCAGATCGGGCCGCTGACTTGCAAGATTATCAACCAAAACGCAAGACTACAGATGCCTCTTCAAATGGGACACTGAAGCTGAACACGAAGCTTGCCTCGCCAGCAGTTCCAATCATTGGAACAACTCCAGTATCAGCTTTGCCACCGCAGAATGACTTGGATGGTCCAAATGATGATCCAAGTGACTCATTGGTGAATGATCAGCAGGCCGGAGCGAATGAAGCCAATGAAATTGTTGTTCCGGAGGAAGAGTTCGAACTTGTGGATGATCCTAATGAACCTGAAGGCGACGATGCCTATGAAGACAAGAACCGTAAAGTTATGCGGAGTCTTCAGCGAGGCGACCAGGTGCAACAAGTCTTCAATATCTCCAGAATCATTGGTCTTGAGGCCTGTGAAGGATTACTTATTCTAGGCAAAGACTCTCTATATCTCATCGACAACGTCTTCCAGAGGTCTGATGGAGAAATTGTAAATGTCTCACAGGCTCCAGCAGAGGAACGAGATCCGTATTTGCAGATCATCGCTGGTCAGCCTGGTCAAAAAGCGAAAACAACTCAGGCCGCTAGAGGCGAACAGGAATCAAGAAGCTGGAAATGGAGCAACGTGATCAGTATCTCGAAGCGACGTTTCCTCTTCCGAGATGTCGCTATTGAGGTCTTCTTCACTGATGGCCGGAGTTATCTCTTGACCGCTATCTCGCCAATCATCAGAGATGATCTATATTCAAAGCTTACATATAAAGCGCCTCACTCTACTGGAAGTTCCAGTCTACCGAACCCTGAAGATGGCTGGCGGCTCGAGGCTCTCAAAGTCTCTGAAGAGGCGCCTGCTTCGTTTGGTTCCAAATTCGGTTCTATCTTCAATTCCTCCGCGTGGAATCCAGCTATGCGTAGATGGGCAAAGGGAGAAATTTCGAACTTCCATTATCTGATGTTGGTGAATACTATGGCTGGTAGGACATTCAACGATCTTACTCAATATCCAGTATTTCCTTGGGTTCTCGCCGATTATACCAGTGAGGAACTGGATCTCGAAAATCCAGCTTCCTTTAGGGATTTGTCGAAACCAATGGGTGCTCAACATAACTCTCGGGCTGCGGATTTCACTGAGCGATATAAGACTTTTGCGGACATGGGCGACCAGAATACACCAGCTTTCCACTACGGGACTCATTACTCATCGGCTATGATTGTTACCTCGTACTTGATCAGACTTGAGCCTTTCGTCAAGTCGTTCTTGTTACTTCAAGGTGGCAATTTCGACCATGCAGACCGAATGTTTTATTCGGTCCAAAAGGCTTGGCAGTCTGCTTCGAAGGATAATATGACAGATGTGCGGGAGCTGATTCCTGAATTCTTCTATCTGCCGGAGTTTCTGACGAATACTAATAATTATAACTTTGGCACAAGACAGAGTGATGGTGGCAGTGTGGATACGGTTCAGCTTCCTCCTTGGGCGAAGGGAGATCCTAAGATATTCGTCGCTAAGAATCGGGAAGCCCTCGAGAGCCCTTATGTTAGCAAGCATCTCCACCAATGGATTGACCTAATCTTTGGCTGCAAGCAACGCGGTGAAGCAGCCATCGAGAGCGTAAACGTCTTCCATCATCTCTCATACCACGGCGCCACAAACCTCGACTCCATCCCCGACGAGGAAGACCGTAAGCGCACGATTAGCATCATCCACAACTTCGGCCAAACCCCTTACCAAATATTCTCACGCCCGCACCAAGCCCACGAAGAACCCCGCTCCCGCATCAAGCGTCTCGACAACGCAGCCCTTTCCCTAACTCGCCTCCCTTTTGCGCTCCTCGAATCCCACGAGCGCGTCGCCTCCCTTATTTACGCCCCTAAACTCGACCGCCTCCTCTGCGCCACCGCCTTCCGCCTCAATCTTCCCCCAACCTATGACAAATACCTCGAATGGGGCTTTGCAGACAACAGCGTGCGTTTCTTCTTCACCGAGTCCCGCAAGCCCGCCGGTCTATTCGAGAATCTCCATCAAGGTCAATTATCAGGCGGTATCTTCGCCTCTTCTCAGCTTCTGATTACGGCGGGCGAAGATTGCGTTCTGTCTGCCCATACTATCGTCACCTCCCCTTCCAAACCAGTAGAGCTACAACCTCGGTCCTCGCTCTTCGGCCACAAAACCCCAGTCATCACCCTCGCGGTCTCGAAATCCTTCTCTACCCTGCTCTCTGCATCCGCCGACGGCATCGTGCTATTGTGGGATCTCAACCGTCTGGAATTCGTGCGGAAGCTTACAAATGGCCGCCCGGTCGAAAGCGCAGCCATAAACGACGTTACGGGCGATATCCTCCTCTGTCGCGGACAGAAAGTCGCGCTGTTCACGCTTAACGGCGAGCTCATCCTCGAGCAGAATGTATGTCAAGACCAGGACGACTATGTGGCTTCTTGTGCTTGGTATGAAGGCACTGGTAATGAGTGGCTGGAAAGCACGCTGCTGTTTACGGGCCAGCGGAGAGGGGTCGTGAATTGTTGGAAGAAGGTCGTGGGTAAGGGAAAAGGGGGGTGGGGCCTGGAGCTGGTGAAGCGTATGGTGCATTTTGATGAGGATGGCACGGCGGTTAGTGGAGGGAATGGAGGGAGTAATGGGGAGGCGGCTGTTAGTTGTGTGAGGGCTATGGCACAGTGTGTTTATACGGGGGATGAAGATGGGAGAGTGGTGAGTTTGCCTTTTTCCTTTCCCTTCCATTTGAGTTTCGGACTTTGGCTAATTGACTGAATTACAGTATGAATGGGATATCATCGCACGCGAACAGCGATAGAGAGTAGCTGGGTGATTACTGTAAATGTGGTGTTTATAGATGGCGGTGATCGTGTGTGTGGTGTGGCAAGACATAAAACTGGAGATGAGATATTTGACTTTGACGATGGTAGCATGCATTCGCAGTGGCGTTTTTGGATTTTAAATGATTGATTGTATTTAAGGCGGGCGTATAAGATGAGATGAGATGGGGAGGAAGGTGGAATTGTGAAAGAAAGAGTTGAATCAAGTCGTTCCTTTGTTTTTGGATTGTTGCTGGTTGGGGTAAAAGTGGGGTGAAGTGAAGAATTCCCTGAGACACCTAACTAATGCTTGCGTATGGTGCTAAGAGCGAAACTTGGGATATAAAAAGCTGAGACTTGAGATTACCCATTTCTGTATTCCACTCAACGCCTTGATCATTGTCAAAACGGATGCCGAATGCGGTCTAGCGTTGGCTGAACCCCTTTCCGATCACAGCTTACTTGTTCAGTCAGCGGATTTTGAACTACCTTGAACACCAAAAACCGAGCCGGGAGACACTTTTATACCATATCTTTCGCAAACCCTCCATATTGTTAGTACTTACGCCACATCATGGCATTCCATGGGAAACCCTCGGAGGCGTGCGAAAGATGCCCGGCATGGAGATTGAAGGTAAATCTGGAACTAGCTCTTACTCGGAGTTGAGCAACTTGAGAGCCAATGTTGTTCGCAGTGCCATGTCCATACTAGCACTTATGGTCAATTTACTTTAAAAGAAAATTTAACTTTCAAATAATATAAAGATCATTAGATTATCGCTACCAGCTTCTTGTCAAACCAAAATATAAGAACGGCGGTCTCATGTCGCATTCTCGTTTCAGATCCCCCCTGAGGGTTTCAACATGGCGCTGAGCACAACGCGACCTCATCTAAAATGCTAACAATACAAATTACCTTACAGTGAAGATAAATTCGGGTCATTCATTATCTTTTCTTTACTCGCGGTTGCAATTGAAGATACGCAGACACTATGAGAATCACAGCAATACTCTGCGGCGTAGCTATGGCGGGGTTGGTGGGGGCGGGAGAGCTGGCTATGGACATGGACATGCAAATTGACTTCCCCCTCTACCCCCGCGCAACAGCAACAGCAACAACAGCAGTAGCACTTCCTCCAGTAAATATCTCCCCTTCCATCTCCCATCCCTCATCTCATCTCATCCCATCTCACCTCACGCCATCACTAACCAACCAACCTCTGCATGCAGACATTCACGCAAAGCCTCGGCGGCGCCACCGCATCCCCCGTCACCTCATCCAGCGACGCCAAAAAGCCCTTCGCCGTCGCCGGCGAGACATTCGCCGATCTGAAATCCGCAGTCTCCAAGTCCTGCAGCCTGCAACACACAAACTGCTCTAGTGCAGCTAATAGTCCCGGGGGCGGTGGAGGCGGCGGCGGGAAGAGCGCCGCGCTCGGGGTTACGGTTAATGAATGTGATCAGCAGCAGACGGATTGTATTGCTGCGGGAACTGAGACAAGCACGAGTGGGAGTGGAAGTGGGAGTGGGGGTTCTAGTGCGGGCAGTAGCTCGGATGGTACGGCGACGGTGACGGCGACTGGGGCGCAGGTATTGAGGAGTGTGGATTCGAATTTCTTTTATCTCTGTGATTCGTAGGTCAATTGGGGGGGATTAGGTTGGCGTTCTGGGAAGAAGCTCGGGGAGCTGGCGATGTATGTTTTATTTTGCTCGTCTATCTGAGGTATCTATCGATTACATATCTTGATATATGGGTTAGACTATTATAGTCATTCATATAGAGCTCGTAAAAGCGTCGAACTTTTTATTGACGAATCGGACTAGAAGTTATCCCTCAATCGCCATAACTTCACTTTCATTTTGCTCTTCAATTTCGGACTTGCTATAGCTTAATTCTAAGATTTTTGGTTTGAGAGTATAGTAATACACGTCTACTTTTCCTAATTACGTGGCGGGGAAATTGCTGCTAAGTCTTTCAGATTTTACTCCTATATGACGGCACAGCTTATATTGCCAGTGGGGTAAAGAGTGAGGTCACGTAACTAGTAAAGCATTGCAACCGCCAGACTGGCTTTATATATAGGATTGCTTTTCATGTGGTGGGAATAGCTTCAATTTGATTAAAAGGTAGTGCGGTGCGGGGTTAAATTGCGGGGTTGACACTTCTATATACGAGTAAAATCACTAGCGATAGAATGCCGTTTGTAAATTTGCAATCACTTATAGGTTGTTAATAGACCTGGTTCAAGATGGAGACAGAGTGATAAAAATAATGGGTGCATATTCACGGCAGTAACTCTCAGCTCATGCTCTGGTTTGAATGAAGGACGCGGATCTTAAGTACAAAGAACCTGGAGGTGTTGAAGAACAGCCTGTTCATGATGCCTCTTCTCAATATTCTGAATCGGCATTTAGGAAGAACAACAATGGCTCCTGTAACTATTTCTTCCCTAGAAGGAAGATCAGGTTATTCAAGAGTATATTCCCATGCCCACAAAATCAGCCCCGTAACTCTGATACCCAGCAGCACCTCCCTGGTTCCCAACAACAACAGTGTTTGCTCCCTCTTGCCACCCACCAATCAATACCTTAAAGATACCCGTATCTTGCCACCCCAGCCCAGGACTAAAAAGCTCACTGCTCTTCCCGCTCAGCGGAACCTCAATCCGAGTCACAACGTTATTCACCGCGATCGTCATGTTCCTGGTATTGGTTCCGTATAACCAGGATGTCGAGATGGCGATATCATTGTTGCAGAAATACACGTCGACGAGCTTTGAGCCGGCTGACGCTGCGGTGATGGATAGGGATGCGGTGCCAGTGGGTGAGAGGTAGCTAATCTTAGAACCAACAGGAGTGCAGAGGCCTGTGCTGCAAGTTGTGCGGACTGCGTCACCTGCGGGCGTGAAAGATGCGCTGGAATAGAAATTAGGTGCTGAGACTGCAGCCGCGGCGGTAAAGCTAGATAGCTCCAGAAGGATCGTCCCGTGGGCTTCGACGTGGCCAGTGTATGCAGTTGCGACATTACTGGCTGTGACACCGTTCCATATATCCTTCAGAGATCCCACCGACTGTACACCCACATCCGTGAGGTTCAATGTCAGGCTTCTTGCCGTATCTTGCAGATTAGCTACAGCGACAACCATCCGATTTCCACTCAGGTCTCCGGCCCATACCTCGTATCCTTCTTCGGTCCATCTCCTGCGGAAGCTTGCCGCAACACCTAGTGAGTCCTGGTTATAGCCAATGACATCCTTGTTCAACAAGATATTCAGAGATTTTGTACTGATACTTGTCGTGGTATCCTTCAGCGCAGCGCCAATGACCAAAGGGCTCTTCAGAATCGCCCAGAACGAAAAATGAGTCTGTTCCTCGGGTATTGTCAAGACGTTATTCCCAACTTCCAGCATGTCGAGATCCAGCCAATGCCCAGGGCCTGCAAAGGAAGTTTGCGGCACCACTTGGTTGAGAATCCGAGGGATAGTTCGGTATGCTGGAATAATGTCATTGGTCACGCGCCACGAATTTCCCAATGCTGGTGCCCAGGCGGAAGGGAAGTCAACTCCCCATTCACAGATCTGGAAGACAATCGGCCGCTTCGTGGATAGAAGAGCAGAGCTCATATTCTGGTATCGCCCTGAAGGAGAGACGGTTGGAGAGTAATCTGTGTTTGGGTAGTCTGCCGCAGCTTCGGAGTAACAGTTGTCGTCTGGTACAGTCAGCTCGAATGACACACTTAGGAAGAGGATGCGTACATTTAAGAAGATCAGCTCCCCAAGAAGCAAAAGTAGTCGCATCCAGCTGTTCGTGGACTGCCATGGATTAGCTTGACTCCTGTCTGATTTCGTGGCGCATGGCATACACAAACTCCCTACTTGCGCAGGCGTTCCTGTCATGCACATTTGTATTCCAGCATCAGAGTATACCCCGAATCCAAGTCCCAGGTTGTGTAAGAAGGTACCCAATGCTGGGAAGCCACTAGGGAATATGGTAGAGTTCCATGTCATCGTCCCATTGGCCAATCTATCTGGCAAAGTCCATCCACAATCCACTGTCACAAAATGGTACCCCTGCGCTTGCAACCCAAGGTCCACCAATGCTTGTGCATTTGAGTGCACGATACTCTCGCTCGGTGAGCAGGAGTAATGATTATATGTGTTCCATCTACGCGCGGTTAGCGGGCATCATTTGTGAGGACTGTTTTAGATGGTTTACCCCATTGGTGGTGTCAAAGCCAAACCATTGTCAAGGCGGGGACGAAGAGGATTAGCAGAAGCATTGGCAGAGAAAGACAGAAGAGATACCAGCAGAATAGTCTGCTTGGGAGTTAAGAGAGACAACATTTTGCTTCACTTCACTTGTGCCAAATGCCAAGTGTTCTGGGGGAAAGCGCATATATATAGCTTGGTAATTCAGCCTAGCTCCTGCCTCCGACGGTCAGGTCATGAGATTTTCAGGATTGGCAAATAGCCGTTCCAAAGTTAGTTTGTCATTAGCCACCAAGATCCCCATGGGGACCCTAGATCGACTTCATGAGGAGGTATTCAAACCCCGCGTTCAAAACCCCGGATGCGCTCCAATGAGCCTAGAAAATATTGCCGGTATAATAGATAGCGAGCCCGCAAGATATAAGGGATTATAGAGATATACCGGCAATGTTTTTGGGAGGATACTCATCCAAATATCGGGGTTTCATTTCAATTCTAAATTTTCCGAGGAATTCGTTCTTGAATTCAGAAGCTCAAACAAATAAAGGCTACCGAGGCTGACTAATCACTTTTACCAATCACCAGAATCCACCACAAGTATACGAAGCACCATTGTTTTGTATATACCCGGACCCTATTATTCCACCGTCTTGCCTTATGACGTCTAATCCCACAGTGGCCAGTTGATAACTTAGCACCGAGCAGTTTTTGTGAACGATATCCACTTTCCATTCAGGAAGCCATAAAAAACAGTTTCTTGAACTATTATGCTAGGCCAAGACGTTGACGACCAGCTTCTAATAGCTATTTGATCGGATCCATGGTTTCCTGGTCACGTGCTCACTACATGATGGTTATATCATGGACGATGATTATGCCATGAAGTAATAAGAAAATTGTATTACGGAAGAGCTGGGTTTGAAAATACTTTATAAATCTAGGTGGAATAATTTGACGCACATCATTCTGGCAGGTTAGCATGTAAGTTTTCATTGAATGAGACCATGAAGACTGAAATACTTTGCTAACCAGACCAGATTTCATTCTAAAATAAACCACCCAAGCATGGTGTTCCGCCATCTTCCGCCAAAGGCTGTTTGCCCTACATAAATCCCCGTTTTTCCTTCCACTATTTTCGAAAGCTGACTAAGCTGCCCAATAAGGCAGGTCAGAGCTAGCGCTGCTACGCCTTCCCCCTACTTTTGCGAAACCCCTGCCTGGACGGGTGAGTCAGATTTTAGCATAGCCGTCGGACACTAAGGCGGCTAAAGAAACTTCAGTTTGGCTCAGATACGTACCGTTACTTCAAACGTTTATTTCCAAGCTTCTATTTACTAGCCGGTACGAGAAAGGACATTTTTTATCACAATCGCTTTCCTACCGCCACGATGGATACAAGCGGTAAAACAAATGCAGTAAATGCAGTAAATGCTCCAATGGATGAAATTACTACAGTCCCTCGACTCCAAAGTTCACCGGACATTGAACTTGTAGCACTGAGCGAAACCGCCCCACCCCTTGAACCTGAGCAGCCTCGAAACAAGTTCAGACTCGCTGCTATCTTAACTGCTTTATATGTCAGTAAGCTTTCCATTCTAAGTTAATATCCCTCCTACCTTGACCACAGACTGATGTAGACCCCACTTTCAGCTAGCAATGTTTGTCAGCGCTCTTGACCAAACAATTGTGGCAACCGCTGTTCCTACCATTACCAACGATCTAAACAGTGCCTCTGGTTATGTCTGGATTGGCGGGGCCTACCTCCTTTCAAGCGCAGCTTCTGGTCCTATTTGGGCTAAGCTTTCAGATATCTTCGGCCGGAAGCCCATTATTCTGACGGCAGCAGGCTTATTCTTTGCGTCTTCTCTTTTATGCGCGAAAGCTAGTTCTATGAAGATGCTTATCGTAGGGCGAGCCTTTCAAGGCGTGGGTGGTGGAGGTCTTGGGCCGTTAGTCATGATAACCATTTCAGATCTGTTTAGCATGAGGTATACAATATATTTCCGCTACAAGTCGATTTTGAACAGGTTTGAAGAAAGCTAATATTGGATAGGAGTCGAAGTCTCTATATGGGGCTGATGGAGCTTGTATGGATTGTAGCAGGCGGTGTTGGTCCTGTCCTTGGTGGTGCTTTCACCGAGAAACTATCTTGGAGATGTAAGTTTTGGGACAATTACCTAGATTATCTTTTAGTTGTGCTTATTACTAAATTGGGAACAGGGAATTTTTGGATTAACCTTCCTCTTTCGGGTGCCGCGTTCATCCTTCTGTTTATCTATCTAGACGTCCACAATCCTAAAACCCCATGGCTTGACGGACTCAAGGCGATAGACTGGGCTGGAAGCTTATCCATAATTGCCTTGGTTCTAATGCTTCTCCTCGGACTCGAATTTGGCGGGGCTACCTTCCCTTGGGATTCTCCTCAGGTCATTTGCCTCATCGTGTTTGGAAGCTTGATGTCAATCCTCTTTATATACAGCGAGAAGCGTCTTGCCCTATATCCACTTATGCCCATGGAATTATTCACGGATTGGTCGAATGCTGCTAGTCTGCTTTTGAAATTTTTGCACGGAATGGTATGTGTTTCAAATTCTTTGAGAGATCATGTTCAGAAACTTACCTTTGCAGGTCTACATCGCGGCAGAATACTACTTACCACTCTACTTTCAATCCGTGAAGGGCTCTTCGCCCCTTGGTTCTGGTCTTCTGGTCATGCCTATTACCGTCACAGAAGCTATAGGGGGTGTTTTAGTGGGAGTCATTATTCACCGCACCGGGCGCTATCTGGAAATTATATATGTAGGTGTTTTGCTAATGACTCTCGGGAATGGCCTATATATCTTGTTCTCTCCTAAGTCTAGTCTCGTCGAGATTATCTTCACCCAAATCGTAGCTGGCACTGGCGCTGGGCTGCTATTCCAAGCACCCCTCATTGCCCTGCAGGCTCGAGTTTCCCAGGAAAACACTGCGACCGCGACAGGTACCTCAATGTTCGTGAACCATCTTGCCAACGCCTTATCTGTCGTCATTGGCGGGGTGGTATTTCAAAACTTCATGGACATTCGGGTTTCGTCTCTGGCTTTACCACCAACCAATCTCCCCTCAAATATTACGGATCTGCTATCTGCAGGAGGTGCAGCGGCAAATGTAATGATTGTTAGTTCTATTCAAGATCAGACACAGCGATCGGCTGTTCGAGAGGCGTATGCCTGGAGTCTGAGGAACATGTGGATTCTGTACACGGGGATTTCCGCGATGGCAGTAGTTACAAGTGTGTTCATCAAGAAACATCACTTGACGAAAGATCACACCGAGACAAAGACTGGCTTAAAGAGCTCTAGTCAAGATCTGGCCTGAATACAGACCTGGGGCTACTAGCAAGATTTCTGTTGCTAGTGAAAAATTAATAAACACGCTTCACGTTTACAACAATGCAATCTTTTTTGGAACTTGTATGAAAAAACTTCTTTGTTATGTTTCATTGTCTTTTCTGTGGGACGAGCCAATCTTCACTAAAGATACCTAACAATTTCCCGAAATTCCTGAATGTGTTTCAGGTCCAAATAGGACGAATTACCACTTGGGATTCATCGAGTGAGTATCGGTGGCCCGCTCTCTGGAAGGATAATCTCGCGCCACAACAAAATCAGGATGGTGCACCTCTACCCGACTCCAGATCCCGCAGCCCATTGTGCTTTTTATTCTCCTTGCGCCATGCCCAGCTGTGTCGACATCTCGGGTCCAAACAACATCCGATTCCGATGACAACGAAGAGAAGTGAGACTACCACGGCACAGAAGATCCTTTCTGTTTCCTCAGCAGATAGCGCCCGGCCGACAAGATGGCTTCTTGCCTCACGGACAGATAACTTTGGGGCAGCGGTGGCTGAGGCTGAAGCTTCAACGGTGATCGTCTGGACCGTCACATGGATTGCCGTGGCATGCGCTGTAACCACGCTTGTCGGGGGAGGAGCTGTAACGATGATTGTCGTGCTTGACCTAAGATTACCCGTGCCAGAGGCTGCAATGCTGGTTTCCTGTGTTGTTGAAGGGGGAGACGCTTGCGATGGCTTGAAGGTGCCAAACACGTTCGGCGACGACTCTGTCATTACTATCGGGGATGCATTCGCTGGAAAGCTTTTCGCCGGACTCGTGGAAGGGGTGGATGTTCTCGATGGCGACGATTCTGTGACGACTATTGGGGAGGCAACCGTCTTCCTGGATAGGGTTGGGGCGGCGGGCGCCGTCACATATGCCGCGAAAGATGAGTGGCGATGGGCTGCTGTCCCATTCATCGAATGTGGATGGTAACAGTTGCTCGAGTGGTGGCGGACAGCTGTCCCATTTCTTAAGTACGGATAATGCCCCGTCCCTGTCCCATGAGCTGAATGCTTCGCGGTCGTCGATGCAAGCAGTTGCGAGTGAAATTTTGTCACGGTGGGTGCGGGGCCTATGCCTAAGTCGCGTTTCTTGGTTGCGATGCTAATGACCTGGTCTGGGACAGCCATGGCCACCAGCTGAGGGCCTGCTGCTGCGAAGCTTGAGAGCGTTATCGCCAGAGCAGCGAGGGGAACCATGTACTTCATTTTGAAAAATTTCGTCGCCTTGTTCGCTTGTGGATTGTTTCTGGCAGTGATGGTTTTTTCAACGAGTTTGCTTGGAGAGAATATTTCTCGAGAAGTTGTGTAGAGAGGAGGGAAACATGTTAGGCCAAATCCAGGTATAAAGTATGTATCCCATGAGATTGTTTTCTGAGATAGGATAGCTTACTGATACTTCTTTTATTATCCTAAAACAGGTGACTGTTTTCCAGATATTTCTATTTCCTCGATAATTGTATTGACATCTGTTTATTACACTACGAAAAATCTTTTTGTTCTAATATAATGTCATCGTTTAAACTCTTTATTTCTAAGTAGCTGTTCGCGTGATATCGAATCATCTGTTTTATCTGATTGTGGAAGTATACTGCGGGTCTTGTTTAGTAGGCCCTAAACATTAAACAGCGTTAATACGTGGCTCACTACATTTAAGTACTATTTTGCTTCTATGATATCGCGTTGCGAGACTACGCCACGCCTGTAGTATTTGCAGATTAAGTCCATTCCATTTTGCACCCAGGAGCCCATGGTTATGAGCCCATCTTGTGCCATTGTGTCTAGCGGTATCTGTCTAAAATGGAGGACTAGACCCCTTCCTATCCCCATATTCCAAAAAACTACCCGTCTCACGTGAACTCACAATCCCCAGAACAACTCGCTCATATTATTGTCCTTACTATTAGCATTGACTGCTTGCTCCATAAACAAAACTACGCATCTAGAACTCAGGCGTTTGCTATCTGGCGTCAAAGAAGCGTCCATAACTTCTTTGTTCTTGTGTCTCGAACAGACACCAACGATCTATTTCTCCATGTAGCTGAATCGGCACCTGATAACGTCCTGGTAAATGGACATTATCAGGTGTTTAGATGGGTCAAGACCAATGGGTTGGTGGAGGATCAATCTCATGTTTGACTCTACCGGAGGACTTTACGATGCGTGACGAATTTGTTCGGATTCTTTGGCAAGTAGGCTAGCTAAAAGCCCTTGATATTCTATATACTGATTCTTGAATTATTAAACGACGTTCTAGTATCTTTAGGGGTGTTATCCGCAAAGGTTTTACTATTTTAAGTGGAGAGTGGATTGCAAATATATGCAAATATATTGTCATAGTTTAAATATGACGCCTCCACCCTCTCCGGTTTCATGTCTAGGCCATTGCTGATTCAAAAAGTTTTGTTTGTAGTGACATGCCCCGGACTTGGTGGAAGCAAGCCCGAATCCCACGCCGTCGGGGAACTTCCAAGAACAAATTCCAGACTTCCTCCATCCTTAATATCATCATGTGTGAACCAGCTCTGATTCCAAACTTGGCCATTGACTTTCATGCTCTGTATATAATAGCTACTGTCGCTGAGATTTTGCGCCGTGATCGACAGACGTTTACCGTCACCAATAGCCATGCTGATGTCTGTAAACCATGGCGATCCAATGAGATACACTGGCTGTGTTGCGACTGGGTAGAATCCCAGCATTTGCCAGAGCATCCATGAGTCCAGGGCACCGGAATCAGAGTTTCCGGGCAGGCCTGACTTGCCGCTGTTGTAGTACGTATTTACTATATTTCGAGTCTGCAAAACAGTCTTCCATTGACGCCCAGGCAGGTAGTTGTAAAGCAGGGGTGTGGAAAAACTCGGTTCATTTCCTGGATTGAAAAGAGTTGTACCAGCTCCATTCTGTCCACCAACACCGACTCCATTTGTCCTGAGGCCAGGGATAAACATGCTGTCAAGCCGAGACTCGGTCGTATTGTTGCCACCCATGAAGTTAATCAAGGTCTCCATATCAAATGGTACGGTCCAAGAGTACTCTGTAAAACGTTAATTTGTTAGTAGGCTTAAGGAATAGTATTAATACGAACCCCATGGAAGAGCCTCGTAGGCAACTGAACCACCCTCACAATCTCCGCAGCCTAAAGGGTCATAGTCGGCAGCGGATTCTCTGGTCCCATTTGCATACATTGGAGCCAGGAAGCCGGTGAAATTCAAGCTCTTGAGATCATGCTGCCAAAGATACTGCCACCCACTGCGAAGAAGTCAAATGGGCTCTCGTCTATGGGACTTCACACTTACGCTGAACGATTCAAATACTTCCCATAACTTTCGGGATCAATTCCCTTGGCTACCTGTGCTACTGCGAAATCATTTAAAGAGTATTCAATGGTCCGACTGAGACTTCGAGTGTACGATGGGGTGATATATCCGAGATTGAGCCAGTCAGGCAATGCACCTCGACCTTCCTTAGTGCTAGATGTTGTGTCCGCAGGATCAAAAGTGTTGTATGGCGTCAACTCAGCATCGGTCTTCATGGCCGCGAATGCATCATTCCAATTAATGCCATATTGCAAACCCTTTACATATGCATCGGCCAGAACGTTGTCTGCGTTACTTCCACCCTGAACTTGGCCGTTATAGAAACCAGATCTTCCATCTGGCATGAAAGTTTCATGACGCCAGATATCAATCGCAGATCGAATGATTCCAGCTGCACGATCGGGAGTAATGAGCAGCATCAGACTGTTCAAGCAACGAAATGTATCCCAAAAGGTGTAGTAATCGTCATAGGTGGGTTCGCCAGTTTCCCAGTGGGGATTCTCGCCAGTCTTGTCCGTGGGCATCAAATGTGTGTGGTACAAGCCAGTATAAAACATCTCTAACCTTGTTTGATTTGATAGGTCTGTAGTCGTGATTTTACCTAACACATCGTCGTTCCATAATTTCTTCGCATCTTTAACAACGTCTGGCAAATTCCAATGGGTAATCTCCGAGGCTAGGTTTTGACATGCTAATTCTGTGGACTTCCAGGATATAGCGACTTTGGACTTCACGGTGGTTGTATCGCGACTGAAGTCGAAAATAGCGCCAACTCGATCGCCATATTGGTATGTGAGTGGACCACCGGATGCGCTGGACGAGTTGCCGAGAATGGGCTGCTCGTTAAATGTGGTTGGCCAGTATGGATCTGTGTATGGACCTGAAAAAACCCTGCTGGATTTTGGAGCGCTTTCAAACTCGCCGCAGTAATAAATTTGATATGCGGGGACTACACACTTGTTAGCAACTCGCTATAATGATATTTGGGGGCTCTTACTTTGGCTGAATGCGCCTCGATATACCCCATAGCCCTTATACCCTTTCCCATCCGCAGACACTGTGATCTCCCCGTTGCTGTAGAATTGAGACTGCGAACCTCCGCCATAGGATGGCAAGTAGTGAGAGACATCAACAAGTATATGTCCGTCTTCTTCGCCCGGAAATGTGTATTGCAGAAAGCCAGTGTGGCTCGAAGCAGCCAATTCCGTAACAATGCCATTCTCGAATGCGGACCTGTAGTATCCAACATTTGCAGAATCATTGCCGGATCGAGTGGCCATATATGTGAGATTGTCGAGCAGGTTCACGTTCTTCAAGGATTCCAAGGGCATTTGTGACACTACACCGTATACTGGGCCTCCTCCAGTTCCAGAAACGTGCGCAAGGGAAAATGCCGTGACATTTCCATCTGGCGTGTATCCGGCATTCACTGTAATGCTGTCATTGAAGGTTGTAACATCCGGTCCTATCTTCACAGCTCCAAATGGAACAACTGCGCCAGGAAATATATTGCCGCCATTGAACGCAGTTCCAGGGACTGAACCCTCTGTACCGATGAAGGGATCAACATACCGAGTCCAGTCCGTTGTCGAGTTTTGCGCAGTGACGATTTGCGAAGCACCTGAGACTGCGATTGCGGTTAGAAGTAAAGACAACATCTTGAACATTACAACCAGAACGAATAAGCTTCCAACGCCACACCACAATGCAACGCCCGTGTTCTTAAATAAATGGGGATAGTAACCTTGGACTCAAACTACCCCGCTCCAACCCTGCCATAAGGCATAGTCTCGCTGTCACCAGACCCGAATCTGTTGTTTGAACAGTGGTTGCAAATTGTCAGTGGGATCGGCAGTAACTTTTGACGACGTTGTGTTGCATCAGACGCTGAATCCCGAGTCTACCAGGGCAGGGCTATATTCAGGGGTGCCGAGACGCTAATCATCCCGCTTTCCCCCCCATCCCATTTTTCGTAGACTAGATGCGGGGTGTGCGGGCACCAATAGAACACCATGCTGAGAAGGCCTAATTTGGCAATGCTATTGATTACTATCATAGAAAGTCGAATATACGAGCTCTGAATATCTGCATTCGGACCTATCTTAAAGGGGGTTTTATAATCAGACCGTAGCTACGACATCTACTAAGAAACCCGAGCCGGTTCGGAGATGGGTTCGAAAGATGACCTACTTCAGGGACTAATGTTTTCAATGGAGGGGAAATATTTCACTTGAAGAGTGGGAATAGACCTGGTAGCCCCAGAATCTGGATTGGTCGTATAGATTAGACCCTGCAAGAAAAGCTGATTTCGGATGTGGACATACCAAAGTAAGGTGCCACTGAATACGAACAAGCATTTCATCTCGCTGGTGTTCACATCTTTATGAACCTGATACTCAACATTTAAGGTTCTACACCTTAACAAGCAATCCTAAAATTCAGATCATTCCACGCTTCTTTCCAACAACTAGGCATATGTCACAAAACTTCGCTACTATAGTACTCGCTTTTTTTAAGTCTAAGACTGGGTCTCTTTTTATTCCATAACTTTATACTCCGCGCCACTTAGAGAGCTTAGATAAAGCTAATGTAGGGCTCCTAGAGGTCTAAACTCACTTTAAGATTGCTTTGACTATTATTTATCTCGCCCTTATACCAGATCTATGCTAGGGTAAAGAGCTAATTACAAGTGCAGGATCTATCCTTTCCACGCTAGAAGGACCCAGTTTCAGACTTGAAAAAAACACGACTAGGTCTGTAGTTGGGAGTCTTAGTGGTTGCATTTAAGTTGTTTCTTGGATTCATATACCGTTCAGATCTGCCACGAAGAGGCTCGAGAAGTTATGATCTTCGCGGACGAGAAACTATCGGAATTAAGGCACCAAAACTCGCATGTCTATTCCGCCAATTTTTTCATCCATGGAGATGTTATGCCTCTTCGCTTAGTCATGCTTAGTCATGATGTCAGCCCCTAGCCTAGGGCGTCCCAGTTATAAGATATTATCTTGACATAATCTCACCAAAAAACACATATTAGGCAACTAGATAGAAATTATCTAGGCAGACGATTATGGTATGGTTTGGTCTACGTCGCAAAAAGCGTGGTTTTAGGATAAAACCACACAGATCACGTGGGTCAATCCCTTACATATATGAGACATTGACATTTAATGACCGACTATTAGCCGTATCGTCCACCATCGACGCGTTACTACTTAGAGTAAACAACTTATACGCGTTCAATGGTCACAAAGACCAATCAATAATTAATAAGACATTGCATTACACTTTCGTTATCCCTACCTAAGATTATCCCAAATGCCTAAAACAGAACGCAGACAATCAGGCCCAACTCGCGCTGAGCCCTATCCCGCCATCAAACCTGGGGATAAACCTAAGGGCACCATTTCCAAGCCTTCTGCTCCCAAAGCACTCGCCGATAAGCCGGTCCAAGCTCTCAATCCCACCTCGAAAGCCAAAGACTTCCTTCAGACGATAGCTACGCCCAAGAAGGTAGAGGCCAAAGGTGAGGAAAAGCTAACTAAGAAGAGAGCATCTACAAAGAGTGAGGATGAACCTACAATCAAGAAAATCAAGACTAGCAAGTCCTCGATCAAGCCAGTCACCGAGTCCCCGAATGATGCATCATCCACCAAACCCTCCTCCTTCCTCGACATCACCCTCCCGGCTCACCCCACCTCCGGCCAAATCCCCATCTACGACACCTGCAGCACTATCCGACAAAAGATCAACGCCCTCCTCGGAAAAGACAACAACAAGCCTGAGAACGGCATTCCAGGCCAGTTCAAGAAAGACGGAACCCCAAAGCCATATTCGCAGGCCCAGTTTCTGAGGGATATTGGGGGAGGCAATACTGCGAGTCTTTCGCGGTTTATGAAAGCGAAGAAGATCATGGGGGGTGCGGAGAGTCCGATTTATCCTGGTGCGTATGAGTTCTTCGAGAAGAAAAGGGTTTGGCAGGCGGGGAAGAAGACAAAGGGGAGGGAGAAGGTTGAGAAGGAGTGAGTGCAAACTTTCCCTTGCACTCGTTCATTTGGGTGAAATGCCTTTGCACTGGTATTTAGCAGCAGGGCGCTGCGGGTTCCTCTGATAATCTACTCGTCTTGGGTTTACGATTGGTATCTGACGGTTTGTAGTCGTCCAGATGGCCTTCCTCTCCAAGACCCAAATCATATGAGAATGTGGCTCGGTCCAGGCGAGAGCATGAGTGATTTCGTCGATGAATATGGGCAGTAGATGTCGCATGAGTATGCACATCCTTTCCCGTTCCGACGAAATTAGTATTATATCGAGAGCTGATGTTTTATCAACTATAGTTAACCCCGATGGCCTTCCCTTACGCGATCCGAATCATATGCGAATTACTGTAATGCAGGGCGAGGATCCGAGACAGTTCCTAGATTCTTATGGGATCTAAGCGCTCAAGGAAGCAATGATTCTGGCTGGAAGTGATCGTGATACCAACATATTATATAAGTTTAAGTAGGTAGGTAGATGCGTTTTATATTTAGATTGGGAAGACTCCTGCATCCTTCGCGCTTGCGGTAACGGCAACCCCGCGTTATATCTCATCCCCAAACACTTGAACGACAACTTAGCATAGTGCTTGATTCTTTAGAGATCTAGACCTGGATCTGGACCTGGACCTGATGGATCAAATTGCTATGTATTTGTGGAGTAATCCCCAAAATTTCTTTCATACGCTGCGTTGGTTAAGCCGCACACTGATGTTATCAAAAGGAGCGTTATTAATCAACTTTTACGAATCACCCAACTTTTCCGCCGGCGAAGCATTTGTTTAAGCGAGCTTGACATATAATCATAATTTCCAAGAAGAGAAGTCAGTGGGCGGCAAAGGGTTAATAAGGATCAATCAATTACTTGATAGTTGAGCCTCCATCAAGCTTACTTCGTCATACTTTTAAACCTTATAAGGTGGCATATACAGCTATATGTCCTTGTATCCTTTTCCATTTGTATCATCTCCATCTAGTACTGTCTCCTCTCCACTCCAAGTCGTTTGCTTTCTTGGGATTTCGTAGTATTTCGATTTCCCGCGTGGATCTAAAATTCCCCCTCTTTCTTTCTTTCGATTCAAAATTATGAAGGTTACAGTACCCTCACCGTTCTTTTCGCCTCTTTCACCAGCAGTCATGCATGGTTTCTGGACAAATCTTGTGCTTCCACATATAAGAAGCTGGTCGTTGACGGTATGAACGATGCGTTTGATCTCGCTCAAGCGGGGTTTGATACATTTAGCATTACACCTTCACCTTCAGGGAACGAAGCCAAATGGCAGGCGCAAAAATATCTCATCTCATACTTGCTAGCTAAAACTCCTAACAGCTGGTAATATTGATCCTACGAACGTCAATAACAGGAGGAAGGACTCAAATCTTGACTTTCCCACCCTCCAGTATCACACCACCCCCCTCAAAACCAACTGAGCCAATTATTATCATAAACTGGGCTACATTGACGCCTACTACTACCTCTGGCGTGTCGTCGGCAAGTCATGATTCTCACGGGTGGCTAATCATTCCCTCTCTTCATTGTTGGTTCTGTCCTCCAGATAACGGCGGTGGAAGTGTTGGCTTTGTGATTTCCTGCATTACAGGTATGTTTGCATAAATGACAAGTGTATTTCTAAATTTAAGCTAACACATTCCTCTAGGTCCTGGCATCATACCTCCTCCCCCGCCTGGAGTCGAGCCCCCTCCAGGATTTTCCTCAAACATGCCCTCGATTACATTAGATTCGGCTGGAGATCCTACTTTTAAATCAACAGAGCCTAAAAGCCAGCCTACCAATTCTGCCTCTTCTACAAATACAGAATCGGCATCTAGCAGCCCTAGCAGCTCTTGCACAACGCAGACATTCAGCGCCTGCGATACAACATACTCCGTTTTTACGGCCTCAGGCGAGAGCACAGTATCAACATATTCCATTACACTTTCGTGCTCAAGCGTGACCGGCTGCTCAGTCTCGTCGCTGACTGGATCCTCCACAACAAATTCTGCGGGGATTATGGCCACGCCCGCTATTGCCTCCGACCCTGCCATTATAAACTGGTATTACGCACAGCAGTCCATTCTCTCGGTGGGTATGGCTGATGACACTGATCCCTACATCACATGGTCCTCCGACGAAGCGATTGCTACGGGTTCTGCGAAGCAAACGAGTTTAACAACGTCAAAAAGCGGAAGCTCGTCTCAATCCGCCTCTGCTTCACAAAGAGCCTCGCGTTCCACGAACAGTACGGCCATGAGTGAAGCACAGTCCATAGGATCAAATTCATTGCTACGATCCACATATTCCACTACAGTCAAAATTTCCAATCCTAAAACCACTAGCAAAACAAAAACTCTAGCTCCACCGATAACATCTTGTACGTTGGCTGGTGTAACTGCTTTTAGTTCGGCTTACTCTCATTATAAGATGGACTACCCAGCCACTATGAACTGTGCTTGCAATGACGGTTGGATGGCTGGCATTGGGACTACCGTTGGCTCTGACCAATCGATCACATATACCTGCGAAGTCACCGGATCACGAATCGCAGTCAGCACCGCACCTCCCAAAACAACTTCCCAGGCTCCTCCAGCTCCAGCTCCAGCTCCAGCTCCACTTCCATACCAAACAGGCACCTGCGACCTCCACATTTTCGAAGCATCGCAAAACTCCAACTCTCCCTTATATATCCACCTCAACGTAACCGGCGGCGGTGATAACACTCTTACTACTCAGAGCTCTGAAGGTTCGTGGGGTGATACCGCGGTAGTTCAAAGCGGACACTCTAAACTTCCCTACGATATTGATATCAACTTCCTGAAATCAACTACTGTTCCCAGCAAGCCGAAAATGGTTAAAGGCAGAATAGTAGGACCGCCTGCACCAGTACCAAAGACTTGGGAGCAATGGGCTCTGACAATAACGGCGGTGGATACTAAATTGGATAGTACGGAGAGAGATGAGACGACACTCCCATATTGTTCTGTAGGTGGCCGGGATAATGGCAATTTTTGGGATTGGGCGGATAGTTTGTTATCGCTAGGGGTTGATTCGACTTCACCAGTAATAAGGCTATCTCTATAATATACTGCAATCGTATGCTAACATGGGAACAGAATCGACAACTGGATTGTCATTGGCTGTGTTGATTGTCAGTTGTATAGAAATAAGTAATAACAATCAAACGGAGCTAGTGTACTTGATCTAAACTCAGTTATCTAATCTCATATTGATAAATGGCCCGTACAGGTGCAGAGAAGTGAGGATAGAGCTTAACTGCCACAGTGTTTTACGGCCGTCTCCATAGAAAGCCTAATGCCCATTATGCCAGATAGATGAAAACGGCACTCACTATGGTTGGCTTTAATGTCCCACGCCGCCTGGCACATTATAAATTAGTGCCACCTTTTTATATCTACCGCGAAGCTTCTTCAAGTAGCAGCGAAGACTCGTGGAGACGGGCGTCTAAGAAACTGCGAGGTAGGTAGCTACGTATGTCCCAGTCCAGCAACCTCCAGAGCTCCTTCTTATCTTGTTCGGTCAGAATACTGGTAGACTCAAACCTGAAACGTTCCTCCCTCTCGAACAAAGCATAGACAGAGCCTCGATCAAGCTCAACCAGGTGAACTGATAGCCAAAGTTGTTTTGCACTGCGTGCAACGTGACTCTGCCAATTGTGATCCATAGGCGACCGACCTTGGCCAAGGTTTTGCCACTTTGTGACAAATACCGCTTCATCCTTTCCTTCAAACTGCTTAAATTCAAGAGAAAAATCGGTGAGGCAATGAAGGCACTGTCTGACCAGCCCTTCCCAATTCCAGCCATTCCTCGGGACGTCCCTTCTAAGTGACGAGTCTCTTTCAACGATGCCGTGCAGCCCTGGTGACCTTAGATTCCATATAAGAGAAATATGAGGACAGACGGTAACTCGTTGGATCCCCTGAATTAAATTTGCTTTGGCCAGCTGCACCATGACTATCTTTTGTTCCCGAACGATCATAGAACCATCAACGACTCGTGCCAGAGCTGTGTGGTGCTTGACGTAGCCATTCCGATAATGAGTCTCCTTGTAAGACAACAGATTCAAAAGTTCAGAGTAGTTGAGACCTTGGCGATAACGCTTCATGGCCATCTGGAAAACAGTGAAGGAGAAGTCTTTCTGGAGATGATAAAAGGTAAAACTGTAGTTGGCTTTCCAGCAAGGCAACCAGGTAATGTTGTCCCTGTACGCAAAGAAGATGTGCTGCTGAGCTTTCTCAATTGCATGGAGCTTCTTACAATAGTAGCAGAGGACATGGTTGGGCAGGTCTCGTGCCAGCAGCGTTAGGAATCCAAAGCATTGCGAGCTTTTTGCTAAGTTCATGAAGACTTGGGGTCCGAACGTGAAATAAATGGGCCGACAACAGAGTAAGAAAGAGAGAGTCGATTCAGGAGGTAGAAAGCGAGCAATGTGGAGCATGAGTTCGGGTGGGAGCTTGCTAAGCTCTGATAATTCGAGGGCGGAGGGCGGGGCCTGAAATGAATAGGCACTGGGTCACACTGTATGCCAAGCAGGTGGAGTATGAATTTGAAGCACCCCATTGTAAGAAAGGGAATAAGTATTCAAAGGGGTCGATTACGGCGTGCGAATCAAGTTTGGAAATATCCAAAAATAAAAAGAATGAAAGGGAGAAGAGATGGGAAGGGTAGAATCCCGCGCGCTATAGTAGTTAGGGTTTGCTATGTTGCGTTTGCCGCATGACTTGCGGCTGTTGGACGCGCCAATGTCCAACACAGAGGGCATACAGGGCAAGACTAAAGTTACAAAATCCGCAACACTTGAGAGCGTACCCGGAAAAGTCCTATTATTCTTGATGGCTAAAAGTGCAGATTCGAAAACAGAAGTCAAAGGTCAATATTGAACAGTTGTATTGAACACTACTTGTGTTGATAGGGTTCAATGAGTCTGAGTCTTCTGATTTTCGTGTTTCTCGTCTACAGATTTTGGTGTGGTGGTGTATGTCGGGCGCATGTCATATCTACGCTAAATTAGACAAACCGTTGGGATGTGGGACTTCCTAGTCATGTGACTTAGCGCAAATGACTAAGCAATGCAGAGGTAAAACCTCTCGCCTTGTTACACTTAGACTTAGACACCTACAAACCAAACCACCAAATACAGCGAAAGCAACCAATACAAGACAAGTTACTAGGCCAGCAAAGTGCACTATGTGACCCCAACATAAACTCTATCCGCGAAAATGAAGATATATTCCTATATGTCCATACTTAATATTAACTTTCCTTATCTTCTTATTACAATGCTCAGGCTCCGCTCAGGCGTGCATAGGTACGCTCACCTTTAGCTTACGGTAAAGCTGCTGCTGCTCACGTCCGTAGACTAGTATGGGGCCAGCGAAAGAAACTACTTATCCTGAGTATATGAGTATTGTCCTGTAAGTTGCTTTTGCAACATAGTTTGCATGTCTGTTTGCTAAAGATCCCTAGTGCTGCCCTTGTCTTATTGCTTATATACGCTATATATGTTTTCCGAAAAGATAATCAATGTATCAAGGGACTTATTACTGAGTATATGTCTAGCAGTTTAACATATATAGGGAACAAGAAGCTGCTATATCGCTAGCTTTAACATTGCTGGCCTAGTCGTGTATATGCGATACTTAAATGAAGATATTAAGAAGTCTTTTTTGCATTGATCGAAAGAGAAATTGTCTCATCCGCTGAGAGCTGATGTTGGTTCTAGGTTTCAAACGTGCCACTTTTAATGCACTCCCTAATTGCAGTAAGAAAACTGATTGGATCTTGAATGGTATGAAAGTGCGTCCGCATATATCCTCCCCCGATATCCACTTACATCCATTCCCTCTCTCTAACTTATAGAGTGTTCCACATTTTCTAACTTTTTGACCAACTTTACTATCGTGTGTGCTTATGAGTAAACTCACGACTAGACGCTAACAATCTCCTAAGTGATTTTCCAAGCAGCAGCCAAGCATTTACTCGCCCCTTTGCCTAAAAAGCCTTCACTAGAAATATTCACGGAGAATGTCCAAATATCCTGCATCCATCTCAAAGCAAAATCTATACACAGGACAATGACATGAATCGCAACCCGATTTCACCCCCCTATCTCCCGTCTCCACCCGCCCCTCGCTACTCCTATCAACTATAAATCATGGCGCCTCACCCGCCCCAAACTCGGTATAGTTTCCCTCCCACTCCCTCCTTTCGCCGATCCCAACTAACCGAGTATACCCCGTGTCCTACATATCCCGCTCCTAGCATCGGATCAGACAGAACCTCGACTCGCACTCGCATACTCGGTACATCCCACCTTTCTTTCTTCCATATACCGGTACAGTATTTATTATAGGTAGGTACCCTGTTTTACAGTACGGAGTAAGGCTGATAGTAAGTATAACAATAGCCCCCCCGCTAAAAGTTTCTCTGTTTTTGCAACTTCCTCCCTCCCTCTTCCATATTTTTTATATAGTACCCATACCCAACCCAACCCCATAAATAACCAAACCCATCCTGTACCTCCCACTCCCGCTCCCCTCCCCCCGTAATCTTTCCGAGCCATCACCACACCACATCACATCCTAAAGCGAAAACCCTATCCCATCCCATCACATCCCACGGATATACAAGCCCGACCGACTGACACAGGAACCCACTTTTCGACTCCACATATACAGTATCAATCCCACACCCCACCAGGCCCACCTACATACATAACCACCCCCCCATCCTCCCCCGGATTTCAGAACCCAAAAAGCAAACAAGCAAGCGAAAAGTACCGCCAAGTAATCACGAAAGAAAAGGCCAGCCTCGGGATAGAACTGAATAACCGGAATTGTTTACTGAGTGAAAAGTCGAGTCGAGTCAGGATTACTCAACACCCACGCTACGCAACGCATTATTTCTCGCCAGTCTTGACAAATCGATCGCCACTGTTGCATGCTTGCATACATACATATACATATACCACTTGCCTGAAACAAGTCTGAGGAATCCTCATCTCACCCACATACTCCACTCTCAAATCCAGATCCAAATCCGGGGAACACCCTTACTCGATTCAATATACGACAAACAACCAATTTATCTATTCATT
Organism: Gremmenia infestans; assembly: GCA_032629725.1. NCBI lineage: Eukaryota > Fungi > Ascomycota > Leotiomycetes > Helotiales > Hamatocanthoscyphaceae > Gremmenia > Gremmenia infestans. The sequence goes on from JAFEVB010000012.1 coordinate 759,381, forward strand.
CATCAAAATTTTAATTTATTCATTCATCTATACTCTCTTGTATACCCAGGCCATCTCATCTCATCTCATCTCAAATCATCAATCTCTGTCTGCTCTATCTACCATACCATACCATACCATACCACAGAGAGATTATATATACAAGGAGCCTCATATATATAAACGGCAGAAAGGCGCAGCAAGAGGAATAAGAATAGAGCGCCATAACCCCCAAACGCCGCGCTGAAAATACACAACACACACACACACACAGACGCACCACACCGTACAACTCTACATACACCCCTCTTTCAAACCCAAATCCAAGTCCAAGACCAACCAAGCCCGACAAAAATTTCCAAGGCTCCAAATCATTTCATAATGGGACTCTTCAAAAAGTCCAACTCTCAACCAGCACCCAAATCCAAACCCGGGCAATCATCTACCTCTATATCCGCACCAAACCACGCAAATGCATCAAATTCAAATCTCTCTACAACATCGACCCTCATTCCCAGCTCTTCTCGGCCTGCACCCGCACCAGCACCTACTGGAAGAATGACATCCTACCAAGCCTTCCTCTCAGACGCCCAACAAACCGAGTCGAAGCGACAAGAGAAATTAGATAGGGAAGAACGGACAGCGCGAGCTTGGGTGGCTGCGCGACAGCGGCGGGAAAATGGGAGGCATGGCGATCCGTGGAGGGGCGGTTTTGGACCGCCTCCTGCGGATGGAGGAAGTGATGTGGGTCGGTGGCTGGATCATAATGGGTTGGTGAAGAAATGAGGGATGGGTGGTTAACCTAGGAGGACTTTTTCAGATGTTAGGTTTTGTTTTCTCTTTTGGACATGAGTAGATCCATGATGGGCAAGGAGTTAATGGATGAATGATAGAATGGAATGCAAACTTACTCTCCCACTCCCAATCCTTCATAACACCAACCCAGTGCATACGTCCTCTAACCGTAAGCTCTGGATCCATCTCCTCAGTTGCCGGCTCCATCCTCCTTTTTCCTCCTCCCATACCGCCCAAAGTGCTTCTACGTTTCTGGCGGTCCCCTGAGCTTCCAGTTGAGTTTGCATTCAACATATCCGAAAAGCTGAACATATCATCCAATGCAAGCTCTTCCTCAAACTTCCTCTTACTACTCTCACTATGCACCATGCCCACACCACCCCTCCTAGAATTCTCCTTCTCGGCCTTTTCAGCAGCATCATTGTCACGTCGAGACCAAACCTCTTGCATGACCTCAAAACACCGATCAATGTTCCCAATCCACATCCTGGACACCATACTACCCCACCTCTCCTCGACCCATTGTCTATCCTCGCTATCCCATGCTTCGCACCCAGCGGCAAGCAGCGGATATATCTGCACGATCACTAGTCTACTACTTAGCGGGACTGTGGCTAAATATACCAGGACTTTCTTGGCGAGTTGCGCAGATGTGAAAGAAGGGATCTCGGGGACTGCTTGATGAAGATACAATAGCGTAGCGTACCGATACGCCTCGGCAGTCTGTAAGGCATGTTGGATCTCACTCGTTGGATCTTCCGGTCGTTCGAAAGCCGAGCCAGGAGGCGGAGACCATTGCTCGATGGCTTCTTTCAACTCGATAGCTTGGCTAATTAATTGTATCGAATTTGTCTCTACTTTTCGCACCTTCCGACACAAATTTGCTGCGCGGCCGATGAGCGGGAATAGAGTAGCTGCACAGCCCATTAAGGGATCGATCTCGGTATTAGGAGTAAAGGTGTTAAGCGCGGGGAGGATGTGGTCGAAATCGCTGTACTCGTCGTCATCTACGGATGTCAGACGTGCTATTACGTCCATGTAAACCCACGTGTTACACAGGAATCTCAGACGCGCGAATTCATCGCCTGAGAGGTTGTGTTTCTTGTGGGCAGTTAAAGCTTGATTTACTAAGATTTTGGCCCCTCGTAAGTGCTCGATGCCTGTACTGATGTGCTGGTCCCAGGACTCGGAGAAAGCGAGAACCAGGGTTGTGGCCAGCGCGGTGTCGGTCCGCATCTTCTCGATGCCGGTTGCGAGGGATCGGATGCTGCGTCTCATATGTTCCATCCCGTCGACGCGAAGAGCGGGGCGTTCTTTTGAGGTGTGGAAGGCGGTCATGGATGCTATTGCATGGTATAGTGCTGGGGAATCGCGAGCAAGAGGCCAAATTAATGTTCGCCAGGGGTTCTCTGTAGGGCCGTCTTTCACGGAAAGGATTCCACACGTCTGCTTGTCGAATCGGAGCATCAGCATTTCTGGACTTCCAGCTTGGACCTCTGGTTGTCGATATATCTTGTTAAACGGATCGTCTCTCGTCATGGTGGGAGACGCAGTCGAAGACCGTGAATGCTGACCCCTCAGGGACATCCACATATCCGCATCCGACATTTGCGGTCGTATAATCTCCTCTACATCCTCATCCAATATAGAATCATTCGGCATATCCATGTGCGGTAGAAAATGGTGGTCCATCATAGGCGACATGGTCATACTGGTGGCTATACTCATAGGAGGCATACTGACACTGCCTGGCCTCGCATTCAGCTCCGAGCCTGGGATAAGCAGGTCTATCAGTCTCGGAGACTGTCCTGAGAAACTGGGCCTCGAATTCGTATTCGACGGACCCCCATTTGCATCTTCAAACAAGCTACTCAAGCTCTTGGTAACCGTATCCGCCTCAAATCTCGGTCTAGGTAATTCTCGCAGGTATGGAGGAGTACTCATATCGAACATGGGTGAGTGGTCAAATTGTATATCCGATAGTGGTGGGAAAGATGAAGGACTCGGCGCCGCGGCGTGAAAAAAGGAATCTTGCATGGAGATATCTGCTTCCGCCTCGGGCTCGTCGCCAGCTGGTGAAGATGTATCGGATGGAGGGCTCGTAGCTGTAGCTGCAGCTGTACCTGGAGGATCGGGTGGTTTCTCTGATACTGTAGAATCTGTATAGAATTAGCATCTACCATGATATATGCTTGTTGCTCACTCTACCTCTTTTTGATTTGGCTGGCGGCACCACCTTGTTTGCAAAAGTTGTCTCTTCGAATGGCCTCCATTTGAAGTCCTTTTTGTATCCGCCGCATGGAACACTCCTCTTGTGACACTGCTGACATGTCGGTTTCGTCTCGTCGCATTTTAATCGTTTTGCTTTGCAAGTTATACAGCCTGTACGTATAGTAAGTACCCCGCATCAGCCGCCTGCCTGCTGTCTTATCATTGCTAAGATAAGCCACTCAGGAGCATTGCAGACATACCATTGCGACTCTTGGATTGTTTAGGCTTCACTGCACCCGTCCTCTTCTTGGTTGCAGCAGCGGCTTTGGTGGGAGTGGGAGCTGTAGGTTTGCGCTTTGGCGGTGGTGGTTCCGGAGCGGGTTTGGCGTCGGGTGATGCAGCAAGAAAGGCAGTAGGCGATGGAATTGTTATTGCTTCCATCTTGAGAGCTTCTTGTAGTGAAACATCGACACCGTCTGCGAAGTGAAGCTATTGGTGAATGTGATGTCTCGAGATGGTAATGATGATGTGTGAAGGAGGGATAATTATTGAGTAAAGAAGAATAGAATATTCCGGTCTGTGGTATTATCACACTCCTCCCACATGAAAGAGGAGGCTTTGCAAGGCTCAGGAGATGATTGGCGGCCGGTGCGCATGTGGATGTAGATTGGCAGCGGGCAGAGACAGGTGGTTGGAGGAAAGCATTAGTGGAGGACACCCTAGAATCCTCCCCCACCCAACTAACTTGGCCCTTGTTCACTGTCTTATCGCTGTGTCTTTAGGGCCTCTAGCACGCAGACATCTCTCCAAATCGGGCTCATCTCATGCTTGCTGGCCCTTCTTACCATTTGCATGTCTTCTCGCGACTATCATGAGCCTCATTTCTCTCTCACAAAGCCCAATGCATCCCCTCTTCGGGTCCTCCACACGTCGCAACGCATTGCCAGGTTCTGACTAAATGCATTGATTCAGTGTGAAGGCCAGTGATTCGCGGGCTGTTGGGGCGGGGAGATAACAGATGCGTTCGGTGGATGAGCTACGGGCCGGAGAGAAATCGGAATTCAGCAAAAGCACTACTCTGCTTGTGCAGGAAACCATGACCATGGACGACGTCTGGCACAGTACTACACGGCGGACGGTTCGGGTGTCGTCGTGAAGTGTGAAGTGTAAAGGGGAGGGAAGCAGAAATGTTAGAGCGCGTCTGGAAGATCATATGACGATTGGGACTTGCCATCAGACAATCGGACAATCTGAAAACTGAGCATAATAAGCAGCCACAACTACTAAGGGCTAGATTTGCGGACAAAGAGAGATCAAATGAGGCTGCATTGGATACAGAATGCGACTGAGAACAGATGCTGTGTATTATTATTATGAGAGAAGAGCATTGCAACATGCTTATCGTTGTCTTCTCAAAGCTGTCTAGGTAGATGAGCCGCGGCACTCCCGATCTTATCGAAGCGAGTCACGTGCCAGTATGCTTATACTCTCCAGGAAGGCTTGCTTAGAGGCCACGCAAGGGGGGGGGTTTGGAAACGTCCTCCTTTGCAAATCAAACTCAAGGCAATTCAGATGATCTATACTTGGATTCTTGGAAGATCCTTTCTTTGTTCCTCCACATCTAATAATAATGAAACCCGAAACATCGCGGATACTATACTGTACACAAAGTACGAAGTAGCACTGCTTTTACTGTATCTCGGCGATGTCTGTCATGCATTATCAATCCTTGATCTACGGCCGGTAATCGTCTCGCTCGTGGCTGTACGAGTACTCGTAACTCACTTTACTCCGTATCTATTCTTTTGTTTCAGTTTGGCTAGTTACTGGTATATCATGTCCATCTTACCAGTTTTATAATTTGCCATGACGCTATCTTCGTGGCGTTATCATTTCCATGTCCGTCTCTACCATATCTGAGATGGACTTTACTAGCCATTTCGATAGTCTCTAATAAACCCTGTTGATGAGCGATGGAAATCTCGCAAGGCCTGGGCATCAACGATAAAGCTTTCAAAAGAGTGTTCCCATTGGCTGTAGTGTCCGCCACATCTCACGCACCGCCACAAAAGCTCGGCTGAAGCGGGGATTACTAAAATGGCTGGCGATCAAACAGAAGCGACGGCTCTCTGACTGGGCAAAGCTCCCCCTGTCTCTAGGTACGGGGGTATGCCGGGTACAGTACGGAGGTACTCCGTACGGTATACAACGCTCACACCAATTCGATTGCCGCTCGCGTGTCGTTGGTTGTCACTGCAACCAAGCCAAGAGCCAAGGAAGTGCAACAACCTCTAAAATAATCCAAAACCGCTGCGCAGCTGCTGCTCATGCATCAATCAAAACCATGCCATGTGAGCCTGTAGAAGCACTTCAGCTGTACTGCAGACTTGATTAATTGGCCACCTTCGTTCTCACCCCAGCTCCTTTGTTCTCGTTGCTTGCGTCTCTTCTCTTCTTTATATTCAATTGTCCTGAACCTACCAGACTATTGTTATCGTCAGCCGCGTGCTGCACTGTACTTACTGCGCAAGTTGAAGCGGGTCAATTCAAGGATCAGGATCAGGATCAGGTTCCCGTCAGGATCAGGTGTTGATGGTCTGCCCTGCCTGTCTACCGGTCGGTACAATATCTGCAAAGGGCCTTTCTGAAACGCAACACAACGCTTTGAAAGCAAGGCAACTTGCATCTGTTCAAATTAACTTGAACTTCCCATTATCACATACGTACTTTCCGACAACCACCAGAACCTTGCAGTAACACCATCGCTCCATCCAGTCTGCATCGTGGCGTGGACCCGGACTACAACCTTGATCTTTACCCCAGTACTTTATCACATCGGATATCAACCTCGCCTCGTCTGCGCATTTCGCATTGACTTCACCCCTCCCCTCCTCCATTCTCCCCACCCGCCCAATCTGCGACCTCTCTTTTCCTTTCTACAGTGCTAAGGTGTGTGTGCCGGGAATGAGGATGGAAGGTGTAAAGAATACATAAAGCGCTTTTCCTTTATTCCTTCGTTATGGGACAAGAACAATCAGCCCCCGCCCCAAGACGGGCAACCAACAAACTCTCAAAACCTAGGACAAATACGAGCGGAAACCTGATATCGAAAATCCCCGGCGGACCTCCTAGTCGCCAAAATTCACAGTCGAACCATGGCTCCCCAACCAAATCGAGAAACAGTTTGTTGTTGCCGGATGTTAATGTTAGCGAGGCTGGGGAGAAGAAAGAGAAGCCTCGAAAACGAATGAGCCTGTTCAGGTCGAAGAGTTCACGATCACAAGCAAAACTAAAAGCATTAGAAGTGGACACTGGTGTTGAGCCGGAATTCGTGGACCCAAGCCCTGTCGATAGGCCTGTTCGCAGAAACTCAAGAGCGAACTCGGTGACCTTCGAAGATCAAGAGTCTGATGAAAGCTTTAGGTACGACCCCCCTTCATTGTTCAGAGAGCTTTCTAATGCCATCTCCTAATAGACCCCCAAATCGTTCACGAATGACATTACAACATTTCCCATATCAACACCATGCACGATTATCACTCGTTGCCGAAGCCCAATCACCAGAGTTTGAGAAGGATGATTCGAAAAGGCTGTCGAGATATGAGGAGGAGGTAGAACCACAAGTCTCACTACCAAGGACAATGTCAGAGCCAGCATTATACGTTCCAATACGACGGCGATCATTACTCCAGCATGGAGTAGCAACAAGAACAAGTCTATTCTCCCAAGATGATTCCCGACAGTCTCTACCTTCACAAGCACAAGCACAAGCACAAGCAGATGATTTTCAAGATTACTACTACAATCCTGCGAAACCGACGTCTTCCCCTTTGTCGGATATCGCAGCGCTTGGACGACAAAGAGGGAATGGTTCTCCCGGTCCGCGGGTGGCAACTCCCACGGATATGGGTTATGGACATATTGGTGTGTTCAAGTTGGGATCATTAAGAATAACAAATGGTGCTGCCAGTCCAGCACCTAGTGATGGCCGACCTACAACTGCTGGGGTGGAAGACGATTGCTTGACCCTTGGTGGCAGAAAGAGCGGAGAGGGCCTGCATCAGAACATTTTGAGCCAAAACCTACCTCATCCAGAACTCATACAAACAGAATGGGTGACCAACTCAGAAACTCCGTTGAGACAAGCGCACGAAGTGGAGATGGAGCCTCTGACCATTAATACTCAGCTGCCCGTTCCAGATCATGCGCTTAGTTTGTTCAAGTTCACTAGCAAACATTCTCCGAGCAAGTCTCTGGATTTGGCAAATGAGTACATTCAAGATCTGGCACTCAGTCCATTCTCGTTCGAGGTTTCACCAGCTGGGTCTCCAACGTTGGAAGCTACGAGTAAACATATGGCCGTAGATGACGATCTATTCGAACTAGAGCCGAACTCTCCAAATCTAGGAGTTTCGGAGCATGGACCGAGCTCTTTTGATTCTGGCTACGGGACAGGCGAGTCAATGAAGAGTAGCTCAAGTTCTTGCGAACCTTCTATGAAGCCATTAACCAAAGCGGATAGTGGATATAGCTCGATTGTTTCGTCGAAATCTTTGAACAAGGATGCAGCGCCGACAGTTCCAGCGAAAGAAGCACCACCTACACCTCCCAAGGAAGCAGTATCGAGAATTCCATCCAGCACGTACTCAATTTCATCGCAAGCGTCGGACGTAACTCTCCGCGCTCAAAGATCCCTACCTGCTCTACCGACTCAGGATTATATTCCTCCACCGCCATTTCGAGAGGCTCCAAGTGTTCCTCCGAAGCATTCTATAGCGTTTCAGTCAGCTCCACAGGCTTCGGAACTCCAAATCAGACCGTCCAGGAATATCAATCAAACTTACGCACGCCAGCAAAGCCTACCTAGCATCCCAAAAGCCCTCCGCGAGCCGCCAGTCTTGGGAGAGAAATCTGCTAACTCTGGTGACTCCATGTCATCCAACGGCTCAAAATGGCGTTCTAACAAAATGCATAAGCAACGCCCGCAATCGTACCAAACAGCACCCGTATTCACAATCCAGGCAGTAGGCAGCGAAACACTCAGCATCCCACCTGTGCCAGTAGAAACTTCTCGCAAACTTGAACAGCGCGTGGATGGATTTCCAGTTGTCTGCTTCCCGAATACTGTAGCAGGGACTACGGGTTTGAGAAAAAGCTCGAGCAAAGAAACACTAGGAACGATTTTCTCGGTTGGAAGCGCCGAAGTGAGGGAAGAGTTAAGTTTCGCACGCTTGCAGAGTGCACTACCACCCGTACCGGCATACGCCAGCATTCCGGAATACTCACCTACATCACCGGAGCAGAAGCCTGACTTCAACAGACGAAACACGTATCAACCAACATCCTCTACCCACATTGCTCCTCGTAAAAGTTTTGATGGAAGGCGATCGATGGAAGCCACTCCAAAGAAAAGCTCGGAGCAACAACAAGAAGATTTTGAAGCCCACGTAACGTCCTTCGATAACATCTCTTCTTCCCTCGGCTCCTCACCCTACTCCATCGCCGCCCAACCTCAAAGTCCCAACACAAGAGCCAAATCTCTAACCTCCCAATTTGAAGCCAACGCCGCAGCTCAGTTTCAACGTTCTCGGGACGTCTCAGCCGCATCAACCATGCTCCGAGAGAAGCAGTCCTACGATTCAATAGCTGCAGAAAATCCCTTTTCGTCAAATCCAAACACAGCCTCGCATTCAAGAAAGAGCTCAAGAGAATACCCACCACAAGCACATTCCAACGCTTCTGTAAAACGTCCTTTCGCTTTCGCTCCTAATCCGCCTGTTGTACCCACACTCCAATCTCTTCTTGCCGAAGAAAGGGAAAAAGAAAGGCGATCTCCGCCAGTCAGCATGCGAACGCGACGATCCCTCCCCCCACGAGCACATGCAGCCCCTCAGCTACCGCCTCAGCAAACCGAGATTGATGAATGGGCCAAGCCAGCCAATTTTTGGGCTGAGCGCAGACAGAACGCAGGTGAGACCCTGCAGACGAGAAAAAGTATGGAGATGAGTCGGCCCGGCAGCGCTCGACCCAGCGTCGAACAAGTGCGCCCTACACCGCAGAAATTGAAAACATATGGGAGTTTCGACCATGTGCAGCGGGCGGGATGGGAGAGCGATCACGCCAATACATCATATTCCCTCGCGTACTCCCATCCTTCTGCTCCTGCCCCTCAAGCGGAAGAAGGAGAGTATTACGACCAAGATCACGACTCATTGCTCGCTCCACATATCCCGGAGCGCAACCACGCTCGGAGTAACAGCACTGAGGATATGCTAATCTTGGATCGGTATACAGGCGGTCTTGGCTATGGGTTTGAGGACAGGGGACTTGTGGGGAGTGCGGGGACGCGGAATAGCGGGAGTGGGGTTTTGAGCGGGCAGTGGGCGGGGAGGAAGGGCGAGTGGGGGGCCAGGGAGTGGGGGGTTGATTTGAGTGATGTGCCAATATTTTTGCAGCAGAGGTTTAGCATTGATCATTGAGGGGATCATGCGATGGAGTGGATGGGGTTGGGGAAAAGGGGTGGGAGGGGGGCGGATTTAGGGAAGGAAATAAGTGGTTAGCTGCTTGGTCGGTTGGATTGGGGCGAGGGATTGGAAATTGGGATTTACAACGATACCCTTCTGCATACTGCATACTGCATACAGTACATGCTGCATTTTTCGGTCTTGGACATACCATATAGGGGAGTTTTGTTTTGCATATTTGGCGCGAAGCGCGGGCGTAATCGAATTCCCGCGATCCTTTTCTGACATACATACATATATGTATGTAAAATCGAGATGTCATTCATTTGGATGAGATTGGTTGTAAATAGCTGAGTAGTGAAATGGAATGATTTGGTATAATCTTCTATGGCAAGTGAGTGGTGGTGCTCGTGTGATTTGGAGGTATGGTTTATGCAGTAAGCGATAGGTGGGTGGGTGTAAATAAGAATGAATATCTGGCTGGTAACGTCTTCTAATTATATGAAGGATAGACGTTAGATGACACATAAAGAGGGGGTAGCTCAAATCCATACATAGATCTATTCCGAGACCGAGCTTGGCTTTTATTAGGAGCGTTCTTCTTGTTTTGCATACCTAGCTAGGTATGCATCTATTTCAGCCAGCCGTCAGGAAGTAAAAGTAAGTGAAGTGTTTGCTGTCAAGTGAGTGATATTTCACTGTTGATTAAAAGCTTCGTTCATTCGTTCATTCGTTCACCTATGACTACGTACCCAAAGCGCTTAACTTCAAACGAAGAAACACGTATGTAGATGGAATTGGATCTGATAGAAAGGAGCAAAGTAATATAGTTGGAAGTAGAGAATGAAGGGTTGGAAGATTAATTCACTTTCTTACTCTTGACTGCTCTAGCTGCTCTCGTGTTTTTAGCGTTGCAGGTGGGTGGAAGACGTGGATCGGTGCTTTTCTATAGAGGAATTTATAGGAAGAGAAGATAGAATGAGGAGAAGTGGTGTTTCAGTTCCTCATCGGTGAAACTGTATCCTGCCTCCTCTACCAACTCCGGGCGGCTTTTGGACAAAACTATACAAAGTCTAATTGTATGATACATGTCGTAAGCTTATACATTTATTACTACGAAGATACGAAATTTATCGTAAGTACAGATACTTGTGTGCGTGCAACATATTCTACATGTCCTATATATTTAACCTATCCTTTCCACTACAAATGCTGAACATCCAAGCTTTGCGTATCTTGTTGCTATTACCAAGCACTTGCGGATACTAAGTGAAGATTGTATTTGCGTAGGCTGGTGTTAGTCCGGTATAATTATAACCTCAGTCCTGGCTCTCTTCGAAGAAGGAAGAATGTCCGAGTTATCACGGGAATGCTTGAGGACGCTTTCACCCCCCGAGATTGCAGACGAAGACGAAGATTGATTTGTTGGCTGTGCCGTGGATGGAATCAATGAGTGCTTTGGAGAAGTCTGTAGTTTCGACTTTTTCGAAGCGAGCGATGTACTGGTAGAATGGTCTGGTCTCATGCTTTTCCGCCAGTTCCATGCTTTCTGCTGCAACTTTTTATACTTTTCAGCATCCACTGTCAACCACTCTTTGCACACGTCTCCCCAAACATTAGACGTGCGTTTTGCCGAGCTGTAATCGTACAGCATGTTGGTTTGAGTTAAATTTCTCAACGCTTCTCGTCGTCGCTCCATCTCCCCTGGATGACCTGGGATCATATACACACAGATGTCATAATAACTGTCTAAGTTGGCGACTAAAATATACTTTTCCTCGGCTAAGGGTTTAGAGTTCGGAAAGTAAGATGCAACGGTTGCACCTGTAGAGCTTTCAGCTAGCGAATCCCATTTATAAGAGACGCGTAAAAACGACTCTGTAGGCTCTTCCCCATTTTTCACACACCAGTAATAGACTTTGTCTACTACTTCGAATGTTTCTTTAGCCCATATTTCTGAGAAGTATTTCGCATCGAAAAACCGAAATGTTGGATCGCGAGTGTTCTCCGAAGTCCCCCGGCGTGTGCCGAATTGTAGTCGTTTTGAAGCTAAGGCTGATGCCAGGTTTTCTTGAATAGATTCGTCTTTCAAGTCTCTTATCAAATTTTCTACATTGATGCCACGACATCTTCTTGCAGTTTTGAAAGACTTTGGTGGTTTTCTGGTTGGTGCTGACTTTGTGGGTGGAATAATGTTGTTGAGCCGGTTTATCGCCTCCTCATCGAACACAAGGCAAAACATTATTCTTTGCAGCGCCCAGGACCTTGTGATCACTGTGTGATAGACTATAGTTGCAAAAAGAGGCTGCTGTAAGGTATGCCCTGTTTTCTTGGGTCTTGTCCTATTTGTCCAGACCTCTTCTATCCTGTCGATTATATCTTCTGATATCAAAACTGTCCAGTAGGTATCTAGAGCGCCTATGACATCTCTAGCGAGCTGTGCTGCTGTGCATCTCTTAGGCACGGACGATAAAAGTGCATCGATGTTGTCCTTCGTTACAAAAAGACATCGGAATATGTTCTGGACGCTACATGCAGGGCGAAAAAGACCGAACTTTGAATCGTGGGTGGCCCAGTCCATGATATTTTGTTCTTCATCTGGCACCATGGTAGCGTCATCGCTATCAACCGCAGCACTCCAGTCCTGAATCGATTTAGGTTGTGTTGGACTAACCAATGACTGGCCATCCCCATCCATGTTTCCTTGCTCTTTTGGTCTGGCATAGGAGAAGATATCGCTATCTGCATCTGCCATAAAGCTTTCGTTGCCCTGTAAGCCATCACTAAACTTTGTAGGATTTGCGAGTCTGTATAACTGGCTAATTATAGATGGCCTGTAGACATCACGAGCCCAGTCGAATATGCAATCAATGATGAGAAGAAGCTGCAATGCTGCATCGCAATCATTCAATAAACCGTTCCAAACCCTAATCGCTTTCTAATACTTATTAGCGAACTTTATTTGAGATTTTATTGACAGGGGACGTAGGGTTGTACTAACATATGTAGGCTTGCCAGATTTAGAATCACTAGTAAAGCAACCTGACAGGCGCCAATCTTCCCCTCTGTAAGCTAAATACCACAGTAATGGACCGCCATACTCTAGAGTAACTTGAGATTTAGCTTGGAGAGCCTCTTGCATTTTCAACATCTGAACTATTGGTGCAGACGTTTGCTCATCACAGGCGTTGAAGCCTGCACCACTTCCAGATTTGGCCTCGATGATCAAGAACGGGAAAAGAAGAAGGTTTCCTTTGTGATTGAGCACAGTGCAATCAATGAACTGGCGTAAGGTGTTGATGCCCAGATCATCTTGCAATCCAATAGCATCGTGATTGGATTGGTCCAGGAGGCGACGAAAGCTGTTTGTTTCGCGGAAGCCAAGGATTCTGTCAGGTCTTCGGCGTATTGATCTCGCAATAGAGGTCTCAGGGGGTTCAGAATCAAAAAGAGCTGTCATAGCGTCAGATTCATCCAGAATAGTTTGATCTGCTTTTGGTGGAAGCATCATCTCGTCCGCTCTGGTTGTAAAGATTTTGCTATTTTTGGCATTTTTTCTCCTGTTGATAGCGTTAGAATGACTATCCAAGGAAATATAAACCAGTCGGCGGTTTATAGCTTACCATTTATCTTCACACTGGCAGAGTTCACGACCTTTTCGTCGAAATTCTAAGTTTCTTGCAATGGTACCAGGAATTTCCACCTCGGCATCTGCATCTGCTCCCCACAACTTCTTTTTACATGATGGACTATATGGATATATAAGAGTGTGCTCAACTTCATTGGGTGTCTCGACTTACCAATCAGTTTCTGAACTGAAGCGTTCTAACACAAGGTCCTCTAATCGCAGTCGCAATTCCATCTCAGAAACTCGGTCTTCCATAACATTTGGTGTAGTTTCAACAATTTTGGCTGCCCTAAACTTAACTTCCTCTTTCCATCGGAGCTGTTGGATGGGCGCAGAGGCATTCTGTTCGGCACCATCTTCTTCCAGGAAACATTCATAATCGACAGATTTGAAGCTTCTGATTTGAGGAAATGTTTTTCGGAGATGAGGTGGCCATTGACCTGGCAGTACGGTATTGATGAATTCGATTGTTGGAGGTTGCATTTTTTTTTGAATTATGTTCACAGCATGGAACTTGGGATGAACATAGGTCAGGAAGGTTATTATAAAGTTTAGAACTTCTTGAAACAAAACCTTCTATACGCACAGGGTCAATTCTGTGTTTCCCATCATCTGCATGCAGTCAAACTCGGATTGTGAAGCCCCTGAATAGGGTTTCATCTCTACCCTCCCCCCTGTTTAAATGCACTGAACCAGAGTATTTTGAGAAGCTGCGCAAGGCTATCCATCGCGTCATACAGGGCTTTTCAGCTTGGATTTTTTTGGTTTGATAAATTTAGCAAGGGAGTTTATCCTGGTCTTTTGGCATGGAATCACCAACACCTCATTGCCAGAGTGAGATTCGAGGGTAGTATTTGTTAGAATGTTCTAGGATTGGAGGGCATTTGAGATTATGGTTCAGTCTATGCCTGCCACCCTATTTATTATACACTCTCTAGCTGGACAGAATACGGGGCGGATTTTAGTACACGAACACTCCAGGGCAGAGTGAGTACCCTGTGCCATCCTCGTACAATAGGCGGATGGTTGTTTCGGGTCAGGGTTTGTTCACGCTTTGGGGCTGTGGATATGAAACCCCAACAACAGGCGCACAGTCCAAGTCCCCCGGCTACGAAGCAATAATGAACCTAAATAGGCAGGCGGATATTCACCATGTCATTATTGCATTCCATTTTTGGGGGTGTTAATCTTCTCTGACATGATCTTTTCGATGACCAGTAGAATATTTTATTATACATCTACCACTAGAATTTCAGGAGTCCTGATATACACGGCGAATGATTTGCTGCTTAATATGCAACTTTGTCAAGCTAGACTTTACTTCAAGTGGGCGGCGACGATGCGATTATATTTTTCGGAATAAATAGGTGATGAATGTAGTGGAAAAACTCTGGCATTTCTGATACCTGTCGTAAATCAGGTTTTTCAAAGAAGGAGGGCGAGTAAGGAGAAAGGCGGACACAGTTTGGATGCCATCGTGGTGGCACCGGCTAAAGAACTTTCAAGCCAAATCGTCAACGAGGCAAAGAAGCTTAGCCTGGGAACAGGTATTAAAGTCGTCGGTATGCGAAAGGGGATGAGAGTTGTTGGAAGTGGAGATACGGCAGGAGAGAGCACGAGTGAAAGCGAAGCAGAACAGGATGAAGATACCCAAAAAGCAGGCGGAAAAGCATCCTCTGAGTACACATGCTCCTGTGGGCAAGTAGTGTAGTGGATATTTGTAAGCCCTTTCGGAGATGATGTTATAAAGCCTTGTAGTAGACACTTCATATACGCAGTTGGTTGAAGTCTTCGAGATGGGGATCACGACCTTCATTTTTGGCCAACTCTTTCAAAAGTTCTTCAAATTATCAGAATGCGTCAATTCCGGCCTTTACAACTGAGTCTGGCTTTATGTCTAATTCTGACCTCCCATCCTGCCTTCACCTCTGCATTCTCTTTTGCCTTCCTCATCTGATAAGATATTGGCTCATTCCGTGGGCTTTGAGCCATTTGAGCCATTCAATTTAGGCACTGGCTCTAATTCCGACCGTGGTCCTAACATCGAGAAGAACAATGAATCCGGTGAGCGAATACCACTGTCGCGCAAGGCCCAATGGTGTTATCAGATGGCCGCAGCCATTGCGCATACCCACTTCGTTGCCCATACCTACCACATGGATATCAAGCCTGGGAATTTCATACTCGACGCAGATTATAGTCTTGTACTTATAGATTGGGAGCAAAGCGATGCCCCCTTTACCACGGCAGCCCCAGAGATTGATAGCACCTGGGACGTAGAAGAAAATACCAGCAGAACGTCTGACTACTACCCTTCGGTACACGAAATACACTGGCCCGGAGCGGCTTAATATGCCCGTGACTACACCAGGTGGCAATGGCTGGAACGTATGGAACGTATTTTTAGTATGGAGCAAGCAATGTCGAAAGGCTCTGGAGCTGGCTGAAGTGTTTAGTCTGGGCCGATGCATGTGGATGCTATTGCGCCAGCCGGACATGAACGCCTTCAAAGACGTCAAGAGCACGGAAAAGGTGGTGGAAGATTGGGAATCATCAGAGGACATCCCAGCACACTGGGGCACGCGGTACAAGAATGTCTTAAGCATGACCCGAATGAGAGGATTGGCCTGCGCGAGCTTGTTGCTTTCTGGGATAATGCAAGGCTCTAAGGACGTGGACATACTGTTCATTAAATTCCCAGTGAGTAAAATTAAATTTAATAGAACATAAGTATAATCTCCCATAATTTCTCGTAACATAGTTCTAAATACAGCAAGAGTAGGTCTTCCTCACTTCTTCCCGCAACCCCCTAATAGTGAGCGTTTTTCAACTGGTGATAAGAGGGGAATTGGACAATTTCTGAATGTTGGCTCCTTGAATATCTGTGCTTGCGGGGGGTCAGTGGGTGTGGAAGCTGTGGACATCAGACGGGAGAACGGGGCGGGGGAAGGGAGGGAAGGAGAGGCGGGGGTTCCTCATCTACTTGCTAGGCCCGGCAACGTCTTTGATCAAAAACAACTGCGGGGGTAACCATACAAATCAGTCATTGTGCTTCATTGTATTATACAGATTTCCCTAAAACTTTATAGCAAACAAATGCTTCAGGTCCTCGCCTATGTATTTACCTCCTTTCCCAAACAGCCAATCACCTTGAAAGCGTTCCCATCTTTAATCAGCGTCTTGAAATTGGGTAGTTCTACGGGTCGAGCCCTTTCCTTTGGCTTTTTAAATGCTTTCCCGTCGATCCTCTGAGACAGTGACGTATCAGGGGTAACGTCTCGCGATCCAACACGGCTTGTCTGAGCCATCCTCTTCCTCTCTAATGTGCAAGCATTCTTCCATAGCCAACTCATCGAGCTCTTTCTCCTCTCCTACCAGCTCACTCCCTTCTCCATGCTGCTGCTGTCGTTGCATCTCTCTCCCCTCCATTAATCCCACTATGTCTTCCTCCCCTTCGTGCTGCTGCCCCTTGTTGCGCTACCAAAGTCTTCTTCTCACATTTGTCTAAGCTCCTAACTTGAGAGGTATCTCGCGACTCTTTCGTTCTGGTATGAGTGATTTGGGCCTGGAAGTAACTGTTGCCTTGGTTCTGCAACGGCGCGGTAGAGCCACGATGAGCTAGAGAGTTGGATTAAAGACGAAAATAAGGATAAGTGAACAGCTAGATTGGGAAGGGTTGCTGGGCACGTGATAATTATTACCTGAACATGGAAATTTTGATATAAAGCTCTTTTAAATAGCTAGACTTCAATATGCTTTACTTGTTTCATTCTAGAAGGGTATCTTGCCTACCTCTTATACTAGCACCCGAGCAAGATGTGACCCTTACACGTGATCTCGATCACGCTATTATTCGCCATCTTCATGCGAACTTTCTGCACCGGAAGTCAAACAACACATTTATATAATGTCTTTAGACAACGATCCAAATAGCGGGGCTCAAAGGCCGCTCCTCGAAAATAGCGGAGAACCTGAGTATGGCACAGTAGATGGGGTTGCAGTCGCATCATCCGAACAATCAGAGCGTGGTACATTCACGCGCAATCTCGGTGCCATAGGTCAGTCAAATTCCATAACAAAAGCTATGTTATTCTATACATATAAGCCTCGGTGACGAGAGCTGAGTGGGGCCAAAGAATTGTGTTCCTTATACGTTGATACGTGGATTCCGGTTCCTCAAGACAGCTCCCGAGCACTTTGGCGCCCTACCCCAATTCAACTGTCATACTAATTGATCGGTAGACGCCTTCGCCATAATCATAAGCATTGTCATCGGAAGTGGCATCTTTACATCTCCTGGGTCAATTGATGCAAATGTTCCCTCGCCAGGTGTTGCGTTGGTGCTATGGCTCATTGGCGGGGTTCTTGCTTGGACGGGAGCAAGTACCTTGGCAGAGTTAGGGACTGCGATTCCGGGGGAAGGTATTTACACAAACTCATCTTTATAACAAATAGATGCATAGACTAAAACCGCTCCTAGGGGGGGTCCAACCGTATCTCAAGCGTATCTTTGGCGACATCTTCGGCTTTCTGGCCGCCTGGACGTGGATCGTTGCTGTTATGCCAGCCACGCTTGCAATCCTGAGCATCGTCTTCATCGAGAGCATTTTCTCGGCCGCAGGTGTAGCTGATCAAGCTGGGAGGATTGAGCACAAGCTCTTGTCTGTCCTCATCCTGCTTCTCGTAAATGGGGCCAACTCCATTAGTACAAAAGCTAGTACCCGACTGAACAACTTCTTTGTCGTCACCAAATTTGTCAGCATCTTGGGGGTTGTAATTGCGGGGATAGTTGTTCTGATCATTGGAGCTTCAAATCCGGAGAGGAATATTGGGGGCAGGGACTGGTTGACAAAGTCTTGGTTTGGGTTCAGGGACAGTGTGTTACCTGACGGTAGTATCATTGACTGGGGAAAGTTGAGTCAATGGGAGATCCTTGGGCACTACTCTACAGCGCTGTATGGAGCTTTATGGGCATATTCAGGATGGGACAAGGTGAGTTGTCACTCCACCGAGAAAGAAGTAGCTCATATCGTCTAGGCGGTTTACGTTTCGGCTGAGCTCAAGTCTCCAGCCCGTCAGCTCCCACTCGCTATTAACACTTCTGTTCCAACCATCATCATTTGCTTCATTGCCGCAAACGCAGCTTACTATATACTGCTTCCCTGGAACCTGGTTTCTACGACAGATAGCGTGGCCGTGGTAAGCCTCACACCTGACAGAATCAAGATCTTACTACTGACATCGAAAATGACAGGCCGCCATAACTCGACTATTAGGACATGGTTTTGGTATCTTAGCTGCAATCTTGGTCTGCCTAGTAGTTGCGGGAGCACTCCTAGGAAACTCCTTCGTTACCGGCCGTATGACAGTTGCCGCTGGAAACATGAATTGGCTCCCTCGTTTCTTCGCTGTCGTGGGCAAGGTCGGCGCCACGTCCAATTCAGATCCGGGGTCAACCGACCCACCGGAAACTTCCAAATCAGATGCCCCTCTTAATGCTCTGCTTCTTTCGACTATACTTTCAACGCTGTACATTCTTTTCGGAAATTTCCGCGCCCTTCTTACGTTCAACGGTCTGGGCGAATACTCGTTCTTCTTCCTGACCGTCCTAGGCGCAATCATCTTGCGATACCGTGAACCGGACCTGAAGAGGCCATATAAGCCTTTCATTCTCATCCCAGCAATCTTCGTAGTGGTGAGCGGGTTTATCGTCGTGCGGGGTGCCATCTTCGCTCCTGTGCAGGCGGGCATATTGGTCCTAGTTTGGATCATTGGCGGGGGCTTCTATTTGGTAAGGAGGTCATGGACAAGAACTAGGGAAGTGGAAGAGTAGGAAAGTACTGCATGTACAGACGGGTGATGTATTCCCAATCTGGCTACTGGAGCGGGTTTACCCACATTTCTACATTAATAATAACCAGTGGGGTTTCCGAGCTTGCGAGCCGTCAATGAGGGGTTATAGTAGGTCTATCCAGCATGCACAATAGAATGTTTCTCTCCATATATATCAGACTTCCTCGTTCCTAGGTCTTAATGATCAAGGCAATAAGAAATCTACAAATCATTCAACAAACTCCCATAAACTCATATCCGCGGTGTTGTGCCGTTCCAATACCTATTCAATACAACCATTTTTTACACGCCTACTCCAAATTGACTTCCTCTTATAATCTTTTACCATGTCTTCAATTGAAAATTTCGCAGTAGTTGGAGTAAGGTCCTCCTCCTCAGCACCACCCAGTATAAACGCCTTCTAACATCTCCAGGCCTCAGGAACCGTTGGCATCCCCATCATCACCGCCCTTCTCTCCGCCGGCTTCCACGTAACCGCCATCACTAGCTCAACATCTACATCTACGTCTACATCCCCCCCTAGCGTCGCCATCGCGCGAGTAAACTAACATACCGCGCTCGTTGCCCGCTTCATGCCCTCTGAATTCGGCATCGACTTGGCGGGTTGCTGTGACACGCAGATCGGAGCGCTGCTGGGGCAGAAAAGAGAGATTATCGAGTATCTTAGGAAGCTGGCGGGGAAGTATGATTGGTTTACTCGGACGGCGCTTTCGACGGGGTCGTTTATTGATTGGGTAGGTTGTGTTATGTTAGAGCATACCTTCCTATTCAGCTACAATACTTTGTATTCCATTCCACCGCGTACATACATATGTACGTATACAATATACTGAGAAACACTAACACAATATCAGACAGAGTCTTAAAACCGACTGACATGTTCGAAATGCATTTCGAGAACAAAATGGCAGGATCTACGATTCTGGAAACAAGTTGTACTACCCCAGCACGCTGTCTTTCGTCGGGAAATCAGTCGCTGCAGTCTTGAAGAAACCTGCGGAGACAGCTTACAAGTATCTGACGGTTGCTTCATTCACGACCTCCCAGCGCGAAGTCTTGAAGATTGTCGAGGAGGAGATGGGTGAGAGGTTCCAATTTATCCCGGGTGAGACTTCTAA
Source organism: Gremmenia infestans (assembly GCA_032629725.1). NCBI lineage: Eukaryota > Fungi > Ascomycota > Leotiomycetes > Helotiales > Hamatocanthoscyphaceae > Gremmenia > Gremmenia infestans. The sequence continues at coordinate 779,429 of JAFEVB010000012.1, forward strand.
CTTGGAGATCATTGGGGACGAGAAGATGGCTAGGGGTGACGGTGACGCTTTTGTGGAATATCTTATTTGGCATGTTTTTGGCGATGGGGCGGGAGGCGCTATTGAGGATAATGCTGCGGGGTTGCTGGGGTTGGAGGAGGAGTATTTGAGGACTGTTGTTAAGAGGGTCTTGAGCGAGTTGTGATGCTTAGTATCTGGAATGCAATTACGTTGAAGGACAATCTATTCTCATTGTGCTAAGTAATGGAATGATTATTCGTGCGACTTCATCGTTGCTAGATGCCAGCTTCAACCAGGCGTCGAATTACACCCCTTGAACCTTAGGGGTATACACACCTTTCCTGCACCCAGACACTCAAGCCTAGGATATCTCTCCTCTGGAAAAGCCTTCGGGTGGTATTCTTACGCGAGTCTTTAGTGGTTTGAAAGAAAACACTTTGCAGTAACATCCTTGGTAGAGAGTAGATTTTCGTTTTCGCTAGGAGGGGGTAATGAACGCGCCGAGGATATCATATGGGCGAGCCTACTGCAAATTAGATATCTGCTGAAAGTTAGATGTCAGCCTACTTAACAAAGCTGCAGCGCGGACAGAGGAGGGACAGAAAACACGCGACTCGGATTCCGAATCGACCTTGGGTTTCTGCCAAACAGGGAGAACATCGTGTTGGTGAAGAAATGGGGTCACAAAAGGTTGCTAGGAAAGCGGCACAACATAGCTGTCAAAGCAAGTAGGGGCAACAGACAGTAAATTATCATAAAACATAAAATGCGACACAGAGATTCTAGTCTGGGGAAAAGAAAGGTTTAGAAGATATTATCATTACGATGAAATCAGGAGAAAGCAAAACTCAGACGCAGTAAACACCTTTACACCCCGCAACACGAATTAAATCGTGGGGTATCCGACTAACGCCTTCTATAAACTTCATATTGCTCCTGCAGCCAAACTCCGGCATTCCTCTCTTACCATATCAAGTTGATAGGACGGCTGGTACGATCCAAAGTCACGTAGGACAAAAGGATGGAGGAAACTACACCAACAGCTGTTAATGAAGGTCCCCAGCAAGCAAACCTGGTGAACCCGAGGCGTACATACCTTGCATCCTCGCAAAAAAGTAACTATCCATGTCCCATCCATGCCGATACGAGGTAGATAGATGTATCGAAGAGCCTACATGGCATGTTCCATAATACCAACCCAATCAATCCACCCGCCCCCACGACCGTACACTCCAATGAAGCGCACCCCGCACCGCAACTCCCCCCCACGATGTCGCCATAACGCCTCACTCTCGCCTCAGAACCCCGGTCTGGCCCAAGGACTCATATTAACCTCGCGTTTCCTCCTCTCTGCTTCCTCGACCTCCCTCGCCTTCTTCTTCTCCTCCTTCTCGGCATCTTTCTTCGCCTTTGCCAAGAACTTGCCGTAATCGTCGGCCGACTCGGTGGTCATGCAGGCTGTGGGCTGCACTTTGGATTCGGCGTCACCTTGCGACTGCGAGTCGGTCGAGGTGACGCGGAAGACGCTTGGCTTGGAGGTTTTGGAAGAGGACTTTGACCTGGAGCGGAAGATTTCGAACAACATCTTGATGTTCTATATGCCTATCGGCGCGGGCGCGAAGGGGCAAAGGCGTAGGTAGGTAAGTATTGTTAGTCGTTCAGTATTGGATCTTTTTTTGGTTCCCAGAGATGACGATTGAGAGTATTACATGGATTCAATTGTGACTTCTATTCATCGCCGAACCGAAGTTGTGGCTCGAGTCACAAAGAAACCTGCTTCGACCGTTGACCGCCAACCGCCAAACTTGTCCTTTGTTTGGACCCGAGTATGTTACACCAACCAGTCAGTCTCTTCGTTGCGCAACTTGACGGCTTCACTTTAATTATTCCAGCACGGCCAAAGTCAGAAGAAGGAGGCAGGGTACAGGCAAGAGGAAAAGAAACGAAGCCAAGACTGTGGGGTTTAATGCTTTTAAGAGTCGCAAACCCTTTCGAAAAACCATCTATCGAATGAGGCCACTTCTGCAATTGACCCGTTACTAGAATAGGTTTAGGGTGGACAAAGAAGAGGTGAGATGCGAGGGGTTGGGGAAAACTAGGCGTGGTAGTCTGTTATCGGCGAATCGATCGAGGGGAGTGTCAAATGTTTTGCTGCCATTTTGCGTCGCGTGGAAATTGTAGCATCTGGTTGGCGCTCTAGGGGTGGTGATGGCGTTTGTGGCGACAGGGATAAAGATATGGTGAGAGGGGAAACGGCACGTGATACGTGAAGTATTTCATGCTCACGTGGCGAGTTTCAATTAGTGATTGTTGCTAAGTGATTGGGGCCGGCATTGATTTTTTAATAGTCCATTACAGAAAGATAAAAAGGGTGGAAGGTATGATGCGGCATAAGTCTTGCGGCTTTTGGAGTGGATATAAAGTCAGTAGACTTATAGTAGTACGCCCTTATTTATAAATTGTATGACTTAACTACTATTAATATAGGCCTTGTTTCGTTGGATGACAATAAATTAAAGGACTGCGAATAGGAAGTGGGTAACAAACTATAGTCTAGATTGGACGTTAGTATTAGTTCTTTGTTTAATATTATCAATAAAGGTTTATTCCCTCCACCCCCTAACTTCAGACAGGCTAACCGAGCATACATTACAATCTAGGAATGGATCTGGACATCTGCTCTGTTAAGTTCTGATTATTTTCTACCTTTACCATTCTTCTAGCATTGTATACTCTACTGTTCACTCAGCTCTTTAGCATTTTATAATATAAGCTTGGCAAATTTCTCGCCTTTCACTTTCGCTTTCACAGATACTAGAAAAGGCTCCCCTTCTGCAAAATGTTTAATATCCGCTGGTGTCATTAAAAGCTTCTCTCTCGAATAATTGGCTATCAGCATATAGCCATTAAACATATATTAAAGAAGCATATTACCGCTTCGAAGCTAAAGGCATAAACCAGTCGAGCGAGATTGATGTATAGAGACTTTTGCACAAATTTGTAACTAATATAAAGTCTTCATCTTTCTCCAATTTGCCAACTACAGCCATTTATAGCCGTCAAGCCATCTCTCGAGCATAAATTACAGCGGGTATTCGTAAACGTCAAGGATTTCAGCAGTGGCGACATGGTTTACGATAAAGTTGGTACCTTTTAGAAAATGATAACCTTCAAATTCTAGATTCTCAGTGAGCGTGTGTTCAGGAGTCCATACAAAAACAAGTCTCCATCGGAGCAGCTCTTTGATAAATGCTCTAATATAAGGCAAACTCGGTTCATCTCCTAACGATGGGAGTCTCGGCATTAGCAACGCAAAGATCATCGACTTCAGCGTGAGCTTTGATTCACATATCCTGCCTCGTTACTGCTGTCCAAATTGCAATATTTAGGCCTAAGCGTGTAGTATCGCCTCCATTTTCCACAAGAATCATGGACAGAAACATGTTGTCGACCTGGGAACCAGTGTATTTTACCTTCCCCCATAATAAGGTCCCGGGCAAATGACTGCAGTGCTTCTCCCTTTTCAATGGCGCTGTAAAGAGGGCCTTAGTATGCGCTATAGTCATCGTTGGCGAACCGGCCTATAGCCTTGTATTCTTTCCGCTATCACTATAGCCTCTTTAGGAGCCTTTGCCAGTTCTGGAAAGCAGTCCCAAAAGTTATAAGGAGGGGGATTTTGAGGGAAGAGCATTTGCGCCCTTGTGACATCATCTCCAGTGAGGTTTTCACCAAAGGTGACTCGATGGATCATATGGTTGGCGTAAAGATGATAGTGCGCACTAATCTTAAGGCTTCTTCAGGTATCTTTCCAATATAACAGCACTTTCTTCTTTTTCATATTGCTGATACTTTACAAGTGCTCTCAGATGCGTTTTGGTCATTCACCATAGTGGGCAATGTCTCTGGCCTACTAGAACTTCAGCATAACACGCTTTGTTATATCCCAAAAGGTAAACGGGAATCCCCTTGGTCTTGGTGGCAGTTTCCGATTTTTCCTATGCGGCGCTGGAAGCTTGTTGACTGGCCTAAGCAGTCTATGGAGGCCGAAGAGAATCGAAAGGACAAGAAAAACAGTAGTGTAACATATGATTTAGAACAATTCTAGTTTAGAGCGCTGATCCAACTGCAATATCGTATCAAAAATAAGTCAAAATTGTAGTACTATCAGAATGTGAAACAGCCTGCGCAACTAGTAGTTTGACGCAAAGTTCAAATTCTAGACGTTGAAGAAATCAGATCTTACCGTACTGAACTTCAGCTTTTATCTCTTATTGTCGAAAATAAACTCTTTAACGTGCGGTGGAACGGTCCGCAAGTGGATTATCGGACAATGCAGAGAAAGTTGATATAGATTTTTTGGGCAAATTATCTACCGCAGAACACCGACCTTGAAAAACATCAGAATCCGAGAGGAGCCGAAAGAGCAAATCACTTACGATGTTTGTCATCTCTCTCAGGCTTCCCAACGAGTAATACGGGTCCAACCCGTGGCGGTGACAGGCGGTTATTCAACCCATTAGGAAATAGGCGGGCGGTTACCCGTGAATATACAGCTTTCGGGTTGGATAACGGGTATCCGAGCTAGTGACCAGAATACTATGAAGCTGGCCCAAGAGCTAATAGGAGGCCCGTCCCTTCTATAGCTTCCCGGATCAGCAATTGCTTATTCCGGGACCTATATTTCTAGCTCTGCTTAAACTCTACTTAGGTATTTTCAGATAAATCCTGGGCATAATTCTAGCTTTTATATAGTTTATATAAGGGGAAAATACTAAGCCTTAACCTAGCGGGCATACTAAGGTAGTAACCGGCGGGTCTATATTCAAGCCGATAAGGGTCTAGTCGGCTGATATTCAGACCCCTTTCACTTGAATACCCGCAGGTTGACCCGTATTTATTGGGAAGCCTGATCTCTCATTATGGCTGGTTCATCCAATCCTAGACTTTCACCGCACCGCTATTCTAGATGCAGGTTGTTATAGCGCAACAAAGGTAGCCGATATTTTCGTGGATGGCTTCCGAACACCATATTCGTCAAATAACTTAAGCCGGGCCTTCAAAGTTTTTTGTGACTAAGACCGCACTCTATACCAGAAGGCGTTCAAATCTATGTAGTAGCACTACTATTAAAGCTTTTGAAGACACCATAGAACTTACCTCTTCGCAGCGAGTTTGGGAGATTTTGGAAATGCGATTGATATTGCAGAAGCTGGGTAGAAATGATTGCTCGGTTTTGTGACGGATTTGGCCATATTTTGCTCTTTTTAGCCTAACAGGAGAAGGTGGAGGAACAGAAGTAGCACATGAACATGGGAATTGGGAGGTTTTTGTGGCACTGGATAGCATGCACATTCAACAATACTTGCCTCACCAATTCATGGAATTCTAGGGATCGTGACTTGTAAATGAAGCAGGAATGACTGAAAGGGGAAAATTCTGCAAGTCTGAACTCCAAGTTCTTGTAAAGGGGGAGGGGCACATCAGACGAACAGCGTACACGCAAATCATTCGTTGCTTAGTGGTTGCTAGGTAGTATTTGCCATGTGGAGATTTTAGAGTACCTACTCACAGACCAGAAAACCATGCAAAGTGGAAGATCAGAAACCCATGAAAGGTCCACTTTTCATGCATCTCATACCCCCCCTTAGCTTTGATCGCCACCAATCTTTTCAGGGATGAAGGAAATATCCTGCTTTATTCACGTGTTGATACAGATTGGGAGGTGAAAATCTCAAAGCGGGTATCGATTGCATATCGGATATCTGCTGCAGAGCCAATGAGGCTTCATTATCTCTCTTTTCGGTAGCATAAGAGGGGTTGGTGATCCTGGTACTCAGCCAGCCTCAGCCAGCCCCTTACTCTCTAGCGTTGCTTCTCCCGACCCGCCACGAACATCAACATTTAGGACGGGACCACCACCCACCACCCACCTGTGGCGGCTGCAGCCTCCAAACTATCAACATGCGCTTGGATCGATTGAAGAACCATCGAATATGAGCTTCACCGATGTTCTGTATGACCTAAAAAGAGATCTCGTAAGTCTCGAACTTCCGAGAAGCGCTCCTGACGTTTCTAGGCCGGGAACGATAAGCCCTGGCCCACAACCACAGTCCTTGAGCTTCAACGCTAACAAAATTCGTCAACAGAACCAAAGTAGTGATCCCAGAGTTGGGAGTGCACGGGATAATGCGACTGGGACGTCAATATCACGAGTCCCTACCCAGGGCACCAATTCCTCCTCGTTTGCGACTCTATTCACGACATTTGTGCCCCTCGCAATCTACGCCGTGATATGTATCGTGATATTCTTCGTCTTGCGTCGGAAAATTCCACGAGCGTACTCCCCAAGATCGTTTTTGAGCAGTCTTGGCGTCTAGTATGTATTTCATAACATATATCACCACCAGGGACTGTGATCTTACCATACTTGATACATTTAGCTAACTTTGCAGTGAACGATCCCCCACTCTACCGTCTGGGTGGTTCAATTGGTGTAAACCCTTTTACCAGACCCCGGACACGGTCGTACTGAACCACTCATCACTTGATGGATTTCTCTTCCTTCGATATCTAAAGATCCTCTGCGTAATATGCGGAGTTGGATGTCTCATAACCTGGCCGATACTTCTCCCTTATCATGTCCATGGAGGAGGGGTCAACATTCAACTGGATTCACTAACATTTGGAAATGTCATTCATCCGAGCTGGTTCTATCTGCATGCATTTCTGGCCTGGATATTCTTTGGTATGCTGAGCCTACAGTTTCAGACGACGGGCTAATAGAGATAGGCTTCATCATCTACATGGTGACTCGAGAATGTGTATATTTCATTAGTCTACGCCAGGCTTACCTGCTGTCTCCACTATATTCGACCCGCCTATCTTCAAGAACTGTTCTTTTCACATCTGTTCCCCAACACATACTGGATGAGCGGAAACTTCGGAGGGTGTTTGGGGATACTGTCAAGAATATTTGGATCCCCCGGGAAACCGATGATTTGGATGAGCTAGTAAAGGAACGAGAACAAACAGCAGAGCGTTTGGAAAAAGCGGAAATTCTGCTGATCCAGAAAGCAAATGCCGCGTACAGGAAAGCTGTTGCACATGGCCATCCCGATATCCAGACTGAACCCGAGTCCCCAGCAACCGGCTTTTCTAAAGAGGTCGAAACTCAGACCAATCCTGTCAGCCCTACAAGTTCATTCAGCCCAATAATGCCAGCGAGTCTTATGAGTCCAGGCACCCCACAAGAATATCCACGTACCGATGGAACGCCCATTTCAAAAACGAGCTATGGATACAGTGGCCCTTCGTCAGATGTCAACGGCTCAGTTGCATCTCAATGGATACCCTACAGCCAACGGCCAGTTCATCGACCTATAGCAAACTACGGGAGAAGGGTTGATACCATCAAGTGGACGCGGAGTCGCCTCAAGGAGCTCGCCCCAAAGATCGCCAAACTGCGTGCTCAATATCGAAAAGGTAAGGCAGTGCCTATACCTGCCGTGTTTATCGAATTCCATACGCAAGTCGATGCACAGAGCGCATACCAAACATTGGCCCATCATCGTGCAAATCATATGGTCCCGGAAATTGTCGGCGTACGGCCACAGGAGATCATTTGGTCGTCACTGAAATTTCGATGGTGGGAAAGAATTATCCGCAGATTCTTGATTCAAGGATTCATTGCACTTATGGTTATTTTCTGGTCAATTCCAGCTGCTTTGGTTGGGATGATTTCCAGCATCAAGTTCTTGACAACCAAGCTTACCTTCCTATCGTGGATCAACAAGCTACCAAGTATTGTTCTTGGATTAATTTCTGGGCTGCTTCCTGCTGTAGCATTGGCAATGCTAATGGCAACCGTCCCAATTATGTTGAGAGGTATGTTTTCTAATCTTCTTCATGAATGGTTCTGACTTTTCATTTTAGCCTGCGCCCGTCAAGCCGGTGTTCCTACAGAGGCGAAAGTAGAGTTATTTGTTCAAAATGCATATTTCCTCTTCCAAATCGTTCAAGTATTTCTCATCACAACAATAACATCGGCCGCCTCCTCGGCAATCACGGATATCATTAAAGACCCAATGTCTGCCCGAAGCCTACTATCGCAAAATCTACCCAAGGCCTCAAACTTTTACATTTCTTACTTCATTTTACAGGGCTTAGCTATGAGTGCTACGAGAGTCGTCCATCTAGGGAGTGTTATTCGACACTATTCCATGGGTAATTCTGGCTCGAATCCAAAGTTGATCTCTGCGCGTTACCATCGCCTCCGGAAGATTCACTGGGGTAGTGTCTATCCTGTTTTCACGAATATGGGTGTCATTGGTACGTTACGCCCCTAACACCGAGATTTTGGCATTGGAATTAATGTCTTCAGCAATATCCTACTCTCTTATTGCACCCATCATCCTCGGAGTAGCTACTATTGGCCTCTTCCTCGTCTACATCACCTACCGATGGAACGTGCTCTACGTTTACTCTTCAGAGCGTGACACCCGTGGCCTACACTATCCCCGAGCTCTAAAGCAGACTCTCGCCGGAGTTTACCTGGCTGAAATCTGCATGATCGGCCTCTTTGGTGTCAAAGGTGCCTATGGTCCCCTGATAATGATGTTTGGCCTCATCATCTTCACTACCTTGATAAATATCTCTCTCAATGACGCACTTGGTCCTCTACTTTATAACTTACCCCGTACCGTCGCCGCCGAAGAAGCCCTGCGAAAATCAGGCAATGATATTTTCAACGCAGCGAACCTTAACGACATGCACGATGCTATTGATGTCCAAGACTCAGAACTACAACACACTGGCTACGATTCCGATTTTGACCCCTCCAACCCCACCGAAACAGTCAATCACGGCGATCAGTCATCCCGAGCAGCAGGTGTAGAAGGCGTAGATGCAGCCATCAAACTCAGCACTACGACCGCTACATCATTCGCGAGAAAGAAGTTCCAAACCTCACCCATTCCAGCCCTGATCGCTAAAATCGACTTCTGGACCTTTTGGATCTCACCCGATCCAAACATAAAACCCAACTTTCTGCTCAAGTTTCTCCATCCGGAAATCTTCGCTGATTACCACATATTGCGACAGCAAATCCAGGATGACGCTCTCCCGGGGTTCTCGTACGAGGATTCCGTGCTGAGAGATGCCTATAGTTCGCCTAGCATGAGGAAGCGGTCGCCGAGAATATGGCTACCCAGAGACGTAGCGGGGATCAGTCGACAAGAAGTTGCGCATAGTGCGAAGGTGGTTGAGGTGACTGACGAGGGGGCGTGGCTGGATGCCAAGGGCGGGGTGAGTGTAGATTTGGAGGGCGAGACGAGTAGGTGGGTGTTGAGAGATCATGAGAGGGTTAAATTTTGAATTCGGATATTTGAGCGAGGCGTTCTGTAATGGTTAGAAACGATACCTGGGTATATATACATGGGAGAGATTATGGTATATAGTAACGAAGTAATGCCTTGTAGAATGCATTTGTTTATATTTCAAAATTAGACTCTTCTTGGTATACAGATCGAGTCCGTAATGTGCACTATCTGACCAGAAACTCCCGCTAAAGTACTGGATAGAAACATGCAAATGACCAGCAACCCAACCATCCGTCAAGTGACATACTCACTCCCTCCTGAGCATCACATCCAAAGCAGGTACCCCAGCTAAAGTACTCCGATATAAACTCTCAAACAGACCATCTCAACTCTCAAGTAACAGAAATCTTCTGCGTCTTCGCATCAAAAGTAGGCACCCCTTCCTTCCCCTTCCAACCCTCCTCTTACCTGCCGCATATAATCTCACGGCCCACCAACGTCACAAGCCCCCTACCCATCAACACCTGAACCATTTCCCTAGTACACTCCACCCCATCCCCCTTTGCATCCCCTGCAACCCCTACCCCTATCCCCTCCCCCAAGAACCGCGTTACCTCATCCATAGACACCGTGATCTTGCCCACCGTGGCGCGAATATATGGATTGGCCTTGCATTTGCATTTGCCCGTGCACGGTCGTCAGTTCTGGTGAATGGATGGAAGGGCTTTGACTTTGGGTTGGAGATTTTGGGCGAGATGAGGAGGTTGAAACGGTAGGTTCCTCGGTTAGGGGGGGGGTGGGGTGAGTGTAGAGGGCGATTTGGAGGCGTGGTTTATTGCGCATCATCTTGGATGTAATAATCAATTGAGTGGATTTTTGATTGGTGTTGTGAGGTTTTATAATGCAGTACGGTGGGGGAGTTGAAATTGGCGGTCTTGGGTATTCATTTCTAGGTTTATTTGCTAACTTAAGGTGGTAGACGCAGGCTCGTCTCCTGTCATACAAGAAAGGAGGGGTACCTTAGCGAAGGGTTAAACCTTCAGCCTCCACAATTTAAACAACTTACTCTTGAGCTCTCGGCATCTATCAGGTGATTGCCCTAACTCGACCCAGTCGCGTACAGAACATTGGCAGCTAGTATTCAGGGAGCAACAAGCAAGTCTGATTGATTACTGAGATCAAAAACCTTGGGTCATGACTGTAGGAAAATGGAAACAGAGCGCAACAATCAAATCACGCAACTTCCCAGTAATAAAGCGGATACACAGAGCATGGTGTCTCTTGCCCCTACCGTGGAAACCCTTGAAGCTGTTTTTCTCAGACTTCAATTATATCAACGGAGAATGCAATTGTAAACTCTACATTTCCAAACGCTAAGGATACGCGTATGGAACAGGATCAACCATGATCGAAAGCCGAATGGAACTTCTAAATTCAAATTGTGTACATCCTTCTCTGCTATCGGGCGGATTTGAGTCTGCCAGTCAGGGTCTCCGCACCACAACCTTCGTATACTTTACCATCATCGGATGAAATATGCGTTTGTTTGAAAAGTAGGGAAGCGTTTGAAATTTAAGTTATTTATGTTTATAAATAGAAAATTGCTTATTGTCACAAACTCCGTTGAAGGAAACATAATATCTTTTGAGCATTTTTGGCGTGCTCATCCTAGGTAGAACGTTCCGACTACGAGACTTACGGTTCTGTATTTCCAATGGATACTTCCGAATAACATCAGTGGCTTACTGAAGTCACGTCTCAGCAAGTCCAATTCAGTCAAAGCCACGTATATGCTCGGACTACCTGCATGTGAAATTCTCTCTTACTACTAGGCAAGCATGAAAATCGCATCTGCTCTGCTCCACATTTGCCAAAGGACTACCTCAGCGAGCAGTAACACTCCAAAACCCCATACAGAGCTCAGCCATGTCCAAATCTAAGTTCCTAGCAACCTTGTTTCCTGCCTCCAAAATATTTATGCTATTCAAATTTTCGTGAGCGACATGCAAGGGGATTCATCCCCCTCAGGAAGTCGGTCCGCGGATACAGGGAGTACCATCGCATCCATGTCCATTCGATCGCGAGTAATTGGGGGGATTTGGGCATTGCCCTTTCGCTTGAACGAGTACCAATATTTTAGAAATTGCGACGAGTGAAAGGATAGCACCAGACAGGTCTCAAGGTATGGTTTTATCGCATATCCACTCCGTCAGGAATGGGATCTTGGATGAAGGTACTGGAAAATGTTGAGAGGGTTGGTAATCGCGAGGGTGGAGTAGCGCTGGGTTCTCCCTAGGATATCACGGCGGCGCACGACGCGCATCGAATTCGCCATCACGATGTGTGTGTGGCACCATCGGAGGGATTTTCTATGACTTTCTGTAGTCACAGGCGTGTCGTGGAGTTGTTTGCCCACAAAATGAGTAGTGGGATGGATGGATGGATGGAGTTATGAGAAAGAAAGAGAAAGCAAAAGTGCAAACCAGCCAGGATCAACATGACTAAGCTGAGCCACCTAGACAAGAAATTCGATACCGCATTCGGGCAAAACATCCTCGAATTCTTATCGCAACACAAACAGAGGTCCATTCTTGAGAAGCACAACCAAGCAGATCCAATGATTAAACTTTGACTTTTGGAGCATGACTCGAAATGGAAGATTCGTATATTCCCCACGTTCTTGCCAAGCACCGGGCCATCTCCCAAAGCAGCAATACGGTCCCCTGATAGCGGTGCGGCTCCAATTGAGGGGTTATGTTGCTATAGAGGGGTAGACGATGTTACACGGTGACAAGATATAAGAGAGAAAGACTTCCAGATCTGCAACTTTATCTCTCAGCCAGCACACCATCAGCATCTTCATCCTCACCGCAATTATATCCTCTTTTGATTCAAAAAGATAAGAACAGCATAAGTATGTATACATACCCTCTACCATTCCACTCTCCACTCTCGCCGTCCCATCTGTCTATCAATACCTTCATTATTCCAAATCAAACCTGCCTTTTACTACCATCCCACTACTGCCACCAGAAGCCAAAAACTAACAATGGGTTCCTTCCTCAGCAAAGCCAAATCCTCCCTCAAGTCACCACCACCAGAAAAATCCACAATGGCTCCCCTCGCCTTCACACAATACGTTCAAGCCCAAAAGGAGTTCAAGCCCCCACTCATCGCCAACGAGAATGCTTTCCTCGGCGACGTCGCAACCTCTACCGATGCCACAGCCCCTATATCCGCAGGCTTCTACAGACTAGAGAAGGGCACCCCGCTCGTCTACGAGTACACATACCACGAGATGAAGATCATTGTCGATGGAGAATACGATATCAGTGATGAGACCGGACAAAAGGTGCACGCTGTACCAGGAGATGTGTTCTACTGTAAGTACCTACATAGCATGGCAGGTTAGCTAGGATAGGTGCTAATTTGGATGCAGTCCCCAAGGGAAGCAAGATTACTTTCACCACAGAGACGTTTGGCTTGGGATTCTTTGTTGGTCAACGAAAGGTATGTTGATAACATTCTTGCATTCGAGATCCAAAGTGCTAATAAAAGAATAGGAGGGAGCGGCCTAAATGTTTCGGGTCATCGTTCCGGGTAGATGTTAAGTTGGGTGTATAGTAGTTAGCTCCCACAATAACAATCTTTATCAAGTACTCTTTTGTATTCGATGTGTCATTTTCTCAAGATCCATATCTGAAAAGTGTTTCCTTCTTTGCTTGCTTTTTTCGGCGCTGATTTGCCCGCAATTCATTTATCCGCTACCCCTCCGTTTCAACAGATGTCATCAACCTAGCTACATCTGTGGTCCCAATTTTTACTTTGGAAAATGATCCCCGTCAAGTGACCCTTATAATAAGATGAAAGGTACAGTTGTCTCTGCATCAATACATACAAAACAGCCGATTGTGAGTTACCGCCAAGCCTGATTAAAGGCTGACCTAACTCTACATCAGACTATGTTCCGTACAGTACCATAGGTCAGGCCCGTGGGACCGCCATTTCCGAAATTGCGGGGTAAGGTAAAGTGCAAAGATAGAATGGTTGTACAGTACAATTCTCCCTGCAAGGGGTAACCATAACTTGTGTTTCATCCGACCCCACTGGTTGAAACTGATCCAGGGAAGTGGTCAACGACATCCGGCTTGGCCTGGGGGAAATGATGAGCGAGTGAGTACGGTATTTAAAAAGACAGAAATTCCCTTGGAATGATGCCATCTGCATCCGTCCAGAAGAATCTGAAGCTCTTTTAAACACCTCACATCGACTTAAGGCGCCATGAAAACCTCTACTCTCCTTTTCACTCTCGCCACTGGCATCTCATCCACTCTCGCGCAAAGTGGCCAAGCTACCACAACAGTAACGTCCTACCAACATCCGAACTCGCACAAGGCACCAAATAACTAACGATGGCAAATTAGCACTATTATGACGGTCTGAAAGGAGCATGTGGCTGCGGTTCTGCAACAGGAAACTCCATGTTCTCCTGGCAAGTAAGCAGTCCTCATCACCTCCTCCCTCCCTCTCCTACCATCGATCAATCCCTAACACCTCTCCCTCTCTCCAGAGCAGTATCGGCACCGGCATCTACACAGCCGCCGTCTCCCAAGCCCTATACGACAGCGGCGGGCTGTCTTGGTGCGGCGCCGGCTGCGGCAAATGCTACCAACTGACATCCACCGGCGCCGCGCCGTGCTCGAGCTGCGGCTCGGGCGGTGCCAGCGGACAGAGCATCATTGTGATGGCGACGAATCTCTGTCCGAACAGTGGGAACGCGCAGTGGTGCGCTGCCGTGGGCGGCACGAACCAGTATGGGTTCGAGTACCATTTTGATGTTATGGCGCAGAGTGAGGTTCTAGGCGATAATCCGGTCGTGGATTTCGAGGAGGTGACTTGTCCTAGTGCCGCGTTGACGGATTTTGCGCAGTGTCAGTGTGCTTGAATTGGATTTCCCCCGGCTGACCTTGTGGATTATCAAGGGGGTGGGTACAGTACCGGGGAGAGGTGAAAATAGTTCAGTCGGTCGGTTTGGAGGAACTTGGGACAGTACATCTTTTGTAGCTTTCAACAATCAAGATTCAAACCAGCTTCTGGCTTAACCTTTGAATTGAACAATTAGATTGTTTTTTCTTTCTTTTGAAATCGGAGGAGGGTTTAGGTTAATTTACAAATGATCTCCATTAAACCTGCACCAAGATCACCGAGCGTCCAACAGACGTCTCAACAGAACTTTCCTACTTGAAAACAAACACCATTGCCATCATAGAATTTGGCCACATTACGCACGAGGGACTTCTGCGCCAATCGAGTGTTAAGGACATGGATTCCACTAACAAGTGAAAATGAATGAACCATCTTAAAACATGCTGGACTGATCTGGCATTGTAAAAGATAAAACAGCGAGCTACACCATCCATTGAGAAGTCTGACACTGTAATGATAAAATCACCCAATGCGATCCCAATTTGAAAGAAATTCACCAAAGTCGAATGTCAAATCAAAGGATCTTCGCAACAACCTCGAACAGCAAACGGCGTTTTTGTTGATGCTAGGCTATACTAGGCTCCGCAGTTTCACTTGGATTATTGATCTTCCAAGATACCAACTTTAACAATTCATAGACAGTTGTCATAACCGGCACCTGGACGCCCAGCTCCGCAGCCCTCCGGATCGGGTCGCCGAGGATAGCCTCGTACTCCATGGGCCGCGCATACTCTCTATCGAGCAACATGCTCGGCCGCCACCGTGAGGACTCGGGACTTCTGAAGGCCATTTCCTGAACAAGTTCATCTTCTAACTCATGCCCGTCTGCTTTTGCTACGGCTTGAAGCTCATGCATGATTGGGATGACTAGCTTCTCGCGCGCGCCAGATCGCTGTACCTCGCCCACATTCATTAACATCAGCGCACAGATAGTGTTGAACGTGCCATTCCACAAGATCTTTGCATAGCGCGCTTTCGGCATGTCTGGTGCGAGAATGCAAGATGCCGCTCCGCCAGCGCTATACATCTCGATGAATGTCTGTGTCCGTTCCAAGGAGATGGAGTCAGGTACTCCGGGATGGTAGTGAGCTCCGATTTGGAGAATATCGGGACCGATGTGCTTTATTTTGTTTGGGGGCGCTGTGAAGGACCCTATCATGGAGACTGCTGACATGATCACGTTGGTTGGGAACGCTGATATGAAGGGTAGGTGGATATTAAGTCCATTTTGGATGAGGACGATCGAGGTTAGCGAGGGCGTGACGAGTGGTGCTATTATCTCCGCGATGGATTGTTGCTCGGGGAGCTGCTTAGTACATATGACGATGAAGTCGTAGCGTTCTTTTGCAGGCTCCATGGGCGTTGAAGCTCCTGTAGGAAGAGGGCCCCCGAAAGTCGTCGATTGCGAGGGCCCAAAGGTCGCATCATTGATGCTTGGTACGACTATAGAACGTCAGTTCTTGAGCTTTTACATGTAAATACTTGCACTACACTAATATGCGATGGTATACAATTCACGAGATTGAAAGAACGGAAAGGCTTGAAACTCACTCACCCCGACTCGGTCTCCAACCTTCTCTCGGTCCATGATCCACACTCTCAATATCCCAACCTTTCTCGTTCACAATTTCATAGCTAGACCTCAGCACAGCGGTTACATTTGCTCTACCAGAGTTCTCAAGCACCAATGCAGCAATAGTCCCTACGCCTCCACTTCCAATAAGACAGATGTTGAATTCCTTGTTGGAACCCTCACGGGATAGTTTTGCCATCAGAAATTTTCCAGATAGAAATCAAATCTGGATCACGATGAATTCTTCTTTCGTCTGAACACTGGTGAAGGGTACCGCGCGAAGCAGTGTCAGTGTCAGATCAGAGTGGGGGTTGTAAATCGGAAAAGTGGGTTTTGGTAAACAAAGATGTGAAGTAGCCTCAATAATAATGGTATATTATTGAACATGTATTTCGAAATACCTGCTGTAGATATGTTGAACTAAATACCGGTACTGTACTATACTTTTCAAAGGAGAAATCCGCAGTCTGGGGCGAAAGCTGGAGAGACCGCAGAGAGAGAACTGGGCTATACCTAGGTAGGCTAGCTTATGCTATCTTAGCGGGTACGGCACGGCACGCACGGTCTCTACTAAACGAACGATATTTATATCTCCAACCTAACCCCATTCTTACCTGCCGGGCATCAAATTGACTCCTATCGTGTCAATGTGCGATAGGGCCTCTCTCCAACCTTGCCTTATCTGATCCGAAAAGAAAAATGCGGACTGTTAACGAGACCCTTGGACGAAAGCCACCCTCTTCCCGCTTCACCCCCACACGTCAATGGTTCACGTAGGACCCCATGGTTTAATTCTGCTCGAGCAACGCAACCACATTAGCAGACCGAGGCTCAACGCTACACGCAAAAGGCTCCGGGTGACTTCCATGCAGTTTGTCAGTGAGTTCAAATAATCTCATCAAGTCTTGAATCACCTCGTAAGACCAGTACTCCATTTCGGGTCTGGCGCTATCTCGTTCCCTTCAGGATCTTTCGCTTTGGAGAACTTAAGGGTAGCAAGCATAGTTGCAATGCCCATCCAAACACTTGCTGAGCCTAGGTGCATTCCAGGGCAGACTCTAAGCATGTGTCAATTGCGGGGGTTTTTTCTCTTTTCCTTTTCTTCTCTGCCAAGTTTATATAATACACTTACCTGCGTCCAAAGCCAAAGTGGCCAATGGGATACGGCTCGCCGAGTCCTCCTTTCTCTTCAGCAATATAGCGGTCCGGTTTGAAGGCCGTTGGGTCACTGTAGAATCTCTCGTCCCGGTTCATAGCGTAAGCGTTGGCGATGACTAAGGAGCTATTTGTTGTTAGGCAATATTGGGCAAGGAGTCTCTTTTCTTACCCAGCTGGTATAGAGTATCCCTTATATGTATCATCGGCCGCTGACTTGTGCGGGACCCCTGGGATACATGTCAGAAGAGAGCAACGGATACAAGCGCGACTGCCTCTCACCAAGTGGCACAACTGGCCCCCATCTACTCCATTATCAGTTTCGTAGCTAAGTGGCGGAGATATGAAATTACCTGAAAGTCTCTTGGACAATATACTCTACATAGGGAAGTTTGTCTCTATCAGCAAAAGTGGGTATGAAGTCATGCCCAAGTACTGATGATAGTTCTTCTTTGCCCTTTTCCTGTATCTCTGGATTGAGAATCATGTTCAATACAAACACGGTGAGAGTTGACCAAGTCTGTAGGCTATTCAGTGATGCCGAAAGCTTAGAATAGTAGATCATCTACTAACGGTGTCTTGCCCCGCCACATACATTGATCCTGCTGCTCCTTTTATGTCGGCATCTGTAATCAGTTCCGACTCCGTTGGCAATTCCGATATTCGCTCCTTTGCGGGTCGTTGCTCCAGTAGCTTCTTAGTGAACGATGGTTTTGCCATTCCAGTTTCCTGTATAGTGTCTTAGTTAGGATGTATGGAAGGCTAACAGGAAAACCACACCATTTCCTGTTGAACAAACTGAAACGGCACTTCAATCAATTTGGTCACCCAGGAATTGTATTCTCGTGCGAATTTCAATGACGGTATAAGTTTGAACCAGGAAGGCAAGTGCCTAACTAGAACTTGGATTAGAACTACTCCATGGTCATGTCATAATTGATCATACTGAATGGGAAAACATCTAATGCCGTCGACCCTGGAGCTCCTCCTTTGCTAAGCGCATCGGATGTTTTGTCCGCTATCTCGACGTAAGGATCATCTTTATCTCGAACATTGATTCCGTAACCAATGCGCAGGATGAGTGTCGTAGCAAGTCTTGATTCAAGAAGTCAGCAGACCAACGACAACCTGCTGTATATGTGGGGACTGGTTGGAATCTTACGTCTGCATATGTTCTCTCCAGTCCTCTGGTGTGCTGATGATTCTTTTTATAAGCTTACGTGCTTCCTCTTGCTGCACTGCTCGATAAGGGATGCAGTTTTCAGGAGTGAGAGCTTTTTGAAGCATCTTTCGATGCTTTTTTAGCTGGACGCCGCCCTGGATGACCGCCATCGTATATCTCGGATCCCAACCCTGTCTAAAACAGATTAGTACTGCACTACGCTATATTGCATCAGAGTATTTATATACTCCACAAGGCTGTAGAGCATTGGCCGGCCACTGTAATTGGCAGATCTTCTTTCCATTATCGCAACCGCGGCCTCAGAGCTGTTGAGAATGATGACCGACTGTCCCAAGAAATTGAGATGTAGGATATCCGTGTCTACGAAGCAACGCAAGTAATCAGTGCGCGTCTTCCGTAGTCTCTATTATGGGTGGCAGCAAACTGTATTGTTTTCCCCATTTCATGTACGTGAGTTCCGGCCTGCTCGTGGGCACGAAGCGGACATGACCAATGATGGGATCGGCCCGGGGTCCTGGTGGTACCAAAGCCCTCTTGTGCGGTCGAGACCGGACCTTCAACCAGATGAGGGTCAAAAAAGCTAATGGGAGGATGATAGGGAGCAACGACGGCATTTTGTGAAGGAAGTTTGCTGGTTCAGCAGCCTCGAATTTGGATGGTTTAGAAGGTAGAGCTCTTATAAGCTGTGAGACCGATGATCTTGTCTCATCCTGGCTCTAGTACTATAATGTTTTCGTTTTCTCGATTGGCCTTTAGGAGGTGTCGGAGCGACGTTATTTACCCAATGTGACTCCATATGTGTCAGACGAGTGCATGTCGTCTCACTTGCATGGCATTGGATTGGTTAGCTCAGGTATCACAAGTTGAGTGACGTCGTCACAATTCTGGTGATGCTATAGAACTCGTAAATTGCATTCTGTAATGAATTAGCTGGGCTGCTTTTCATGGCAGGTGCTTTGCTTCTTGCAGGAATGCTTTGAATGACTACCGCCTCTAGCCGTCGCAGCTAAAATTTTGGCAACGGATATTATGACGGAGTAATAAAGTTGTTTGATATGATGAATGAATAATTTACTTGGGTGCGCAAGAAGAGTAGGGAGAGCTTGCAATTAAAATGAAGTCTAGCATGCATAGCGTTTGGGGACAACATAACATTTCAGCCAACGACGAGAATTGTGAAATACCATGGGAACATGATCACCAGTAGCATTATTTCTCTTAGCTATACTCTAGTTCAGATATCTCACGCTTACTGCTCCGAACTCTAGGGTGCTTAGAAGCGTCGGCAGAATAAGATAGAGCTGGATGTCACGTGGAAGAAGTGATCCGGGTTGGAAAGCTCAAATACAACTCGCTCACAATCAGTGATATCGGGTATATTATTTCAAGGTATAACTTAGTATAACTAACTTATTACTAGAGCACTGATGCATTCAACACCATATCAATAGTTTCCACATCTTTCAGCAATTGCTCGTCTCCATACTTACATCCTACAATCTGTAGTGCAACTGGTGCACCGGCCATGAGTTGCGGATCATCTAGTTATAGTAAGCACAACCTAATCAAGACTTAGGGTAATAGCATACACCTTGCTTCATTTTTCGCATCCGCTGAACTCAGCGGGGCAAAAGATGAGTCTCTGGGATCAAGTTTCGGGTCTGCTTTTGTGAATGGAATGATTGCTGCAGGGTACTAGAATACTGTCAGGTGTGGAGGGAGACAGGCAAAATAGCATTAGCACATACATCCATAGCATTCCATGTGACTGTATATAAGTCATGATTCCATCCTCCAGGAAGAACGGCAGCGTAGGGCCCAGCCGGGCATATAACAACATCAACTTTTGCCTCCTGCCACCGATCCAGCATGGCCTTACAGAACGCAAGTCTTTTTGTATTCCAAGCCCAAGTCTCTTCTTGCGTCTTCCCTGGAATGTCCCAAAACCCAAAATTATGCACCGATGGAACTACAGGTTCTCCACCCTTGCTAAGCTCACCTTTTTGGTAAGATAACGAATCCAGAGTCAAGAGTTGTTGGGTTACAATTCGAATTTCCGCGAAATTGGGCGGAGTGAAATCCTTGACTTCGAACCCGGCACCTTGAAGCTTCGCAGCAGCTTCTTTTATCGCTCTCTGCACAGGTGGATGAGGCGTCAGGCCGCTTTGAGAAATTACTCCGATAATCGGTTTTCTTGTAGAAGTTCCCTGCTCGCATATATTTGGGATCACTGCTGGATCTACTAGCCACGGTTTAGCATCTCGAACAACTCGAACCAAGAGAGCGAGGTCACGAGCTGAATTTGCTATCGGACCTAGAGTTGCTGGTATTCCAGAATTGACTCCGGTGTAGCCTGATGCTGCATAACCGATGAACGGCAAGACGCCGGATGTCGGCTTGAATCCATATACTCCATTTGCTGCTGCTGGTATTCTTGCACCAGGAATGTTAGAAATTTCATAGGACCGTAGTCTAAGGTCTTCTATACTTGTACATACCGAATAGATCCAGCAACATCTGTTCCAATACCGATGGCAGAGCCTCTAAAGGCCATATTCGACCCCTCCCCACCACTGCTTCCACCAGAAGTTAAATGGCTCACCACCGAATTTTTGGTTCGGCCAAAGACATTGTTATCAGTTTCACAAACCAACATTGTCTGTGGGACATTGGTTTTTGAAATCACAACCGCACCAGCTGCTTTGACCAGTTCAATGATATACGTAGTTGTAGTAGAAGGGTTGAAAGCACGCGAAATATAACCATTACAGGCATCATAACCAGATACATGGAAGCATTCCTTTAACTATTAATTTCCAAGATATAATTGTAATATTGCCAGCGGACGTTGCCGGTTGCTCACCTTAAATGTCATTGGCAAGCCGTGAAGAGGGCCAACGGTCTTTCCAGTCTCCCTGAAATATGCGTCCAGTTTTTTGGCATCTTCGATAGCATCCTGGAACATTATCTCGGTGAGTGTATTGCATAGCTGATGGCCAATCGCAGCGCGCTTGCAAAATGCCGTCGCAACTTCCTCTGCACTGTACGTCCCTTCGGCGATGGCTACTGCCAAGGATGTGGCATCATACTCCTCTCCGGTGATCTCTAGCTCACGTGTCGACAGTATCCCAGAGCTGGCTGCCACTGGTCGAAGATCAACTGTTCCATCCGGAGGGAAATCTTCCGAGCGAATCTTCCATGCTTCAGCAATTCGGGAGGCTTGTTCTGCTTTCTTCGCATCCCTGATTTCTTGCCACGGTTTGACTGGCATCTTTTTCATGTTTTGATCTCGATCTGATAACCAAGAATTGGACAGTCCAGAGGAGGTAAAGGAGTTGACTGGGGTTCACCGGCAGCACATGTGGGGTAACGTTTGCTTGCACCCGAACTGGTCAAGTGACACAATAAGGCGGAACCAGAAAAAGAAAAAGGAAAGTGCGAGAGTTGCGCGGATCAAGAAGACTAGTAGAGTGGGATTGGGTCCTGAAATTCGCTAGGTAGGTTTTGCTCTTATATAAGTAGCGATTCACACTTTATTGGCCTGGTTGTCACGTGGCTGACCACAGAACAGAACGCTGTTTCACAGTGATGTAACTCAATAACAGTGACTGCATCTAAAGCGGGGTTGAGTATATCCACGGGATTGTCATTAGGGAAAAGATTGAAACAGTGGATGTTTTCGGGAAACTAAGCGCATAGATAAGAAGGAAATATCCCACTTTTGACAATAGCAAACCATCTCAAGTAGATTTAGGAGCAAGAAGACGATCATGGGTCTAACGTGCTCAAGCCAACATCAAAAATTCCAGAGACGTGT
The DNA here is from genome assembly GCA_032629725.1 of Gremmenia infestans. Lineage (NCBI taxonomy): Eukaryota > Fungi > Ascomycota > Leotiomycetes > Helotiales > Hamatocanthoscyphaceae > Gremmenia > Gremmenia infestans. Next base: position 801,460 of record JAFEVB010000012.1, read on the forward strand.
ATCAGGGGTGGTCGGGGGGCTATAATACTTTTTAGAGCAGCCAGAATCATTACTCCACATGTTCTACTACTTCACAGAGTAAAATGGTTCAATACACAAGCAGTAAAATCTCGATTTGATTATATGACGACCGGAGTGAAATAACAAATGTCAAAATTAAGAATTACTTTGGACACCTAAACAAACGATACCCAAACTTACATCTCTCACCAAAGAGCTAAGTGTACTTTCCCTCGTCCTTTTGGACTAATCCATGACCTAGGCTCGTTCTCTGGAAACGGCAAAGGCCGGTGCTGTGAGTTTTGGTAACGACGAAGGCGCCTGCATTCGTCCATCATCTCAACCCACTCTCTAAACTCACGCAACCCTCTATTTGGATTCAGATAAACATTGTCATAACCAGGATAGAATCTGCTATTCCTCTGGCAATGCTCCTTTAATGTCTCTTGATCTGAACATTCCGCATAGCAGGATCGCCTATTACGCACGCCAGATGAGAGTTGAGAGAGCGCAATAGGGTCTATGGGCTTCCATCCTTGCGAATGTGAATTTGAGGGCACTGAATCGAGCACTGGGTAGTCGTAGAGTGTAGTGTCCGATGTTATAGGGCTCCCAGGTTCGTAGATGCAGTGACTAGCAACTTCCTCTACTATTCGATATCTTCTGTCAAGCATCTTATACTGATGCCCGGGAGCGAAAGTTCTTTGTTGACTATTTAGACCATAGCCGTAGGCAAGGTAAAGGGCGTGTGTCATTGCGTATACTCCACAGTCAGCACTGCCTCTTGTTTGTCTCTCACCTGCATCTGTTCTCGTTCGCCATTCACTTGGAATGAATGTCTGGTGTGGACTTTGGTAGAAGTCATCGCTTAAGCTTGTGAGCTCTTGGATGATTTGTCCAATGGCGACTTGAATCTTCCTCCCGTATATATCACCACTATCCTATGTGAACGTCAGTGAGATGTTTTCTCAAGGTGTGTTTAGAGGAGACTACTCACTATATCGGAGCTGACATAATCCATGGTTTTTGCTTCTATAAAAGTACGTTCAGATGTCAGTACTTATATACAGAAGCAGCAATCGTGTTCAGGTGAAGAATGAACAATTTTCATGAACTTACCAGGCGATACTGCGCATAGATCCATGTGAAACTCCCGATGCGAATCGGTGGTACCGAAATGATATATTATAGGTATAAATAAGTATCGCAACTTCCAGAATTGTCTTCTTGTAAGGATAACGTCCCTCCTTGACTTCTTGAATGGGGATCCATCTCTACCTGAGTTTCCAATATTCCCACAGGGTATTGAATAAAGCAAGGGATCGGTTCCGGGAGAGTGACAATCAATTCCAGTAATTCTGCTAAGTCCCTGATTTGCATGAGTGCAAAGCCCTTCCAAATAGACATCGATGAGTTTCGTCGGAGTACCTTTATCTAGATCTAGGAACCGTAAGCATTGCCGTATATCCAACCTTGTTTTTGTTCCGATGTTAGCGTTGTCTGGGCCGAATGTTGTAATGCAAGTCGAATGGTTATTAGATCTGCGGTGAGCAGTTGCGAACGCCTCTACATATCGATATTTCATAGCTTTCACAACATCTGGACTCGGTCTCGAGAATATCTTTATAGTTGCCGTTGCGATTGTGACTTGTGACCTCGTGGTGCGCCGCTGGACTACAGCATCGTCCATTACATAATACGTACTTTGTTTAGTGTTATAGATACAGGTGCAGATGCATCTTGACTAAGAATGATGAAGAAGACAAATAGGAAACATTTCTATACGAGAGTGGCTTAAAAACTAAAATTGTGTTGATTGATAAACAGATAAAGAACTGGTTGGTTTAGGCAATAGTCTAGAAGCACGAAAAGTCGTACAAAGACTCGTTTACATCGATCTATCCAAGAGCCAAATCCTACATAAAAGTACTGAATAAGAACAAAGAACAAAATATTCAGCAACGCCATACCGGATAGTAGTTCAAATTAGTTTGCCTTGTGATATCCGTAGTGTTCACTCTATGGGGAAAATTGTCCTTGGGAAGGACTGCTGAACTTTTGAAATTTCGGTGTAGAAAAGGTGCATATATGTGAGAATATAAGTTTACTGAGATTTAGATTCGTGAGGATAGAGATGATCTAACACTATAAGAACAAATAGGAGGTCTATATTGTTCTATGTTTAAAGCCGCGCATAATTCTAAACTAACATCTATCGCTAGTAAGTTGTAATATCTAAGCAACAGAACAATAAATATGGTGCAAAATGCCACCAACAAATGCAGCACAACTCCGGTCCCAATGCTTTCTTTCCAAAATAGACAGGGGTTTAAACAAATTTCCAATACTTCTAATAGATTTGAATCTCTTCTACAAAGTAACGAAAGCAATAAAAGCAAGCGCTCCCATAGCGAACGCCGAGGCCTGCAACTGAGCCGCACCACTCTTTGACGTTGGCGAAGAAGCAGCCGGAGTAGTAGTAGGAGCAGTTACTGGCGGGGCGACAGTGGTGGTATTTGCTGAAGAGCCCGGTGCAGAAGTGACGGTGCTGGAAGGAGCACTCGAGGAAGACGGTGTCGCTTCCCTATTTCCATCAACACTCCAAGCCGTAGAAGCATGGCCGGCTACCTTGGCCGTGACGTGGAATACACCCGAGCAGGCTTGACCAGCAGAGCCAGCACACACGCGACAGAATTGCTTGTCGTCGTAGCTGGAGTCGAACTTGACGCTGTAGGTTAGGGAGGTTGAGACATTGGTCCATGTTTTGATACCGGTGTCTAGTTCATTGTAAGTGCTTGTACATAGTAGGGAGAATTATGGGACTCTTACGAATCGAATCTCCGGTGAATTCTTTGGTCTTTGCGCAGTTGAGTGCCATGTCAGACGTGTCCCCAGAGAAGTTGACATCCCATGAGACGATCAATGAGTCGCCATCTGCAACAGTTAAGTTGGTGGTGCCAGGCACGGGATAGAGAAAGCTGAAGCAACTGGCGGTGGAAGCTAACAGTGCGACTGGAATGAGGGTCTTGAGTGAGGGAGACATTGTTGAAGTCTGAAGAATGGATTCCGATTTTGAACAAGAGACTAAATTTATTTAAAAGTGTCGAAATATGTGATGGAGATGAGTTGAGATGAGATGTAGAATGAAGAGAAACAAATTCAAACGCAGACACCACAGACTATATATGAAGGACGACAAGAGGCTTTTACGAACCTAAACACATTTACGCACAATAATCACTAGCGAACCATAGAACAACCATCAGTATATTTCGTAAGTTGAGGCGCATCGTGAAAGGGAGCCTAGCTCAGATTCGGGGCTTGCAAAAGCTTGGGGGCGCAGGCGCAGGCGCGTTGGACGGCTCTGATTGGCGAAAATGAACGAAGGCGGAGCAAAGCGAGACTGAACGGCGGAGCTTACTATTTTTAAACCTACCTACTATAAAGAATACCTATGTTGATTTGTTTCAGCCTGAGCCTATTTAGGCTAGCTACTTGAATGATGGAAGGAGCGACGTGAGTCGCGAAATGTTTGCCTGGTTTGGAGATTGAACTGGCTGATGGCTACTGTAGACTAAAGAGGCTAAATACGACTCGGAAATCTCGACTAAGGAGTTTTGAAAGTCTAGTACCTACTATAATTCGTATGATTACCTCGAGGCCTGGCCTTTCTGGCTCTAGTGCGGGCTCCCAAGGAATCAGAGAAACCTTCCAGCAAAGTAGTAGCCCCTGAATTCCGTCTTCAGGTTCGCTCGCAATGACCCCTCCGAGAAAAGAAGATAGCCATCTTAGAGAGGGAAGTACTCGAGATGAGAATCATAATTACAGTTGAAATCCCCAGAAATCATCTTGGCCAATTTTCTGCAAAACACGAATCGCCAAATGCATAATGTGATGGGATATAGAATGTGCATTTGGATCCCCCAACTTCCCCGGCCTTGCACAAGTCGCACTACTCCAGCCCATGGACAGAATAGAAAAGAAGAGAGAAAGACAAACATAGGAAAACGACGACTCCAAATTCAAATCCGCATCATTAGAATAACACATTCCTTCATGCACTTTCATTTCGTCCTTCAAAACCAAAAAGCGTATATTCCAACACCCATGATCCATCCTGGTCCTTCCCTCCTACGCCTATCCCAATAATCAAAACCAGAAAAGTCCTACCCCTACAATACTAAGCAAGAGCAAACCACCCACCACAAGCAAACTGCCTAAAAAGCCCATCAACACACCATTATCTCTTTCCTTCTCCGCCCTAGAAACCTCAACCGTCATACAGTCGCATTGAAACGTGCCGTAAGATCCAGAATCAAAATCAGATTTAGAACCGGACCCCTTCTCAATCTCCGACGGCGTGATGACTTTTTTGTCGATATCCACTAGGTGGATTTCTGGGAGGTAGGTCCTGAGTTTCTTGAGTAGTGATATCGATCTGTCTCCGACGACGTTGATGGGTTGCGTTTTAGTATCGAGACTGAGACTGATGTCGTGCAGCTCGAGAGATTTCTCAGTCTTTAGATGTGTAAGCAGGAGTAAGCTCTTGAAATCAGGAGCAGAGACTTACATTAGGAGAGGGAGACATTTTGATTGTTGTGCTTGTCCTCTTTTGAAAGTGGAGGAAGATGAAGTAAGTGCAAAGTGGAAATATCGTAATCGAGAAGGTTGGTACTGAAGAGCATAGTAACAGACTAAATGAGATAGTTTAATAGTAATATATCGCACGATTCATGTGTTGTTCAGATGTCTCTGATAAGAGCTGCAGGTGCCCACGTCGTGAGGCACACCTCAGAATCTCAGATCCCAGATAAGGCAGGGTGGGTGGAGTGTGTTGGCATGTGATGGACGGGCCGCATTTACGCATCCATAATACTCGCGTAGCTTGTGAATTCAGCGAAAGAAATACACCAGATAGGAGTAGGGTAGAAACATGACTTATACACCGACTTTCCTAAGACGAGGTATTGTCCGCTTGTCTCATAAAGCCGAACGCTCTTCTGGCCTAACGTGTAAGGCTTGGCTTACTCGAGCGCCCCTACCTGGTCACAACACTTGACACCTACATCCCCAGGAAAGGATATATTAAAACACGTAATTTTATTCACCTCCTTTTTAGATATCCATAGATATGGAGACTTTATACAAACAAGCAAGCCGATGTCTTAGCTATGTAGCTAGATCTTAAAGACAAATGAAAAATAAAAGGGGGTATTCGCAAATTTGCTTTCCATCTGGCCATCATATGCGCGTATGTCTCCTTCTCTCCAAGGGGTATCAATCTAATTACTTCTCTCGCCTCAATACCAACAAATGAAATCGGCCCCTTAATTATGGTTTCTCCCAGGTACAGATGGGGCTCGGTAATGTCACCGACCTAGCGGTAGCGGTCCCCCACCACTTCCATACCCATCATCGACTGTACTCTCATCATCATCATAAAAGCCCGCATCACTGAAGCCCTGCGCATCTGCGGCGTCTGGATCGTAACTACTCTTGCGCATCATAGGCGGTGTTCTCGGCTCTGGCGCCTTGCCTTGCTTTTTCGGCGTCATGTTGCGTGGTCGATTTGCTAACTGAGCGGATGTGAAGCGCTGGCCTGTGCTGCCGAAGGCGGTAGGCTGTGGTGATACTCTGGATGCAGTGCTACTTTCTTATCAGTATTCAGAAATGGTAGGTTTAGGAGAAAGGGTAATTACCTGGCTGGTGGAGTTAACAGACCGCCAAGGAAAGACTGTGTTGATGGACTAGGGTTATGGCGACTTGAGTTTTGTCTACTCGGAGTCCTCGACCTACTCCCATTACCCGCATCAGTATCCCTTGATTTTCTCCAATTCCCCCAAGCTGCTGCGAGTGGGCCAACTGCTTGCGCCATCCGTGGAGTCGCAGCATCGCGCAGTGAAGCAGCAATGTTGGGCAAACTTATTGCAGAACCACCATTCATGGCTCTTTCCCTCTCCTGCTCCTCCATCTGCAAGTTGGCGCTGAGGCGAATAGCAGCGTCCTTGAGCTGTTCAGGGTTGAAGTTCTCACTCGATATCGAGGTCACAATATCTTGAAGATCACCCTTGCGAACAGCAAGTAGCTCGCGCAACCACATGATTTCGTCGTCGCGCTTGGAGATCTTGATTGGAGCGTCTACATCAAGAGTTGCGAGTGTAGCTTCCAATTTCTCGATTGTTTGCTCGCGATCTTGCAGCTGTTCTTGCAGGACCATGATAGATTCGCGGAGAGCTTGAGGGGAAATCTTCTCTGGAAGTTCCGTGACACGGGATACAGCTTGTTGCTGATCAGGCACAGAAACTGATGTCGTTATTTGTGGCAGGAGTACGGGGACACTTCCACTAGCTGAACGTGCGGCCTTGGCTGCTGCATTCGCGGCTTCGTTGGCAATCTCGAGTCGTTCCTCCAGGTGTTGAACACGATCTTGCAGATGTTCGGTCTTGGATGAGGAAAGAGAAAGGCGTTCCAGAAGATGTTGTTCCGAGCGTTGAGCATCTTCAATAGCATTGCCAAGTTGTCGTTCATGCTGAGTCTGGAGATCTTCGAGTTTATCGGCGTGCTTGCGCTTCACATCGTAGACGGCATTTTCCTTCGAGTTATTCGCTTCCTCAAGCAACATCTCATGCTGTTCCTTTGCTGTGTCAGCATCCAACTTCACCTGATCAACCTCTGCACGAAGTCTCAACACTTGGTTTTCGAGATCTTCCCTGACGACATTGACCTGGTTATTGGCGGCGTCGAGCTCTGCTTGCATGAAGCGCCTCGTCCGTTGCACTTCACTCAACCCCGACTCACGAGCCTCCTCAAACTCGCGCTGGAATCTCATCGCTTCCTTCTGAGCATTATGACTCTCAAGCCTCAACTCAGCAATAATACCTTCCAACTTCTTACACTCACTGACCGCCCTCATGCCCTCTCTTTCACCACCCTCCAACCTCTCAATTTCCTGCTCTAGACGTTCTCGGGTCCGGGCTTCCGCTTGCAACTTAGCATCGAGGACCTCCTGTCGGGCAACGAGTTCTTGTTCTCTCTTAGCGCGGCGGGCGTTCTCTTCGGAAATGTTGCGGGCAGCTTGCGCCATATCCTCCTGCAAATCTATTAATTTCCCTCTCATGCCTTCTCGGACTCGGATACTTTCCTCCATCTGAGTCCGTAGGCTGTCCACGTTCCGCCTGAGGGCCTTGTTTGTCTCATTGGCCATTTCGGCATCCTCACTGTGTCTCTTAGCCGCCTCTAGCGCGCGCTCCGCTTCCATTTGCCAGTGCTGGGCTGCTTGTCGGGATTGTCGGAGATCAGCCTCAGCGACGTTGTTCCTGTTTTGGAGATCGGACTGGGTCTTTTGGGCATTGTTCTGGCTGGCTTCAAGGAGCGCAATCCGCATGGTGGTCTTGGCTCGTTGTTCCTCGACATTTCTTACCTTCTGATCGCTGGCGTCGACAATCTCTCGAATCTTGACCTCTCTCTCTTCCATAGCTTCTCGGAGGCGATCCTCCTCCTCACTTGAGATTCGGAGTAGTCTTTGGACTTCAGCAAGACGATCCTCGGCAGCACGTCGGTTCTGGATTTCTTCTTCGGAGCGGGTATCTGCACGACCAAGCTTTTCTTCAAGCTCGGCAATTTTGATCTTGTGGTCTGCTTCTCGGGCAGCTGCTCCTTCATCAAAGAGAGGCTTAGCTTCAGCAGCTCGAAGTCGTTCCTCAAGGTCAGTGATTCGGGCTCTTTGATCAGCATCCCTTGCAACAGCTGTCTCGTCGATCATGGGGGTCGGTGAAGGCGGCATTCGTTTTTCGACCGCATCCTCAACAATATTACGCAGATCATCAGCACGGAAATCTAAACGCATTGATTGACCAAAGTGCTCTTTCATTTCTTCCAGAACAAGAAGAATATTTTGAGAATTAGGAATAACCTTTGGCTCTGTGGATGCCGTAGGTGGTCGTGATGATTGATGAGCATTAAGAGCCTCAAGAACCACACTTCGAATCTTGTCCAGCTTTTTGTCGCGTCTCGGGCTGAGCGATCTACGAGGATTATCATCATCCTCGTCATCAGCGTCACTCAAAGCACCGGAGATACTTCGTCTCTCGCGTCTGCTGGAGGGAGCGCGGCCGGACATCATATCTAACGACATTTGAATCGACTCCAAAGTCCTTTCCACAGGATCAAGTCTGTCAGCCAACAAGCCACCAACGAGATCATTGACATGGCTATCGAAGAAGCGGGCGCGAGGCTGAAGCTTGTTTTCTTCTGTTTCACTAAGAACATCGTCCCAATCACTAGCAGGCACACTACTACCTCTATTCAGACGATGAATAGGTGAGGGTGATATGAACGGCAACGGCTGTGGTGATTCTTCAACGAAGGGATCATCGTGGGCGCGGGAGAAGATTCTTTGGGACGCGACGGGCTCGCCGGGCAGTGCCATGAATCGTCCGGGACTTGGGCTCGGTGCATCGCTGCGCATAAGATTCTGAGGTTGCAGACGAATGGGCGAAGACTGCTCTAAGTTGGGCATTTGTATCTGTCTCATCGGACTTGGCTGAATATATCCCGGCGAGCTGTCGCGAGGAGCAGACTCGAACTCGGCTTGGTTAAGATGGTTCATGATATCATCAATCTCCTCGTATGTAGGTTCGCGGTCTGCAATCTCGCCTACCCGTTCTTTGTATCCCGGCGGACTTTCTGGACCAGGCAATGCATTTTGGAAGTCGGCAACCTCATTAATCTCGAAGTCACTTTCAGGGTATGACAATTGAGGAGGTGGTGTTGGGCTTCCAGCAAATCTAGAACCTGACAAACCAGGAAGAGTAGGCGGCGGGGCGACAGCAGCCATTGCCTCAGAGGGCTGACCAAAAGTGAAGTTGAAGGGTCCTGGCTTGAACTCAAATGGCTTTGCAGTTGCAGACAGCGAGGAAGTATTCTTCTTGTGAGACTTTGAAGCAGGTTTGACGGATTCTTCCACAGAGACTTCGTCGTCCGATGGAGCGTGGAAGCCATATGCAGGGAGGCCAGATCCATATCTCCTTGATGTGAATGGTCGTGCAGCATTAAAGTCTTCGACTTGTTTTTGTTGCTGGAACTCGAACGGAGCAAAGTCTTTGGCGGGCTGATCTGGTGAGATTGGTGACACCTCAGATACATTCGATATATTCGATACAGCCCGTGCGTGAGACTTTGGAGGAACAGTTGGTGCTCGATCAATCTCTTCACTGGGTGGTGCCGAATTCTCTTTGTCTGCTGGTTTGGCGATCGCTGGAGTTGTTTCCTTTGGTGGTGACTGTTCCCGTGAAGTTTCTGAGAGCGGCATGCTGGGTTCAGCAAATAGCGGCACTGAATTTCCATCATCCTTTCCACCGCGGGCTCTTTTAATACGTCCCTCACCCTGGGTAATGCGACCATCCTTGCCTTCCATTACCTCATCCTCCAAATTCCTGGGAAGTGAAGCTCGGGAATGGCTGCTGTCTGGACGAACAATTGGGATGGCCTTCGACTTTTTAGGTGGTTTGAAAACACCAATTGCGCTCAAATCGATACCTCCGAAAATTGAAGCGCGAGCAGGGTCTTCACTCCCAGAAGCAAGACTCCCAACTGAGGCGGAGAAAGCACCATTTGAAGGTGTAAAAGTTTTGCTATCTGGCCTGAAGCTTGGCCCTCCGGCTGAGAAACTGAATTCACTCTGGCCAGGAGTGAAAGCAGGCGCAGCAACATTAAATTTGCCCTTCGAGCTACCCAGCGACTGGTTACTGAAATGGCTCGACGTAGCGGAAAGGGGCGCAGCAAGGGACGGGAATGAAGCAACTGGCGGTGGTTGGAAGTTGTTCGCGCCCCCACCAAAGGCAAATTGGCCTGGCTTGAAAGAGCTGGTAGGGTCAAACTTAAACTCCTTCGCAGCCACGTTGAGTTTGGACGTTGATGGCTTGGTGCTATGACTGGGACGACTTGGCGGTTTGCTGTCGCCGGTTTGACTTGGTTCTGACGCCCAAGGATTGCTCGATGTGGACAGAGATGAGTTGTGTCCGTTCAGGCTGTTGTCTTGAACAGGAGTGCCCATGTTGCTCGGATTGGTCTCGATATCCGAAAGCTCGGCCTTTAGGCTCTTATTATTCTGAAGTCCAGATTTAGACTCGGCTGCACTTGACGTATCCTCGTGGTCCTGAAATGGATGTTGAGAAAGCGAATGTCCTCTGCTATGTGGCTGTGGATGATATAACACGGGTTCCGCTTCATCATCGTCCGCATACATTGACGCAGAGAGTCCCTTATGGCCAGTAGAGACATTTGAAGTGTGATTTGGCTCTGGTTCAGAGTCGACATGAACTCCTTTGTTAGCCATCTCAGAGTGAGGGCTGTAATCCTCGTGTTCAAGTTGACGCTGGAATTGTTCTTCAAGATGATACTCAGCATCGTCAATTTCCTTCTGAAGACTAGCACTTGGGTTGTGCTTGATCTGTCGCGCCTCTGGTGTCTTGGAGGGACTTTTGGAGGGAGCGGGGGTTTCTTCATCTTCAGCAACACGCACTTCCTGGAGGTGAGGAGAAGCTCTAGAGGAAGCTTGAAACTGTAATTGCTGTTGCTGTTGCTGTTGCAATTGGTTCTGCAAGAGCTGCTGACGCTGCTGCAGTTGAGACATAACGTCACCCTGAAAGTAGCCGTCTTGAGGGAAAGGTGAGCTTGGTGATGCAACTGCGCCTAGGTTTTTCAAGGATGGTGAACCACCTCGTGGAGCTCCTTGGTGGTAAAGCATTTGCTGTGGTGACCAAACACCTGGCGATTGCTGAGGGTATGGTGATCCAAACTCGCCCGCTGAAAATGACACCGATTGTCTTGGATTGAATTTCCCTTGCAAATGCGCATGCATTGAAGCTGGCGATGCAATGGAACCGGGATTAGAGCTCTGACTAGTTGACATACCAGCACCAGGCATAAGAGCTGGAGAGAATGGATTGTGGGCTTGACTAGCAGCCGATGAAGTTGGGACCGGTGGTGAAAATGGCAATGGCGGGTATGTCGTTGAGGCTTGTCTGCTCATGTTCGACACAGCTGGTGAAATTAAAGGCGGAGGGTCTTCATCGCCTAGTGATACCCCAAGGGCGCGAAGCTTTGCTTCTTGGAGATCTTGAACATAATTATCCCATTCTACCCTGACTGTCAGTATACATAATATGGTAAATTAAATATGACGATGAATGGTAAGTAGGTGAATGCCGAAGATTAGTGAAGATGTCATGATATGAGTTTCATCGCTTGATGCAAGGAGTAGAAATATAGTTCGACCGTGTTTCAGGGGAGGAATGTAGGCCGTACACTCGGGACAGACAACCTCTTTTAAGTCAAAGAATACAAGCTTACCTCTTCGATCAGGGATGCTAACTCTGAAAGATCTCTGCTGTCTTTCCTCATGCACATCTTCAATCTGCGGCCAGAGCGCACAACTCTGGCCTTTTTCTGCATAACCGCTCACATTTTCACCTTCTCCTAGATTGAATCCAGAAGTATCATATCCCTGGTCCTCCCATTCTTTCAATTTAGCCTCAACATCCTTCTCAGTCATGGGAGTCGGCGTATTGCTTTTCTGACCACGTTCGTCACCCCGTGGTAGTAAGACCATTATGTTCTTGCCCTTCCAAGGCACCTTTTTCTTTAGACGCGGAGGGTCTGGTGCTGGGGAGGGAGTAGACGCTATGTTCGGAATTGTTTGGGCTGCCGAAGTTGAAGCGCCCCATTCTTGCTTCGGTGGAGGCGGGGGTGGTCTTTCATCGAACGAGGACGACCGAGCATTATTTTCACCGACCGATGCGGCATTGCCCATTGTATCTGACATGCTGGGGCGCACCGAATCCGAGAAGTCTTCTTGCTTCAAAGTGTCTGTGCTTTGCTTTCTGTCTTGTCTTTTTTTCTTTGAACTGCGCGCTTTTTCTCTTGAGTCAAGAAATCGCTGGAGGGTCGGTGTTCGCGGATCAGCTTCCTGCCTGTTGTCTCCTGAGATGGATCCGCTCAGTGAAGAGTGCTCACTATCTCCAGGGTCGTCACTAAGCCAATGGTTGGCCTCTCCTGATTCTCCACCTGTATGTTGTCGGATCCAGTCTTCAGTCAAACCTTGAGCTGGTCGTCGAGCTCGATTTGCGAGAACGGCGGCACTGATGAGCCCGTCTTGTGAAACGAAGTCGGGATCGCTGGTCTGGCGCGTGAAGGTAGGAGGCGGACGTAAATATGGGGTATGAAAGTCGAGATGGCGAATGGGCGAATCTTCGGATGGCTCGCTGCTCAACGTATTACTATGGGCGTATGAATGTTTTGGTTGGGATTCGCTAGGGGGCGGCCGCGGGTATGGAGATCCCCAGCTCGCGGTGTAGTATTGACTGTGACTGCTCTCTGTTCGGGAGGCAGATGGGGGAGTTTTCAGGAGCTCGATGGCTCTACCGTTCAATGTAGGGGCTGGAAGGGGAGGCAGTATGGGCGACGAGCCTCCTTCGGCGGTGGAACTTGTCGACAAAGCTGGCGATCCGGGCTGTTCACGAAATTGCGTAGGGGAATTCGGGGGTCCTTCCTCTGCCTTGGCAGCAGGAGGAGGGGTTGATGGCAATGAAGACGTTGTTTAGATATCTAATGGGCATCGGCGCGTTAGTATAGGCATTTCTCGAAGGCGGCTCAACTCCAGGACAACGCACCACACCGAGACCAGCACAGACGAAGCCCCTGTCGTCTGCTACTGTGTCTCTATAATCTGCCCGAGCCCAACAGTCTTCCAGGGCCGTGTTAGTAGTCGTTGTTTGGATTAAAATGGTTGTTGCGACGCGTTAAAAGGGGAAAATAAGCAATTAAAGGAGTGATATAAGGCAAAAGAGCCAAGAAGTAATGTAATTATGGAGAAGTACAAGAAGCCAAAGACATCCAATCAAGCCAGCAAAGGCGAAGGCATACACTCGGAAAGGGGGAGGTGTATGCGATGTGCCTCTGTCGGGAAAAGGGTTGGTGATGAGTGCAGAGTGCTGCTGTGATGGTTGAAGATATTCACGCTCTGTTCACGCGGGAAATAAAACGTTGCGCGAACTCCTGATGGGGACGGGGGTCATTGAGTGTTGACAAGGATCTTCCGTAAGTGCTCAGTGGCCGGGCCGCCTAGGAAATTGGTTGACTAACTAGGCGGGCCGAACAATTCATTAATTTAATGCGAAAAACAGTCGATGATGAAAAACAAAATGTTCATTTTTATTTTTCAATATTGCAATGATATTATCGATGTTTGTTGATGTTCTTGTTATTGTTGCAAACAGATATTAGATGAGAAGCTATCAGTCCAGCTCAGTTCAGTTCAGATAAACCTTCAAACATCCGATTGGGGTTGACAAATCGTGTCACTTCACTTCGTACCTGCAGGAAGGAAGCGGGAACAACCGAGTCAACCTTCCATTTCTTCATCTCAAGGCTTGAAATGCCTTGCTTCGAGACACTGTAAACTGTCCGACGTAAGGTAAACCATTTATTTACACATGCATGCAGGTAGAGGCGTACTTGTAAAAAGATGCAACCATGGCCACGCCCTCCCCGCAATGATTATCGTAAGCCGCCCCGAGCCGTTGACGCCGAAGCCACATTAAAAATCCTCGAACCCGCGCTACAGGAACTAATACAATGCACTTACTGTTTTGCGGATTGTGCCTAGGTATGCTTTTAAGCAGTTACGAAGACAGCTCCCAGATGTATGAGGACAAGGGGCAAGTTTAGGCCTACAGATATGAAAATTACGTGGAAGACAGAAATGCAAGGCGCGGAGTATGGACACTTTGTTGTATAGTAGGCAGCTGCAGCTGCAAAGTAAGGCCGGGAGGAATTGCCAATTTTCAGCAAAATTGTAAGTGAAAGAAGGGCCTCTAGAATGATAAGTGTAGTCTCTAAAATCAAGAAGATACGTCGAAGTCCTAAGACCGCGGACATAAAATAGCATGATGTTGCATAACCAATACTGCGATTCCATATGCACATTCCACCCTCATACGCACTGCATATAAATACAAGTAAGCAATCCCAAATAACACCATGAATGCATCATCTTCTATGTATAAACCCTGCCCCCCTCTATTCTACAACGGCCTCTGTAGTTTGCTTCGTTGAATACATTCTAAATTGGACAAAGATTATTGCATCTTCGGCAATTGTTCCCAACGAACCAATCAACCAGGGTAGATTGAGCATCACGTAATCCCTCTTCAAGGAATGACACAAGATGCTAGCTCCGTACGTAGCATTGCCCATCAAGCTTAAGAGAAAGAAGAGCAGAGCAAGTCCTTCAGATCCATTGTTAGCGTTATCTCCAACTATACACACAGAGGAAGCTCACCATCACAAGACTTGTCCTTGTAATTCTTTACAATCTGTGGAATCCTCGCCCTATCGCCTGCATTAGCAACCACCGCATTTCACATACACATGACAATCATACCCAAGATAACAAACGGCACTCGTATATCCCAAAATCTTCGCCCCCAGTGCCGTCTCAGTTGCCCGCTCCAAACCGGCATCCAAAGGACTCGGCTTCCACACGCCCGCCTGCCACGCAATAGCCCACCCCGCAGTCCCAACAACAATGACGCCCAGCACACTAAGACCATTCTTCACCCACTGATTACCTGTCCCCTCTTCATTCTCCTCCAAGATCTTACTCAGGGGAGATTCAGAGTGCTGGCTTGTGCCACTACGAGCAGAAGAACGACGTCGGTGAGAACCAGGGAGACCGATGGTGTCGCTGGAGCGCCGGCGTGTGAGGAGCGGTTCATGCTCGGAGATGACGGATGATTGCCTGCGCTGGGCGTTGATGTGGTTGTAGTAGAGACATTGGGATATGAGTACCAGGTCGGCGATGCAGAAGTAGATGGCAAGAGCAATGACGGTAGGGACAAGGTCTGCCCAGATCGCACCTGGAGGGTGTCAGTTAGGCACGTGATGGAATTTAGAAAGATGATTGTGGATGCGAAAGTACATCAAGGAGTGGAGTCACAAAACAGGCCTCGAAGTAGTCAACAGTACGATCAGGAGAGAATGGATAATCGTACCAGAGAGATTCGTAATATCCCCTACCATCCAAACGATCAAAAAGGCCAACGAAATCCCATCTGCCCTGCCCGTCTTGTAATTCAAGATCAGTTGCGGCACCTATCACACATACAGTCAACATATTTCTTCCCTAGGCAAGCATCTACCCTCTTCACTTGGTCAGCACGTACCAGAAGAAAGATCCATGTAGCCAGACTGATACTGCCAAAGATCCCAGATAAGGCTTCCTGTGGTAATAGGGCTTCCGATAAGGCCATTGCGGAGGACATATTGGGAATACCTAATAGAAGACAGAGGGAAGAAAAGAAGACGAGGTTGGAAGAGGGTTTATGACCAGCAGAGTCGTGAATGAAGAGATCAAGTGAGAGGCTGTCTTATATTGGTCATGATGATTGGTTTAGTCTCATGCACACTTTTCAGTTTGAGTGGGGTGAGATAAGGTTGGCGCTATTGCCGCAGCAATTTTTAGACGCGCGGCCAGCGCGGATGCAACCCGCATTACTAAACAACCAGTTGCAGCCATGCGGTGAACCTTCACAACAACACTAGAATCGGTGGTTTTGCAATTGTATTGCCCAAGTATCAACAAACTCGTTAAATGATAACGAACCAAAGCGACGCAATAGCTATACCTGATCCACCTCCTGCAAAGCCCTGGAATCTGCGATCGTCCCCTCCCCCGAGCAGCTCTAGAAGTAGTCGTTCAACCCACCACTCTACTCTTCTCAGCGACTCCCCGAAGAGGCGGAGGGAAGCTGCCATTTCGCGCACATGGTTCCTTCTTCTTTGTTGGTAGTAGAAAAGGCACGTTTCTCTCCACAAGTGCTAAGGGCGCCGATTGCGAATACCTTCTACTCTCGGACTTTCGAATGCATCCTCGCCCCTCCAAGTTACATTTCCTTCCTCCTCGTACACATCACTTCTCCTTCAAGGGGTCTAGACATATCAAGCTACATTTAACTATACACAGAGATATCAGAGAGCCTACAGAACGGTGGATTTCGGGAATACAGTAGGTCAAACAGCTACCAAACCCGGTTCTGAGGGGGAAGTGTTTGGTAGTAGGGGAGAGTGTTTAGGTGATGTGTGAGCTGTCGGTAAGGTAATTATCAATTGATATGTTAATTTCGAAGGAGAACGTTGATTAATGACCTCTACTACCCGCCAACCTACATTCGCGCTTCTACAACCAGCCTGCCGGAAGGAGTGTTGATACTGGTGCTGGGCCGGCGTCGGTTCTGTTCTGGTAGCCACCCCAAACCGCCACAGCATGTCTTTCAAATCCCCTCCCATCTCCAAGAGAAAGCATCACGTATAGTACAAAGGGCAATATAGAGTAAGAGCTTTATTTCACAGCTGAGCTATCAAACGTACTTTCTGCACCGTCCGACTACCATTTCAAAAGTAAGGCATGCACAACTAGATCCTTGTCTGCTTCAATATCCTCGTCAGGCAACTCTGGCAATCCCAATTGATTCCGGATTTTATAGACACCCGTCTTCCACATCTTGTATGGAGAAGGTCCTTCTCCAGGGGCGGATAGTCTGAAGTCGCGTCTAAAACGAGCATTTCGTAACCGTTCGGCCATATCCCACTCACAGTATAACACCCCATCTATCTTCAGCCTCATGATGCCAATCCTTTCAAAGAGGAACCAACAATGTACGAAGTTGTACTTGCACTCCCACGGTCGGATTAAGGAATGCATGAAGGATTGTAAATAGGCCGCGAGGATTGCTGGC
This sequence comes from Gremmenia infestans, assembly GCA_032629725.1. Classification (NCBI taxonomy): domain Eukaryota; kingdom Fungi; phylum Ascomycota; class Leotiomycetes; order Helotiales; family Hamatocanthoscyphaceae; genus Gremmenia; species Gremmenia infestans. The sequence continues at coordinate 818,256 of JAFEVB010000012.1, forward strand.
GAGACCACATACTCGAAATCTGCTATCTCCGAATCTGTTTGGCTATCCTTCTTGCGCCTTCCCGGCCTTATAACGTGCTCCCATTTCTCGGCAGAAATAAAGGCTGGTTCTGGGACGTCAGGCGTTATGATGTCTATTTCTAGGACTTTGATAGCACAGTCTCCGCTGAACTTTTTGGGGTTGACTACACGCCCGACATTAACAAAACGTTCTAGGATCTTGTGGAAAGACCATTTGAGCAGTGGAGGATCTGCGCATCCAACCCTGAAGCCACTGTATTCCCTCGCAGCCGTGAGATCGATACGAATGGAAGCGTGCACTTTATCGACAACGTTTGTAAGAGCAGGAACGGCCAGCCACGTTGGGAAGAGACAGCTTCCGTCGACCATGATATCCAGCAGATATGTATATTTCAAGGGATGAACATCGGTCACCGCAAGAGTTTCCTTGCACAGCTGGCGGTTGACGAGAAGAGTAGGAATCCAATCCGTTCTGTTCATTCGTGGTCTGTATCTCACATTGGACATGGTATCGTTTGTTAGGTCGACTCGATCGTTCTCCGTGGAATGACCTGCTGGGGCTTCTGATGGCATCGAGATGACGAGGCTGAGGATGTTATCGCGCAGCTCGCGGGGGAGACCGAGGAAGGTAACCATCTTGCAGATATTGGGAAGGTTGTGCAAGGGATGAGAACTGGAAGGAATTCGAAGGTTAAATACTCTTACACCGCTACAATTGGTTAGTTGGTTGGTCGATCGATTAGTTGTTGGTCGATTTCAGGCAGCCTTGTGTTGAAGAGAAGTGCGGGACTATACTATACTATTTACTTACGTCAAGGTACTTGTTGTACAAAATAGGTGGCCGAAACTGGGTATAAGTCACACCTAAATAACCTCATTTTTTCCTTTACTTTTAGGTTAAAATGAATAGAAAAGATTCCGAAAATTATATGAAGCTTTACAATCATATAGCATTGCAAAACCGACTTTGTAAGTTACTTAATCTCATTGAGAAAAAATGGAGACTTTTAGGTGCTAGTAATGTCGGCGGCCATTTACCTCGTACACCGAGACCAAGAGTAGAGTAGGTACCCATAACATGGGTCCAAGCAATACAGTAAGTATCGCCTCTCTTGAATGACCTCGGTCGTCATTCATCGAGGCTGAAGGAGATGGAAAAAATTCTAATGTTTGAAGAACTCTTAACAATCAATACATATTAGGCTGCTAGATATACATATTTCACATTCAGATCAATATCCAATTGAGCAGGGAACCACCCAGCTCCGATATAACAACATACCCTTTCCATGCACCGCACTTCTCTTTCCAGGTGTAATAGCTACCAAAAGGCTAGCTTGGAGTTTGCCTTGCTCTCATGGCCCGGGTATGCCTCTCTGGACTCCCTTATGTCCACGAGGCTTGTCCTCCTATGTCAATCCCTTGACTAATCTGCGAGCCATACGCTCCTCCCCTTTCACACCATCTCCCCACTCAACAGGCCCTCGTTCTCCTTCCACGTCCTCTCCTCCGCAATTTTCTGCTTCTGCTCCTCCTCCCGATCGGCCTGTTCAATCACATCCTCAATATCAAGCAACGTCCCCATCTGCGGCCCCGCCACAGCACCACTCGAGCTCTCCCCATTCTTCACCACGGCAGGTTGTCCCTTAGAAAGCGCACCCCCCTTCCTCTCCGTCTTCTCCTGAGCCGCCCTGGCCCTCCTCGCCTCGTTCTTCATCTTATTCAACTGTTTATCAAGGCCCTTGCTATTAAGCACCCACGGATTCTGCCCCGAATACCCCATCACGAGTACGCGCCGCACATCCGGATGCGAGCACAGCATCTCATAGTTCTCCCGCACCAGGGTGGCTTGGTGCAGCTCGTAGTCCTTCATACCTTCCTTTCCCTTATCCGTGTACCAGATTATGCGCAGCGAGCCCGCCAGAAGCGGTTTGGGCACGATGCCGGTCCATGCCGTGTAGAGCTGGCCGCGCAAGAAGGAGAGGCCGGAGACGATGTAGGAGGTGTTTTGTTCGGTGGGGTGAGAGTCGAGGAACGTGGTGGGCGTGCCAATATCCATCATGGTGAGAAAGCTTCTAGGATGTGCAATTTGATTTTGTTGTGTTGGGGTGCAAAGAATTGGGAATTGGTATCTGAAGGTCTGGAAGCCGATGATGATAGTGGGGCCGCGCTAATGCACTAATTACTGTACTGAACCTCCTGCCAGTTCCCAGGATTCTCACTTTTATTCATCTTCACATAAATATTTTACTAGGAAGATGTAAATTTATTAAAAAAGAAGGTTAATCATTCGATTCCACGAAGTTTGGCAAAAATGATTAGTAGCTTTATCAGAACTACTTCTCATACTTCGAAGATATGCCGAGCAATCCCCAGCTAGTATTCTATGCCTCCTGAAGATATTTCCAAAGTGATTTAAAGACCCCGGCGACAAAAGATTTACCCTTTGTTCATCTATAACCAGTGCTACACTCTTTGAACTATTAGGGAAGTGACCTCAAAAGATGGATACCGTTTCATACGAAGCGACTGCATCACCATTTGCGGAACAAAGGAGGCAGCCAATCCACCGAAACTGAACTGAGAGGAGATGTCAAATTTAAAATCAATTAAGTCTTCGAAGACTTTATCTAAACTTAAACGCTAATGGAAAGATATCAATCGTTGGGTCTTGTAAATCATGAAGGCGTAATGTTACAGGACGTTTCAAGAATAGCTAGGAGGTCCTCCCTGGGGAGGTGGTGGATAGAACATCTGTGGTTCGGCATGTGGGTCTTGGGCAGCGTGAAAGTTTGATCCCTGGGGAGGTGGGGGATAAAACATTTGTGGCTCTGTTGTGTGCGTAGCATGTCCCTCTTGGGTAGCATGGACATTTGAGGTCTGGGGCGGTGGAGCATAGGTATTTTGTGCAGTGTGAGGAGGTGGTCCTGGAGGTGGAGGTGGATAGTATGGTTCAGATCCTGAAGCTTGGGTGCCTCCAGGATATGCAGCGTGGCTACTTTCGGCAGCAGTAGCCCCAGATGGATGCTTGTAATCCGCGGGGTAGCTACTTTGAGGGTATGCCTGCGGTGGGGGACCATGGGATGTTTGAGAATCCGAATTTTGAGCAGCTCCAGGATCGTAGCCAGTTCCAGTTGTTGCAGCCCCAGATGAATGCTTGTAATCTGTCTGAGGAGCGTAAAAGCCTTCTGGAGGGGCAAAATGTGCTTGTTGTTCGGATGTTGGGTTCGAATTGTGCTCCACGGCTGACTCTGATGGAACAGGATACTGATCTACTTGTTGCAGTATCGTAGGATTGACATCCGTCCGCCCCTCAGCTTGCTTCAAGACCTCCAACAATAGTCTTGTTTCCGTGGGGACATTTCTGACATTCCCCGCTAGAATGGTGCCAACAGGCAATTTTTCTCCGTAGAATCTCGCATTCTCATCCTGTCTTTCCACGATTATGGTCCCATCAGCCTGGACCCCAGCGTAAAATCCCCGGCTTTTCATATAACTGAAAACCGGCTTTCGATGCTTCAACAATTCGGATTCCAATACTCCACCAGTCCCAACTGGGCCCGCAACAGCTGATACCTCCCCACCGAGCGATAATCGCACCTTGCTAAAGGCCTCCAGCGCCTTACGATCGTTAATCACAATGACGCAGTCGTAAATGTCAATTCCAGCCATCCAGCCAACTCCTAGAGTATGAACTAAGATTCCAGATGGAGGCGACCAGCTTCCATCTTCTTTCCGCGCTATCAAAACGCCTGAGCCACCTGCTCCCGAGACCCAAAGTCCCGTTCGCATGGTACTGAATATTGCCAAACCGACACATTTCTGGATAACCTTCTGAGGAATCTTGACGAGGACTTTCGGTTTGGTCTTTGGGCCTGGAGATCCGGGTTTGCTTGTTGGTTGTTCGGTATAGAATCCATCCTCTGCAAGTAATCGATTAGCATTGGGTATGGAAAGGAAGTAGGGAGTCCATACTGCAAAAGGACTTTAGGATCCGCGCTGCTTTGTCGCATTCTGGTCCTAACTGCGTTGGCCAGAATGCTTCCGAGCCTATCTTGTTGGTGAGTTTGTTGACGGGCGCGCCGAGTTTCTCGAATGCGGCCCAGCCTTTATCGAATGTTGCTTTTCCACCATACTTCGCTTTCTCCCAAGCAGATGGTTTGTGTGCTTGCTGCTGTTGTTCTGCCATATTGAAGACGACGAGAGGAATGCGCTTTGGGGTTCGTAGATGGGTGGAGGTTAATGACAAGTCAAAAAAGCTCAAGGGTACGAACTTGGTGATTGACAGTTGATATATATGACAAGGGCGGGACCCCGCAGCGAGGGGCTCGGTGTGAATGACGAAAGGCCGCGAGTTTCAGCCACAATGCTAGGCACTTATTGTAAGGGCAATGATGATTACCCTTTTTGGCCCTAATTTGATCTCAGCCACAATTCGCTTGCTGACTCCTTGGAGGCGCAAGCGCTCGGGTTTTTCACGTCAACATTCGCTTTTGTATTCTGTGTATGCCATTGAAGCAAGGAGTAGTTCTCCTGATGGTCGTCGATATTATTTTGTCTCTGCATAGGATACTTTGCGACAGGCGTAGAGCCATAGCGATAAAATGCTGCTCCTACAAGGATGTGTGTGGAAGCTTAGGGCAGGTATCTTCCATTTCATAGGTAGGTACAATAAGTAGTATTGCACAGAACGCGTTCTAAAGATACATGATTCTCTTTCCCTTCCAGCTACATTTCTCCACAACGAACTCGCGGTCAACAAAGATCAGTCCTCAACAAAAGCTCCCACTCTAAAAGTCTTGGTGTCCCGGTTTGGAATATTCTGCTTTCTCCCTGCTAAAAGTGTCAGTTTAATTGTCTATCTCGGGTCATCTGATAAAAGCATACAATTTATTGAAATTCTATCCTCGTTGCCTCCCTTTGGAAGACAGACCGGCGCCGAGCCGTGACACTTGTACACAGAGACTGCCGCAATTGGTAAAAAAGGGTATATTGACTGTGCATAGCATTGCACTATAATTGCTCCATTGTTCCACCACCCTCAACGGTGTGCTCCGAACGCGAAATATCAGAATCAAGAACGACCGGAATGTGTAAGATCTGCGCTGCAAGATAGAGGGACTTTCCATATACATCTGCGTATGGCAACATATATCCTCCGCAACGACAGACATGCACTGCTTCAGCATCTACTCTCGTATGATCAAGATGTACACTTCATATTCGATTTTCTTCTCGTATCGTTTTGTATAGCCAGCAGAGAAGGATAACGACTCAATTTCCCGGCGCGATGGGACAGCAACTGCATACTCTATACGACAGGTCAGTCAGCTGAAGCATGTAGAGGGATGTCAAAACAATACTGACTTGTCAAGATAGTAAAACGTAGGGTGGTCAGATGGACAGCCAGCATCCTGTTCAATAACAGCACTTTCATTCGGACAATTCTGACATACCCCGCCGTCGTAGTCCGGGTATGCACTCATGGAAGGATATGCCGTAGTTGCGGTTGATGTAGCTACTGCACTCGTAACTGTGGTCAAAGTTGGCTGGGAGTCGGCAAGTGCAAGTGCCCCCAGTGCAAGCCAGGTAAACAGATATGCTCTCATTTCTGTAAAACTTAGAATTCGTTGGTACGCTTTTAGGGAGGTGAGTTGTGGTTTCCAGCAGAAGGAATTTGATTAGGAAATCCTCGAGATAATGCGAGTGCGCGGTTGCAATAGCAGTATAAATCGTTACCCAGAAGAAGATGTCTTCGGAAATTTACTTTTCAGCAGATGCAAACGCCATGTACTTGAGCATTCTGGCGATCCTAATCTGGCAAGCTCGACAGCGCTTACGAGAGTTTTACAACGACAGCCGCCGACCCGCAGGGCCGTATCCTTCAGGCCAAGGTGAGACCCGCTAAAATTAGAATGACTCCCGGAATAGAAACTTGTAAATAAATTCGTACAGTAAGGTTGATAAGTATGGATGCATGATCGAATTGTCTCTCACTTTTCATTGATCCTATATTTCGTTGCGTTATGATAACGACGAGCAGATAACTTCCAAACTCCGACTAGTACTAACATTAAAAGTATCAAGTATAACAAATACCATCATGAAATCTATAAATAATCCCGCCATGCAGCGTCGTCAAACGAACGACCAATGTTAGGACATACATTTCTTTCTTTCTATGCTTAATTAAGACCAGGGCGCAGCAAATTGGCCACGCCAAAAGAGATCGATACACGTGTCGAGAATATCTTCGGACGCAGCATGAAACCCCAAGCTCTGGAGACGATGGCTTTAAATGGAGTGTCGTTGTGAGGCTCGTAACATGTTGGCCATTCACGCGCGGATAGCCCGCATTTGCCGCCGGGGTTTCATACTACGGACTAAAGCTTACGACGATTGGCTAGACGGTTAAAATTGGAAATAGAACGCTAGGGGTTCATGGAAGAAGCTTAAATCGACAGGCGGGCATTTTTCTCGAAAGGGATTGTTTGGAAGTTTCCTGCTGGTATGTATTCACAATATGAGGGGGTACTCTGTTATCTCTTTCCGTTTCTCTCTTATGTTATCAATGATAAAAATATCAATGGAGTCATTACTCTAAGTTCAAAGTCTCGTGTTATTATTATAGTTTCAGCTATGGAAACGGGCTTGTCCTACCATGACTGGGTATCTCTGTTCTACAGATGCATCTTGAGAAATCTGTTAAGATGGTACAAAGAGAGATGTCAAGATATCTAAGCATCGCAATATTTCCTATACTAACAACCTTTACTAAAGCCGTTGGTCATACAATGTTGTGTGGGAATATCTTACGTTATACCCCGGAGTAGAACAACTAGGTAGCCCCCTAGTAGTCGCAAGCCTCCAGGCGCTCTCTTGCCCGCTGCCCCCTCAGCCCCTCTCAACAGCAATTTCAGCAGCTCTTACAGCCCGTGCGGCCGCCGGCCTCAAGTTCTTCTACTGGGAGGCGGAGGGTACCGTCGATTTGCGGACGTTGTGGCGCAGTGGTCATCTTTCATGATGACCGGGTCTGACGGACATAAAATATACAAATATCTCAATTCAAGGCCGCATCCATCCTTGGTTGCAACTCTATCTCAAAAAGTGCGGGGTATGATCACGTGTTGGGCTTGAGTATCCTCCGTAGTGCGTGACCGGAAGGCGGGATCTTCGTCTTGGCAGGGGGGTTAGTTAGACTTCAAACATGACGATGTGTGTCCAGTTTTTCATCTCCACTTTAACTTTGTCTTTTCAATTTGTCTTTTTCTCTTCTCCATGACTGGTTTAAACTTGTCACTTATCGAACTTATCTCGGTCTCCCCGAACCCCCAAAATCGCACCACATTTTCTGCCCGCATCAAACAAGTGCTAATAGGAAAGGAAAGTACCACCTCCCTCCTTTGTATCAATGGAATGATTTCCTTATTTTCTCTCTTTTCTTTCCTCTCTTTCATTCTCGCATCTCTCGAGACAATCCAAAACCATTCAATATTTCCAGCATGCCACATCACCCAGAGAGTGATGCAGACGCAGCCCGTCTGGCTAACCTTGGCCACAAGGGCGAATTAAATCGCAACTTCTCTCCTCTTTCTATGCTGGGCCTCGCTTTTGCAATCTTGAACAGCTGGACCGCTCTCGCTGCAAGCTTGTCGTTGGCCTTGCCAAGTGGTGGTCCAACATCTGTGTTATGGGGACTGATCAGTAAGTCGTGCAACAATTCTCGGCTATACCAAACTGATAAATTTTTCAGCTGCCGGCGTTTGCAATCTTTGCCTTGCCGTTTCGCTCTCTGAGTTCCTTTCTGCCTACCCTACCGCAGGGGGTCAATATCATTGGGTCGCTGTGATAAGTTGGAAAAGATGGGTTCCTATTCTAAGCTGGATCACTGGCTGGATCAATGTTTCTGGTTGGATAGCATTAGTTTCATCTGGGGGGTTGCTTGGAAGTCAGCTGATCGTGGGAGTCATATCCCTCATGAATCCCACTTATGAGCCTCAAAGGTAAGCTAATGCCCATATGATTCTTCATAACTATTTCACAAGAGGTGCGAGTTTAGAGGACCCTTGGAATCTAGGGTAGTTGTGTTGGCTTCTGGACTAGCGCCCGAACTAGCACTAGGCAGCTTGACCCTTCTTGAAGCGTGCACCATCTACTTTGCTGACTCGCCTTGCAGATGGCATCAATTTCTTATTTATATTGGATACAATCTGGTTGCATTCTTAGTTAATGCATTCATGACCGATGCATTGCCTGTTATCACGAAATCCGCATTCCTGTGGTCGCTGGTGGGATTCGTCGTGATTTCGATTACTGTTCTGGCTTGTGCATCGCCGGAGTACTCCTCTGCGGAGTTCGTCTTTACTGAGTTTTTGAATGAGGTAAGCTTGCCTTCCTTTGTATTATCTTGCTATATTCCTTCGGGGAGAGAAGCGTCTGAGCTCCCAGAAACCAATTCCGGTTATCTTTGTAAATGGCTCTTAGGACTGCTTCAAAAAAGAAATCTCGGCTCCCTTATAATATATTGCCTGTGCCATGCTAATTATTTGTACGAAATCAAGACTGGCTGGCCCGATGGAATATCGTGGCTACTAGGTCTCCTACAAGCTGGGCTTGGATTGACAGGTTTTGATGCCGTGGCTCATAGTAGGTCCTTCTCTTCATGGCCTGACGTTTGCTAATATGGCATAGTGATCGAAGAAATCCCCAACCCTGAAGTCGAGGGCCCGAAAATCATGATCGCTTGCGTTGGCATTGGTATCTTCACAGGATTCATCTTCCTCATGGTTCTCCTTTTCGTAGCAGGACAAATCGATGGTCCTGATGGAGTGATTGAGTCAACGGCAGGGCCGCTACTCCAAATATTCTACAACGCCACTGGAAGTAAGGCTGGAGCAATCTGCCTCTTGATGTGAGGATCTCTAGCTTGGGCTTTCATTCTCTGCTGACTGATCTAGATTCCCTCTCGTGTGCCTCCTTTTCGCAACGACCAGCATCATGACTACATCGAGCCGAATGACCTACGCGTTTGCCAGGTTTGTACTTACCTTACCAATCAGGATTTTACTGACATGGACACAGAGACGGAGGTCTTCCCGTATCTCGCTTTTTTGCCAAAGTCCACCCTCGACTTGATCTGCCCCTCAATGCTCTCTATCTGACAGTTGTACTGGTGGTCATATTCGGGTGTATATTCCTAGGGTCCAGCAGGTACTTAATCCAGCTCTTTTCTTAGAAGGTGGAAGCTAACCTGACTCAAGCGCGTTCAATGCCATCATTTCAGCCTCGGTCGTTGCCCTTGGCGTTTCTTATGGCATTCCTATCGCTATCAATTGCATCCGTGGAAGATCCATGCTCCCAGAGTCACGGCCCTTCAAGCTATCTCCACTAGTTGGGTGGACTGCGAATCTGGTATGTTGAACCTCTTTTGTTCATGGTACGTGCTGACAGTAACCGCTAGATCGGGCTTGCGTATGTGATTGTGACGACGGTCCTTTTCTTGTTTCCGCCAGATCTTCCCGTGACCGGATCCAATATGAGTATGCACTTTTCAATCTCCCAGCCTCTAAAATCCATTCCGCAATATTTATGATGATACGGTATACTGATCATCTACAGATTATTGCGTCGTCGTCTTCGCGATTATCCTAATCATCTCAATAATCCAGTGGTTCGTAGACGGCAAGAAGAATTTCACGGGCCCCCGGATCAACATCGAGGGTTTACAGAATGGAGAGGTTATAGGGGTAGACCCGATATTGGCGATGCCAGACTCGAGTTTGGAAGAGCAAGGAAAAAAGATCTAAGGTGATCTGTATGTATCTTGGTCTGTACTATAGATGAAATCCATCTTTAACAGTGGACTCTCCTCAACCCTTTAAATTGATATTTTAAACATACGCGAACGGCTGTCGTATGTTTCTGACATCTCATTTATGAATTCTTTGGTTTTATGTCTCCACCTGGCATTCCAGGCTAAACACTAGCTGAGCCTCGTCCCCCACAAGATATTTCTTCTAGGCTAGTACTATAATTCGATAATTGTGACGGACTAGTTTAGGGGGCATTTTAGTATATATTAGGTGTCATGATTCATTAGATATGTCTCGAGTCGGTTGCTACTAAGTAAAATCATACTTGTGTTACCTTGAGCATTTCCTGCAAGTTCCTCCGCGCTCCGCACTACGCCGCAACTTATATCTACCTAGGTACTTGGTCTTGTCATTTTCAACCCCGTTCTCTAGAGAATGACGTTTTCTATCTCGAGATACCTAGTCTTGAAATATACAACCGCCTGTGAAGAATCTTTCGGTCTTTGTTTACTTAAGCAACAGCGCTAGCATTGAATACATCAGGTAAACAATCAGTTACAGATCAGGTTCACAGTAATGAGAGCTGATATGTATAGTTCAAACAGATTGGGTGATTCGGGGCTTTACATCTCAAAGATCATCCTTGGGATAGCTGGATATGGCTCTTCCAGGTGGCAGGACTGGATCCTGGAGGAAGAAGCAGCATTGCCATTGCTCGAACACGCGTTCAAAGTTGGGCTAAACACCTGGGACACAGTTCTTTTTATCATCCTTTTAGAATTCTTGAAGCTGATTGATATCATCTAGGCAGACGCATATTCCAATGGACGCTCGGAAGAGATTATTGGCAAAGCTCTCAAAATTTACGACATTCCTCGCTCGGAAGTCGTTATACTCAGCAAGATTTTCTACGCCGTGGAAGCTAGTTGCAAAAGACTGGGCACGTATATCGATGTGCTGCAAATCCACCGATTGGATCGAGACACACTAGCTAAGGAAACCATGAAGGCGCTGAACGATGTCGTGGAGAGCGGCCAGGTCAGATATCTCGGCGCAAGCTCCATGGCGGCTTGGGAATTCCAAAAGCTGCAAATGGTGGCCGAGACGCACGTGTGGCACAAGTTTATCTCGATGCAGAATTATTATAATATCCTACACCGAGAAGAAGAGCGGGAGATGATCCCATACTGCCGCGACAGTGGCGTGGGACTCATACCGTGGAGTCCATTGGCACGCGGTGTGCTTGCGCACCCCTGAACAGGCCGGAGTTCAAAGCGAGAGCTCACTCTCTTTACTTCGGCACGTCCCTTCCACCGCAATTTGAATTATTGACGAACAGTCTATTTGAGATTTCACGGCGCTGGAATGGGCCAGCGGAAAGTGAAACAGACAATCTTGCATCCAAATTTGCCTCCAGATTGGGCAAAGCCCGGTATAGAGGCCTGAATTCCCTGGATATCCGTCAAACAGCGTATTCGGAAGAACAAATTAGTGATGGTATGAACCTTACCACTGGCCCAAACATGCGACCAGGCGCTGGCAGCCTCTATCCTATTCCAGGAATCGCAGGTACCGCGCTGCCGCCATCTAGTAGCCCATTGAAGAATGGCAAAAGAGGAGACGGCAACATGGAATCCACGATGATCATAGACCAAGAGGATTCGCCAGACAGTATATCACTCGCATCCCCTCCATTACCACCGGCCTTCCAACCTCACCTTGCCAGCAACTCCCAGACAAGGATTTCTTCGCCAGTGTTAAGCGGCATGGATGCCAACACATGCTACAGTCAACAGGGAGAAACAGGCTTTGGCTCTACTTACCCCGACCCAAACGTGATGGGATATGGTGCTGGCACGTGAAACGCTTCTGGGTTTGAGGACTTGAACTCATTCTTCGATTACTCGTTCGTGCCTAATCAACGAGTCAGTATGTTTGTTGGACCTCTGGCTCCGGAAAAAGACAACTCGTCCCTTAACACGTGGGAAGGTGTGAAAAATTCTACGGTTAGAAGCCCGGGCTGCCCTGGATACGCGGGTTTTGATGTATAAACGAGGAGCTGCCATTGTCGGGGATGGAGTGATTCATGCAGGACGCCGGTTCACTACAAAATATTACGCATCCTTACCAACTCATGCGCGTAATCCTGTGTACAGCTATCGTTTTGATCAGCCGCCGTGGAATGGCATTGAGGAATACGTGGCGACCGTGGCACCTGCATTCGCAACCCATTACTCCGAGGTCAGTCTCTCACCAAGACATTATCTTCAATTTTAATACGGGAGAAGATCTGCTTTGTATTTAACATCGGCCCCAGTGCCAGCACAGCTAACTCTAATTGGATTGGTCCGCATAGCGAGTACTATGATCTTTCCAATCTGATGTCAAGATCATGGATATCTTTCGTGCACGACTTGGACCCCAATCACCACGGTGTTCAAGGAACTCCTGAATGGCCTGAGTATTCTGATAGTCCGAGCAATTTTGTATTCAGGGTTGGAAAAAGTGGAATCGAAGTCGATAATTGGAGAAGTGCACAGCTCGAGTTTTGGAGCACGATATGGGGACAACTGAAGACATGAGTCCGAATGTATTTTAAAAGCAATTACGTACATGGAGCATCATCGGCTTTGAATAGTAAAATACTACTGATTGACATGTAGATGATATATATGAGGTATGTTGTGACTAGGAATTCACTAGTAGGCGCTAAAGATTAATGCTATCGTATTGCTATCCCCTTTCTCCTCTTAGAAGTTCTAGTAGAAGTCTCTCAGTGTTTGTGTTAAGATGTATAGTTACAGATATCGATGTACTTCAAGGCTTTCTCACTTTTGGGTGCGGCACTCACGTGTCTCGGCTAAGCCCCTTTACCACTTTAGAGGATTATTGGAGGTCTAATGGACAGAAAAATGACATCAATTTTTAATGTGCCAAGCAGATGGGGACTTCAAATGGCGATGTGACAAGCGCCGCTTTTCAAGTCTAGCATAAGGGTGAAGAATATACTCAGAGTTATCAGATCAAATTATTCGAGGATCTTTGTAGGAACCTAGTAACCAAGAATAGCTTTTCCTTGTACATAAGAAGGGTTTTAAACCAATCTGAATACTGAAATTAGGCCTCCAAATCGTGATATTATGCACTGTTAAGATTCCCAGTGCCATTAGCGCCAATTTTCCCGCCGCCCCAAATTGTTCTCTCATTATCATTAATGAAATCTCCTTTCCCTGGGCATGACCAAAGCAGCTCTCCCCAGCTTGGCTGATCTGCTGAACTGCTTCCCGTCACTAGTAAAGTCAGCATTTGTCCAGATTCATGAAGCTCTCTTTTCAATTTCCATGCTGCTCCCCGCCAGACGCATCATAGACCTGTTTTGCTTTCGTGGTCCACGGCGCGTCAAGACCCCTCTTGATGACATATTGATAGTATATGATCTGTATGGTCAGAAAATTTTCAATCTACGCAGAAAATCTCACTTACATCCCAAACTGCAGGGCCTTGTGCAATACCACGACTAACATTTGAAGATGCAGACCATGGTCCATTGATGAGGATCGCTTCACAACGATAAAACTTTAGGTCATATAGAACGTCGTTACCCAGATTGTAGTTTGCTGCATATTCAGAGGCGTTGAGAAGAAGATTATTCCCAAGAGCGTAAATATCAATGCCTTGAGACTGAACTACTCTTGCCGCAAGAGTCGTCCAACCAAGCCCTGCGATAGCATGTCATCTCCTAGAATGAGTACCCGTTGTAGAGTATGCACGGTATACGTCGGCTTGATGCTGGCAGTAGGAATCACGCACACCCCACATTTTTCAGTTGGCAATTTCCTCCACAATCTACAGCTACATGCCAAGAGATTGAAATGACGGTCGAATCTCGCGTTCCACGCCCACCACGATGGGGAAATGGCGGAACTATTATCCACAGCATTATATTAAGAAGTTCGTTTTACGTCGAGTAGTAGATCGCGAATCTATTTCCAATGTAAGGATACATTTTTAGGGTTGCAGATGGAGGTATTATGATACTGAGGTAGAGTATACTAGAGGGGGTGGGAAATTTTAAAAAGGGGGGGTTGTGTCACGGGTTTACACTACTTGTGACAATTTGCACAGAGGGGGCCTTAGCGCCATACTAGCGCAACCTGCGGTGCAGGTACCACTTCTATAATCCACCACCTTTTACCACCCTACTATGTAGATACAATGCAGTCTTTTGAGATTGTAGCTGCTTAGAGTTATGATTATTTAGGTACTAGATCTTCGTATCCTATATAAGTAAAACAGAGCTAAAGCCCCCTATCCTGTAAAGTTGCCAGTTGCTGATGCTGATCGGTTGGTTGCACAGGGAACCCTTCTAACGTAATTGGGTGTGTGATCACGTTTTTTCGTGTGAATTACGCGCCTTCTGCCCTGCCCTTGCGTCTTTCCTTCTCTTTCCTCTTTTATCTTCTTCCAACTTCAACTTCTCAACCAGCATCACCTTCTGGTCTCACGGGAATCCACGCGAGAATTCAACGCAACTTGTCATTCAATTTCTGACCTTTCTTCCCTTTCGACCTCAATTCACTTCGACCGATCCATTCACCTTTGCACCTCCACCTCCACCTCCACCTCCAGCTTGATTTCTTCTTCTTCTTGGTTCTCAGCCGTCAATTTTGTGGGTGAAGCACTCCGATCATTCCGTCTCCACCAACTTCAATTTATACTGTTAGTCGTTGTTTCTGTCTTTTCTATCGTTGCAAACGGCGAGAGTGCCTACAACTGACTATAGAAACAGTGTCATCCCATCCCATCTCATCCTATCCTACATCAACAAAATGTGCAACATCAAATGGTGTATGGCATACCGAATGATCTGCAACAATCCTGCCAAATGGTTTGGTGATGCTGTCCTCGATGACAGAGACAAGGCTCTACTCACTGGAGATCGGGCTGCGTTCCTTGAGTACAGTAGCTCAAGCTACTTGCGAAAGATGGTATGTTTATCTCTCTGCTGCTGTTACTGCAGTATGGTCGCGCTGATTAGTGCAACATAGTATTGTACGAAGAAGGACGGCAGCGACTGCTTCCAACAACTTGACTGGACTGTCGAGAATAACGAACGATGCAAGGAGTATGTCCATTCTGCAGGTGGAGAATTGCATGGTGATAAGAAGTCTGGTTCTTCCATTTGGCACTGGATGACAGGTATGGACCTAAGCCACCAAAGTTACCTTGGGACTCTTCAAGTGCTGATAGTTCTAGTCAATGTCCATATCACAGGAGCCACTGGTGCCGGATTCGCTTGGGGCTTCTTGGCCACACAGGCAAAGAATATCCGTATATTCAAGGGTCCTACAGAGACGTGCGACATTCATCCATGGGATGCCATGATCTTGAGGGACTGCACGCCGAATACTGATACTCTCTATGGTGTGGATGCTATTAGCTCTCGCAAGTGGGACGTTCTGGTGATGAAGATGTGTGAGGATCACGATCGTAAGGACTCTCTGAAGCACCACAATCACCCCTTTTATTATACCCACAGGCTAATACAGAATGATGGTAGATCCCTGGATTGTTGTCTCAGTCCAAGATGCTGGAGAGGCCTTCAGGGATGGTTGTGCGTGTGAGGGACATACTTGAATAGATCGTGCTTGACGAGGATGGTTCCCGATGCCCCTTGAAACCGTCGGCATGGCATATTCCTTCTCTAGGCGTGATGCTTCACGTTGATCAGATTGGTCTTGCTTCATATTACTTTGCCTCACGTTGCAGAATGATACTTGATATTGTGGGAGGAGGGCTTATCTAAATAGCGGACACAGACTCAGAGCCTTTGCACCTATACCTCTCGAGCCTCATTTCATTCTATAGTTTTAGTGCTTTGCCAATGACATTTCATTGCTCATTCATTGACCCTGTTTCAGATTCCTTTTAGACTTTTGACTTGACTGAGACATAACCAACTGTTTGAGATGTATTTAATGGCAGGTATCGAAGCCTTCCTGATAAATGTAAGCTGTCACCAAAATTCTACCCATCTAAGGAGCTGTCGAAAGACCTTTGAAAGAATATTTGATACCCACTGAGGAGC
This sequence comes from Gremmenia infestans, assembly GCA_032629725.1. NCBI lineage: Eukaryota > Fungi > Ascomycota > Leotiomycetes > Helotiales > Hamatocanthoscyphaceae > Gremmenia > Gremmenia infestans. The sequence goes on from JAFEVB010000012.1 coordinate 834,176, forward strand.
AGAAGGCTGATGTTACGGTTGGAAGAGCAGTGTTGGGATGGTGAAGTCGAAGGCTGCTAGGACAAGGCACAACTAAGAAAAATCTTTAATTTTGACTTGGGTGGATGCATAAAAGAAATAAATTTTGTATGTCTGCCTAAGGGTATGAAGACTCACAAAGAGTGGAAATACGATTGCAATTAGTTGAAATTTGCTATAGGCCGGTTGATTATCTCCAAGTTGTGCCAGGGCTTTATGTATAGCGAAGTCTTGCTATTTTAAATCGGGGTTATCAATGGTCGTTTCATATCGTTGAGCAGTAGTAGGCAAAGAAAAGGACAAGAGCTATGACTTCAGTCCTTAGAACATCCACATCAGTGGCTTTTATGCATGAAGAAATACTTGCTGTCTCGTTTTCGCCTGTTCAATGTTACATATCGCTATAGTTGAGTAAAATTATCTTATAGTTGATACCAGCATTACTTGAGCGCAGCAGACTAGAACATTTTAGGCAACTGACACCTACTTGCTTTTCTCAGAAAAATACCAATTAATAGTCTTTGGTCTCAGGAATACTGTCGGGTGGACTGTGGATAGGTGTAAAAGAGGATGCATTATCTACCTAGGTATTTACGCTAAAGTGGTGCTAATCCCCCCTCATCACTTGCACGTGACTCTCGATTTGCCAAACCTGCGTAACATTACATACCCGAGGAAGGTTCGTACTTTTAAATTATCAGATAAATCCGCATAGAACCTGTATATTATAAATTGCCGATCTTTTATTGTATAGAATAAAATACTTGCAGGGTGACGTTTTCATTAGAAACGTCGATACACGAGCTTCAGTTACTTCACTAATACAAGTACGAACGGAGCCACATCTGTCAGCCACGCCAAGTCGGGGTAGGGAAAATACTTTGCAGGTACTTTATTTAGGAAAGATTGGCAGAAAATGCAATGCTACAGTAAAAGTTGCGAGTGCCAAGTTACCAAGTTGCCAACTTTCAAGCCGTGCCGCCAGGATCATATTCCCCGGTTTTCAATGTTTCCCGTTGTCTAAACCCTGCACAAATGCGTCATAACCCACAACCACCACATACAGGATTTGCCCGCGTTCTTTTGGTTTTCCTCTATAAAGCATCCAAAAAATCTATCTGGGGAGGAATTAGACTTCTCTTTTCTACAAACCGTCTCTCTCAATTATCTATCATCAGGTATACACCAAACCCTATTTGCTCCACGAAGTATGTCTAACGAGTATGTGTCCCAGCTTCCCATCCACCCTTTTCGATCCCGAGTCTGATTATTTTTGCGTAGCAAAAAGCAACCCAGGAAAGCAGAAGCAGAGGTCCCACAAGAGGAAGAAGAAGAGCAAGAGCAAGAGCCAGAGGAACAGGGCGCTGAGCAAACAGAAGTTGAATCTGAGCCTGAAGAGAACGATACCAAAGTAGACAACGAGGACGAGGATACCGAAACCAACAACAAGGACGAAGACACCAAACCCAACAAGGACGAAGATAACAAACCCAACGAGGACGAGGAATATCAATCGGAACAAGAGTCAGAGCTACAGGTCCAATCAAAAGACCAACCACCGCAGTCCTCCGAACCCGAACCAGAGGTCAAGCAACAGAAGCCCCGCAAAAAGAACCCCCCTACCAAGACTCAAGCACCCCCTGCCGCCAAGAGAACAATGGCAGATCAACAACAGCAATCGGAGAAGCAGCTCCAGCGTCAAGCTCAGCCCCCGCCTCAATATCAACCTAGACCTCAGCAGCATCAGATTGCGCCACGTGCAGAAGGATACAGGCCTCCTGCTGTCCGAGAATCCCGCATCAAGGACCGCCCACCGCCAAAGAGTACTGCATCAGACAGTGCGCTGAGGATTAAGATCGAGCTTGATCTGGAGGTTGAGGTTGATTTGTATGCGAGGGTCAAGGGAGATGTCACTATTGGATTGATGTAGAATGTTGGATTTGGTATGGCTGAAAGAGATAAAGAAGGGATTTTTTTGTCTAAATATGGGACTTCATTTCTGACTAGCTTGGGAGTTTGTGATCACATAGGTTTAATGACATTTTGTATAAATAGGGGTAATGAATACAGTACGAGTAACTTCTGAGCATCATGGAGGGGTAAGCCCCGCTTAGTCACGTGCTTTGACGAAAATTGTGTTCTGATATTGACATTTTTATCAGTAGAGGCGTAGATATTGCAAACACCATCTTCGCTAGCTTACTAAGTAATACGAATGCAACCGCCAAGACCATAACCTAGGACCTACAATTGTAGTAAAGTGATAACCTTGTGATACCAACACGAGGAGGTTATCGCTAGTTGCTGACTAAGCTAGTGCCAAGTCACATGACTATAAAGGCTCAGTCACATATTCCTGAAACAGTAGACTACAGTACAGTAGGCTATTGAATCTTATCAAATCTGGTTTGGATAGCGGATCTCTTAAAGTAAAGTAAATAACTCATGGATTTCTGGAATTAACGGAGCACATCTAAACCGGAACAACACATTCTCCGACTGCCGGCATCTTTGCTATCATCTTCTCACACAACCCAAACAAACTACTCGCGTTTGTGATATCCAGTGTCGTCAATTCTACGCCCAATTCAACGCGCACCCAATTTCTCACCTCGACCGCGCTCAGACTATCCACCCCATAGGCGCTCAAACTCTTCGCTGGCTCCATGGCCTCGGTCAATCGCAACGTCTTCGTAAACTGCATGCTTAGCACTTCTAATCCCGCTGCCACAAGGGACGATTTGTCTGCTTTATTCCGATGTAGCAGCAGGAATGTCTGAACGGCTTTGGCATCCTCGTCTCCGGCTTTAGAACCTTTATGCTGATCCCCAGAATTGTGATTCGAGAATAAGGGGCTGAACCGGGCATCGGTCTCGAGATCCGAGCCTTTTTGCTGTGGCAATGCAATACCTATGATGAGCTGAGTTGCGCTTTCAGGGTTGATTGGCTGTGTTTGCTGGAGGACTGAATATTTGAACATGCGGCGGACCATACTCTCATTGACACCTAACCAGATCCTGTTGTCCATCCGCTCTTGTATTCCCCCTTCTCTGGCTGCAAAACCGACTTCTTCAATGATGCCCAGGTCAAGCGCGTGGGCTGGAAGACCCTCAGAGTGGCGGTAGCTCGCAAAAGCATCCATGAATACGTTGGCTGCAGAATAGTTGGCTTGCGCCTTTTGTCCGACGATTCCAGACATGCTAGAGAGAAGGGTGAAGAATGACATGGGAGATTTGTGTGCAAGACTGGATCTGTGGAGATTCCAGGTTCCTTGCACTTTTGCTGAGGCCGCAGTGTTATAATCCTCCAATGTCATCGCCTCGAATGGTTTGTCCTGATCAATTAGCTTGTCGTTTTGATATTGGAGAGAGATGTACTTACTCTGAGTATCACTGCTCCTTGTATAATTCCTCCCACGGGTTGCGTTGCTGCTTTGAAAGCGCTCTCGACATCCTCCGTGTTGGTTACGTCGGCTTTTGCCTCTTGAACCTCGCACCCAAGCGCATTACAATCTCTGACTATTGCTTGCGACCTTTCGTCGGAAATACCACTCCGAGTCATGGCAATTATATACTTCGCGCCATGCGCAGCCATATAAACAGCCAGACTTCCGCAGATGCCCTTGAGTCCACCGACGATCAAGTAGGAGACATTTGACTGAAGAGAAATCTCATGCATCGCCGGACGGATAGGTACCGTTGTGGTCATTCCCTTCTCGCCATCCGTGATTACTACCTTTCCAATATGACGACCATCGCGCATGTAGGCAAACGCTTCCGGGATACTATCAAACCCAAAGCGTGTGGCTGGGTTGATTGGCTTGATGTGGCCTCCCGAGAGCAAGTCAAAGCATCGACTCAACAAGCTAGTCACAGTGGATGGAGAGAGTTTTTGAATCGCTACCGACCTGTACGAACAGTTTCGGTCGAAGGGCTCCATCGACAGATATTGACGGTCGAGAATGTCCTTGTTGCCTATCTCCACCATGGTTCCACTGTCTGCGCATATACGCCATGATTCATCCAACAATTCTCCAGTGAGAGAATTGATAATGAGGTCGATTCCTTTGCTTTGCGTGCTTGCTTTGATTTTCCGGGCAAAATCTGTTGTTCTGGAAGAGAATATTCGATCGTCGCGAAAGCCAAATGTCTCCTTCAAAAAGCTGCGCTTCTCGTCACTGCTCACGGTGACATAAATCTCAGCACCTATATACTTTGCAAGGTAGATGCATGCGATACCAACACCACCTGCAGCGGCATGGATGAGGATAGACTGGCCTTTCTGGAGATTTCCAACTTTGAAAAGGCAGTACATTGAGGTAAGGTAGGCGATTGGTACAGTCGCGGCCTCTTCGAATGACAACGAATTTGGGATGTGGTGAACGTATTGAACCGGGCATTGCACTCGATTGGCAAAGGTTGCTTGTGTTACCATGGCGACACGGTCACCAACTTTGAAAGTCTTGACGGCCTTACCCACCCTTGTGACGGTTCCTGCTCCTTCCATACCCAACAGATGCTCGTTCCCGGGAGTGTTTCCTTGCGTTGTGGTGATGTCTTTGGAATTCAGTCCAGCAGCAACAATTTCGATCTCTACGTGCTCATCTTCCATTGACGTGAGTGGGGCTTCTGTGTATTGAAGAGCGTCGAGACTACCGAGGCGTTCAGCCCTCAAATTTGCAATTCCTTGTACATCATGGAGAGATTTGACAACCGGCTGCGCCCCGCGGCCACCTTCATCGTCCTTGAATTGATTGACAAGCTTGTCAGGAACTATCCTATTCACGAATACAACACCGTTGCGTTCGACAAATTCATTGTCCACGAAAGTCTTGGGCAGAGTTCCAGCGATGATCTCCAAGATCTTCACTACAGCTGGTATCGTAGCCGGGCCGGTACTTTCATGCACATCTAGAGTCATGAGACGCAGACTTGTGTCTTCTTGTCGAACTGTCCGGAACATGCCATGGATTAGGGCATTATCTGGCGTTGTAACGTTCATCTGGGAACCTTGGGTAAGCCAGAGGATTTTACAGCCCTGGGACACAAGGTACTTGACAGAGTCCCATTGAGCGCTCGACACAGACTTCAGAACCGGGTTGAAAAGCTCGTCTTGAATGAGGACTGTACTCTTTGGCTTGATATCCTCCAGTGGTTGATTGGACTCCAGAATAGTCCATCCAGCAACCTCCAGTGCGGTCGTCATCTCTGTTGTGGGCTTTTGATCTGTCATATTGGCAATAACGAGTTCTCGAGTCTTTGGGAGCACTGTTATCTTTGGCTTGGCAACAAAAATATTTACAGATGTACAGGACTCGCAAGAAACAGTGGCGGTGCGGTAGAAGTCGTTCGCAGTGGCAATGGCTGCGATTTGGTCGGCATTCAAAATGTTTTCGCTGTTTACTACGACAACATCTTCTTCCGACCCAGATCCGGAGTCGGTAATGATGGAAGAGTTTTCGGCCAAGATGGCGTAGCCTCCATCTGATAGTATGCCACGCACATTTTGGAGAACAGACTTCAGTAATCTTTGATTCAACTTGTCGCCCTTGAGAATGACTAAATCGAACTCCGATTCCTCAAATGTAAAATCTACTGCGGTCACGTCGACTAAAGTGGTTGTAGAGTCCCGATGTCGGCTCAAATCGTCATGCACGGCGACGAAGTTGTTTGCGTCCGCTGTCAAGAAGTTGAAAGTACTGTATAATGCCCTTGTGGGCCTTAATTCTTCGTTGACTTCCGCAAACCAAATGCTGGAAGTATCGGTCGATCCCAAGTCAACTTCCATCACCTTCAATGCTGGCTTCTTGTGCGCTATCAGATCGATGATACGTTGCACAGTGGACCCCGATTTGTCTACCGAAAGATTCGCAAGCTGTTCTGCGGACAGGAAATCAATGTCGGGGTTCCACATGGACCTGGTAATAGTATGCTCCGCGCCAACGTCTGTGCCAGTAGGAAGCTTGTGGTATCGAAGAGCATTGATTTTGAGCATCATGTTGCCTGTTTCTGGGTCGTACATTGAAATATCGGTATACCAATTTCTCTTGTCGTCTTTTCGGCCTCTTCCCGAATACTTCGAAGTCGCGATTGCAATACCGATATCAGATGTTTTTGCTGCGTTGGTGATAACTAGGTCATCAATAATGGCTGGTAGCAGAACGGTATCAGGCGCACTTCTATCTCCGCGCCACACCGAAGGAATGAAAGCTTGAATGCATGCATCCAGCGTGCATGGATGCATAGGGTATCGAGACTGGGTCAAAATTGATGCCGGCTCTGTCAAAGAAATGTGGTTGCGAGTCGTCAAACTACCTGCAACTGTCTCAACAGAAAGTAGCTTCTGAAATTCAGGTCCATATCCGTAACCAATGGTATTGAATGCTTTGTACCATTCTGAGCCGGGCTTGGCATACTTCAGCGGTGCAAGTTTATCTTTGGATACGACTGCCATACAATGTTAGCCACTGAACTAATTTTGGTCAATTAGAATGCAAGCTACCTTCATTTGAGAGCGTTTCTAGACGAATCAATCCGGAAGAATGCTCGGTCCATGAGCCTTCATTCAACGATACGACCTTGAAATCATACCAGGTCTCTTTTGGCCCAGGATGAGGAGAAAGATGAAGTGTAACTTTTGCATCATTCTCTTCTTCTAGGACTAAGGCTTTGTCGAACCTTACATTCCGCAGCCGATAACTTAGCTGGTCCACCGAAGATACATCAGTGTCTGGTTTCAGGGCATTGTGGCTCTGATACATGGCTTCTATGGCCATTGAGATGAAACCAGCGGCCGGGAAAATGATATCAGGACCCATTCCATGGTCTCGCAACCATGGTTGATCTTTCATCCGCAAAGTCTTGTTGAAGGATGGGAGTTCCCAAGAAGTCCCGAGCACTTTGCCTCCAAGAAGATCGTGGTGAGGGAACTTTCGGAAACGCCAATCTTTGCTAGCCTCACTCTCGTGCCAGTACTTGGTAGAGTGGTTCCAAACATAATTCGGAAGGTCGACGATAAGACGTGGTTGTCTGCCAGAAAGGTCTCTTTCATCCGCATTAACCTTGGCCAAGTCGACATTTCCTCCAGAAATGAAGAGCCGTCCTGCCACAGCAAAGAGAGCTTCTATTGAGTCTTTACCTCTAGTCAAGGCTGCGCAGTATTGAACTGAAGAACCTTTAAGTGCAGTAATCTGTGAGATCGGACCGGCGAGTGCACCGCTCGGCCCAATTTCAATCAAGAAATCGGGCGCTCCTGCAGGAGCGGATAGCATTGCTTGAACCGCCTGGTCGAAGCGGACCGGGGATTCCATGTTAGTCATCCAATACGCAGCATCACAGGCGTAATCCAGCTGGCGCCCTATGACAGAAGAATACATTGTAACCGTATCGATCGCATGAGCATCAGCCGAAATGTCGCAATTCTGAAGGAGTAGCTCCTTGTAGCATGCCGCTATGCTTTCCATGAACTTGGAATGATAGGCTACGTCGACCTGGAGGAGTCGTGCAAAGTGCTTGTCTTTGTCGATCCGTTCTCTTACTGTCTCTAGCGCAGCAGAATCGCCGGAAAGTGTCACGCTATTAGGGCTGTTGAAGCATCCGATTTGCACCAACAAGTAGAGGTCTCCGATGTACTCTTGCACTTTTTCAGGACCTAATCCCACCGCAAGCATACCTAACGACGCTTTGGATCCGTCAAGCACCACAGCACGTCCCCGGTAAAACGCAATCTTGATAGCTTGTTCTTGCGTCAAGTAACCTGCAGCACACGCAGCCGCAATCTCACCGGACGAGTGTCCGACAACAGCTTCGGGTTTAACACCCCAGTTATCAAGGATCTCGAGTATGACAAGTTGTAGAGCGGTGACGATGGGCTGTGAGAACTCCGGTTGTCGAAGGTGCTGTGGTTTCCGCGGTTCGGTGAGCTCACCTAAACGTCACTTTAGCCAATTCAAATTTGATGGGAAGATCTTATGCTGACCTAAGAGCGACCAGGAAGGGGGGTCTGGTAGACTTTGAAGCACATCATCCAACTTCTTGAGTAAAATCCTGGTGGACGGGAACGTATCAAGCAAGGATTTACCCATCCTCGGCCATTGTGCTCCTTGGCCGGTGAAAACAAAGCCAATCTTAGGGACACCAAGACCTTTCTTCCCAACAACAAGCTTGCCTTGATCGATATTGGTAGGGTCTTGTGTAACTAGATATGCTCTATGAAAGTGGCGCGTTCGCCGGTGCGATAGCGTGTATGCCAGGTCGGGTAGCTTGATCTGAACATTCGGATTGATGAGGTGATCACTTAGAGCTTTCACGTAAGATTTCAAGGACTTGTCATCATTGGCGGAGAAGACAAGAGTCACAGGCCGAGATACAGTGTCGTCTTCTGCAAAGAGATTGTCTTCTCCGGAAAGATAGGAAGAGCAATGCGCATCGGGTTCCCGGCCTAGATAACTCGCAGTTTCATCCACAACCACGTGTGCGTTTGAGCCTCCGAAACCGAAGCTGTTTACACTTGCTCGCCGATATGGAACGTCGGGCCATGGGATAGTTGCCTTTGAGGGACGCACTCGCAGATTTTCAAAGTCAACTAGAAGTTGATGTTAGAGAGATCCCAAAGCGGGATGTTGGGATAGTTTCATGCCGGGGATTTGGAACCTACTTTTGGGATTTGGATCATCGAAGGTGGGGTTTCCTGGTATTATTCCTTTCTCAAGAGCAAGGATCGTCTTCAGCAGTCCTGAAATTCCAGCAGAAGGTTCTGAATGCCCGATATTACTCTTGATCTAAACTGAAGTCAGCAGAGAAGATAATTTTTGCTTTCTAAACCTTAAACTTACCGATCCAATTCTCAGTGGGTCGTCTTTAGGTCTTGTGGCTGCGAATACGGATGCGGCTCCATTAAGCTCAATAGGATCACCTGCTTGAGTACCTGTCCCATGACACTGCAACTTATTAACAATGTGCTTCCTGGGAAGTTCAAGAGGCGAAGGGCCTTGAAAGGGGAATTTCCAAGACAACAAGAACAAACGAGTGAATCTAAAGAAATTTCCTTACCTCAAGATAGCTGGTTATGCTGTAATCCGAAATACCTGCATTTGCATATGCCGACTGGATTGCCCTTGCCTGAGCCTCGGAGCTAGGACTCGCAATTCCAGGAGTTCTTCCGTCACTAGTTGTCGCGCTTCCACGAATCACTGCTCGTATTGGGTCACCATCACGGATGGCATCGTCGAGGCGTTTTATGATTACAGCGTTGACTGCTTCGGCTTTGGCATAGCCATCTGCTTTTTTATCGAACGTGTGGCACCTGGAAGATAAATATGAGCGCTCCTAAATACGGTGGGGGGGCTTCTAACCTTCCTGTAAGAGAGTGCGCCGTCTTCATATTTCCGACTAGGATTAGTGTCAGCATTTTCCGAATTCTCTTTTTATAATGTTCCGGAGACTAACTATCCATATTATGCTCAGGGCTAACAACGAAGAGTATTAGTCACTTTGAAAAAGTTGAGATCTTGAGGGGTCAAAGCATACCTGAGAAAAAGATTCGCTCCGGCAACGATTGCGGTAGTAACTTCGCGAGTTTGAAGATAACGACTAGCAATGTCAATTCCTTGAAGCGTTCCCGAGCATGCGGTATCTAGTGTAACACTAATTTCCCCAGAAAGTCAGTATTACCATCAAAGCGTACGTAGCTGTTTTCCACGCACCTTGGGCCCTTGATGTTAAGGAAATGACTAATCCTGTTGCTTAAGATAGCACGACCGAGACCCACGAGGGTCCCCGGTGGTCGATCCTCGGGATCTCGACCAAGCATATCCCCATAATCTAGCAGATCGCTTGTTAGCATATGTGCATTGTAAACACAGGATCCAACATACCACAAGTAAAGGAAGCAACAAAGCAAGCAACAGCAGCTCCGTCCAATGACTCCAGTGTAATCCCTGCATTCTCCAGTCCCTCATATACAACTTCCAGTAGTTGCCTCTGCTGCGGATCCATTGCAATTGCATCCTCTCTCGAGATGTTAAAGAACGGCGCATCGAATTCCTGTGGATCGATGTTCTCAAGATACATCCCCCCGGGAGAACGCATTGTGTTGGGTTTAGGTGAGCCCACGTAATGGGTATCGAGATTGAAGCGCGAGGAAGGTGTGGTGTTGCTGGCTATTCCGCCACGCTCGAGGAATTCCCAGAGACTGGAGGGAGAGTTGCTCTTGCCTGGAAGTCGACATGACATTCCAATGACGGCAAGAGGGGCTTGGGTATGGCTTTGGCTGTCTGATGAGGGGCCATTGCTGACTGGCTGTGAGTGATCTTTCACTACTGTCATAATTGGAAATTGCTTCTGCTCCAATTATGGGAGTTATTTCTTCTTCTTTACTTTTCAACGCTCTGGAGGAAGTGAAATGTTGATAGGTGGGAGAAAGTTGCACTACTATCGTTGGAACTTTCTTTACTCAAGATCATGGCATTCTTATGCATATTCACAATATCCCATACATACCCTTATCGATCAGCCACGAGTCTGGCCCTATGCAGCCAGTATCTGAATTTTAGCCGGTGGGTAGGTGTACCTGGCAGGAAGTCTGGGGGCCCAGATTATAGAGTACCATTCGGGGACCCTATGCCAGGCACATCATGCGTCTCTTCAATATATAAGCTCATCCATGCACGTCTGGTCAATATTTAGGGGTCTGTATATGCATCTATTCAATAGGTACATGCGTCTGTTCAATATCTAGATAACAACTGCATTCTGCAAATCATGGTATCCAATCATTGGTATGAAAGATATCCATGCAAAGTAGAACTAGTTTGAAAAGTAAGATAGGCTAAAATAATACATTTTTGGTCTTTCAGACGGATCATTTCTTATCTTGCTGTTATAACTCTTTAGTCAACTTTTTGTCTCAGAAGAAGTATATTTTGCTTCCATTTCTATCTACTTATTCTGACGAATTCAAAAGCTCCCCCAGTTCATAATTTCAAGTTTACCAAAGCACTCTCTCCATATAAAGATACTTTTTGATTTTCATTGCTTTATATCAAGGACGAAAATACGTGCGATTGCAAAGATGGCAACATCACGCGAAGAAGTAGAGTTCAAGACACTTGATGGACTTACGTTGAGAGGGGTGTTGTTTCCCGCAAAGAAGCACAGCCCTGCCGTGATTTTGGCTCCTGGTGTAAGTCACCTCCATGTTGCCCTAAGCTTTTCTAGATACTCCGCTGTGTCTTGGAGATGTACTGTCCGAGTCTACTAACACCTTCAAGCTGAATTGTCCAAAGGAACTGCTACTTCCCGACCTAGCAGAGATTTTCCAACGGGCAGGAATAACCTCTCTGATCTACGACAGTCGATGCGTGGGCCAAAGCGACGGAAGTCCTCGCAATGAGACCGATCCCTTCAAGCAGCTTGAAGACCACATGGACGCTCTGAGCTATATGAGAACACTGGACATCGTGGACCCGAACCGTATCGGATACTGGGGCATGTCGAGTTCAGGAACCACGGTAGCCTGTGCGGCTGCTCTTGACCCTCGAGCCAAATTCAGCATCATCGTCTGCCCACGCATCAGCTTCACGCCACCAAAACGACTGCAAGGTATCCTGCTAAAGTGTATTCGGGACCGCGAGTCTCAGCTCAGAGGCAACGCACCGGCAACTGTCATCCTGGCATCGTCCAAGGGGGACTCTCTAGCCGACGACCTGACCGTGGCGGGAGCAGCGCAGGCCTCCAAATGGATGGCGAATCTTGTGGATAAAGGCTGGGGTCATATGAACCGCAGTACGATACAGTCGTATTATAAAAACGTCATATGGCAGCCGAGGCCGATCTTGAAGCTAGCTCCTTCGGCGCCGCCGTTGATGATGCTCACGCCTGAGCAGGACGAAATAGCGCCTACGGCAGACCAACTCGCTTTCTACGATGAATTGATAGGGCCTAAACGACTTTATGTTGCCCCTGGTAAAGGTCATTTGGATATTCTGACAGATGAAGATGCGCCAATTTTGATGAAAATGCAGGTGGATTTCATTTACAAGGTTTTGGACGGAACCTTGGATGATGATGAGGATGATGAAGAGGACTATTAGGCTGGCCTATGGTCTTGGTTTTGAGACAGCTTGAATTCCTTATATGGTTTGGCAATTTTAGTACAACTGGCAACAAAGAAGAGGATAGATGATAACATTGGAAAGTTCCACGGTGCTGATTTCGCCACAACTTAGAATACTCTGCTGGTTAAACAAGTGAAGACCTGCACCCTAGTGCAAATATGATATTATAGTTGTTTTACTCTACTTTCCACTATTTTCCTCCCTTGCAAATGATATGAAAGCAGATTATAAAAAGGTATTACCTAAAACAAAAGTCAAGTCTCTTAAGCTAAGCTAAACTCACCCTTAATAAAGAGCATTTGTGGGTCAAATCCCCATAATACGTAGAAATCTATAGAACTCAATGGCTACAACCCTTGTGAATGGCCCACTATTCGTGGCGAAGGGTACTTGTAGAGTCCCTATATGGTCCTACTAAACCCTGGCTGTATTAATATCATTGGCTTAGCCCCCTTGTATTTACGGTAGAGAAACTCACAAATGCTCTTTATTTAGGGGGGTGGGGGGTAGGACTTATCAATGGTTATACTAGGTTGAGAGAGGTTGATAAGCTAACGGAAACCCGACAGCCTAATAGCAATTCCGATTGGATGGGATAACTCACTAGCGTCTATTATTCACCCCCAAAGAATCTCGGTCTTTGAACTACCGCTATTGGATAAGGTAATAGCAAGGTTACTAACGATCAAAGCATGGCTAGACGCGGGGAAATATCTTGCGGGAGCGGGAGCACCAGGCGGGCGCTACCGTAACTCTAGAACTCTCGCGGTTCGAGTACTCCGTAGATTACAGTGTATGATTCTTATAAGACTTATTATTCTGCTGCAACTCTTTTGCGGTATGTAACCCAATAATCCGGAGTTCATTTGACGCTTTTCTTTCAAAGAAAGTCTAGTGAAAGTCGGAACAGGCTTTCGGAAAGCCACGATTTACTGGATTAGGCAACCGCGTCGTATATAGAAGATGCGGATTGGGCATTCCGGGGAAGACTTCTTCGATCTAGCTAGCACGGTACGGAGTGATAAAGCGACATCCTGCGCCTTCTTTCAGCTTGCCCCTCAGATGCTTGATTTGGAAGATCATTTCCTCAAGTGAAATTGTACTTCTCGGCTGTATGCAGTTAGGTCCCTGAAAATACAACACAGTCACCTCCAAGCCGCCTTGCAAGAAGCCATTGTTGTGAATGAGGCACGGAATAGCCAGGGGAGTTTTTGATCGCGTCCTTTATTTGGCAGTCTGAAGCGATGGACAGGGCGAGACTTTCTTGCATGCACATTTATCGTTTTCGCTCCAAGGAATCGAGGCTAAAAGAAGCAACACGCACATTCTTCGAAGACCAAATTTGGCATTCTTGAGCTGCACATTGTCCCAATTTGCATACTTTGTACTTTGGGACTTTCGTTGCAACCCTTTGCATATCTGGGCTTAACATACGATGGTATGATGCGTGAACCGTGCCATGGTACGAACCTAGTCGTTGCACTTTTGATCGAGAAGATCTCGGGTATTACTGCTTTGCAAAAACCAGATACTGCTTGTAGTCATGCAGGTGCGATGAAGTGTGTGTCTGCGCGTGGCAATGGTAGTTGACCTCTTTCGTTGTCACCCGCCCCTAACTCAGCCCTGGTTCTATTACTGTCCTTTACCTGCTACATCAGATAAAATCAGTTTGCAATCCGGACGCCTCATTAGCTTGGATGGGTGTGAAGAGGAGCACGAGGAGCATTTCAAGTGCGATCAGGGCCCAAGATCCTGACGTCGGGACCCGGGTGTCGAGCGTCATTCTGTATGCGTACAGACTGTAATCTATTGACGAGAGTCAACCGGTGTCGGGCGTGCGGAATGCAGGTAGAGCAGTGTTGTTACTATTCGGACTTTGTTCTGACTGAGAGAAATATGCCTGCTCTAGTACGAATTGGTAGGCCGCTGCGCCGTCTAATTGCTTTCATCTTCAGAGTCAACATACATTCGGAATGCTCGATGCAAAGCAACGGCATCACACGCTTATTGATTGTAGTGACTGGAGCAGTCTTGTATATGCAGAGGTTTGCCCGGGAAAGACTTATGTCACTCATAATATTCCGTCCGAGTGACATAACGAGATATTAATGCTAGCGTATCATCGAGAAATCCGAGCTTAGGGGGATATCGATGATCGCCGAGGAGATTCGGCCGTTTCCGAGTACACTCGTATGTAAATTAAATAGGCTCGGATTTCGCTCCAAGGTTGACTAAGTTCAAGTCAATCTCAAATCATACTTGAACTTGAACGTGGTAAGTCCAAATAACTTGGGAGTTTCAGGGCCTATACACGTGATATAAAAGTAAGGGGACTATTAAAGGGGCGGACGAATGTAGGAAGTCGCATGCAGCTTCTTAGTTATCAATAGACATAAAAGAATATTCCTTCTCCTCTTCATTCTAGGGCATCTACTCCGAGAATGGTTTACCAGCCCTCAATCTCCTTGCAAATGGTATTAGATAGAGCCTCTCGAATGAGAGCAATTCGGTCTGGTTTAACCGAAAGACTATAGTACTCCACCGTATGTTAACATTATACTCTACGCATAAGGAACACTTATGATAAATAGCCTACTAAGCTTCTATGAGAACGAGAATACTAAACTAACAAGGGAAGAGGGTCAGAGGCAAGGACGCTTCTTATACTAAGTATTTCATACACCTAGGCTGACTAGTCTATCAGTGTGATTCGTACCTATGTGAATAGCCGCTTAATGTTCTATGTATGGTATGAACAGGGGGACATATCTTGTAGTTCATACACGTGATGTCTCTGGCTTGTAGCACTAGTTATAAATCTAAGCTAAAAATAGAAAAGTGAGGCTAGATACAAACAAGGCTTAAATCCAACACTTGAATTTGAAAGTATTCATTAGTAAGTCCGTTTATTCTTCAAACTCGAGTCGATGTAGCCTTGAACTAGAACTCAATATGTAATAGCAAAATCCGTCAATATAGCTTCAAATTTGACTTGGACACTACACTTTTGCGCACCCACTATCTATCTCGAAGCTCCAGTCACTAACATCCTAAATCAAGTAAGACATTACCCTTGAGTCTCTCTCTGCCTTTCCTTTACTAGACCTAGTATATATTCTTTCTAGACAGTGAATAATAGATAGAATAGCAGTTCACCGAGAACATTCCTAGAGCCAAACAGCCAAAGAGAAAAGGCAAAACATCTCATTCATTGGTCCCCACACCCTCTGCAACAGACACTCGAAATAACCATAGCAGATCATTCATCTCACTTCTTCGCCCACATACGTACTTATTATATAATATGCCTAGCTTCCACTTGCTTGCTTCAAGCAACCAACCCCGATTAATCAATCATCAAACCACGCAAGCTTCAACTCCAATCCTCCCTATAGTGTTATACAGCCTTCTTTCTCCTATCCTTAAAAGGTCACCATATACCTCCCTACATGAAGAAGCTTCTATCGCGGTGAATAGATAGATGAATAGAAAAGCAGCACCGATTTGATGTCCTAGGTGGGTACTAAAAGTCAATAAACAAGTGCCGCTTTCTATATGCAGCAAGCATAACACAATAAAGAGGGGGGCTTTTTGGGCTTATAAGTGGCAAACTATTTTGACCGAAGGCCGTAAAACACTATGCGTTGGTAGTTGATTAAAGCAAGGAACAATGATTGCACTTGCGTATAAAGCGGAATACCTGTCGAAACAAAAGAGGCCTCGAGAAACATTGAAAAGGTAAATCTCATGAATTTATATTTTTGTGCACATAGCAGCAAGCAGTGCAATCTTTCTATCTTCCTGCTTAAAAGAAGTCAAAGTCCAAGTGAGTCCAGTCGCATCCAGCGAAATGGCCGTCATCCAACGAATGAACATGAGAACACCGGCCCCATGCAAATCGAATCAAATCTGTACATTTAACAACAATGTGACTTTGCTTGGTGATCGTCGAAGTGAATCCGCACATAAAAAATCCCATCCGTAACGCCAAGTTTTGTTCCCCGTAAATAATCTCGTTTCATACACCAGTGGCCCATCAAAAGTTACAATGCAAGCGAATCATCTCTATCAAGAATTAGCTTGTACTCGTTTAAGTCAGACCGGAGTAACGTACCCGTCCACGTCGCCCATTGACTTGCTGCTCTTGCTGCACGCCATATCCCATCCCTTGCATGCCCATGCCGGCGTATCCATACGCACCAATGCCCATTCCCATATTCGCGAATCCGGGAGGCGCGAATGGACTTTGATTCAACATCGGACCCGGGCTTGGTTGCTGAATAGGGCTTGCGTTCTGAAGTCCCTGATTGCGATAATGCTCTGGGGTAGGACTGGCATTATTGTATCCAAATCCAGATTGCATGTTTGGATAGAAGTTATTCATCGGAGGAGCTGCCCGAGAGAGGTAGTTTTGCTGGTACTGCTGAAGGGTGGCTGGAGTGAACACGTTTGATGCGTTCAACATGGGTGTACCATATGCTGGGTATGCAAGGTTCGAGTCCATGCTGTCAGTCCGTTGCATGCCCATGTTAGGATCGAATTGCTGTTGCTGTATTGGATAAAATTGACCGTTGAATTGCGGGGGCGCCATGTGGCCGTTCACTTGACTGTGTTGGGAACCTGGTCTCTGTCGCTCAACTGAATGGCTATTCGTAGCGTGGTCGCGGCTCGGCCCAACACTACCATTCCGGGTTGAGAGTCCAACTTCATCCATCAGTCGCTTATATCCTTGGGCTGGTTGAGCCTTGATCTTCAACAGGACGGTTCTAACACTGTCCACAACTTGGGGTCTGATGGCCTCATCGAAGAAAGGAGTCGTCAAAACCTTGAAGATAAGAGTAGCACCACAAGCATGATCAGAAAGAATGGCCTCGAGGGTCTCCTGATCATGAGAAAAGAACAAAGCTTGGTAGATGGCATCGCGTGCATTTGGCTCAGCCTTTTGGTTGATGACCTTGAGAACAGTGAGATAGGCAACCTTGTGAGTGCAGAGATGGACAAGGTGTGGCACCAGCTGGGGTGCAAGAACAGTTCGACGTTGTGGGAATGTGCAGGTATCGAGGAACCAAGTCAAAAGGAGAGCCCCGTTTGCGTTGGTAGCCAGCTGAACACTGTGGAGTGCAATAGCAGCAGCAAGCATTCGTTGCTGGTCCTTAGTGGAATGGTGGCTTTCAAGACAAGCTCTCATAGCTCTGGCGCCATACCGGCCCTCGGCAATCTTCCACATCTGACTAAGCATTGCTTCGAAGATGAAGTCGTTATATGGGGATCCAAACTTCAAGCAGCACTGGAGAACGTAGTTTCCATACTGGTCGAGAAACAAGGGAACAGTGTATGGCTGGAGGTTTGCGCAGATCATATTCATCTGCTTTGGGGTCTTGCAGACATCGATGACCTTCTGTGCAGCCCATGTACCGTTCTTGTGAATACCAATCTCGGCCATATGTGGGGAAATCTCCTCCAACATAGCATCCCGCATTTCATCATTGCAGTGTTCAAAGAGCTTCTGCACTACAGTGTTTCCAAGGTAATCTGGTGAAAGCTCAGCAATTTCAGGAAGCATGTCAGCAGCGAAGCCTTCTATTTCGGCAGTGGACCAGCTTTGATTGTCAATACGCTTTCGAATGTCCCGAAGCTTGGGTGCATCGTGGACTCGATTGGGAGACGGATCTGGGATGGGTGGAATTTCGGACTCGAAGTTGTCGTACTTGATGGCCGAATCAAGACTCTTGGTAATCTTGGCCTTGTCATCCGGAGTAGCCCCAAATTCCCCAACAATATCAAGAATATCGGATTTCATGTCTCGAAGAGCCGGCATGGCCAAAGGTGCAGTCCCTGGTCGTGAAATAAGACCTGGAGTAAGACTAGCATCCGCACCATTAGCTGCGTTGTCTCCTTTCATGAATGGATCCGGACTTGGCGAAGGGAAAGCTCCGTCGTGACCTGGCGTGCCAGATGGGGAGGGTGGTTTGGCAAAGTTGATTCTGACTGGTCCAGCTCCGGGAAATATCTCCTTGCCATTCATCATAGTCTTAGCAGAAATGGCGCTTTCCAGGCGCTCAAAGTTGACGAATCCGCAGTTTTTGTGTGTCAATACGCGAGCAGAAATGATGGGACCGTGCGACTTGAACATCTCCATGAGAGTCGAGACAGTCGTGGAAGACGGAATACTTCCAAGCCACAAAGCTCTGGTTGGACCTTCGAGATTATCGTCTGGGTTGAGATGAGCGTCGCTACGGCTGTTTGAACGACCCAGGGTCATGGATGCCACAGACTCTGAAAGTCCTTCGTACTCGTGTGATTCTGATAGACCAAGATCAGATGCATTGATGCTGTTGTCTAGTCGAGAAGTCGAAGGGTAGTAGTTTCGAAGTAATCTAGTAGTTGGGGACTCCAAAACGCCCGCAGTCCTAGCTCTTGGTCTGTTTGATGAAGCCTGGTTGGCGAAAGCTTGAACTGCAAGGTTGTGCTGTGCGATTGCAGCAGTCGTGGCAGCAAGCTGAATATGGAGCGCGTGTTGCTGCGATTGAAATGGAGTCATTCCCTCAGTGCTATAATCCTCGTCCTCTTCCTCCTCGTATTTCTCCTTTGCGTTCACAGAGTATGATCGAAATCGATTTGCCTTGTTGATGTCTGCCATCTGCAGGTTTGCTAAAAATGGATTTGCTAGTTGAGCTCTCGGAGGCTGAGGAGTGTCTGCTAGGCCAAGGTAATCCAAAGTTCTCATCTCATTGTCACCCGCTGCTTCTCGGGAGAATGAGGATTGAGCTGGGGAGCCTTGCCCATTTGATGACTGACTAGCAATGCTGGCGAGTGTAGAGGTCCGCTCACGGCTGCCAGGGGCCCAATTTGAAGAAAAGACTGACATGCCAAAGGGTGAAGTGCCATTGCCGTATTGGCTTCGTTGCGGCATCGAACCGGCCCGTAATCGAGATAGGAGAGCCGCATTGTGAGAATTGGCTTGTTCAGGGTCTCCCACTAGATTTGGAGATGGCGACTTGAATGGGCTCGGAGAGGGAGTGGGACGAGAGGTTTTATTCGCTACGATGGTTGGGATAGGACCCAGGCCATTGGCGGCTCCGCCAGGAGAGAAACGTGATGGGACTGTGCCTGCTCGCGCACGTCTTGTGGATTGCGGGCTGCTTTCTGAGGTTTGGGGGTGTGTGAAATCAGGAAAGTTATCAGTGGGAGACTCAGGTATGTTTTCGCGGAGGGGAGTTGAATTGCCGCTGGTTGGAGGTCCCCAGACGTTGACTGGAAGGCCTTCCTGGGCTTGAATTTCTCTTGCTCTGCTGCAGAATTATTAGCCTTGTAGATCAAAATAATTAACAGCTCAACTCGGCGTACCTTTTGGACAGAAATCTGTTGCCAGTACCACTACCGAGCTCGTGCGATGGAGAACCAGCCCCCGATCGCGTGTTTCCTGCCATCTTGCCTGCGGATGCTAATCCAAAGGGTGATCTTACTGCACTCCCGTTGGAGGGTTCTGTAGGAGAGGTATTGGCTGTTGATGAGCCGGAGCGTGGAAGACTTGCGCTTGGTTGAGGCAAGTATCCTAGCGATAAATGTTCAGATCTCGAAGATGACATTATAGATTATTCGGGTACCAAAATGTCTCTCGTATCTTGCACGGGAGATGGTAGGAAATGTAATGTATTCGAATGTATAGTGTTGCGTCACACCAAGTTCCCGTCGTCAAGCGAAGATCAAATTATTCGTCTGCGGCGAGACTCGACGGTCGGATAGTTCAATTACGATCCGGTACGAGGATATCAAATCGAGTTGAGGATATGGAGGACAATTGGTGAATTCGTGTTTCGACGCTGCCAAGAGTTGATGGAAGGAGAGTGGCGGCTTCGAGGAAAGGGGAATTGTTGATACGAAGATCTGATTTGACCTGATCTATTAAAAAGAATAGAATCCCGACTCTGCAGAGGTCAAATCGATGACAATGCAAAACAAGAGTCCTGGATCGATGTGCGGAAGGTTGGTAGAGAGAAGCTGCCGATAGGGGTCGGGCGTCCGTGAAGCAACAAAAGTCTGCAGAAGGCTGCTGAGACGGCGTGTGCTTGGATTAAGCTCCCCAGGTTGGAAAAAGTTGGGAGAGCTGGAATCGAGATTCAATATTCGAGATTCGTGAATGGAGAAAATGAGACAGCAGAGAATAGATGCACTGTGTTGCCGTTGACTATACAGGCGTCATTAATACAAGAAAAACCAAGATGGACGAAGGGTACGCTGGTGGTCGATGGAGTTGAACGGAGGATGGAGGAGGAGGGACGAGGAGGAAGAAAGAGAGAGAGGAGGTTTGATGGATGGGTGGATGGATGGATGAAAAAGGAGTCTCGTCTGGCGTCGTGATAGAGAACAGTTCTGCGAGTCCATGTCAACGCCAAACAGGAGGTAGGTAGGGTAGGGTAGGGTAGGATTAGTACCGGGATACGCTTTGGTGCAAGTGCGCTGTTTCAAAGCTGCTCGCCTACCTATCAGTAGGGGGGGGGTTCCGTGGTAAGCGGCCGGCGTCTATTATTATTACAGTAGAAGCATTTAAAGCCACGGAAACGACACGTAGAAGAATACCAATCTACGAATATATATATATATTCTATTGTTTTATGTAATCTAGATCTAATCATGATGTTTCTAAATAGGCATTGTAATATATATATTTAACTCTTCAGCGCAGCTCTGCTACTGTGATTGGGGAAATTTCAGGAGGTGGATGACATGAGACGATAGCTCGGGAGCCTTTGTCCGCAGAAAGAGAACATCAACCCTTAAAAGGGGGGAAGCAGTTGATGTGAGGAGGAGAACACTCGACTACTCCGTACTCCGTATAGTACCTACTCGGCTGCCTGCCCGACTGAAGGATTCCCCAGCCTTCTTAAAATAAGAATGCATTGCATCCGCTAACATGAACGAATCCGCAGCATGTTCGCGTCTTATACTTCGTAACAGGGGAGTACCACCTACCTGTACGTACAAGTTACCAGAGAATCCTCACCAGACCAAAAACCTGGGGTGAGGTGACCTCACCAACTGTAAACGTTTGAAGTCAAAGCATAAACGAGATCAATCCTCCAGGAAGGCTCAATAAGGCTGTCGTGGCTTGATGATTCAGATAGATGCCATGATGTTTCCGCCGTTTTGCATTGATCTTTAAGCTTCGTATGACGTGGAAAGCAGCCTTTCCCACTCTTTTACTGTGACGGTATCCGTATGTACCAAAAAGGAGACACTGACAATCACTTCTACGCGTACTATTCTGTATCCAACGTGATGATTGGCAATGGTGGGTGGAAATAGAGGTGATGTGATGTAGACATCCTCTGCATCAATAGCCAACTCTGAAACCTTAGCTCCTCTCCTGTAGTGGAGTGGCTCGAGTGGAAGTGGTTGGTGGCTGGCAAGTCGAGCCGTTGATTCGGTTCCAATTCCAGTGACCTTATTTTGGCCGTTCCTGGGGCCAGAACCAGCCCAGCCCCAGCCAATCTGATGGGGTATTGCTCCGGGTAAAGGTAAGGTAAGGTAAGGTAAGGTAAGGTAAGGTATGGGTGACTTACCGTAGGGCTGCTGTATTATGACAAGAGCCGCGACAGGAGACTCGACTCTAAAGTGGTACTCTGTAGGTTCTTGGGCAGATAGATGACCTCTTTCACTACCTACCTACCTACCTACCCTCGGGACGAAAAGAACAACCTCACAAAGGCCCTTCTATTTATATACAGTCACGTGCTGGAGTCGGATGTTCAAGGTTTACAGCCGATTAACTCGCTTATCTGGCAATGCCATCCCAGTCCAGTCCAGTCCATCTTTTAACATGCCGCGTCAATCACCTTGATTTCCGTCGCATGGGCTCACTAACTTTACAGGCCATGTATCTTTTGATTCCATGAACGCGCCATCTTGACCGGAAACCTCGTAACGCGCTTGACATCATGGCAGATGCGCCGGAAGAAAACACGCCCATGCGCACCGAGGATGACGACTCCGAATCCGACAGCGACAGTGGCAGTGGCAGTGGCAGTGGCAGCGATGCAGAACAGCCAGAAGTCGAATGGTTAGCAACTTCAAGAGCAAAGCGATCCACTGCCGGAAATCGATTAAATGCCCTCCTCCAACAAGAAGAGCCCGATGACGAACTTGAGCTTCTGTTCGCAGAGGACGATGAAGATGAGGTCTTTGAAGATGCCGAAGCAGATCAGTCAGATGTGCAGATGGACTCATCCTCCGACGATGAGGACCAAGGACCTGCGGCAGGAGCAGATGATTTAGATGGCGAGAAGGAAATACAACGCCAGGCTAAAGTGGAACGCCAGGCTAAGAGGCGCAAGTTGAATGATGGTATTCCCAAAGTCAAGAGGAGAGTCAGAATCGATCCCACAGTAAACGAGCCAGCTCCTCGACCCAAGAAAAAGTCAGAACGCGCATCATGGATTCCTACAGCTGAAGACGCTCCCACGCGAGCATCTGCGAGAGGGACTACGAAACAGAGCAAGCAGCAATTACACCAGCAAATGCTGGAGAGGGAGATTAAACGGTTGAAGCAGGTCGCAAGTATGGAGAGGGCCGCTGCGGCGAAAGAGGCTGCTAAGAAGCCTGCCCTAACACAGGAGGATCGACTGAAGGAGGCCGCGAGGGTGGAGAAGAGTAATTCCAAGAGTCTCAGTAAATGGGAAGAGACCGAACAGGCAAGGGAGGAGGAGCAGAGGCTTAGGTTAGCCGCGCTGCATAATAGAACACTGGAGGGCCCGGTCATAACTTGGTGGAGTGGATTTGCTGAATACGTTGGTGGCAAATTGAAGAAAGTTGGAACAATGCTCACAGTCACCGAGAAGGAGAAGGCAGGAAGGAAGAGGAAAGCCACAGAGATGGAGGCAGATGCAGCAAAGGCAGGCGAGGCTTCGAAGGAAAAGGCGAATTCTCTGGGGCCACAAGATGCAGTAATTGGTGATTCTAAAGCACCTCCGACTGTAGACTCAACCACAGACGGAAAGCCTCCGACAGATGCTACTCTCAGTGCCGTATCCCCTGCCCCTGAGGAAGAAAAGAAGACCGCCAGCGCATCACCACAAGTTGAAGCAGCCCCAATACAAGCGTCGCCCGAACCACCAAAACCATTACCCATGCTTGCCCCGCCTGTGGGATTCTCAGTACCAACCCAACCTCCAGCATCTTCCGTTCTAGCACCTCCTCCTATCAATCGTCCACCGGTGTTTACTCCTCCACCCCAAGCAAACGGTCAGCCCCTACACTCCGCATTCACGCTTGGTCCTCCCGCACAGCCCACTCTCGATGGCTCAGCACCCTTGCCCGGTTTTGGATATAACTTCATGACAAACTACCCACCCAACCTCCCGACCTCCCAAATCCCCTTTGGAATCCATCCCCATGCACAGCCAGAGGTCCCCCCACCACCACCCACCATCGAACACTCCAACCGTAATTACCTAATCCTCACCAACTTCGACGAAAACGCCATTAAAGAAAGGGATGTCCAGACACAAATCCTCTTCAACAGAAAATTCCCCAAGCTACGGAGTATGTCCACCCCCTTTTCCAATCCCGTCCGTCGGTCGCTAACAGACGAACATAGAAACCAAACCTCCCCCCGAGCTCTGTGCCATAACATCCTACCCGGCCAAATACCGTGACCCCGCCACCGGCCTACCGTACTGCAGCGCCTTTGCCTACAAAGAGATCCAGCGGTTGCAAAAGGGAGAATATAAGTGGAGCAAACTCGTAGGTGCGTATGTAGGGAGCGGCACCTATGCAGCGAGGGGCGTACCGGCGCGGTTTACCAATCCTGCGCATGTATCGACGCCACAACCACAACCACAGTCGCAGACGCAATCGAGTTGAAATCATGATTGTACGAATGGACATGTATATATTACCCCGATCAAGCTCCGCTTAAGTCGGGATGAATGACGAGAGCATCAAATCAATAAATTCTAATTTCTATATCACATTTCTTCGTTCCCGTGTTATAAGGTAAACCCTTAGGAACCTTGCGAAGATATCTTCTTCGCCTACACCAAGATGTGCTATCCATGTACTTGATAAGCATTCCTAATTACCTAGATTTTAACAAGAATGAACTACCTCGGTATATCTTCCCGCTTTTAACTCCAAGGAATAATATACTACAAGTATATATCTATCTAATCCTTTTCTTTGAGTATAACATAATAGAGATAGATATAAACATGCTAAATAAGCTTCTGCAGAAGAGGAAGAAGACTATTACTTATTAATATATTCTTTTCAACTAATACCATACCCACTCGTAAACTTAGATGAAGAATAGATAGATATTTCTAGTATTATGATATAACGAACTGGCGTCTCTGTTTCTGTTTCTGTGCAACTTGCCTAGATGTGGTGTGATGTCACCCAGAAATGCCGGATGATTCGGATCTAGAGCCCCGCATAATATATATATACACCACTTTATCAACACACCGTACTGTAACACCAAAGCATATGTGATAGAGAAAACAACTCGCGCTTTTCTATTCGTGGTATCTATTTTGGAAACTCTTCGTTCTATCCTCCTATCAAGAAAAATCCACCCAAGATGTACATTGAACGCCAGATTCTCTCTATTTCTATCCATATCATATCATATGATTTCTATGAAAAATGTGTAGATGGAGATGGGGATTGATAAACCCAGTGTATGGTAGTAAAACACCTCGCTCGCTGGCTCCTTCACCCCTCAGCCAACAACGGTAAGTTGAGCTGTGCAGATTGACTCAAGCGTCTCCGCGCCTCCAAGTTCCGCGACGAAGACATAGCCGTCGCCATCGCTGAAGGCGCTGAAGACTTCACGGGCGCGGCACCACAGCCTCCCGTCTGGCTCTCCACGTTCCGGCCATTCTTATCAGTGCCCACGAGGTTTTGCACGGGTGTTTGGCCGGGCCTGTTGTACAGGTTGCGGTACATGAACACACCGCTCCCTTCGGCACCGGCCGTTTCCTCGACGAACTTGCACGTGCGTTGGGCGTTCCAAAAGGCGCGCCAGAAGCCCGTCTTGACGTCCGCTCGGTAGTGTGTGCCCATGACTTTCTTGATGTGTTCGGACGCTTCGCCCGCGTGGTAGAAGGGGATTGTGGAGACGAGGTGGTGGCAGACGTGCGTGCCGATTATGTCGTGGAAGAGATGGGTGTCGATGAATCCGAGGTCACGGTCGATGGTTGCGGTGGCGCCGCGGGCAAAGGTCCAGGTTTTGTTGTTGTAATGCGGCATGCTGCCATCGGTGTGTTGGAGGAAGGTGATGGCAACTAATTCAACTAGTCAGCGCTGTTTTCTCTTGTCCCCCTCACTCTTGTGCAACACTTACCAATCCAGTTGTTAACCCATAACCACGGCACACCCCAGAGCACAATAACGTTCCAGCTTCCAAATACCTGTCCCGCAATCGCCAATGCCGTAATCATAACCACAATGGCGGCATCAGACAGCAAAATGAGGGGCAGCTCAGCCTTTTTGAAGAAGACACTATCCTCGCCGAAATAGAAATGGCTGATCTTCATCCCCTTCGCACCACCATATTCCTGACCTGTCAAGTTCCAGAGAAGATATGCAGGCCATCCAAACAGCTGACCCAATACAGCAGTATACAATGTCGAAATTGGACTATCCTCAGCGAGTTCCGCAAACTCCACCATGTTCGCCTTGGCGCTAGGACCAAAATTCCTCGCGATCCAGCTCTCCCTCGAGCTTGGCACAAACGCAGTATCCTTCTCGATATTCCCTGTCGATTTATGATGTTGCGAGTGGCTCAACCGCCAGCTGTGGAAGGGTACGAGCAGGAAGGAATGCATGATGAGACCCATGGTGTAATTGAGCATCTTGTTCTTCGAAAAGGCACCATGGCCGCACTCGTGCGCCAGGATCCAGATACCGGTGAAGACGAAGCCTTGCACGGTGGTGTAGGCCACCCAGGCTGCGAACCGCAGGTATGGGTTGGGCAGAAGAGGGATGTAGGTGACGGCGAGGTACATGAGGGTTGCGCAGTAGAAGTAATCGCGGACGACATAGGCCATGGAGCGGAGGATGGAGGGCTTGAAGCAGTGCGCGGGAATGGAATCGTAAATCTCCTTCATGGTGAAGTTGGGGAGTTGGAAGACGTTTCCGTTGAGATCGAGATGCTGGCCCTCGGTCTGTCCATCAGCAACGACAGACATCTTTGCTTCGGGGATGGTGGGGATGGAAGAAGAAGCCATGATTAATACCGATGGCAGGTAGAAGGAGGGGAAGAAGGGGAAGAAGGGGAAGAAGGGGAAGAAGGGAAGGATTGTCTTTTGGGGAGGGACTTCAAGAGTCAGGAAGGGAAGTGTGTCAACTTTATTCACCGCACTTATCCCCTATCTAGGGTCCAGACGCGGCCCCCATAATTATTTTCCTCAACCCTTTTTTAACACGGGCCACCAGAAAGGAATGGGCTCATGGAAGTCAATCCGAATGCGACAAATCATCTACTCTCGAAACGGATTATCATTTCTGGATTACGGTAAAGTAGGTATTCCTTCTCTTCTCTATTGCATGAATAGGATATATACGAAAGAATAAATTAATCAATTAATACAATAATACTGGCTGACGCTGATGCTAATGTTATGCTTATTTTTTACCATTCTTCACCAGACAACAAATAAACGTCTGTCCCTTCACATGTCAAATGCAAAAACATCTACCTGCAGATAAGATGCCCTGCGCCTCCAGATCCCAATGCCAAGCATATGGGAAATTTGCGAAATCTGCAGGGTCCTTGACTCGTAACGTGAGCTTTTGATTGGGTCGCTTAACTCACTGGTGCATCGCCAGTATCAGATATTTGCTAGCCATGGAGCCATGAGATGCGGACCCGGAGCAAATCGGTTATTGAATAGCCACGTGAAAATGCTACTGGAGTAGAACCTTCCTTTCCTTCCATTTCCCCTGAATACTTAAAAAGTATGATTTGGAGATTGAGTCATGATTGCAGTCAGTCAGTCAGTCAGGCAGTCAGTTGTGGTAAAGGCAGAGTCGAGTCACCCTTCACAATCTGCTTGTCATGAAGTTCGATTGGAAAAAAGGAAGTTTCTTCATGCTGTTATTCTATTCAACTTTAATTTCACAGGTTTCTTCCTAGCCATGGAAACTCTTTCCTAAGATCTATACATCCGGATAGACTTGAGAGGACCACGTCGGATTATATGTAGATGTTCAAAGCCATTGCATTAGTCACGAGTACATGCACGTCATCTCTAGCAATCGATCAACAGTTGCATCGAATTCTCTCTCTTATCTCTAATAAACATCTTCACTATATTACTCATTCATCATACAAGACCCTCTGATTGTTCAAAAGGTGGAATGGCTTTCGCTGCTGCATTTGGACTCTATAAAATGCGATGCACCGTTTTATATTTTATTTTCCAGCGATATTTATAGCCTCCTAGCCTCCCTTCGATTCTTCTTTCAATTCAAAGGTCCGAATAACTTTTTGTAACAACCAAGCACAGTTCAAACTTCCATCTAAACTCTCCCTCGCCTGCTCATTCCCTCTTCCCCCAAACTCCTTCAAACTCTCTCCCCAGCAACAGCAACAGCAGCAGCATCCTTAACCATCCTCTCCATCACAGCCTCCCTCCACGCCTCATCAATCACACCACACGCCATCACAGCCCCCTCATCCAGCACCCTCGTATCAACAACCATCGTCGCCACAATAACCGCCTCCTCCTCCCGACTAGCATTATCACTAAGCACATGTCTACACCCCGGACCCTCCGTAAAAACCTCCCCCGGCCCAAACACCTCCATCGCCTCATCGTTCATCTTGTTATACACGAATCCCGAAACCACATTCACGGTCACGAAGGCCCCGGCGTGCGTATGCGGCGGTGTGGACCCGTTTGGTGGGAACTCGACGCGTAGAGCGACGATGCTTTTTCCCGGGCAGGTCGGGATGGGGTGCGCGTAGAGGGGGATGATTTTGTTGAAGGGACGGCTGGTATGGTATTAGAGATTGTTATGTAGAAGGAAGGAAAGAAAGGAGGAGTGGGAAAACAGACTTGATATCGTAGGTTGGCTCTACGGCCGGAAGTGCGGGTCTCTGCGATGCCATTTAGGTATTTCGATTAAGTGATCCTGGTGATGTGTGCAAAAGAAAGTTCGTCGCGATTGTTATTTTTCCCTGTGTGTGTGTTTTGCTGGCTCTATATTTCTGGGGGATTTCATGATTTATATAAGCTGGGTGCCTCCAGATTCTTCTACATACTCGGGATTAACCAGCCTATACAGACCCGAACAATAGGCATTCCCGAGTCGCCAGCTCTAAGGTAAAGCCACTCACTGGTAAGTGCCTGGTTACTGTGTCTCGTTGTACAGATATCGGAATCGGGTATTCAATATCCAACGTTACCCGTCCCCGTCCTGTATTGCTATAGCATTATACCCGAGCGCTTGGCACGCTCTACGTAACATGAAAAAAGGTAATCTATAGCCACATCTCACCCATTTGACAACTCGCTAGGCGTTGCAATTTAAAATGGTTGTTATTAGCATAGCCGAGCAGCTGCTAGCAGATAAGTTTGATAAATCACTTGTGAGTTATTATTACGACGATATATACCTTCACATGTTTACTTCAAAAGACTTCCATAGAGAATTTGGTAATAGACTATAGACCGAACTGTCAAGCCCTCAGATGTCACTTCAGTGTCCTTCCTAGAGATTCACTTTGTGCAGTTCCTATTCCTGCAGTAAATTGTTTACTGAACATGAAACGGGCGAGTTTCTCCATCACTTGAAGTGTAGATCTTTAGAGTTGAAGAATCTTAGTAGACTCGCGTTAATAATACATAGGATGCTTTCCTGGCCTGTGTTAATTGATTCGGCTTGCGGTTTCTACTCGATTATATTTGTTTTGCATCCTAGGAATCCGGAGAGCGTCTTTCGACTAGGCGATCACCAGCGATCATATAATTCGCATCCCTAAGGCCTGGCTCTTATTACAACAATTGTAATTATGCTCTATGTTGATAAACTGCACTTGAATCTTTCCTAGGTATTCTTAGCGTGATCAAGAGTTGAAGAATCCATATGATATGGGAAAGTTAGCTACTATAATAGGAGTAATAAAATATAGAGAATAGTTGGTATCTAAAAGCAAACTGTAAAAGGTAATAAAGAAACGCTGGAATTCACCTTTAGACGTCCTTGTTACTATAGTAAGTAGAAATCGATAATATCTAAAGATATGAAAACAATAGAAGAGGCAAAGCGAGCGACAGAAAGAAGGAGGGGATTATCGCACTAGCTTTACCTATCCTTACCGGCAGCTCTCGTCCTACGTGTTACCCAATCGCACCTAAGAACATAAAAGCGACCTGTGAATCACTTCCCATTACAGTGTGCTTCTTGTAGATGTTAGATTTAGGCTTCAAAAAATCAAATCGCCAACAGATTTTTTTAAAGTCCTAGTCTACTTGTCCTTTCAAGCCAAATGAATGAACCTAGAAAACAGACCTACGAGGAACAATTGTACGAAGTACGAGCACCGCACCAATAGACTACAAGTCCCCGGAAAACCGACTTATAGAACTTACGTCAGCTTGACCGCCACTTTAGCTATTACTGCGCAACATAATATTACTCCCAAGATTGGGTCATTCACTATTAAATGATGCTATAGTTTCTGTGTGGACATCCATATATAAACAACAACCAGACCCTCACCACATGTCATCAATACTAGGACCCTCTCTCCCAGGCGACCCATCTCTCACTCCGCGAGTGATCGGAGCCGGTTACTCGAGGACAGGAACGGTATCATTCACCATAGCCCTGCAGAAACTCCTCAATGGCCCCGTCTGCCACACCGGATCCGTATGCTTTAATCGTGAAGAAGGTGTGTTGTGTTGTGTTCTCCCACATCTCCTACAGCTTGCCCACAACACCATATGCATCAACCATGTAACATCTCGAATCCCGCACGCACTAAGAAACCCACCACCCCCATTTTGATTAACAAGAACATACTTTAATACTTATAACAGCCATTATAAAACAATTCTGCGCCATAGGCAAAGCAGATCCTGTAAAAGACCAAGCACTGATAAACAACACCCTCCGCAGCATTTTCGCCGGCTATATAGGCTTGACAGACAGTCCGGGATCGATGTACGTCGGGGAGCTAGCAGAAGTCTATCCTGACGCCGTGGTTATTTGTACGACGCGGGACGCTGAACGCTGGTGGGAGAGCGTGCAAGAGCTAGAGAAGACCGTCTTGGCGTTTTGGATGCTGGATGTTTTGTTTTCGCCCATGCCGAGTTTGAGGTATTTCAAAACGTTTATTATGTCCATGGCGCCCAGGTGAGTGGCTATCTATCTATCTATCTGTCATGTTATGATTTGAGTGTGTGGTATGGTGTACTTGCATTGATGATTTTTGTGTTAACGGGTCGAGATATATAGACATGATTATATCTATGGCTACGGACCAGAAAAACAGCGCGGTCCTGGTAACTTTTCCCCTAAAACTCCAAAATCCTCTCTCTCTCTCTCTTCCTCTACAGTATATACCCCACTAAACACTCTCCCAGACCACCTCCAAATCCACGAAGAATATCTCAAACGAGTCGTCCCCTCTTCCCGCCTATTCTTCTTCGACGTCCAAGACGGCTGGCCTCCGCTGTGCAAGATCCTAGACTGTCCGATTCCAGACGAGCCGTTCCCGTATGCCAATGAGAAAGAGGCTATGCAGGATTTTTTTGCTGGCATGTTTAGGGCTGCGGTGGTCAGGTGGATGCAGATTATTGCTGGTGGTGGGCTTTTGCTTGTGTTTGGAGTGTGGGTTTTTGGGAGATATAGGGCTGGGGGTTGAGGTTGAGGTTGAGGTGCGATGGCTCATGGGTTTGTGGATACGCATCTAGTATGCATAATGCTATGTTGAAATTACCTGTTCATGTGGCATGGATTCGGTCCGGGGGGAAAGGGGTTTTGAAAAGAAAAATAGACTTCAGTTTCGCGACAACATATAAACAAGGATTTATATATAAAGTCGCTCGAATTAGGGTGTGCAAATCTTCTGCTAGGATTTGAGTCCCAGGAAGTGAAGAAATATAAGATGCCTTACGAAGTTCTCATGAACCACACTCTAGTCTCAAATAGACATGCATATGCCAAACATCTTTCAGAACCCTCTCGAATCACCCAAAGCATAAGCATTATCAACTCCCCCGACACAGCCCTATAAAAACGCTGAACATGCCCCGATTCCGGCACAAGGAATACACCAAAGCTCCACGCAGCCGGGAACAAGCAACTAGTACTCGCTACGAAGTCGCTAGAACTGGCGCCACAATCAATCTGGCTCTGCTGCAGCCTGAACGAGTTGCAGAAAGCGGCATCGTACTGGCCGTTTATTATGTATACTGTATACAGGAACTGAAAGTTTATCTATCGGTCGAAGTGGATGGATCATGCTTGGATGTTGCATCTTTATCTGTTATAGCGGTTAAAAAGCCTAGGTGTGGAATTAAAGCAGACAAAAAATTTGTTATGAAGGTTTGAGAGGTTGGGAAGTTGTATGAGGAAATTGTACATGAGATGCTGTGAGTGAATATGATCGACTTGTAGTCATTGGAAATATGAGTTGAACAGCATGCGAGTTGTGAAACATGTGATTTAGAAAGGTGTGTTGCTTTATCAATGTACATAAGGTTACTTCCTATATCGAAACCTCAAGAGTGCTGGATATATACCTATTATTCTTCCTTGCGTGTATTTCGTGTTTTCCCAAGAACCCGTTACCAAATATGATTAGAATTGGGTTTCAGTTGGCCTGGCGATAATTCATAATCCATTGCTCTCCTGTAAACATACTTGGCAACCAGCCGTTGTTCGTAGTTAAAACAGAACATTTGTTACAACCGAAGTCAAGCGGAGCTGTATTGCGAAGAAAATCAATGATAGTAATGTTTAAAACCTTGCAGCACTCATGGTATGTGACGCCTGGACTTAGGTAGCCCATTCCCGTCCGCAAAATATCGATTCCCAGCAGTCCAAGCCATCCATGGCTGAAATCCAAATAAACGCCCTCCAAATGCAGAGAAACCAAGCGTGGTTTTCCAACTCCAGGCAATGCATAATGTAGCAATGTTGATCCTCCCAACGCCCCATACAGTATACGTGAACCTATCGTCCGGCGGGATGACTTGCAGATGATGTTCTCCTCTGAGGTGGCATCTGCATATTAAGCCCGCTTGTTCTCCTAATAGCAGCACTCGTCACTGCAGCATTCACCACAGCGGGATCCGGTTCTCCCTCTGCATCACCATCCGCATCCATGACATTATCACCGTTTTGCCGTTTCTTTGCACCGTCTCCCGAAACCTTGAAGATGTTTACCGTAAATCCATTTGTGGCGTTGTGGAGTTGCTCGTAGAGTCTTTGGCGAAGGTACTGCTTCTCAATAGGGACGTGGATGGGCGGCTGGACCAAGGGCTGTGGGTTCCAGTTCGAAAGCCCGTGCATGACAGATTGTAGTTCCTCGTCCGAGTCAATAGGTCCGTTAGCTGCTTCTTCGTCCTCAAGAGGAGCATTGGCATCGATTGCAGCTTCTGTTTGGGCTGTTAGTTTGTTCCCAGAACGTGGAGAAGTGACTTACTTTGCTGCTTTGCTTGATTCTTCTTCTGGTATGCGGCGAGGAGATGGTCGTATGGCAGTGATCGACCAGGAACAGCTCGTTTTGCCCCCATGGAGTGGCTCTTGCAGGTTAAAGATCGAGCACAGGGAACCCCGTCTTTCATTACGCCACATTGTCTTTCGACATCTACGGGACCTTCAATGCGATTGTTAGCATATAGATATAGATTGGTAGAGAGATCTCATATGTATTAAAAGAAAAGAGTCATATTTAGATGGGAATGGAGACGCATCAGCGAGAGGAATACCTTTGGGTTTTATAACTTTCGATTTGGGCTCTTCCTTCTTTTTCTTTGGTTTTGGGGCCTTCTCGGCATCTCCATCAGCCTTGCGCTTTTTGCCTTTCTTTGTATCATCGACTTCGACTTTCTTGCCAGCACTTTTCTTGGTGCTCTTGAGTCCCTCGGGGCCTTTCTTCTCAGGCGAAGCATCATCGTCATCGTCGTCGTCTTCCATTTTGGTGTCGCCATCCTCATCTTTATCTGCTGCTGCCAGGCCCTTCTTTTCTCTCTCTCGCGCCTCTTTCTGCTCTTTCTTTCTCTGTGCCTTCTCCCTCTTAAGTTTCAAGCACTGTTTGACATGGTTCTCCGCCGCAACCTTCAGGATGCTCTTCTTACAATGTTTGCAGATGTGTAAATCGAGGCTATCGTCGAGCGGTCGGCCAGTCGCAAAGGTTTCTCGGGCAGCATCATCTAGCTGATTGACAATAGGGCCAGGAGAAGCTACCGCGGAGCCTGTGGAAGGAGTATCGGTACGCTTCTTCTTGTCATCTGGTGATTATTAGCCTTGCGATTCGCCCCGCGTTGCCTGCGAATTCCAGCAAGGCTGCTTACCGTCGACCACACTCCCATCACGCCAATTCCCCGGTTTACTATGCTTCGGCGCAGGCTTCTTAAGCTTGAGCTTAGGGTTGCTGTCTTTCTTAGGCGCAACTTTGATCGTGGACTCGTCGTCACTGGCAAGGGCGGCTGAAAGATGAGATTAGCAAGAAGGCGATGGCGTAATGCAATGACAATCCTTACGTTTATTTTTGCTTGAAGTAGCTGCCATGATGGATGATTGACTGGTGAGGATTCGGAGCGAGTTTCAATGGTCTTATTGGTAGGCGCGCGTGGTTGTGATGGGCCGAAGACAAGCACGACAAGGCTGTGAAGTTGCGATCTCGCGATAAAGGAGGGCGATAAGAGTAAGATTAGGTCACTAGTCATTGGTCACGTGAGCAATGCTACGTATTATTGCCTTGGTTTAATTATAATTATATTTATAAATATTTATGTTACAATCTGAATAGTTCTATGCTAGCATGTTCTCGTGTAGAAATATATAATATTCTAAATTGTATTACCGATTGTTATGTCAGGTCACCTGCTTCACCCCCCTTAAAAAATTAAATATAAAATCACCAACCTAGCAAAACTATTCAGACCACCGCCAAAGCGCTAGTCTGACTAGAAACCCAAGCTCTAAGAGGTTGGGCTTTTTATCGATCGAGAGGGAGAGAGAGAATTGGCGATCTGCAAGTTAGGCTCCCTTGCGTGGTCGAATTCGTTAGCCTAAAGTCGACGCCCTGACTTCCTTCACGCAAGGAATACACTTTGACCTGAACCACCAAGCCAAGTGGCCGGCCATGTATTTGTTGTAAGCTTTTGCTTATCTTAGATTATATTAGGGTCTTTGAATCTGGGCGGTCAGAAGTGTCTTCAGCCGTAGGCGAAAACAAGACCAGGCGGTCAGAAGTGGCTTTCGGCCGTAGCTGTACACGGAAACATGACCTAGGTGAAGCATAACGGCTACACTTGAGTATTCCGTTACATAAATCAGACTCCTGTTCGGCGGAACCCACTGTTCTATTATCCAGAAATGATCACTTTTACTTCAGTGATCAAAATTCAATTAGGGATCAAAGTGTCATTCATGCCATGCCTGAAACTTCATATATGATAGAATATCAACGCTTGCTCTCCAGCCTCTTTTTCCTTTCAACATATCTCGCACCTCGCTGAACTCCATTATGTCCTAATTTGTACCTCTTCAGTGTCGTCTTCCTTCTTCTTGCCTGCGGTGCGCAACAACAACCACAAAGCCGCGATGCCACCCAACAATGCCAATATCACAGGCTGCAATGTCTTCACCCCTTTAGCCTGTGCAATAGCTCCCACAATGAAAGGAAAAATGGCACCCCCAGATCCACCAAACGCGGCTGCAAACCCGACACTTCCAACGTGCAGGTGTTTCGGCATAAGCTTCGTCACGAATACCATCGCAGTTGGGAAAAGGGGTCCAAGAAAGAACCCTAGCAAGGCAACTGAGATGGCGGAGACGATCAGGGAGGGAACGAGCCAGAATATGAGCTCGAGAATGACGCTGATGGCGATGTAAACAACGACAGCTTTGAATTCACCCAATCTTGAGGTCAGGAATCCGAGTATCACACGTCCGACTGCCATGCCGCCCCAAAACCCTGTCGAGGTCGCACCGGACTGTAAAGATGATGCAGAGCGCACTTTCGTCATAAATTGTATGATCCAGCCACCAAGGGAGACTATAAAGGTCAGTTTGAGATAGAAGGAAGGGTGTTTGATGCACCAACCTTCAGCTCCAACGTATCCGAAGATAAACAGCGCGAAGATCCAGGTAACTTTATTTTTCAAAGCCTCACGTGTACGGCCCGACTTGTCGCTGGTGACACTTGGGTTCTCCGTTCGATAGACTACGCCTGTCTGTTTCCAAAAAGCCGTTGCAGATGAAACAAGTTCAATCGCCGAACTCCCGATCTAGAAATAATTAGTGAGTCAAGAATGTGTCTGAAAATTGGAGTTCACATACCATCACATAGAAGAAAGAATACCACGGAAGCCCTCCGCCACTGAACATGCCCGTGGCAATCAAGGGGGAAGCAGTCGCACCCAGAGCGTAGCAGGAATGGAGAAATCCAGCCACTTCATTAGCATTGGCCATGTTACCTAGCCAGGCACACCAAGCGGCATCGACAAGCCCTTGACCAAAGCCTACGAATATATAAATAAGTACGAGGACTGGATAAGGAGGATGAACGGCGAGAATGATGTAAGCGACCAGATGGCACGCAGGTCCGACAATCGCTATCCCACGTTGGCCAAACCTGACGTGAACCATGTTATTGACAACAGCAGCGAAAGTGTAGCCTGCGAATGGCGAAAGGAAGACCAAAGAGACAACGGTATAATTCAGGTCATAGTAATCTTCTAACTACAAAATATTAGCAGTGTTGCCTCATTCTTACAAAAAGCACCCACTCGACCAATAAGTGCCTGGAGATAATTAGCATGCTTCTTTGCGGGGAAGAGGCACATCTACTTACACCATAAGATCCATCATTCATTCCCATGACGAAGAACGACCAGAAGGTGGCGAAAACTCTCCACATGTTTATCCGGGGTGAGTTCCATTTTTGGCGAGCTTCAACTGCAGTAATCGGCGGTGTCTCCTCGTCCCTAGTATTCTCGAAATTTTCCAATGTGGCATCCTTGTCTTGGTTTGAGTGAAGAGGGCTATCCTTGGATAGATCTTGAAGTTCGATAGGATTCACAGCTCCAGCCTCAACTGTCAGGGTTGCAGTATGTGTCGCCATACTACTGGAATGAATGGCGCGACTGTGTTCAAGTTGTCGAGCAGATTCCTGATAGTACTCCGTATGGTGGCCCTGTGCTCGTATTCATATGTAAGCCGATTCTGACGGCGGGTGGTGGATACTCCTTCCCCAGAGTGGGGTTGCGCAGATCTTCGTTGGTGGGAAGCGGAGGAAGCACGTCCCTACTTGGTATATATCCGCCTTGGCCCTGGGCCTCTTAGAAATCAAAGACGAAAGAGAGAAATGGTGGTAAAAGCCATGCTGCTTACAAAGTGCCTCAGTCAAGTTGTTTCTAGGTATAGATCTAGCCGTCAGAATTTCGCCGCAGTTTCCTTCTACGAGGCTCCTTTGATGAAGGTAGGAATGTAAAGTTAATCGTCCTCGCTTAAGGTCGTCGCAACCGCACCCAAGTTCAGTCACTTTAGCTTTGTTCCCCTCCCCTCTCATCACTCGTGGTTCTCTTCTCACGCCTCCTTCCTGAAGACTGCAATCATCATTGGCACCCCTATCTACCCTATCTCTAGTACGGACTTTGATAATCCACCCACTCCTCTATCAAAGATACATCTCTTTAAGCAATAGATTCACTGCTTGCCTGCTAACTAGTACTCTCGATGCT
The DNA here is from genome assembly GCA_032629725.1 of Gremmenia infestans. Classification (NCBI taxonomy): domain Eukaryota; kingdom Fungi; phylum Ascomycota; class Leotiomycetes; order Helotiales; family Hamatocanthoscyphaceae; genus Gremmenia; species Gremmenia infestans. The sequence goes on from JAFEVB010000012.1 coordinate 871,238, forward strand.
AGGATTAAAATACTTACCCCCACTTCTTGTATTGTATGTCTCCCGCTCCAACGGGTTTTACTTGTTACTAATGCCAATCCAATGCCACTGCAAATTCATGGCGCACGCAAAGCGCTTCCCATGTTCGAACTACTCTCGAAATCGGAAATTCAGGTTGCATCCTGTCGTTTACGACGCAACATATCCACTCATCAATACGACACTGATTTCAGTTGGTCACTCTCAGATTTGGTGAGTCATTCGTCACAGATCGTACCATCCAGCAACAACTCAAGGGATACCTCGTTGCCAACTCCTCCCACTCAACATCCCCCTCCATCCCCTCTTTCTTCACATCCACAATCCCCATCACCACAAATCCAAAGTTCTCATACAATTGTCGCCCCTGTACCGTAGCCTCAACAACCATCTTCAGCCCCAACTCATCAGCCTTTTCCACGCCCCACTGTAGCATTAAGCCTGCAGCTCCTTTACGTCGGTATGTGGGTAGCGTGACACATATATCAAGCGCTGAACCGATATGTCAATTAGCTGGCTCAGCTGTGGAGGGAGAGGGATGGTTACGCACATATGTGAGCGCAACGGTTATATGCCTCGCCCTGGCCCGCTCGGGAGTTCAGCAGGAAGTTCGCATACTCTCGTTGCCGCGAACCTTTAGGTAGCCAATCTGCATCCTCTGCATCCACATTATGTAATCCCGTGTCCCGAGCGCTCTGGAAAATATCCCAGTTCGATGCACTAGATATATATCAACAGCCATCCTCACTTATACAATTATACACGTTGAGAATGGAAAGGCTTACGCTACAATCTTTCCCGTCGCAGAATCAACCACTTTTAGCCAGCGCTGTGTGGTCGAAGCTTCCCAATCAGCGAGATACGTCGCAGCAGTCTCCTTCTCGCCTCTTACTCGTCGGATGGGAGAATCGTGGGCGAGGCCCGGTAAACAGAGGTCTATGAATGGATCGTGGGGGTCTGAATTTGCTGCGTACATGACTTTGACAAGCTCGTCGATATCTGCGTAAGAAGCGGCGAAGAGATGAAGTGGCATATTTGGGAAATTGCGTAAGATACCACAGTGATTTTGTTGCCCAGCAGAGATATTAGAGCTGATAGAGCAAATGTAAACAAAGGGAAGTAATTATAGAAATATCCTGCTGCCTAGCTGCCTAGCTAGCAAAAGGGGGATGTCGTGAAACCAAAAGCGTTAGGCGGAGCATTTTAATTGGCCTGAATTCGAAAGCACTACTAATTATCCAATACTTAGGTATTATGAAAAGATTTTCGGTGTGGGGTTTTCAAGGTGTCCAAGTGCACATGTACATTTGTTAGCAAGAAATAGGGGAGAGGGTCGAAGTTGGCTTGAGTTTGACTGCTTACATTAGCACTACACAAAGAACTCCTCACACTTGCTTTAATCTGCTAAATACCCTAAGCATTTGCGCACCCATCCTTATATGACAGCTAAGCTGTAACTGGATCTTCCGTAGTGATCTATGTATTCTAACAGAAAAGTATTTGGTATTTGGTCACGTGCATCACCAAGCCATCTCCTCCCCCTGAAACCCGATGTCTCGGCTAATAAGACTTGGGCCCCCCTTCCAATCCTATCATCTCATCTTCCTCTTAATGCTACACTCGATTTCTCGACCACGAACCGACTTAAAAAGGGGTTCAAAATTATTTCCGTGACCACCACACTTTCCCAAGTAGGGCAAGTGCATTGAACAGGGCACGGCTCGTGCCGGCGTGCATGACGGCATAATAAGGGTCAGAAGAGAAAAAAAGAAAACTTCCCCCATACACCAGACGCCTCTTCTTTCCCATCAGGGCTTGTGCGAATTAACCAGCCACCAATTGCTGAGGTACGCTAGTATTCATTTTGATTAAATACAATATAATACAGCATTAGAATAGTCGGCTTACTCACTACCTTTTCCCCACGTCTCGATTTTGCATTCTCTCTTGCATTACCACTACCCCGCCTTGACCTGCAGGAGCTCCAATATCGATATCGCAATGGCCACTAATACCCTGACATCGCCTCCTATAGGCCTGAAATGGCGGTCTTCAACCCCTTATATTCTCTTCACGATATCCATAGCAATGTTCACCGACCTTTTGTAAGTCTACCTACCACCTGCTTTGCTCAAGTCCCAAGTCTACACTACTCCTCCGTCTTCCTTTTTGAATAGCAAAGCTAATACCAACCAGTCTTTATGGAATAATCGTTCCCACAATACCCTTCATTCTGCGCGATCGCCTCGGCATTCCTCACCAACAGATCCAATCATTGACCTCCAGCCTCCTTTCCTCCTACGCCCTCGCCTCCGTACTATCATCTCTGCCCGCCGGCATAATAGCAGACAAGGTCGCAGCCCGCCAAATCCCCTTTCTAGGAGGCTTGCTCTCCCTCCTCTCAGCCACCGTCCTCCTTTTTCTCGGTCAAAGCGTACCCGTCCTCCTTCTAGCGCGTATCCTGCAAGGCATTTCCGGAGCGGTAGTATGGACTGTGGGGCTGGCATTGATCCGGGACACGGTGGGAAGTGCAAACTTGGGCGTCACGATTGGGAACATTTTTGCCTTCATCTCGGTCGGCGAACTCATCTCCCCTGTCATAGGAGGAGTTCTGTACGACAAAGCCGGAAATGCAGCGGTCTTTGGGTTGTGTTTTGCGTTGTTGGGTGTAGATTTTGTTATGCGGCTTGTGATGATTGAGAAGAAGACTGCGCTGAAATATGAGTTGGATAGTAGGGTTTCTTCAGAGACCAATTCGGTAACAGAGGATGAAGAGTCTGCTGCAGGCGAGACCTCGCCCCTTTTACAAACGGTCAAGAGTCGCGAGGAGGAGCTGGAGGAGGAAGCAAAGTGGATTGTTCCAAAGGATCAGCCAACATGGATACAGAAGTTCCCAATCATCTATACACTTCGCAACTCACGACTGCTTGTCGCAGAGTTCGTAGCACTCATGCAAGCACTCGTCATCGGCGTCTTCGACTCCACCATCCCCACAGAGACCGAAGGCTTATTCGGGTTCTCTTCTCTCAAATCAGGATTAATGTTCATCCCACTCGTACTACCCTACCTTGTATTCGGAGCCATTGCAGGCAAGGGCGTAGACAGATACGGTGCACGTATTGTGGCGACAGTGGGATTTGGATGGATGGTGCTCCCTCTTGTTCTCTTGCGGATCCCACAACCAGGAGGAACGGCCGAAATTGCTAAATTCTGTGTTTTGTTAGCATTCTCTGGCCTCGGATTTGCGCTCATCTCTGCGCCGTCCCTCGTCGAGGCTTCGTATGTCCTTGAGCGATATCACCATGCTAACAAAGAGCTTTTTGGCGAGGATGGACCGTACGCACAGTTGTATGCGATCAACTCGATGGTTTTCTCTGCGGGGCTCACATTAGGCCCTCTTATTGCTGGCTTCTTGAGAGAAAAGATTGGGTATGGCAATATGAATGCTGTTGTGGCGGGGCTGTGTGCTGTAGTCAGTGTAATGAGTTGGGTGTTTTTGGGCAGGATAGTGAAGAAATGATGCAGTTGTCTTGAATATAATGGCATTAGATAGCGGTCAAAAGATTTCGGAAGCAAACCATACATTGCGAAAATTATATAGTTACATGTTTTTAATAGGTTTCACTGACATGACATATATGCATTCGAGAAATCCAGGTGGACCAAAGAGGCGGAGCCCCTGAAATACTAAGCGAGCGAAGAAACTTAATTCGACTGAAACTTGAGAGATAATATAACAACTATCTTTCTTTGTCTCGGCCGATTTTGAGCAAATTCTATTTCTCAGCCGCGTTAAGCATATTCTTATGACCCCCAGAAGAAAAATACTATCTTGGAGAGACGCTTTGTCGCATTTGTTCCTAGGGCAAGATCATGATCAGATGACCATGGAGCATTGAGAAATCCGCTTCCGAGGTCATCCGGTTAGATATCTTCATCCCCTGTCATTAATGTTATCCCATCACATCACATCATCCCCCCCCACCACACCGACCTTGAAATGGAGAGCCCGGGCTCTTTTATCTACGGAGTATTGTACAGTACTGTATAGCTTCCTTTGTCGCATTCCTCGCCTCCGTGGTATCTTGTGGCGGCATAAGTGGGTATCACAATTGGAATAGAACCCCTGCCGTGATATCAAATATTTCATCATCTTCTTTTCTCCATCTCGTTGTGACCAAGCCTCCTTTTCTCCCTTTTCCCTCTTTGTCTTTCTCCCTCCTCCCCTTCTTTCTCATGCTTTCAGCTAAATCATGAATTCACCCCCATCTCTATACCCATCCTCGCATCTCTCTCCTCCACCATGCTGCAACTCCGCGACAGAATAGCACTCATCGAATCCGCGCTCCAAAACCTCGAGGAAATCGACCCCGCTCCCCGTGCACGAGCAAGTCTCCACGACGACCCTCCAGCGCGCCGTAGTCTCGACTTCCGCTTCGACAAAACCGCCCGCGAAGTCGACGCCGCACCATGTCCCACGCCCGCGCAAGAGAAAGCAAATCCTTTCGACACCGCCACATCAACCGCGTTAGAGTCCCCCTCCACCAAGGCCCCCTTCTACGATAGCATTGCTGCGAGTTTCGGGCTGGGCATCGGCGGCGACGAGGATGACTTTGCTGATTACCTTGTGTACAATGCTTTTGTAACGAATCTGAGGGTCTGCCCTGTCGATCTGACAGCTACGGATCACTATTACTATCTCGAGCACCGCTCGTTCTTGCCGAATGTCCCTGGCGTGAACCTGAGGCTGGGGACCGATAAAGCAGGGAAAAGCGTGGGTGTTGCGCATTTGGCGCTGATCGGACGTAATACTTTTGGCGTTGGTGATCTGGATAATGATCCGGGTGGAGTGAGCTGGGGCAGTATGGCTAATGCAGGGTTCTGGACGCATATGAGGTATGATTTTGAGTTTGAGCTGGGAGACGAACGCAAGACGAGGAAGTTTTGCTGGCTTCGCACGAGGAACAATTTGTTGGATGATCAGGGGGATTTGGTGCTTGTTGAAGAGGGGAAGGAGCACTTTATCCTGGCTGAGTATCTTGGGAAAGGGCTTTTGAAGTGGAAAAAGAGGGGACGGTTGAGGATTCGTAAGATGCAGGCGTTTGGCGAGAGGTGGGAGCTGATCGTGTTATTGACTTGGGGCTCAGTGGTTGAGGTAAGAGCTGCTTCTGAATGAAAGAAGATTCGTAGATTGACGTTGCGGGAAAACTTATTACTGACATCTATGGGAATAGTTATCAAGACGAAGAGCAAGAATAAGGCGCTATTCCCCGACCCATATTATTTCAATATAATTCGACATTTATTAAAGGGCATAGATGAATATCCAGACCACGCTAGATCACCCATTTGGAGAATTTAGAAGGGATAGAATGAATCGCAAAGCACCTAGACTCGTCCCCTCACTTTCACCCGTTCTATACAACTACCTTATCACATATCCTGGCTTCCTACAATTTCAAAGACATCATCGACACCATCATCTTCAAGCCTGAGCACATACATTCGTCCCTTCACAACGTCCCTCGCTGCTGCAATGTCATGATGGGGGTATCCACCACAATTCTCCAAGCCTTCTATTACCACGTCTTGTTGAGAAGAGGCGTCGATGGCACGGAACAAGTGGAGTGGATAAAAAGAAGCAGCTGAATCTGGAACCATCAATCGCAAGGATGGCCATCAACGGACCAAACACCCACTCAGCCCATGTTCGTTTGATATACAACAGGAAAGTCGCAGGAGGAAACTAGACACACGACCATAGAAGACCACGCCATTACCTCACAAGGCCCCAGAAATCCAACTAAAAATCGATGTAGAAAGATAATCAAGTATTTTTCTGTTATAGATTCGAGTTTAGAGGCAGGAAAAACCCGGAGGATCGAGATCGAGATGTCATTCGGAAGAAAATTATACCCATGCCTCGAGAGTTATAATACTTTAATTTAATATCTTACAAGACCTTTGATCAATGAGACCAGAATACCATATATACATAATTACACGCACCCACCCACGCACCCATCCATCCACGGGCAGATTTAATAACCACGTCACTTCTACGTGAAATCACACCCTGATAAGTCTGCAGCCTAGTCATCCCATTTCATTAATCTAACAAGGTATCTATCCATCTAACCGATAAAGTCTCTTAAGGCACTATACTATACTATACTATACTATGTTTTACTATACTATACCAAGTGAACCAATAGCTCGCTCGTGGCTCGATAGATATCCCGAAAAACCTACCTACAAACAACATCCATCCGCCTTTCCCTTTGCTACTTCCCTCCCTCCTTCGACTCTTCTACTCTTATACTCGTACTTGTCGAAACATCCATCTATCCATGAAAACCTGTAACGTAACGCGACGTAACACGCTCTCCATAACCCAACCACCCCTCCGCTCCCCCAAAAAGCAATTCAACTTCCCAGTCCCACCCACGCAGCGCAGCAAAAGATCAATACCAGTACCGTGAATCGAAACCACGACAACATATCTGTACACACAACACACACAATACTAAATTGCAAAGCGCCTGCATCCGACCGGTCAATATCCCAATCTAATCCAGCTCGTGACACCTACCTACCTACCTACCCACACTTCAAAAAGAAAATGTAATTGAGATACTCGATTAGGTGGTGCTTAACTTGAAAAGAATGCAGTCTGCGTGAAGATAGGATAGATAGGGGTTAATTAAGCGAGAGAGGAAGAAGCCAGCTGAACCTACTTGCCTAGGTACTCGATAAAGACGGTGCGTGTTCGCTCGGGGAGATTCAAGGACCGAATTAGAGAGATGCGGATAGGGAGGGCATACTGGTAGATAAATGCACGCATAGATAGATTCAATGACATACTATACATTATCCAAGCCACGAATGCATCTCGGAATCTCATCTCAAGCCACGAGCAAAGTCACGCACGCGGACATGAACCCAGCGATAAAACCCATCCATGCATGGCATTAGCATAGCACTTTATTTCATCCCCCCCTTTGCCACACATCACATCCAACTCATACAAGTGCAATCCAATGCAGACATGCACATCTTGTTCCGCAACTCAGCTGAAAAAAAAATCCATTCCGATGCCATGAACTACTAAGAGAGATATAAAAAGATAACCGAAGGAAATAAACAAACACAAGAAGGAAGGTATTACAACGATATATCCATGCAGATGATAAGTTGAAGATTCACGCCTTTAAATTTCCCAAGTTTCCCAAATATCAAATCAGTTTCCGACCACCTCCTCCTCTGCCCATCCATTCAGTCCATTCCCATCCTGAATCGCTAAACCATATCCATTACCAAAAGCACTTCCGTTTCCTAGACCTCCTGAGAACGAGGACTGGTACTGGTGGCCTCGGCCTCGTTGCTGCTCACCGTTATCGCCTTGCACGGCCCCGTTCTGCTGCTGTTGTGCGAACACTGGCAAGCTGACGGCGCGATTATGGCTGCGTGCAGGGGCGAGCAAGCCACCGATGGTAGGGGCGTTGCTGGACGAGTTTGGAAAGCCGTTGATGCCGCTGATACTGGCACTTTGCTGGTGGCCCATTCCCTGGTTTTGCTGTGGCATTTCGTGGGCATCTATGCTAGATGGCGAGTTGGAACCGCCGTAGAGAGCCGCTTGCTGAGCAGCAAGGACTTGTTGTTGCTGCTGCTGAAGCTGAGCCACGGAGAATGGGTCGAGTTGTTGCTGTTGTTGAGCCTGGGCGTTTTGGGAAACTTGGTTCAAGTACATGGTGAGGGGGTTGTTGTTGCCTGCATTGAGGATCGTGGATGGTGTAGGAGTGGACTGAAAGTTCTGCTGGGCGCCATTGGCGGACCCGGGTGCTGCAGACCCAGTTGGGGATGAATCTGCCTGGCTAGGTTGGAGCCCACCGCTGTTTGGTGGTGGGGAGTTTACTCCATCGTTGCGGGGAGATTGTTGAGACTGTCCTTGGACTTGACGGGGTGGGTTTCCACAACGATCCTTGCCAAAGTTGACCTTGAATCGTCGGTACTCCTCCTTCCCACGAATGGCCTCAATCGCCTTGATAGCATTCGCGATGTTGGTGAAGTTGACAAATGCACAGCTCTTCTCTCGAAGGGTGTTCACTAACTCGATTTCACCATACTCCGAAAAGTCCTGTCTCAATCTCTCCTCACTCCAAGATTCATCCAGGTTCCCAATGTAAACATTTCGCGAAGCACCACCACTGACAGCAAGAGCAATCGCAGCTGGGAGAGCTCCTGAATGCTTTCCCCATCCAATCTTCAATCTCCTGTTGTGAATCATTAAGCCCTGCAAATTGCTCAAAGCATAAAATGAAGCCGCCGAAGTAGGGTCAATAAATGTGACGAAGCAGATATGCTTGTCGGGTATATATCGAATGTGGTGTAAAAGTCCACCTCTAACAACATTACAAATCTCTTCAATAGTAGTTTCGGGATGAATATTTCCTAGATAAACTGTTCGGTTACCCAGGTTGTTGATTCCTCCAGCAGTCGTGGCAACCGCGGCAGCAGCCACCGATTGTTGAGCCAACGCGTTCGAGATGAGGTCGCGATCAGCGCCGTTGAGCACATGAGCATACCCAGGTGCAATACCTAGGTATTGAGCAGCGTTCTGCTGTTGGGTCTTGGAGACGTACGCGCATCTGTCCTTTCCGTAGTAAACACGACGAGGTGACTGCCATTTGGGTTCTTGTGGAAGCTGAGATACAGCCTTGATGGCGTTGCCAATGGAAAGGAAATGCACAAAGCCAATTGCCTTTTCACGAACAATTTTGACCGTGTCAATTGGACCAAACTTGCTCAAATCCTCACGAAGCTCATCCTCTGAAATATTCTCGTCTAGGTTTCCCAAGTAAACGTTCCTTGAAGCACCCGACTGCTGGACAGCCAGGGCAACCGACGTCGGTACCTGCGAAGGTTTTCCCCATCCAACCTTGATATCCTGTCCGCGAATCGAAAGCTTCTTCAGAATTGCGTCCGAGTGAAAGTGAGTGGCAGAGCTCCCATCCAAAAATGAAATGAAAGCACAGTTCTTGTCTGGCAAAAGGCGAACAGACTCGATTTGACCGCTTCTCACGTGTCCCAATATCTCCTCGGGAGACGTCTCTGGGGGGATGTTGCCTAGGTAAACGGTCCTGCTAGTTCCTGAAACCAAACCTGGCGACATTTGGACGGGCGAGGAGGGTTGAATTTGCATCTGCTGCATCTGGTTCTGCATGGCCGAGAAGCCACCGGTGGGTGACTGAGGCTGGTAGAACTGAGGAGCTCCATACGTAGATGGTGATACGAGATTCTGGTACATCTGAGGAGACATCTGCTGAATTGGACTTCCCATGCCCTGCTGTTGCTGCTGCTGGTTATGCTGCTGTTGCTGGAACGTGGCATAGTTTTGGAACTGAGGGCTTGCGAAAGCTGCTGGTGTTCCAGACTGGAAAGGTGAACCCAACAGGAGCTGGGAAGGGAGCAGAGGCGTGAATTGCATGTCGAACCCCGTTCCAGGCGTTTGCATATCATTCTGACCCTGTTGAACCATGGGCTGTGTATTTATGGAAGGGATGTTGGCTCTTCGCGGATGCCTATCGCCATATCCACCCATTGAGTATTGGTTCTGAGAATATGCACCGTGGGAGAAACCGGTATCACTGTTGGATGGCTTGGAGACATGGCCAGGGAATCTGTTCGCAGTCGCTGCACCGGGTCCGTTCTGCTGGTTGGCAGTCTGTGTCTCCTGCATCCCGAGAAGATGAGGTGGCAGGACAAAGCTGTCCCGCACAAGGGATGATAGTACAGCCGTTTTGAAAGATTAAAGGTGCCTTGATGAGGCACGTAGTTGTGGGTGATTGTATAAATGGACACTCAGATATAGCGTTTGGGTTCCAAGGAATGTAGAATGGAAGTGATACGCTCGAGTGGTTTGGTCCGGTTGAATCTTTGCAGGAGGTCGGGTTGGAGAAAGAATGTGTCGTATGAACAAGAATGCTCCTATAGATTAAGTATGGTTGTATACAAGTGTTCAAATCGAAATCGGTCGAAACAGCATCTGCGAAGGCGGGAGGATTCGTGTTTATATTCGTCTGGTCTGATATTCGGACAGGATTCCCAAGGCCAATTCACCGGTAGCAGGGTGAAAGGGGGCAATCCAACAAATAGCAGAACAAAGAATGGAGACAAGATAGATGGCTGGACGAGGCGGGCGAGTGAGCGTGGTTGGTGTCTGAATAAAAGGTGTATTGTATTGTATAGTAATAGTAAATAGAATGATGGAAGGGAAATAAGAAGCAGCAAGCAAGAAAGAGCAGCTGGTTAACGAGTGTGGGATTGGTTGTAAAGAAGAAGCAAGAAAGGGCTTTTGAAAGCAGAAAAAGAGTTGGGGAGGAGAAAGATTCACATCGTAAGAGAGAGAGAATGGAAATCAACGACAAAGGGAGCGTCCCCGAAAAGGGAATCCCTAATTTCGCAGGAACGGTGGATGATTTCAGCTAGCCTGTCTCCAGCCTAGCGCTTGGGGTTGGGAGGGAAAAGCGGCACTCATCTTTCGCCTATCTTTCACCCATCTTTCACTCCACTTGGTGTCGAGGGTGTGTACTCCGGAGTGCCTCGTCTCGCTCGTCCGTATTGAAACTTGGTGCCGCTTTAGATATCCAGGAACCAGGGGGCTTTTTCAGGGGTTCCGTTTTGATAGGGGTGGCCAGACGAGCGATGCCCACCACCCCACCCAGCCCAGCCAAGCGCGGTATTTTCAAAGTCGGGGCACAGCTGGCGGCCAATCAGAGGATGTTGCCTCATACCTTGGGTCTTGGTAGTGTCAAATTATAATGATTATACTGTAGTATAGGAGACTTTACTCAACCAACTACTCCACAAGTCTGCACCTCTTGCATTACTCCTAAATGTTGATTCCTGAACGTTGGTAGTAAGGCAGTACAAAGTCACATAGGAGCCCCCTCTGTAATAACAAAAGTCAGTCGTGACGAGAAATAACGTATTTCGGAAAAACTACCCGTCTCCGATGGCAGGTATCACACGATATTGCCTCCGTCTCCACAAAGTCAGGCAAGAGACAGCTAATTCATGATATTAAAGACAAAGCGCAGAGTCAAAAGTCTCATCTGAAGAATTGAGTCCCATTCATTCATGCAGCTTGAGGTCATTTGACCTTTCCTTGCATCCTTTCCTCTTCCCAAAGTACATTATTAGAAGTACAACTCTCCAGTTCCTCTACGCCATACAACAACTACCTATATTCTTTTCCTACCACTCGTCCCATTTGTTTCAAAACGAAGCCACGCACGGAACACTTATTTATATCCCCATCTGTCCCAAACTCCACCCCCCTGCATCGCACCGTTTCAAACCAAAGCCGCATCGTCACTAGCAGCCGTTTCTACTACGCACCGCGTTGCAGTCGCGAACGGATGACAACTGCACCAAAACTGTCCTACATGTGTCTTTAACTTTTGCTGAAGATATGGGGGCTTGTGGAGTAGTGAAGCTGAGCAAACCTCAAGTGTTCGCCCCCTTTTTCAAGGTCATGTGCGGCTAGCTGTCTTGGCATTCATTAATGATTCAAGTATTCCGAAACATTTCCGAAAGTTCAAATTCAAAACTTGGTTGATAACTCGATCTGATATAGCAGTATTTGGGCATCATCCACTTCATCAGTTAACATCTAACTACCGGAACATTGTTTCATTGATCCTCATGTGGAAAGGGGAAGCATGCCAGGGAATCTAAAGAGAATATCATCACCAAAACGGACCTCGTCACCAGAAGCAACCAAAGCAAAATAGGCTCAAGGCTTGCAGCGGCCCATGAAACGGGGATATAGGCAGCAGGTGCGCACGGAATGCTGCTTGCAGATCCAGGCGATAAATCGTTCCAGACCCAATCCATATCCACCGTGAGGAGATGTCCCATACCTATTTATTGCGTCAATGTTTGCTATTTTGTGAGAAGAGATTCAACTTACTTCCGCTGCTCTGTGTACCAGTAGTACTCCTTGGGTGAGATACCCTCACGCTTGTACGCCTCCATTAACTCATCGTAATCATCCATTCTCAACGAGCCACCAACGATTTCACCAACACCTGGCATTAACACGTCGACACTCTCTGTGACCCGGCGATCAGCGTCTTCCTTCTTCATATAGAATGCCTTGATCTCGACTGGGAAGTGAGTCAAGAGAATGGGTAAGTTAATTATGTCGGTCATTCTTCGCTCAGCAGCTTCAGCAATATCATCGCCGAACACGTGGGGGTTGCCTTCTTCGTTGAGGATGGGGGGATCCTGAGCGTTGAGCCAGTCAATGGCATCCGAGTATCGCATGCGCTTGAATGGTCTGGAAGGAGCCTTGAACTCGGGGTTGAGCTCCTTGATGTAGCCAGCAATTACTGGATCGGCCAAGATAGTGGTGCATACCTTGCTGATCACCTCTTCCAAATGGTCAAGCAAATCCTCAAAGTCAATGAAATCCAACTCAGCCTCAACGTGGGTGTATTCAGACAAATGTCTTCGGGTCAAAGATTTCTCAGCTCGAAATGACTTCTCAATGCAGTAGACGTTACCCAAGCTGGGAAGAGCGGTCTCAAGATAGAGTTGAGATGATTGAGTCAAATACGTCTTGTCACCATAGTAATCCAGCTCGAACAATGTCGAGCCCCCCTCGACTTGTGTTTGCACGAAAGCCGGAGGGCTGATTTTGGTAAACTTCATCTCCATATATGTCTTTGAGAATGCCCATTCAACTGCAGACCGGACTTTCATGACTGAAGATGCGGTATCTCCACGGAGAACCAGATGGCGGTTGTCCAACATAGATGACTCCCATTGATCCTGTCCCTTCGAGACCCTGTTGGTAATAGCTTCAGCATCTGAAGGACTTCGACCAATGACCTTGTAGTAATCGACATGAAGTTCTCGGTCGTCAGGGGCTTGCTGACCGGCGAGTACCTTCCGCATTTCGCCGTAGACGGTCAGAGAAGTGCCTTGGGCAAAGGTAAGGGCATCGTAGGTTTTCGTGAGGTCACCCGCGAGGACACATTGTAAATGGCCATATCCATCGATCAATGTGAGGAAGGTAGCTTGCTTTTGCTCTCGTAATCGATGTATGCGACCAGACACCTTCACTCGAGTTCCCTTTACATCTCCTTCGCCCAAATCAACGTTCTTGTCGCCAATTGTAATCTTGATGGCCTTTGGGAGGGATGGGTCTTCGGTGAGGATAATCTTCTTGGCATCCTCAAGCGTCTTCAGCCGTGACTTCTCCTTCTCTTCCTCTTGGGCTGCTTGTTGTTGCTGTTTCAACACCTTCTTTTTATATGCGTCCAATGCGCCTTGGGCTTTCTTGACTGCAGATTTTGCAGGCTCCTTCCATACCAATCGCTCTGCTGGATCGCCATCTGCGCTGACTGGACCAGTTATTGAGGCGCGCGATCGGTATTGTTTCCCCTCACTGCCCTTGTGTTGAATGTATGCGTGGGCCAAAGACTTGTAGGGCTTGCTCTCTGCGCCCGTTGCGGATTCGTCGTCGGCTCCGGCATCTGTGTCGATGTAAATGGTGTCCATCTTGGCTCTCTCTGCGAGTTCTTGAACTGCGGCCATGTTCTGCTGTCGTGTGCTTGTGCTCTTGATTTGGGAAATTCCACAATCTTGGTGGGGGTTATTTATTTACTGGGGCTTTGTCGACTCACCGCTTTGACTCAGGCGGGGCGTGTCTATCAAAGATGTGGGGCGGTTCAGTAAATCCATTTACACGGGTGGACGCGACTTCAACTCGTTGACGCGCCGAGAGCCAGACATTTGAGACTTTGAAGATACAACGAATAGATACAACCGAACTGTAGTGATACTCCAAGAACCATCTCCTACGAATCTCTGAAGCACATCCAGCCTGCCATGCCGAATTTTTGATTCCTCTAAATCCTCACTCAGCGCGCCAGATCAACACATCTGCCTGCCTTCAACGAAACGCCCCTCACTTCTCTAATCGTGGCTTCACGAAGGGCTCTCTACACCCTGCTGTCACAGACACGAAGTAGAGTCCACAAATCATTCTCCCAAATGCCTCCCAAGCAAGCTACGTTGGGGTATGTCAAAGATTCCCAGACCACCTTAGGGTGCGGTGATCCCAGTACATCTCCAGGATGCGTGAATATATCTGCTAACCCATGATTCTCAATAGCAAGTTTTTCAAAGCTCCAAATGGAGATGCCCCGAAGCCTACACCCAAGCAATCGAAGTTATCATTCTCATCCAAATCCAATGGCACTCCGAGCTCAAGCGCAAGCGTGGCAAATGAAGACGTCGACATGAAGGATGAAGATTCTGATACTAAAGTCAAGCCAAAGGTCAAGAAAGAGGAGGATGTTGAATCCAAGGAGAATGTAAAGCCTGGAACAGGTAGGTACTCTGGAAATTGCCAGTCAATACATACTGACACAAGCTTCCACAGAGACGAAGAAGCGCTCCCGGTCACCACCTCCACAGAAGGAGGTGAAAGAAGAGAGTAAGAAAGCGAAGGAAGAGGCTGTTAGAGAGGAGGAAGACGACGAAGATGACGAGCCAGTCCTCAAGCGACCTCGACGATCGATTAAGATAGAGGAAGATGATGACCAGCCCATTGTCTCCAGCTCCAGATCTAAACCCAAGTCAAAGCCCGAGCCCTCTAAGAAATCAGAAAGCATGCCGCCTCCACCTAAGAAAATAAAAAAAGAAATGAAGGAAGAAGATGGTGATGATGTCGAAGAACCAAATTCATCGAAAGAACCATTAAAGCGCAGAGGATCCAGTGCATCGGCATCGGCATCAGATATCGAAGAGGGCCTGGAAGAAGATGATGAAGAGGATGAGAAGCCAGAGATTGCTGCAAAGGCTCGTGAGAAAGTTCAAACCACGTTAAAATCGAAGGCCAAGGATCCATACCCCGATTGGAAACCAGGAGAGCCAGTTCCATATGCAGCTCTCTGTACTACGTTCTCTCTCGTTGAAATGACCTCAAAGAGACTCGTCATCCAGGCACACTGCTCATTATTCCTTCGACAAGTTCTACGACTTACCCCTGACGACCTTCTGCCAACCGTTCTCCTCATGATAAACAAGCTCGCTGCGGATTATGCTGGCATTGAGCTAGGTATTGGCGAATCCCTGATCAAGAAGGCTATTGGCGAATCAACAGGTCGTAGCTTGGCAGTGGTCACTCAGGATCAGAAGGAAATTGGAGACTTGGGCTTAGTTGCCGTCAAGAGCAGAGCAAATCAACCTACTATGTTCAAGCCGAAACCTCTTACTATCAGGGGAGTTCACAAGGCGCTCATAGACATCGCCACAACGTCGGGTAATGGTGCTCAAGGACAGAAGGTTGACAGAATCAAGAAGTTGCTCTCGGCTGCTGATGGACATACGACTGGAAAGATTGATATTACCAAGGACAAAGGAGGTGCCAGTGAGGCGAAGTTCATCGTCCGATTCCTTGAAGGTAAACTTCGCTTGGGTCTCGCTGAGAGGACGGCCATCATTTCACTTGCTCAAGCTATGGTTTGTCATGAGGTAGAAGCGAAAGGTTCTGGGAACATACCAAGTACAGAACAATTGGCTAAGGGCGAGTCAATACTGAAGGCAGTGTACAGGTAAGTTACCAGTATTTTATTCTGCAACGGTTTACTGATGAGTCGCAGCGAGCTTCCCAGCTACGATGTTATTATACCAACAATGCTTGAGCATGGCCTCTTCAACTTGCAAGACAATTGCAAACTTCAACCAGGCGTTCCTCTCAAACCGATGTTGGCAAAACCCACCAAATCTATCACCGAAGTTCTCGATCGTTTCGAAAACCAGACATTCACCTGCGAGTACAAATATGACGGCGAGAGAGCACAGATCCACTATGTTGCCAAGGATTCTCCATTGCAATATAAAAGTCCCCAATCAGCCACCGACAAAACTTCATCAGGCGGACTTGCAGCGATCTTCTCCCGCAATTCGGAAGATTTGTCCAAGAAGTATCCCGATATCCTAGCCAAGCTTGATACGTGGGTGAAAGATGATACCAAGTCCTTTGTCTTGGATTGTGAAACCGTAGCCTGGGATCTGAATGAAAAGAAAGTTCTTCCTTTCCAGCAACTCATGACCCGCAAGAAGAAAGATGTCAAAGTTGAGGACGTGAAGGTCAAAGTCTGCGTCTTTGCTTTTGACCTCCTGTTCCTGAATGGTGAAGCACTCGTTGGGAAACCTCTTCGCGAACGACGAGCACTTCTTCATGAGGCGTTCAGTCCAGTTGAGGGAGAGTTCTCATTCGCTACACACATGGATGGGCAAGAAATCGACGAGATCCAGACCTTCCTTGATGATAGTATGAAAGCTTCATGTGAAGGTCTCATGGTAAAGATGCTTGACGGCAGTGAAAGTGCGTACGAGCCCAGCAAGCGGAGTAGGAACTGGCTGAAGGTAAGCTTCATTCCCGTCTTTCTTAAATATTACTAACGTTCTCCTCAAAGATCAAGAAAGACTATCTTGCAGGCGTAGGCGACTCCCTCGACCTCGTTGTCCTAGGTGCCTACTATGGCCGCGGCAAACGCACCTCCGTCTTCGGTGCCTTCCTCCTCGCCTGCCACAACCCCTCGAATGACACCTACGAAACAATCTGCAACATCGGCACAGGTTTCTCAGAAGCAGTCCTCGAGACTCTGCATGCCGAACTTTCACCCCTCATCATTGACCGCGCGAAACCCTTCTACGACCACAGCAGCGGAAACCAACATCAACCTGATGTCTGGTTCGAGCCGAGGTATGTGTGGGAGGTGAGGACGGCGGATTTGACACTGTCTCCTAGGTATAAGGCCGGGTGTAAGGAGGGACTTGAAGATGGGAAGGAGAAGGGGATTAGTTTGAGGTTTCCGAGGTTTATTAAGGTAAGGGAAGATAAGAAGGTGGAGGAGGCGACGAGTAGTAGGCAGGTGGTGGAGATGTATAGGAAGCAGGAGAGCGTAGCGAAGAACAAGGGACCGGCCGTTGATGATGACTTTGAGTATTAGATATAGGGGGTTGGCTTTGCTTGCTGTTAGCTTTTTGCAGCGTCCGATAAATAAAAATGTACAGTATATTCTTGTACATGGATACTCCGTAAGATCTTAATGTGCTTCAACCTCCACCTCTGCCTCCCTAACCCTCCCACTCTTCCCCTCCTCCCTCGCTCTATATTTCCTCGCCCTCCGAATTCTGATCTCTAGCTCCCTCATCTCCCTATCCACACCCACGATCCTCGGCACTATATCCTGCACCAACAGCACCGCCTGCCCCTGCGCAGCTTTCAGTTCCGCTGGTACGAAAGCGCCGAACATTCGTAGGGAAGCTTTTTTTCCTGCTGGATTTGCTGGAATATTCTCATTTTCATTTTCCTTTTCATTTTCCTTTTCCTCGCTTCCTGTCGTGGTGGGGGAAGCTGGGAGGGGCGCGGGATGTACTTGTATGGGATCCCCGCCTGAGGGAATGCTGCAGAGCGTCTCGGCGCGCATGTGAGCGCTGTAGCTGGAAGCGCCGTAGCGGGATACGCCTATGGGGTGGAAGTTTGCGCGGGAGATGTTTTGGTAGACCTTTATGGTTTGGGTGATTTGTTAGTTGGCTATCTTATGGCACGTAGAAGGGGAGGTGGATATGGATATGAAGGCAGGAAAGGGAGATTTACGGAGGTTTGTAAGGAGGAGAGTTGGGATCGTAGGGTTGTGTAGGTGTGCAGGTTTTGGAGGTATTGTTCGAGGAGGGTGTCGATTTCTAGGGTGAGGAGTTCTGCTGGTGATGGGGAGGACATTGTGAGGTGAGGTGGTGTGTAGATGTGTATGCTGTTGGTCTAGGGTTGGAGGTGTAATTTGTATTTTGACTGCCGACTGTGAGTTCTCGGGTTAAGATTCTAGAGGATTGATGTGCCGTTGAAATGTCAGGTGAGGTACATGTACGTCAATCTGGATATAAAGTGGTTTGTAGATGGAGGCGGGTGTGGGTTAAAAGTCCCCTGGCATTGGCAGGAATACCCCTGTCGTAGCCTCAAGCCAAGCAGGAAGGGGAGGGAGGTGGATGTCACTTTAAAGCAAAGTTCCATCCAATATCAAAGTGCAACCAATTGAAATTATTATCTTATATAATAGACACATAAGCTACAATTATCTATCATATACAAACCTTTCAGCTTAAGTACTCACCCCCACTGGTGACCCTCATGTCAATATCCACGCGCGCTTGTTGTTTCACGACATCTGGTATGAGGTAGACCACGTTGTTTCCAGTACCGGATCGGACCAAGGCTTCCTCCTTTGAAGCATCACTTGTCTGAGCTGCAGCCCAATCCGCATCTCTACTTTGCATCCATCCACTCAGCCTCGATCCTTGCGACGCATCTTGTGCATCGAACTGTGGGAGAATCTACAGACTCCGTTGCTGTAAAGTACCGTGGCTGCAGTTTGTTCCTGCTGCACTCACTCTGTACTCTCTACTAGTCCACCAGTACGACCAGTACCAGTCCAATACACGTACCGTACCGTACTAGATCAATCCCACCCACTCTACCCGATCCACTACATATCCAGCTGCCTTTTAATCGGCCCTGCCCGGTGCTATCTATCGTGCTTCCTTCCACATCATACCGTACCTTTCCTTTCCTACACCTCGGTATCCTATCTTCTTTCTGCGTGGTGTTTGTTGGTAGTTGTGTGAATTGGACAAGAAGAGAAGAGTAGGGGACAAAAGAAGAGATTAGCCGCTGTCGAACCGAAAAATAAAATAGCTCCACCTGCTTTCCAGGCGCAACGGTGGACGACGAGTCAATTCAATTCAATTCAACCTGGTCTAGAAGACCGTCAGTGGAAGGGAAGGTCGAACAAATAATTCTCCGAGACTCCTGTATCCTATCGCCCAAACAAACCATATCGCACCATCCGCGTCCTCTTCTCTCAACATCGCCCTTTTGTGTTGTCTGCACCTCGTCCTGCATCCATCAAACGTACCACAGGTGTCCATCTTTCGTCGACCGGATCAGATACTGCCCCGGCGCAAGACAAGACATCGATACTTGACGTCAAGGCGGTTAAGAGGGATCAATCAAATACACAATCGCAGAAATGGTTGTTGCAACTATCAAGTAAGAGCCCTTCCCCCACCATCTATCTGCATCTGCCTAGACCTGTGCGCTCCTCTTCGCAGCGGCATTCAAGAATTGAGGGGTTCACATCGCTAACAGTGCGCGCGATTAGGTGTGTGGTCGTCGGCGATGGTGCTGTGGGAAAGACATGTCTGTTAATCTCCTACACTACGAACAAGTTCCCCAGCGAATATGTTCCTACTGTGTTTGACAATTACGCTGTTACTGTAATGTGAGTAGCCACCTTCTCCCCGCTTTGTGAAGATTTTGGGTCAGCATGGTACGGATACTCAATCTGGGCGTGCAGATTGAGTGTGAATTGGTTGCGCATCTTGAAAGACTAAGCGCTAACGGTATGGTGAACACAGGATCGGCGATGAACCATACACCTTGGGACTATTCGATACCGCAGGACAAGAAGATTACGATCGTCTCCGACCCCTCTCCTACCCCCAGACCGATGTCTTCCTCGTCTGCTTCTCCGTCACCTCCCCCGCCTCATTCGAGAACGTACGAGAGAAGTGGTTCCCCGAAGTCCACCATCACTGCCCCGGCGTCCCTTGCCTGATCGTTGGCACCCAGACGGATTTAAGAGATGACCCCAGTGTTCGGGACAAGCTGGGCAAGCAAAAGATGACACCAGTCCGCAAGGAGGACGGCGAGAGAATGGCCAAGGAATTGGGTGCCGTGAAGTATGTCGAATGCAGTGCTTTAACACAGTACAAGCTAAAGGATGTCTTTGATGAGGTGAGCTACGCCCCTTCCCTGCTTTTAAACCCCTACTTACAAGACCTTCCCAAACAGGCAATCGTTGCAGCTCTTGAACCTCCCCAGACAAAGGTACGTCTAGTATTTCTTCTCTGCTCCTCGCGATGTCTAGCAATAATCTATACTGACTCGATAAGAAACAGAAGAAGCGTCACACGTGTTTAATTCTCTGATTCACGTACTTACCCCGCATCTCCGCATTTCCGCTTTAGACTCTCCGGCCGCCGTCACAATTTCTCCTACCTCTTCTCCACAATCCTGTTCGCTCGCATTCGCACGAGAGATGTATTGATTCTCCATGGCAGAAAAATAGCAGCATGAGGGCGTCCTCTTCAGGTTTTTATGCGGCTTTTCTGATTTCATAGCGATCCGCACCTTTGATCTGATATCTTCGATTTTGCTTTTGGCGCTGGGAAATTGGGAGTGATAAAGGGACTGGTATTCTGATTTGATCTGCGATAATCAGTTATACTCTGGATTAGTTAAGCGCATACTTCTGATATTCAGAATTGAACATTTGAGACATCTTATTTTGACCTGGATTTCTTGTGATGTGATTTGGGTTGGAGTTGAGGAAATTTGATTTACTTTAGCTTAAAGCTTACTTTCTATTGCATTTCTTCCTTTTAGGCTTGGCGCTCCGATCCGCTCGCTGGGTCTCAACTCAAAGCTATCCCTCTCATCCTCTCTTCCTTCTTGTCCCTTACCTTAACCTCTATTTTTCCCAATACATGCTAAATGCGATCGATGCCTTGAGAATACCTTCTCTGTACCCTCCACTTCTGGAGACCTTCGATGATTCAAGCCTCGACCTTGGGATTTGAATCATCGAAAATCTTTTCCGGCCCTTCCGACTAACACAAAGTTTAGTCGGGCATCTAGACCAGTATAAGTCCCTTAATACCATAGGTAGTTCCTCAGCCATACATACCCGCTGACTAACATCTGCACTTTTACGACCTTCCTCTATCTCCTAACAAGAACCGTAAGCCACTTGATATAACCTCTTCCTAATCTACCTACGTCGCTACATGCGTCAAAGTAATCCGCTTTCTCTTCAGGTGCTTTACGTTCAGGAATTGCAAGTTTAAAGGCCAAGCCGAACCCAACTATTGTGACTGTTCTGGTACCTTCTTGATGAATCTCTTTATGAACGCTGAGCACGCTGCGGATAAGGGGAATCCGAGTTCGAGGTACCAAGATGGCGATGTTGACTACGGAATAAGGTTTACTCGGCAAACGCTTGTTATTGGCAGTCTGGGGAAGTTTAGATAATGTATTTCTGACTAAGTCGTCACATGACTCACTAGACTCTTACTCTACTAGGTAAGCGGGGCGACCACCGATTAACCCTCGGCTTCCTACTACCGTACCTACCCCACATACCAACACCCTACTCTATACACCCTACTATACCCATACGACTTTTAATAAATGAAGCAATACACACGCAGGTACCTATATTCAACTGCTCAATCACAGTGAACAAAAAGTTAAGAGGTGTGGGGTGTGCTTTGGAATATAAAGCTGGTATGCCTGCCTCTTGTAGCACTAACTGGTTTGGGTTTAAAAAACAGGACCCAAGAACAGGAAGTAGTACTGTAACTACCTGAGACTATAAATTTAGAACAACAGAAGCCATGAAACTGGATTTGCGAGTTAAAGTTAAAGAGATTCGGGAGATTTAAGGAAAGGAGTGGGGAAAGGCCGCTTGGTGTGATGACCTGGCTCCTGATATCAGCTTTTGAGACTCACGGATGGTTGATCCGAACCAACGTATACTTTTAAGCATGGTAGGTAGATGTTAGACTTTTTACGCGCTATATTTCAGTATCCTGGTTTTCATTCACCTGATGTGAAGTCTGTGCATTTTAATATACCAAGCAACCCGAACTCCCTTCCTACAATACATTCCCCCATTCCCCCCCTCACAGATACTTCTTCGGCCCATTCGCCTTCCTCCGCCTATATAAAACAAAACCGCCCACAAGCAGCGCCTGACTCCCAAAAACCACAAACACAAATTTCCATAGCCCCGTCCCGGTATTTGCAAGCGTGCCAAGAACGTTAGAATGTCCCTCTCTCACAGCGCTCTTGAGGCCCGCAACATGTTGGTCTAGCGCATTATGCAGATCGGCTTTCGTTTGGCGGACATCGGATTGTATATCCTTCAGCACCTTGCCAGTTCCTTCTTGCTGCTTGGCACTAGCTTCGATGGCCGTTATTCTCTGCAAGAGCGTTTCGTGGCGGGCATTGGATTGCTGTTGGTATGTTTGAAAGGCTTGGGTTTGCATTGAGAAGGCACGCATCATGGCTTGAAGACGGTTGTGCAGATCTGCGAATTGCGCGTCTGAGCTTGTGTATTGGGACGCTGGGGCTTCTTCTGGTATGTCTCGTTGCGTGTTCTGCGTGTTTCCTATCGGTTGCTGTGCTTGGGCTTGGTTGTCTGGCGCAGCTACGAATTGTTCACCTGGCTGGCCCGCGACGTCTGGTGTATGGCTATCGGTGGTGGTAACGAATCTGAAGACTTCAAAGGAGTCGGGGTTCTCTGCTGACGCGGCAGACACGCCAAAGTAGTAGCCCAGAGGAATCTTGATCTTGGGGGAGTCGAAGCAGCGGCGGCCGTCAACGTCAACGCTGAAGGAGTCGGCGGATTGGCGGATGGCGATGCGAGAGGGACGGCCCAGATTGCGGTATGAGTATTCGCAGTGGCCGAAGGCGAGGGAATCGACGCTGTGGTGAGATTTGTATTCGGTGCTGCCATCGTTGAGGAAGCCTCTTATGGAGCCGCCCTGTACATGAATACTGTTAGCTAATATCTGGACTTGGGTTGAGGACTGGGGATATTTACGGAGCCTGCGTATTGGTCTACAACTAGTGCTAGACCATCAAATCGCCCAACTGTGTATATGCTCGCTGTGCCAATGTCTTCTCGCCCGTTCTTTGCCAGATACACCATGAAGTTGCCCCCTCCCCGTTCTGGACCAGTTGCGCGGAAATCTACGTCCACCGACCATGATGAGTGCATGAGGGGTTTCTCGGCCCATATTGCTCCACGCTGATTCCCTGGCACTGGCGGCGTGAGGACAAGTTTGTTGGATAGGATTTCCGGGGGTTTGGGGTTCCCTATGATATGGAAGTTGGGTACTGCTCGTAGATTGGGGGAGATTCTGGAGTCGCAAGTTAGATTCCGAGGTGAAAAACACGAGGAAGAGATATTTACTTCTCCTCTTGACCAAAACTCAACTCGGGATTGAGGTATGTAGCTTGCGCAGAAGCAAAAAGGAAGGCCGAGGCCAAGGTAAGGGGTGTCTTGGAGAAATACATGGCTAAGGAGTGGAGAGAGATATCCAAATTCTAAACAGAACAATTGAGGAAGAAATCAAATGCAATTCATAAAATGTTTGCCGCTTTCCTGAACCTGCGGGGAAACACTCTGGCAGTTTGTTTAGGGTATGCTCTGGCCTGCTCTTCTAGTCCTTTGAAGACCCCCGGCTATGTTGGTGGGAGAGGACAGCTTGCACGGCAGAAGTCACACAGTAGATTGCCACCACTCCGAATATGAGGTCGCGAATGGATTTTCCTAAGCTGGTGATGGAGGGTCCAAGTTCGAGAGTGAATTTATGAGAAACGAAATGCTTGACTACGACCTCTGAAGGAATGAATGCTGCATCCATTATAATGTTATACAATTGAAAGCTGAGCTGAGCTGGCTGGGTTGTTATGAGCCTTCGTCCAATGGGATGCTGAGATAATCCCTGCTTTTGGTGGCTCGTCGGCTTTTTGTTCTAAACCTCCGTGATGCGATTGTGAAGACTCTCAATTCCACACCAGTACAGAAACATCTGGATATGTCTCAATGGCAGACTTATACCCCTCAATAGCACAATGTGCGGTAGTAGCCACCGCGTTCAAAGTGCTACTGTTCCCAGCATAGTATGTTCTCCTTCCAGTTTTCCCAACTTCCATCAGAGCTAATAACGCGACAGCAAATCCACAGACTTTGAGGTTCATAGGAATTGGCTGGCCATCATGAACAGCTTGCCCGTCCAAGACTGGTACTACGAGAAGACTTCAGAATGGACGCTCGACTATCCTCCCTTCTTCGCGGTCTTCGAATGGATATTGTCGCAATTCGCAAAGGTGGTTGATCCGGAGATGTTGAAGGTTTATAATTTGGATTATGACAGTTGGCAGACTGTGTATTTCCAGCGTTCGAGTGTTATTGCTACGGAGCTTGTGCTGGTATATGCGCTTTATCTGTGAGATCCCCAGGCATTTGGCGTGAATTATGCTGATCCTTTTAGCTTCGTTCGATCTTCACCTGCGGCCTTTAAACGCCCTTCGCATGCTGCTGCACTTTCAATTCTACTATCGCCAGGTCTTCTCATCATTGATCACATTCATTTCCAATATAATGGGTTCCTTTATGGTCTTCTGATTTTGTCTCTGGTGTTGGCAAGGAAGAAGTCAACCACTCTAGCAAGCGGACTCCTCTTTGCTGCACTTCTCTGCTTGAAGCACATATATCTCTACCTTGCACCTGCATATTTCGTATTTCTGCTGCGAGGATATTGTCTAGGACCCAAATCAATCTTTCACATCAAATTCGGTAATGCTTTCAAGCTCGGGACTGGGATCATTGCGGTCTTCGGAGCTGCCTTTGGCCCTTTCGTTTACTGGGGCCAGATTCCACAACTGCTAAGCCGACTGTTCCCTTTCTCTCGAGGGCTTTGCCATGCATATTGGGCTCCAAATATCTGGGCAATGTACTCGTTCACTGATCGAGTTTTGATTTATGGTAAGTCCGATTTACCCTATGACTGAGCAAGGCTGACAATTCCAGTTGCTCCCAAGCTCGGCCTGGCAGTCAACCAAGACGCTGTCAACAGCGTGACTCGTGGTCTAGTTGGAGACACTTCGTTTGCCGTCTTACCAGAGATCACCGCAAAGATAACCTTCATCTTGACACTGTTCTTCCAAGTCATCCCTTTAATCAAGCTATTTTTAGATCCCACCTGGGACACATTCATCGGAGCAGTCACACTCTGCGGTTACGCATCCTTCCTCTTCGGCTGGCACGTCCACGAAAAAGCTATCCTCCTAGTCATCATCCCGTTCAGCCTCATTGCACTCAAAGACCGTCGGTATCTCGGTGCATTCCGTCCACTCGCAGTCGCCGGTCACGTTTCGTTGTTCCCTCTCCTATTCACCGCCGCCGAATTCCCCATCAAAACTGTCTACACGATTTTCTGGCTCGTGCTGTTCCTTTTCGCGTTTGATAGACTTGCGCCAGCGAGTAACAGATCGCGGATATTCTTGCTAGATAGGTTTAGTTTGTTGTACATTGGGGTCAGCATACCGTTGATCTTGTATTGTAGTTTGCTACATCAGATGGTGTGGGGCAAGAGCTTTGAGTTTTTACCGTTGATGTTTACGAGTTCGTATTCAGCGGTGGGCGTGGTGGGTAGCTGGGTGGGGTTTTTGGTAGTGTTCTTCACGAGTTAGATAGAACTGCGAATGATACCCTTGAGATGACGTTGAGAGGAGCAATGAGGCTGAAACCCCTGAAATACTCGAAACGTGTGTCTGGGAGGGTTGAGGTGTGTGATTCTTGTGCCATTTGTGATTTCTGGGTAACGAGTGATGACATGGAGTAGGACCGGGAGTGTCGGCATTTAGATTTTTTGGCTTAGGGCTGGTGAAGAGTCAAAATGGTGAACCTGGAAGTCCCGGGAAAATATCGCTTAGTAGAAAGCGGGAACTAGCGGCAAGCGCCTCCCTGGAAGTCTCATGGTGCGTGGCACGTTACTGTATGGGCGTGAGACTAGGACAGTTGTGTTTCCAGTCCAGGAACACGAGAAGGATATACAATAAACCATCTATATATTAAAGCCATAAAATACCAGAATAATAGAGAGTCATGCATTTATTGGCGAAACTCCATATATCGCTTCTAAGTCGGCCTTACCCCTGAACAAAAGGACCCCTACTACGTCAACAAAGAATACTCTGCACAAAATATACCGCACCTGTCTATTAGGATGAGGATTAAGTTTCCTTGAGTTATCCTTAATCCACCCTAGAAGCATCTAACAGTTTGAATCAGACCAAGCTATCAAAAACTGAGGTGATGCCCCTTGTATCAATATCGAGGTGTTCGTGTGAAAATCCCTATTATTTCCCCGCCTATTTTCAGAATTCCGTACGGGATGCCTCTTGGGGCAATATCAGCCAAAAGTATACAAATAAGTACTTGGCTGATAGATCTCGTTCTCAGCTTTATTTCAAGCCCAAGAAAGTGGTTGAGATGTGGCTCCTTGTTGTTATGATGTTGGAAAGGGAGGGGCCAAGGTCGAAGGGGTTCCTCGCGTCTTTTTGGGAGCACGCACCACAAACGACGAGGCTAATGCCCGGCTAGCCTTCCTGCACTCGTGCACCTTAAAATACAAACCTCCCTCCACCTTTTCTTAAAGTTCTTCCCATCAGTTGCCCCGTCCAACAACGCGCTGTTGTCCTCACGTCAGTCGCCCACCACAAACCCCACCACCTCAACAGTCCGAGTCTCTGCGACTTCTATAACACGTCTCCTGGTACTTATACGCGTCGAGAGCCGTAGCTGTAAGTCTGATATCGATACTTCCACCTTCACGGGAAAGCTCCCTCGCCCACCCAGGACCCCCGGTGCACCATTTACCTCCCCCTTTCCTCAATTCCACCCCACAGCATCGCCCATACCCTTTTGCGATTCTATCCAAGAGCATACTGTGATGAATGAGGGGCATACCGAGTCTAACAACCCCCCCTTCCCCAGGTCCTCTACGGCGTTTATAGGCCACCGTCTCCGCAGACCGCCAACATGGTACGAATTCCCCTGATACTCCCCAACCAAATATAATAGCTGACCCTTCTAGGTGTTTTTTAAAAGAAAACCCGTACACTATGTCCCTCCGCCCAAGATTGACAATGATGACCAGGAGGTGAGTCCCCTCCGATTGGGACATAACAACGCGCCACAGTAATTGACTCATGAGCCAGGTCTGGGAAATCAAACAAACGAAGGAGATATTCACAGACTATGAACAGTACTTGAATCGGTATGCGCCTACAATATTACTATTCGACGACCCTGCTAATGATGTACACAGAATGGACTTTTATAAGCAGGTTAGCTTTCTATATACCAAATATATACAAGCGGTGTGCTAATTCCCCTCAGCGCAAGTTTATATGCCAAATA
The DNA here is from genome assembly GCA_032629725.1 of Gremmenia infestans. Taxonomy (NCBI): domain Eukaryota; kingdom Fungi; phylum Ascomycota; class Leotiomycetes; order Helotiales; family Hamatocanthoscyphaceae; genus Gremmenia; species Gremmenia infestans. The sequence goes on from JAFEVB010000012.1 coordinate 898,393, forward strand.
ACTGGACATTCACAGCTTTCATTCTTCGACGCGCTCAAGAGCGAGGTATGTTGTGAGTGAGAATTGGAGGCGAGCAGGGCTGACTTTCTCCAAGGAAGCAGGTGCGCAAGAAGTAGAAGCAGCCTTCCCCGAAGCCCTGAAAGGCCCCATATTACGGCGCGTCCAATTCCAAACCATCTCGCGAATCGATACATTGGTGGATCTTATTTACGAGGAGTTTCGCGCCGATTACTACCCAAATGAAGCGGTCACAGTACACGTTATAACAGGCGAACGACTCACAGGGATCGTGAGAGACAAGACGCGCTTCGGAGCGAAGCAACTAGCAGACGGCACTATCACGCCTTCTTTCTCGAGATATTTCGTGAGTTTGGATAATCGACCGAATGAGGAAGCAGTGGTAGATGATGCGCATATCACTCGAGACCGCAAGATATTTACCAAGCAGGTCTTGAGATCATTTATCAAGAAGACTGTCACTAGAGAAGCTTGGACTGGGGCGCCATGGTTGGTTCGCCCTGATATTGCAGCAGAGTACCACATTGACACTCGCGTCCCACCACATCTTCGTCAAGAGAGCAAAGCTGCAGAAAGGAAAAACAGCCAAGCGCAAAAGAAGGCCGCGTCCGAATTTGATGGAATGATTGGAAGCTTCCCTGGAAATTCCCAAGCTCGACTGCCAGAATTGAAGCCAGCACCCAAGAGCCACAAGAGCAAAGCACAGCAGTCTCAACTGGCCAAGAGTAAGCCGCAGCCGTTTTTGAATCCTGCTCCTGACAATTTTCCTCATCCCCAATTTAACCCTCCACCTCCGTATGTATCTCACAAGTTTCAAGTCACTGGCCCACCCCAAGTGGGACCTCATTTCGGAAACTTCCAAAACACCTCGTTTGCTTTCGCGCCACTTCAATCATTACCTCCGCAACCACCGCCACCACCACCGATCAAGTATCCTATCGAGGACTTGGAGGTAGCGCCGCGACACGATGGTCCGAAACGACCAACACTCAAATTCTTTTCGGAAGATACGCCGATGGGAACTGGAAAAAGTAGTGGCAATGGAATTTTGATGAAGTCTATCGGTCCACTACTCGAGTCATGGGACACGTTGAACGTCTACTGCGAGATTTTTAAGTTGGATTCATTCACATTCGATGATTTTGTAGAGGCTCTTCAATTCTCATCCGAAGACGTCGAGTGTGAGCTATTCGTTGAAGTACACTGTGCCGTCTTGAAGCTTCTTGTGAGCGCGGAAGCAGATGGCGGTAAAGTAAATGTTCAGTTGCCAGACATGGATGAGGAAGACGATGAAGACGAATCAGGAGCTGAAGAAAGTCCCAAGAACAGTCCGACCCCTGAACCAGAACCGGCGCCAAAGGGACGAGCAACCAGAAGCAGTTTGGCAAAGGCTGAAGCCGAGGCAGCAAAAGCTGAACAGGAGAACATCAAAGAAGAATCGGAGGAGCCCAAGGACAACCACCGGGCGGCTGAAATGCAAGATGAGGCTGGCTGGATTGATCGTTTGAGGAGGCGAGACTTCAAGAATGGAGGCTGGCAATTCATTATGATCGGATTGCTGTACCAGCTTTCGAAAGGCCCTCGTTATGCCGGCTCTCTAGAGGATTTGCTGACTGAACTTGCACCTCTCAACATGCCGCCCACGCAAGATACAGCTCGCCAACAATACAACAAACTCGAAGTCAACCTCCGTATCAAGGCTCTCCAAATTATATGTATGCTTACGGCCGAGACGAAAGCAGTTCGTGGTTACATGGAGGAGTGTAGTGAGCAAATGACCGCCTTCCGGAAGGAGAAGATCCAGTATCAACGCGAGAAAAAGCAGCTGTAAGTTTCTCATTGTCATTTACAATTTATACTAATATAGTCAGAATTGCGGATCTCACAACTCTCAATGAAGAGCGCAAGATCCTGCTTCCAGCAAACATGCCTGCCTGTCCAGTCCTTGACACCAAGACTATAAATGGTAATGGTGACATCAAAATGCCCGATGTAGAAGAAGAAGGCCCGGATTCAACCCTTGAAGATGAAATTATGGACACAGACGAAGACCCGCATCAAGGCCGTTCTCTTCGCCGCGGCCTAGACCGCGCCGCCGACCGAAAACGCAAACGTGAAGTCGAGCAAGAGAAGAAAGAAAAAGCAGAAGCCGATGCCAAACTGCCCAAACAATCAAAGCAATTCACCAAACTCATGAAAGAGATCCAGAAAAAACAAGATGCCATTAAAGACTGCGAAGAAGAAATCGCGGTTCTGGATAACGATCTCCGGGAAGCGGATTGTCCTCGTACGAGAGTACTCGGGAAAGATCGCTTCTGGAATCGGTACTACTGGTTCGAGCGGAACGGGATGCCGTATGGCGGCTTGCCCAATTCGAGTACTGCTGAAGCCGGGTATGCGAATGGATGTATTTGGGTTCAGGGACCAGACGATCTAGAGAGGGAAGGGTATATTGAACTCAAGCCTGAGTGGGAGAGTGAATATAAGGCGCGGTTCAATATGACGGTTCCTGAACGCAAGATGCTTGAAGAGGGCTCGACAAACGTTTTCAACGCGCGGCAGTGGGGTTATTTGGAGGATCCTGAGCAAGTTGATGGCTTGATTTCCTGGCTAGATATTCGTGGCATCAACGAAATCAAATTATCCAAGGAGCTGAAGACATATCGCGATACAATCGTGGCTTGTATGCAGAAGCGCCACAAATACCTCAATCCACCCGAAGAAGAAACGGAGAAAGATGAAGGTAAGCGAATAAGCACGCGAAAGAAGGAAGAGAAGAAAGAGGGTGGTAATCTCAAGAGATGCCTGGGCTGGAGAAATTACATGGCGCTTGAGGATCTTGGGTTCTTGCATAGTGATCCACCGCGACCGCGGAAGATTAGCAAGAAGGCTAAAGAAAGGGAAATGGAGAAGGAAAAGGAAAAGACTGTAGTTGTTGAGGAGAGGACTAGAGGTGGGGCGGGGAAGAAAGATAAAGAAAAGGAAAAGGAGAAAGAGGGGAAGGGTACGGGGAGGCAGGGATCGAGATACAAATTTTGAAGGTTGACGCAGACAATATGGGACTGTTTTTGATACAAGTGGAGTTTTGGGAGTTTGTGGAGGTATTATTTAGTGCAGCGTGGTGTTTGGGTTTGGGCATTACTTGGCGTTCATCTTTGGTTGCACTGATGGCAAAAAGTGGAGTTTGTTTTGAAATCAGGCCTGTACTCCGTATGGTATGGACCATTTAGATGTAGCGATACATGGAAGTGTGAGTGGTAGATAAAAGGAACCAATAAGCATGATGTTATACGATAACCTGTTGTGTAAACCAAGACATTTGCTATACTCGAGTAGTTAAACACCAGTTGATGGACTGGGTTTTGGGATACTTGTAGTTTCCAACATCAATTCTTTCCAACAAGCTTTTCATACTCGGTACAAAAGAAATAAAAGTATTTCAAGGTTAAAGCTACTAAGCTCTTAATGCCGAATATCACCCTTTCCGTTCGCCAGCCGCCGGCCAGGCCACCTTTACTCCATATCCAGAATGTCATAATTAGTATACAGAAATCATTTCCTTTTTATCATCAAACACTCCATCTCTTTCTTTCTTCCCTCCTTTCCTCCTCTTCTATTTCATCAAATATAACTAACCTTGACGCCCATCCCGACCGTCTCCCTCACTCGCCCCCACATCCTCCTAACTCGTTCCTTAACATCCCGCCGCCCCATTAGCACTACCAAGCCTATGATAAATGCCAGCAATTGCAGTAAAAATAACGGGCGTGTCTTGAAGGCTGCGAGGACGTCTTCTGTTAATACTTTTCGTACGTTTCTGAAGATCGTCGAGGCGCGCGATAATAAGGTGGGTGGTAGACGCTTCGGTGCTGCTGCAGGCGTACGACGTATAGGGGGAGTTGTGGATTTTGAATTTGAATTTGAATTTGAAGTTGGTTTTGGAGCTGAATGTGAAGCCGGAGGGGTGGCTTTTGGTGCTGTAGAAGAAGAGGTAACGGAAACTGCTTTTGCTGAACGAGCAGTGCTGGGGCGGGAATGGGAATCTTCAACGCCGTAATCAACTTCACTTCCTCCACGTCCGCTCTCATCTCTCCTTCTCTCTTTTTCCTCGCGTCGTTTCCGCGCTTCTTGTAACTGCGCCTCTTGCCATCTTCTTTCTTCTCCTTCTCGCTTCTCGGCCTCTACTTGCTCATCCCGCAAACTCTGCAGCGCTTGTAAAAAGGCTTCCCGTCGCTCTTCGTCGAGTACGGAGGATATGGATATGAATTCACGTGCGTAGTCCCATTCGTTGTTGCGGAGAAGAACGTGTAAGGTGTAGAGTTCGAGGATTTTGACGCGTGCGTTTAGGTCGCGGGGTGTGTCTGTGCCGGTTGATTTTTGGGGGGAACGGGGGCGGGGCGTATTGGGCGAGGAGTTCAAAATAGATTGGGAAATTTGGAGCGAGGGCGTTGTGGATGAGGCTAGGTAGGTTTCTAGACGTGTTTGGTTTGTTTTTTGGGTGCGAGCGTGGGCTAGGAGGAGTGTTGCTCTGTTTGTTGAAAATGTATTAGTCCAGTGTAACCTGGAAATGGAAAGAGATGGACAGGTGAGACGGGTGGGCATACAAGTTTATCACAACATCTGAATCAACATCCCCCTCTACACCCCCATACCCATTCTTCACCACCTCCTCCCACACATCCCCCTCCCTCACTTTACTAACCAGGGCTCTCCAATCCGAACTCCCAAATGCCTGTTTCCCTTCGTCTGGATCCAGTTCCACGATTGCATTCAGTATCGTCAGGTACAATGACCAGACTTTTATCCTTGTTGTTCGGCTTGCTTTTGCTACAGGTGCGAGGTCTGAGGGAGAGTCTTCCGAATTTGGTGGGGTGATTACGGGGTGTATGGTGGACAGAGATTCGGGGAGTCGACGCGTGAGGAAGAGTGTTGAGGATTGCCGGTATATTTTGGAAATTTGGGACGAGGTGTGCCGGGTGGAGGAGCTTGAGAGGGAGGAGATGGACGAGGTGAGGAGAGTGTCGCGTGTTGGACTCAGAGTCGTCGTTGCAATTGAGCCGTTGGAAGTCATGGTGTTGACTCCTCTTTGGTGAACTCGGGTTGAGAATGGCAAAGAAAGGGTGGGGAGGAGGTTGGAGGAGAGGAGAAGCTGGAATGAAGTTGGCGATATTCCCTGCCTGCCCTTGCTTTGAATGTGAAAGCTGAAGCGGGCTGGAAAGTGAGAGCCTCGGCCTGTCGGAGGAACTGCCTGATTGGTCTGTTTATGCTCAGTATCGTGCATAATAGCAGTACTTATGCACATCACTATTTTATGCACGTCTATTCAAACCACGCCTTGCGACGAGGCTGAGACTACAATACAAACAGCAACACACAATCATGGCACACATTGCTTGACAACAGTCCAACATCTTGGGAAACAAACAAAGCACAAGATGAAAACGCTTGCCGCTCGTAATTAATTGCTGCTCAAACTTCTTCTCACGTTAAGACATCCCATTCTGCATCGAAGGAAGGAAGGGCCAAAATTGACTTGTCAACTTGTCATTGACTTGACTTGGCCACTCTCTTCAATTTCACTTTGCATCTCACTCCCAATTCCATTCCTACATTTCCTTTCCGAATCCATCTCTTCAACTACAATGTTACAAAAGTACTGAGACGATCTCTACATATTGATGCCTTGATACACCTTCTCGAAGCAGCCGAGCAAGGAGCACCCTCCACTCCAGTCAACATTCTCCTACGGCTTACGAATCTTCTCCGGGACCACTAGACCATTATATTCAATATGGATGTCAAACAGCAGGATTTCAGGCTGCAGCTCCTGCCCATCTTAAAGAATATTGCCAATGCCAAATTCGTAACCTTCGATTTGGAGATGAGTGGAATCACCACAAGGCCTCGATATGGTCCAGGTGACAGGTCTCAAGATATTGGCAAGCCGTCTCTCCAACAGCAGTATGAAGAGATGCGGAGTGCTGCAGAGCTGTATCAGATCGTTCAGTTGGGCATCACTTGCGTTGAGGAGAACACCGAGAAAGGTATGAATTCACTTTTGGATTCGTGTCCCATCACTCACTGAAAATTCCCAGGTTTCTACCTCGCCAGACCGTATAACTTCTATCTCAGTCCCCTGTCCGCAGACGGTGTGGATCTCAGACTTGAACGCAACTTTACCTTCTCTACCAGTGCATGTGACTTCCTAACGAAGAATCACTTCGACTTTGGCCGCATGTTCAGAGAGGGTATACCATATCTTTCCCAAAGCGAACAGAGGGATGTCGAAGAAGAGTACGACCAGCGTGAAAATCGAGCCGCCAATATCCCCGACATTACAATTCCACCAAGCGATACTGCCAACTTGACATTTGTTCGCCAGGCCCGGCAGGATATCACAGCATGGTCCACCAATCCAAAAGTAGGCTTTAGTAGATACTTCGTCGAATCAGATGCTAATCTTTTACAGCCAGAAAATGATTATGTGAATGTTAGAAATCCTGGGCACAATGCCACCGAATCCCCTCTCAATGCGTTCCAAAGACGATTGATCTATCAGCTTGTTCGAAAAGAGTTCCCCAACCTTCGTACATTTGCTCGCAATCACCAGACCTTCATGAGAGTGGAGAGCCTGGACGTTAAGAAGGAAGAAGAAGTAAGTATAATCTTCCTAATATCTCAATATCTATGGACATTCAAGTCCATCTGGACATAATTTCTTGGGGTACATTGCATGAACGATGATCGAATCAACTTCAATGTCTCGGAAGTTCTGGGGCGTTCTCGGCTAACCTGGCTCACAGTATCAGAAGAGGAAATCAGCGCAGTTCAACTATCAAGTGAGCAAGCAAGTCGGTATGGTTCTCGTTCCACCTTTTCGATCCAGTACTTACTATTCCAGGACTGCGATGGATATTCGAGGCCCTATCAGGTGGTGACCTATCTGGTCTCGATCCTCGACTCTGTGTGGAGCACTCCGAAGATACCGACTATCTGAAAACAGCCACGATTGAGCTCAAGACTATAATCGAAGCCCTGCGCATCAAGAAACAGGTTCTCGTGGGACACAATCTCTTCACGGACTTGGGTTTCCTATACAGTGCCTTTGTAGACAAGCTCCCCCATGATGTTCACCATTTTCAGGCGGAGATACATGAAAGGTTTCCACTTGTATTGGACACCAAGTTCCTCGCCACAGAGGGATTGGATTCCAACACGAGGTATGGCCTGAGAGACTTATTGGAGCCGTTTAAGCAGATCGATACGCCACTTATTCTGCTTCACGATAAGCATGCATCATACAACGGAGCATGTGGAAAGGACCATGAGGCGGGATTCGATAGTAAGTTCAAGAATTCCCAACAATCATTGAAACTTGAGCAATCCCTATTCAATGAACGCTTGATGTGATACTCTGCCTCAATGAGCCCCTTCGTCTGATATATTCTTCCTAACAAATGTCAGGTTGGATGACCGCCGAACTCTTTGTCAAACTTACTGCCAAGCTATACTCTGAGCGCAAACACCAAGCCCCATTCTCAGACGACTCCTCGAACAATTCCGAGCAAATCTCCCTGGACGACGACAGCGGCGGTGCGAACTTAAACGGTAGTAGTAGCAGTAGCTCAGAACACTCCATAATCGACAACCTACCCTCCGAATGGCACGCCAAACAAGTCAATAACCGTTTTGCGGCTCTAGCAGCAGCTGTTAGTATCAGTGCTGTAGCAAGTGGCAGTGACGTCGAGGCTGAAGGAGGACTAGAGCAGTGGATTCCGAAGATTTCGCATTCGTTCTGGGATGTTTATGCGAATAAGTTGAGGGTTAATGCTTCGGAGGGTGGGGTTTGCGATTTGGAGGATGGGTATGAATCTTAGGGGGCTAAGACGGTTGGCATGGGTGGCGTTATGGAAGGGAAATATAGTTCTGAACCTGGGGGAGGCGTCACAAAAGTGCACTTGAATTCATCATTTGCGATTATTCGGAGCCTGGCACATACTTTACAATATCTCAAATGGTATGATGTGAAGACTCTTAAATATTATTTGTAAATTCCTTCTCCAACCCCCTACGAAATCTGATAATAGCTTTCAAGAGTATATACTTAACCTACTGATACCCACCGCCCATAAATGTGTACCACCTGATTCCCTCCAACCCTGTCTTTGCATCGACTTCAACCGCGGTCTGAACCTAACCCATTGTTATCTCCTGTTAACAATTCAGTCTATAGTATAATATGTTGTGGGAAAGTAGAGATTTTGAAGGCTTTTACACAACAGAGACAGGTATTTCAGGTAACGATGGATAGTTTACCTTTCATACTCTTTTACTCTCTCACAAACATTATCCCATATCCTTACCCTAGTCTTCAACCATCATCTAAGTTTCAAACCATATCCACCTGCTATCTCTACATTCTCTTTTTCGTTCTCTTCCCTATTCAATTCATCACTTTCGCAAATCCCTTTCACTCATCCAAAACAAAAGTTAGGAAGGAAGAAAGGAATACCGCAGATGCCTACATAGTCCTCACGCTCCGTCGAAATCCTCTCGTGTAATTGCTTGCATGGCTTATTTTCTTTGAATATGCTATACTGGTCTTCTACGCTTGTTGGGAGGTACTAGGATAATACGTGATGTGGGAGAGCCAGTGGCAGCTTGCGGAAACGGGTGTGAAGGGGATAAGACTATTGGAGGGGGAGTAAGGTGAGGGGTATTGGGGTGGTGGGGATGGTTATGGTCTATAATATCTGTATCAGGGGCCATAGAGATGGGGGTTAGAGGGTTGTTTCGAGGCTGTCTGCTATACCAGCCCTTGGGATAGTATCGATAGGATGTTTTCGTTTTCATGTTTCTTTCTTTTCGGATTATGCGTGCATGACATATTGGGGGTTTCGATGATATAGAACAAGTCGCGCCTTTCACGTATAAGGAAACACTGCATGCCAATTGTATTATAGGTAAACAAGAGCTCTGTAGACTATGTGAATGGTGCGAATTGTGTAAAGTAGATGATTGAAAAAGGAGTACGAGTAGGTGAGGAAGAAAGAAATAAATAAATAAATAAATAAATAAATAAAGAACGGACGGACAATAGCTGACTACCAGCTTTGATTTGATTTATAGACTGGGATTGGGTTTTGGCTTGTCATACATCTATCTATGCCTAAGAGGTTACGGAGTATTGTCCTAGAGGAAGCAAGCTTGCGATATAGGGAATTCCCATCTTCAATAAATGAGACCCAAGTTCATCTATGCATTTTACAACCCTCCTACTATACAAACGCAAGCTATGCTACACCCAACCATCTGTGTTTATACATTCCATTCTGAACCCCACTTCCATCTCCCTTTCTACCGGGCCGCAAGCATATTCCTCACATTGCTAAAATACTTCTTCCCCAGACACTTCTGCAGCTCCTCCCTCGTCAACCACTTGAAATCCTCCAACCCGTACTGGTTCCCAGCCAAATCTGCCTGGCCCGTCATTATGCGGCCTTTCATGAAGAAGGTCTTGGAACCTGGGATGGTGGGCGCGGGAGGGGGCTGGACGTAGTGGCCGATGGGGGCGTGGCCTACGATCCAGGTATTCATGTTCAAGCCGGCCGATTGTACAAGAATGCGTTCTGCTGCCTGTAAACACGTTAGTAGCTAAACACAAACACAAACACAATCTCAAAGCCAATGGCAGCCAATCCCATCCAAACTCGACGTAAGAAACGGCAATGAAGGAAGCCTACCTGATTCAAATTCTCTCTCCCTACAATCTCACCCTCCGGAAATCCCCACTCCCCCGTCTCCTCACTCTTAACAACCAAATACAGCGTGCGCACCAACTTCCGATCCAACGCCTTCTCATCTCGCGTTTTATCAGCCTTCGTATACCTCTTCAACGCCTGCACGCCCATCTCCTCATCCAACTCATCCTCTGTCTTCACACTCCCATCTTTGATCAGCACATCAAGCTTATGAGCCGACGAGCTAGTTTTGTCCCCGACAAGCAATTCATCATTCCACGCCGTGTCCCCATACCCCGTATACCCGCCTAACTCGCGGGCCGCCGCGCCACCTCTCTCCTTCGCCTGGCTCTTGTACAGCACGTCGGCCGGCGTGTCGCTCTTGAAGTAGAAGTAGCGGCTGAAGGGCAGGGCGAGGCGCTCGTGCAGGCGTTTCTGGTAGAAGAAATAGGCATCTTCGAACGGGGTGTTGGGTCGGGTGAGGAGCGGTGGCCGGCTGAGAAGGATGCCTGCTTTGGTGGTGTATTGGTTGGCGGAGGAGGTGACGGGGGGGATGGAGGAAAGGTGGTGCAGCTGGGAATTTGGTTCTGGGGTGAGGGTTTTGAGGCTTGTGGCTGCTGTTGCGTAGGCTCGTGGTGATATTGGGGTTGATGTGAAGGAGGTGGAGAGGCGTGGGCGTGATGATCCTATAGCCAGTATCAGTCAATTGTCTTTCTGAAGCTGCAGAAGAAGGGACTTACGTATAATTGCAATGGCAGCTCTGCTACCTCTACTACTTGCCGTCATCTTTGCTATCTATCTCTTCAATATACAATAATAACCCCTTCTTCTCGTCTCTACATTTCAAGCCCAAGCCGAGCCAAGCCAAGCTCCAGAAAATAATTCTCGCTGACTAAGGCAACCCTCACTAGCGCATGCTCTCCCATAAAACAAAAATTCGCACAGCAATAAAAACTCTTTCCTCATCCAAGACATCCATTCTTATCATCAAGACCTGTTTCCACCCAGAACGTCCTGATCATTTACGGGTGCCTAGAGTAAACATACAGGCTTTTTTCGCTAGCGGTACCTACGACTCTACGGGAACAGCTAGATAGCTTCTGGTGACATTTCATTTCATATCATCATATCATATCATATTGCGCATGCATGCATCCATGTTATTAGGTCAGTTCAGGTGGGTAGTAGATAGAAGAGAGACGACAAGTCCAAGGAGAGGCATGCGCTCGGAAAGATGGAAGGACTTCGGGTTGTGGTAGAGTCCCTTCTATGCACATTCTACGAGCAAGCAGCATGTCCTTCCTGCGCGACAGGCTCTAGCTGTAGTCCTGCGGCTCTGCTGTCTTCTGCTGGGCAGTTGGTTGCTCAAGTCATCTTCCTCGAGTTGATATTATCCACCATGCACAGCTTTTCTTGCATCGAGAACCTTTCTCTTGCCTACGTCTTAAAGCGAGCTTCACAAGTCAGTAAAGTATTTGACTTGGGATGCGCAGAATTCACGTTGATGTTTCAGCTAAAGGTCACTCAAGTCTAATCCGTGATGCAATCAATCATTTGAATTCTCCAGATTACTATACATGCAGCCAAATCATCAAACGCTGCATACAGACTCGCTCGCTCAAACCAAACTCCAAATGCTCAAGCAAAATCAATATCAAGTCTCCGGACCGATATTCCTAGTCACCAACACCGGGTATATCTCAACCAGCGCCATTCCCAAAGTACGCCATATCAAGACATTAATCATGTAGCCAAAGTATCCACTGCTGTCGCTACTTCAGTACTAGCAATCTTCTCCCACCGCTCCTTGTCCTCTGCAACGTCGCGATCTGCTACGATCTCGTATAGTTTCCGCGATACTTCGCGGTTGATGTCGGCGTATTGTTCTTTGGTTATTCGTTGGGATTTCCAATGCGGTGCCAGGACCGATTTGACAATCTTATTTATGCCTTCTTTAGCTTCTGCTGACATTGAGGCGCGAACGGGTGATGTGTCTGGTGAGCGGGCGAGGGCAAGTGGTCGTGGTTTTTGTCGCCTTGGTCTTGGTTGTCTTATTTCACTTGTAGGGCTTGATGAGGCTTCTCCGGGCGATCGATTCGGTGAGTAGTCTGCTGGTGGGTATATCGGTTCTACTCTCGAGGTCATTGGACGAGGCGAACCCTTGCGTTGCACGATATGTGGTGGCGGTGTAATGGATAGCCCTCGGGGTGTGTGAGATGAAGAAGATGATGGTGACGCAGCCGGTGACGAATATTCGACCGAAGGGCTGGTAATACGGTTTGGGCCCGAGGTTGTTGTTGCACTGAAACCGGAGCGCGGGGTATCATCATCAGATGCCGCGTTCATGTCGACTTCCTTCAACAGAGATTGAAGAAACGACGGTCCAGGTTGGTCAGGTGGAGAGATGGGCCGACTATTACCATTTGTTTGGGACGTTGGTTGATCCCCCGAGGATGATGCCTCCACCGGCTCCAATACTCTTCGTGTTCGAGGTCGTTTTAATTTTCGTTCCGGTTCTGCAGGTAGCGCAGGACCTGCTCCGGGGGATGCTGTTGCTGACCTAGATTTTCGTTTTCGGTTGTTTGGACTAGTAGTATCTATCTCCTTTGCCCTTTCGAATGCGCCCCAAGCTCGCGATTGTTCGACCGTCTCAGCTGGTGTTGGAGGTGTTCGGTTTCGTACGCGTTGAGGAGGTCGATAGCTTGGAGGGGCTAGATGACGGAAGACATCTCGAGCACCTTGTCTGGTAGCAATGTTTAGGCGCCGTTGGAACTGTCGCATCTGGGACTGCTCGATCGAATTGCGATGAAGCATCGTCCTGTACCCGTTCATAGATTCTTGCTCATCCTCGTCTGAAAAGTCCAGATCCAAGCCAACCTGGTTATGAACCCTAGTCCCAATTACACTCCAGGTCCCAAACCAGTGGTCTGTCCTGGCTTGACGACGATTCCGACGGACAGCTGCTTGAGTCCTAGGACCGAACCGCCCAGTTGAGGGTGCTCTCTCTGGTTGTGCCTCCCTAAGTTCAGCGGCTCTTGCTGGTGCTCCGTCATCCTCGCATTCCATGCAAAACCAGCTTCCATTTGGAACTTGGTCGCCGAGACCAATACAGTGTGTGTGGTACGGGGCATTGCATGCATCGCAGAGGAGGAGGACCTCTTCTTGGTCTGCCTGATCGCAGACTGGGCATGGGCGGGACTCTTCCTCCTCTTCGAACTCGTCCACGATCCAATTAGGGTCGAATGTGGTTGAGGCTTCTTGTTTCTTATCTTCGACTTGATATTCTGATAAAGCGGTACCTGGCGAAAATGGATTAGCATTTATTTCGTAAAGGTCAGTCTTGGTGGTGCAGGAGAGAAGTGGATTTATGCTCCATATTTGGAAGGTGGCGAACCCATGGAATGCCCACCTCGAGCAAAAGAAGCCAAATTCAAATCGAACAACTCTCACGATGCAATCTGTAGAAACCGATCGAAATTCAAAACGGGGGGCGAGGGGGAAGCTTACCTCCAACTCTATCTAATACCTCGACCAAATTAAACGTCTGGCGGCAGATAGGGCAACTATTCGCTTTCTGAGACCATTCTCGTAAACACTCATCATGTAGAACATGACCACATGGTTTAATCAGAGCGACAGGTTGGTTGTTGTCGAGTTTCCCAGGATGCGTCGTCGCGGGCAGGTCTGCGGACGGTCCCGCTATTTCGAGATGGGGGACAATGGGGTCAGGAACGACATCCAGATCCTCCAAACAAACAATGCACTGATCAGCCATGGGTGGAAATAAAATTGCAAGATTGTTGTGAGGAGGAAGTCATGAACGTGATTTGGGTTGTTTGTGTTTTATGCCTGTGGTTTGTGTTGTGTTGTGTTGTGTTGTGTTCTGTTGCGTGGAGAAATAATTGGAGGTGGATGTGGCGGGTGTGGTGAATACGGTTTCGGTGGTGAGTCCGTGAAATCGATGTGCAGATAGGTAGGTGGGAGGGTAGGGTAGGTAGGAAAGAGAACAGGGAGAGCCAGCCCAGCCTTGAAGCTTTTGGTTGCACTTGCAGCTCCTTAGCGCGTCGGATACAAACGAGCCAATGGGATGCCACGAAACTGCAATAAAAATGCCCCCGGCTCGAGAAGGCGGTCAATGCCAAAGTCCCAAAGCCTGAAGCCAACTTGTTGAACTTGGGTGGGAGACGTGGACCTCTTCTCTGGATGACTTGTACAAGACTGGACCTTTGCTTAATATTGGGGATTATGCTGGGTAGGCTCGTAGGTAGGTAATCTTTCTTGGAATCAAATCCCTGTGAAACAGTCCGGGCAATAGCTTAAGCAAAAGTGCCCGTGAGTGGAAGGGCAACTTCCTGGTTGGGCTGCGTTGCTCATATGAGCTGCCCGCGTGCTCGTGTTACTCGGAGCGAGTGCGCGGAGACGTAACAATCTGACGACTAGTTAGATCTTCACAATTGTGAAACATGAGACATCGAAGCTTTTATATGAGTCTTCAGACCAGTCATGTGACGCGTGTCACCAGTCACACATCGTGGATGAGCTGCTTGAGGAAAATAGGGATCCTCAAGGTTACTAGTGAATTGATGTGAGTCACAAGAGGGAAGTGGAAATTGTATACTTAGCAGGCCTGAGTCTCCTAAGTACCTGGGGTAAGGTAGGTATGTGGAAGAAATAAGGCAACCAGGAGGCAGCGAGTAGCCCTATTTTCGAATAAGCCTACCAAAATGGGAAGGATGACTGAAATCGGTGACATCGATCCCTTCCAACGAATAATATTCATCCTCACTTTTATGTTGGCACATCTGCTCCAGGAGGTTGTGCCACCAGAACCATATGCACATAGTTATTGATGCACCGGAGCAGCCACAACCCTTGCCCATGCCATGAACATTGATAAGAGCTCGATGTAGGGATGGCGAAAGGAAGTGGTGGTTGCTTCGATGAAATAGCCCGCTGCTGCCTGCTGCCTATAAGATTTAATTAGGAAGCCTCAACTCAACAACCAATCATCAACAATCTCTTCACATTTCACAAACGATCGATCTCCAGATTCCGAACGACTGAAAAGTAGACATGATGTAGCAACGGGATATTGGTCTTGCAAAGCCTTTTATTGTGTCATCATCGAAAAGCGATGTCGAAGCCCGTATCGTCTTTGCGAATCGAATCCCATGCACTCCAACCAATGTAACGCAACCCAATGCAGAAAACCCATCTAAACCTCCGCAATTTCCCTCAATCGTCTAAGCGTTGATCGCATGGCAGCGGCGGCGGGTGTGCTGTTGAGTGTATGTTAGTTGTGCTCGAAATGTACTGGTATGCATTCGAGTGGTATTCAAGCGCGCAGATGTACGTACGACACGGTGTATGCTCCTCCAGCGACAGTCTTCTTGCATGACTTGCAGTCCCAGATTCCGACTGAGTGTCTCTTGACCGTGGTCTTTCCGCAGAAGGTACAGACATATTTGGCGTGTTGGGTGATCTCCATCTTCTTGACTTGTTTACGGAGGGAAGCACCGTATCTGTACACCAAAAGACCGCGTCAGCATTCTGTCCTCGTTCCCAGCTTCAAGTCCCCATCTTGTTGTTTCGACCGTTATTGGAGAATTTCGAAATTGTAAAGGCGTGGGTGGGGTATTGATTTCGCTGCGCATCGCAGGAATTGCAGGCGCAGAATAGGATTGTCCACATACCTTGTACCGTACTTGCCGGTAACTCCGACCTTCTTGGTTCTCTTCGTCATCTTGGCTGAGGGTGCTGTGATGAAGGGTTTCTGAAGATTGAGGATTCAGCGATGAGGTTGATTTTCAAGAGTATTTTGCGTGGTCGTCGCTTAGTTTGTGGGCGCGCTAAGTCACTCCTTCCTGATCCACCAGACACGTGACTCTTCGTTTCTCTGTTTCGGCTTTAACCGCTTTGGACTTTAGACTTTGTACCGAGGAACTTTGCATTTGATATCCTGATCCTGATGCGATGTGATTTATAAATGGTGAGATCATGATGTGTATTCAAAGTTATTATCATTCTCAATCTTTCCAGTTCTTATTCTCTCACTCTTTTCCAACACTCATCGTCATAGAAACGCCTTACGAGTAAATTCCCAATCATGTCACCACGAGCATATGACCTGGTTGTCTTTGGTGCCACAGGATACACGGGAAAGCTGACGGCTGAATACATTGCCACTAAGCTGCCTACTGATTTGAAATGGGCGCTCGCAGGGCGTTCTAGGAGCAAGCTAGAGGCTGTTGCAGCGGAATGCAAAGCACTGAACGCTGATAGGATCCAACCAGGTAAGCCACCTTGCTCGTGACCCCTGATGAGTACATATTGATCACGTGCTGCTGTAAACATTCTTTTGGACTGACAATATATAGCTATTGAAATTGCTACACTGAATGATGAAGAGTTGGGCTCTCTGGCAAAAAAGACAACTGTTCTCATTGCCACTGTCGGCCCATACGCACTCCATGGAGAACATGCCGTTAAAGCATGTGCTGAAAATGGCACTCATTACTTTGATGTCACCGGAGAGGTTGCTTGGGTTGCGAACATGATCAAGAAATATGAAAAAACTGCAAAATCCACCGGGGCTATTATCATCCCACAAATCGGAATCGAATCTGCACCAGCGGATCTAGTAACTTGGACGTTGGCAAGCATGATCAGCGAAAAGTTCTCGGTGCCAACGGCAGAAGTCATTGTTTCCGTCCATGAAATCAAGTATATCTAAGATGTCCCAAATCACAACCTCCAACTAAAAACGCTACAGGGGCAAACCATCA
The DNA here is from genome assembly GCA_032629725.1 of Gremmenia infestans. Classification (NCBI taxonomy): domain Eukaryota; kingdom Fungi; phylum Ascomycota; class Leotiomycetes; order Helotiales; family Hamatocanthoscyphaceae; genus Gremmenia; species Gremmenia infestans. The sequence continues at coordinate 914,936 of JAFEVB010000012.1, forward strand.
GGCGGGACTCTATCTACAGTCTTCGGCCTCCTAGACGCCTACAGTCTCAAGGAAATAGCTGCAACCAGTGCACCTTACGCACTCTCGCCCATCCCTGGCCCCAAAACTAAATCCCCAACATCCTGGGTAACAAAAGTCCTAGGCATCAGAGAAGTCTCTGACCTAGGCATCCTCACCAGCTACCTCGGCGCAGCAGCCGACCGGCCCCTTGTGCACCGAACCTGGGGTCTCCTCGGCGGCCCTTCATTCTACGGCCCCAACTTCCGCTTCAGCGAGTATATGAAAGCGCAAAACTATCTTCTTGCCATTTTCATACATTTCGGTCTCGCCGTCGCTTCTTGCTTCGTTGTGATTCCCTGGGTCAGGACGTTGGCTAAGAAGTATGTCACGCAGCCAGGTGATGGACCGACGAAGGAGCAGTCGAGGAATGATAGGGTGGAGTATAGGGGCATTGGGAATCAGGATGTGCAGACGCCGAAGCCTGCGAGGGCGTTTTGTAGGGCGCATTATGAGGGGTCTTTGTATCAGTGTAAGTCGTTGTTGTTGATCGGGTCATAAGGGGTGCTAATGTGAAACAGTAACTGGATTACTCTTGGCTGAATCTGCAATTTCGATACTGAAGGACGAGCATAACTTAAGCGGAGGTATTTATACGCCAGCTTGTCTTGGACAGAAGTTCATTGATCGGCTTGATGCTGGTGGTTTTAAATTTGAGAAGAAGATCTTTGAGAATTGAGCTTGATGATTGCAGAGAACATGGAGCGGCATATTCATGACTTTATAATTGTAAATTCATGTAAGTAGTACCTTCAAGATAGCCCAAAGACATGTAGCTGGTTTATGGGGTTCTGGAATTGGCACTCGAATGGGAAGGGGCAACCTTGGCCTTTGCCAAACTCTACAGGGACGCCGTTCTTTCCAGAGACTTCGTAAAGGCACAGCTCCGACCACTTTCCAAGCCCCAACTTCAAATAACAAATCCCATCACATTCAGGTCTTAGTTCATCAATCCAAGACAGTCCTTTGTTTTCGTGGATTGTGTAGGCACAATCTAAACATCTAGTATCAACATAGAAATGTTGGATTCTTTTCTTTTCCCCTGGTATTTCGCCGCTCCCTTTGCTGTTCCGAGATTTTGTAGCAGATTTTCAGCCGATGAATCACCTCACAATGTTACACAATCTCCCCATCTCCATCTCCATCTTCACCTTCATGCGGTTCCCTAATCTCAGAAGCAGCCTGCCCTACACTCTCTCTATACATCGAACAGCCCACACATATCCGCCGTTGAGGTGGTCAATAGACATCGAATGATCGAAATTATTTGCGATGCCACACTCGTAACCTTCCTAATCAACAGAGATTCTCGCTCACGGCACAGGCGGAAATGCCCACCGTTGAATGGGTACTTCCGTAGAGGCTCACGGAGAAGTTTTGCGGCTAATACAGTACTTTACGACATCTTTGCGATGTACGGCATCAATCGTATTGATGAAGCCGACTACGCATTATATACTTGGCAGCAGGGATATGGGCTCCTATGGCTTTGAGATCATCTGCTGGCCGAGTTCTGCGAGCATGAGTCTAGCTCTGCTCCTGTGATTTTAGCACTGCGGTATGTGCAACGCAAGAACGCCTCGTCTATGTCGCAAATACCACGTTGGAACGACTACGCCTCGATCGACGAAATGTGAGTGAAGCAGGAAGGCAGCGTACGCATCCGATTCCACTGTCAAAAACTCTCAACTCACTAAAACAATAGATCTAGTCGCATATTCTGTGGTCTTCCGTACGGCGGATCAACAGCGTCAACCCTAATCGCATTTGGGAGGTCATGTACTTCTATTGCAAACCTTGTGTCAGGAAATACCTGCAACGATACCATAAAAGTTTTGGGAAGGAGCTCACTCTTTTTGGGTATGGTTAAGGAGAGCTTCCGACATCAGCTCGAGGGCTACCACTTCCTGTCGATCTACGAAAGAGAATACACTGTCAGCAGATTACCCCAGGTTTGACGTTTTGCCTAATATTTCTAGATTGTCTCCAGATCTTATTCTGTCATCTTTCTCGTGAAAAGCCTGGTGCGTGGATGAGGGCCAAGCTCATCTTTTTGGACCTTCATCTTTGACTTGCTCTCTCCCCGTCGAGATCAACTTGAATCCCTTGAACAATATACAAGTAATGGCAACGGCTTGCATGCGGTTTCTTTGCGGAGCACGGAGTACTTGTTGGCATAAAGGGCGAACAGAATGACAAGTCTTCTTTGAGGCTCTTTTGCTGATTCGTTCCAAAGCCCCTTATTACTATATATTGCTGCCATGAACCTTAGGAGATAGCAGAGAATAGAAAGATCTGATTGCTCGCACCACCACAGCGTCCACTTATCTTCAACTTGTCGAGATCAAGATCGCATCAATTATTATTGGGGCATATCGCGATGTGGGGAAGATCGTTTGGCCCAAAGAGACTGCACTTACGAGCCAAGCTTCGACATTGGAAAGATAATATTGGAATCTGCGGGAAAGGAGGGCCTGCGCATGAAAGGAGGGAGATAGTGCTCATTGCCTATTGTTCGGCTGTCTAGTTCTCGACAGAGTCGGAAAATGATTTCTTCTTGTCATCACTAGCGGTGTTTTCGAACGCCGACTTCGAGCATGCAATGCGATCAGCCTTACGGTATGATGCGCCACTGGACGGCTCTTCTTCGATGCGGAGAGCGCATTGCAACAAGTCTAGCTTGGAAGTTTAAGATGAAGTTGTCAGAGTCTAGGTGGGCGAATGCAGGTATGTATTCCGCGGATTCATAATACTTAGCTTAATCATTAGCTGTGCGCTTAAAATGCTTTAGCTTCAGGAGCATCACATATTTTAGCATTGTGTTTCTTGGAGTTCAGTTCCTGAGGCGGCATTGCTGAAAGTTTTGTTAAAATTTGTTCGTGCTTTTGAACCAAGCAGAGACCGTTGCTCGTTGCGAACTTACGATTTCGCATTGACACTGCTTATTCACAGAGATCTGCTGACTTCGATCAGCTCTATAATAGTAAGCACTCTGTTTGAGAAGTGGGAATTAGGATAAGCCTTCACAGATCTGATTTTGCAGAGCAAACTCGGTCATTATTGGTGATATGGAACAGCTACGAATGTTCTATCTAGATATTTTACTACAGAACAGGGCCTTATTTGATCGCCCATTTGAACAGGACGATATATCTACCAAGGCAAAGTCAGGCTTACATTATTAAGCCGTTATACATTTTCGAGACAGTACTCGAGTACCTCCGTTCAAGACGGTCGAGACGGTCAAGCTCAGCCGAGAGCAGCGCCAAGCTTATCCCATCCCAGTCTGTTTCTGTCCCTTGAAGGATCAGCCTTGGATTAGCGCCATGCAAGAAAAACGAACGTGGGTTCCCGGGGTTGCTAGGGAAATTCAGAAAATAGTAATCTGGCTGTCTTGTTGTCAGCACTCGTGCTCGCACCTTTTGACAAGTTACAGGACAGGCTAGAAAGCACCGTGGAAGTTTCCCCTGGAGCCGATTACATTTACATGGGCCTCGACTGTTGGTAAGATTCTAGCATACAGCTCACATATCTGAGCTGAAGCTATCTATACAGTACCAGCTTTTGAACGTGCCACTGGCCTTGAAACATTAAAACCAGTGCCGGCCTTTTCTGTTTTCTATCCACGACGACGGGGGCCACGTGAGACGAGCAACTTCGGATTCTTGACCGCAGATATCGGGAGCTCCATTTTCCGGACTATTTAGGCCTGTTATTCACACATCAACAGACCATGTTGTTTCATGAAGCTGTACAGGACAAGCATACCAAGCAAGCTTTGAATGTTTTGAAGCATTATAAACATTTATAAAATCATTGGACGAGAATAGCCCAAGCCATCGGCTCACCAACTACCCGCGCAAGCGCGCGTGTTATTTTGAGGCGCGCATCTATTTTGAGCCACATTTCTGAGCTCAGCCTCGCTTGTTTTGGGAATCGGAATCACACACACACCCTCACCACAAAAGAATTAAGCTATGCTTGGCTGGTAACCGTGCCCTTTGGTATGTGAGTAGCCGCTACTTTGCTTACGGAGTACTACGGAGTAGCCTATCCCAGAGACCCAAGATACCCGTGTCAGGGTTTCTTTGACAGGGGCTGTATTGGGGAAGGCAGGTAGGTGCAGGGCTGAGAAGCACGAAAAGACCACCCTTGAATTGCTAAGTACAGTACAGTACAGTACAGTACCGTAAGCTGACAGGCCCAGTGTACAAATGGCAAGCATACCATACCTACTGTACTCTGTGGCATAGCATTTCCGCTAGGTGCTTTTTCGTTACACGCTCTCCGAACTTGAGCGGCCGACCCGTGTGGCTTTGTCCAGAGAGCATCTATTCCGGCTACACACTAATCATGTGGTGGCCTTTCCCATCAACGGCGGAGCAATCATGTTGGACTTCAATCTCGCCATATGCATATAAGGGAAGTCAAGTGCTCCCATTTTTTCCTTCTTCATTCCTCTTCATCATCATTACAGCCTTCAACCAACTCTCACTGCATTTCCTTCTTAGCATCTCCTTTTAAGTCTTAATAGATTTCGTTGTCTACTTTGAAATCAGCAAACATGCAATACATATCCTCCCTCGTTTTGGCATTCGCCGCCGCAGCTTCCGCTGCTACCATCAAGGTCGCCGTTGGACAGAATGGTCTTACGTATACACCCAATGATATCACCGCCAACGCTGGTGATTCTGTTGAGTTCAACTTCTTCCCAAAGAACCGTACGCTCCCTATATTTGACTCCAGACTTGGCTTCCAATGCTAACAGACATGTAGACACTGTTTCCCAGTCTTCGTTCGCTGATCCTTGTCACCCTCTCGCTGGCGGCTTCTTCTCTGGATTTGTTCCCACCAACGCCTCAACCCTCGGAAGCACCTTCACAATCGTTGTCAAGGACACCAAGCCAGTCTGGATCTACTGCTCTCAGACGGTCGGCAACCATTGCCAAGCTGGAATGGTTGCTGCCATCAACGCGCCCAAGACGGGAAACACTCTCGCAGCTTTCACTTTGAAGGCTAGCAACGCTACCTCTTCCACCTTCCCTCCTCCAGGAACCCCAATAGGCGGTACCTTGGTCAAGTCCTCTGGCAACGCCACCTCCACCTCCGCCTCCAGCTCCAGCTCCAGCTCTAGCGGTATTGCATCAAGCTCTGGCTCAGGCATGGGGTCCTCTTCTATATACACTTCGACCTACACCACCACCTACGCAACTTCAGCCACTTTGACCACCTCGTACTCCAGCACCTATACCAGCAACGGACAAACCTACACCACAGCAGTTGCATCAACTTACACAACCGCATACACCACCGCAGCTGTTACCACCGCTGTCGGCTCTGCTCAAATCACAGGCGCTGCAGGAGGACTCTCCGTAAACATGGTTGGCATGGGTGCTCTCGCCCTTGGTGCATTAGCTATGATCTAGATCTGGATATGACAATAAAAATGGGGATTAATGGGAACAAATGGCGGGGTTTCGGATAAATAGACGTCGAGATGAGCGGTTTTATTTTTACCAGTACAAATGTAATATTCTATGCCAATTCGCAGCAATAGCTGTTGGTATCTTTCACTTCGCCCGTAATCCAACTGTGATCCTTTTCCCTTTCCTTTTGATCCCCCCCCATTCGTCGATTACTAGTTAATCCGAGGTTTCCGGAACGATCTCAGCTTTCCGCTTTGTCGGCCGTGGTAAGCTTGGTGCTTACCTGCAGTTTTCTTTCACTTTTATACCAGCGCCGTCATGTCATAGTCCAGATTTTACAGTTCATCCTTCAATCGGCCCGTCCTATCTCGTCCATCCACTTCTGCGATCTTCCCCATGTCGACCAATCCCCTCTTCACTATGCTCGTCAGGATCTCATAGGCAACCTGAGCACCCGCAAGAGCAGTCTGCTCTCCGACACCATCATAAGCAGGAGCGACCTCCACAATATCAGCACCAACGATATTCAGCCCCTCAATACCCCTCAAGATCCGAATCAGTTCCCTACTCGTCCACCCACCTGCTTCTGGCGTTCCAGTCCCCGGCGCCAAGCCAGGGTCCAAAACATCGATATCGACACTCAAGTAGACGGGTGTCTCGGTCCCCATTCTCTTCATGATCTTCTCGATAATACCTCTGGGCCCAAAATCATCGATATCGTCAGCTGATATCCGTAGAAAGCCTTGCGTATCGTCATCGTCGTAATCACCCCAATCCGGACCACTCAAACGAGTTCGCAGACCCGCGTGTACAGACGAGCCATTTAGGATGAGGCCTTCGTTTGAGGCGATCCAGAACATGCTCCCGTGGTTGAACTCGGCTTGCTTGCTAGGCCATGGCGTCGGGTACTTGGACGGGTGCCATGTATCGAGATGAGCATCGAAATGAAGCACTGCGACAGGTCCTCCATACACCTTATTCAGACCCCGCAGTGCTGGCAGGGCAAGTGAGTGATCCCCACCCAGCGAAATAATCTTAGGTTTCTTGAGAGAAGACGACAGGGGGGCGCGATGTCCCAGTTCCAGGTACGCGGCCGTCATCTGCGTCAGCGCGACAGCATTGTCGAACGGCGTGGTGGGGATGTCGCCACAGTCGATAATCTTGGCCCATGATAAAAAGGGGTTGATTCCTGCTCGGGCATTGAAGCCTCGGAACGAGTTCTGGCGCGCTGAGGCTGCGCGGATGGCTCGAGGGCCGAAACGCGCGCCGGGTCTGTAGGATACTGCTGTGTCGAAGGGGACGCCTAGAATACCGATGTCAAAAAGACTTTCTGGTTTTGTGAGACATTTTATGTGCTCGAGATGGGCGAAGGAGTTTACTCCTGAGTAGCCCCACTGTAGTACATGTTAGCTTTGGGCTCATTCTAAATCCTTCCTCTTCGGTTTTCGAAAATAGGAATACAGTATGGGTAGTATATAAAAGGAATATCAAGTGAAGGGGAGAGGCTTTGTATATATACGCCAAATTTTGAGGCATTCCGCGTCCATATGAGAGCAAATGCGCAGGTTTTCACGACAAGCCTCGACTGCCTGTACGCAACCAATCCTTCCAACCCAAACCCAAACCCGCCCAACACAAGCAAACGAAACCCTCAAAACTAACCTCAAAACTCCATTTCCTCTCTAACTCCTCCGCAGAATCCTGCATGAACTCCTGCTCATGAAGCGGTACTTGCGCCTCATCCCCATGATGCTGATGCTGATGCGCTACTACCCCGCAAACGGCCCCCAAGCCTAATGCCGCCTTTAAGACAGGGCTATATAGTAATTTCATCGTTCGATTATTTGGAATCGGAATTCGACGAACTGATTGGGGATGAGAACGAGGATTCAGAGAGTTTTTATTTATATAGTTTTGTAGCCGGCCGATAGTTATACTGCTGCATTACGTTATCGCGTCCCACCTTTGTCGACGTCTCTCCCACCTTTGGCGGGTTTCTGTCGCGAAAGGCAGGTACTGCCGACGAGTTCTGGTTGGGTTGTAGGGATTTCTGGTTTTGAGGTTATTGATGATGCCTTTTCGATGGAGTTAAAGTTGCATCTGAAATTTTAATGCTCCCTGGCTTCCAACCCCCTTGATGGGTACCGAGGCACGTGATTTAAATCTGGTTATTGCGCTTATAGTTTATAACTTATATTGAAGACCAGAGTATTGCTTATAGTTGAGGGGAATGCAAGAGTGCAAGTTTTTGTGTGTGTCTGCGTTTCAGAGAGAAATCACAGCTCATTCCTGTTTCGTCCTCGATTTTGACACACGTGACTTGCGTTTGCCAGTACACTTCAAAGCGAATCCTAGCCAGTGGAGAGGGATGTTTGATGGGAAAGAAAAAAGCGCTTGATTTGACGCAGATGCAGCTGAAGACGAAGCACTACAAAGCCTGGGCGAGCCTGAAGAGAAGGTAAGCTACCTCGAGGTTACCATATCTTGATTCAAGTAATCTTATATTGACGGCCAGGCTTTCCTCTCATACAGGTGAAATCTCTTGATTACCTTAAAATATCCATCTCAAGACTATCATGATCTTGCCCTTGAGACCCTTATCATTTTCCTCTTCTCGCAGATCCTCGTCTCCAATTTTATGCACATCAGTTTCTAAATCCATATCTTCCAATCTTACCAGCTTCGTTCTCTTCAACAGCTTCCATCCAACATACATGAGTAACATTATTGGTAACTCTATGTAGTAGCTCACAAAATCCACGCCGCTGAACTTGGGACTGAACGAACTCCACCCCTGGACCAAGATAATCACCGTGTTTAACCTGGATCGCGGGAGTGTCAGTCATCTCCTATTCAAGAATACGGGGATGTAAAATTAAACAACTCATTGTACTTACACGATTGCGAGTATTGGTCCCCAAGGATATGTCCAGTTTTTGAAAGGCAGTTCATGCTCTTTCCCCTGGAGTTTTATGGCGGCGCGGAAGCGTAAAGATGTCACCGAAATGGCCAGCCAAGCAAGTTGATTTGATACCCCCACGAGATTCTGGAGCCATGTCCAGAGCTGTCCGGCACCGATAAAGCTCGCTCCAAAGCAGAGACCACTAATCAAACTAGTGGCAAGAACGGCAATCCATGGAACGCGGTTTCGATTCAACTTCCCGAAAATCTTGGGCGCATGCGAATCCACTGACAGAGTGTAAAGCAACCTTGTCCCGGCAAATAGAGCGTGATTTCCAGCAGAAATAACACTGGTCATGATTACTGCGTTGATAAAGCTTCCAGCGGCTTTGGCGCCCACCATCTGAAAGACGATGGTAAATGGAGAGGTCGAGGCTTTTTTCGTGGAGAGGCCCGGGGTATTGTACGGGACATTGAGGCCAATTAGAAGGACTGAGAGGATGTAGAATAGTAGGATACGCCAGAAAACGTTCTTGACGACGCGGGGGAGGTTTTTGGTTGGGTTTTTAGTCTCGCCTGCTGTGATGGCAATAGACTCGGTTCCGCCGTATGCGAAAGATGCAGTGACGAAGACAGATGCGAAACCCCCGATTCCGCCGACAAAGGGCGCGTCCCCAATATACCAGTACTTTGCTCCGATGTAGGTGTGAGACGTGTTGGCACCGCAGTTGACGACGATACCCAAGATGACGAAGATCTGAGAATATTAACCACGTGACTTTGAAAGGTGGTGGAAAAAGACTTACAGTAATTGTAATGACTTTCAAGAGACTCAGCCAATATTCAAGCTATAAAGGTTAAAATTGTACCTCAAAATTCTCGCCATTCAAGAGCTTACCTCCCCATACGCTTTCACGGTGATGATATTGGCCAATATAAGGAACGCCCAGAATATGAGACTCAACGCCCATCCTGGCATATTCGTATCCCAATAAGCAAACACCAACTGGAGTGCTACCAAATCCGCAGCTGTAGAAACAGCATCATTGAACCAATAATTCCAGGTTAACGCAAACCCCAAAGCGTCATCCACATATCGCCCCGCAAATGTACAGAAAGATCCGGCTATTGGGACATACGCAGCCATTTCTCCCAGCGCAAGCATAGTGAGAAATACAATTGCTCCAACGATGAAGTATGCAATGAGCATTGATGCTGGACCACCAGTTGCAAGGGATTTTCCTGTCCCGAGGAAGAGGCCTGTCCCGATTGTTCCACCAAGAGCTATCATCTGAACCTGCCGCGCCGAGAGCTTTCGAGCAAGCTTGTCGGCGATGATCGGATGATCACCAACGGAAGTAAAGCTTGTCTCTGGACCTCTTCCTTCGACATCTTTGTGGTTGTTAACCACGCCGTCTGGAGAGTAAGTTGCCATATCAAGTGATGTTGATGTTCGTGAACCCTAGGGTAATGACTTGTAGGAACTGATTCGCCGCGGTCATTCACTAGTGATTATTTCACCTGTGTGCGCTCTGCATGCCATTCTCCTATTTTTGATGTAGAAAGGAAAAGTGTAAAGAGATATTTGAAAGACATAATATAATTATATCACGCCTTGCGCTGTCAGCTTGTCAAACTAACTTAAAATTCTCGATGCGTATTGCGTGCTCACGAGGATCACCTTGAATCAGACCTTTGTGGAACTACATGTGATGACGGAAATCAGCTAATGGGTGTGTGTTGCTTCAACCGTTGACAGAAGCGGAAGGTCTAACTGGACTTGGCAATCTTAGGATTCTTGGAAAATTCCAGCAGGCTCCTAGCCTTGCAAATACAAACAAAGCAACGGGAGACCTCCATCTATTAAAGTTATTATGACAAAGGTTTTTGGAAGCGAGTCTATGGTTGGGTGGGTGTGTTGAAAGAATTTATAATAGTGGGCCGTTTTTGCCCCCCCCACCCCGAACATATTACTAATCCGGCTAGCAAGACACGTTCTTCGAGGTTGCATTTCGTTGAGCATTACTCGAGGAATGTGGCAATGGAAGAAATCATTACAACGACACTCATCGATCACTCCGTCTAGAATATTTTGCTAGGACACATTGTTTAAAAAAGATGGAGACCGATGTTGGCTTGCGGAGGGCTGCTACCTATTGATATGCGTGATTCCAAGTTTGGGAGTGATCAATACTGTACTTTTGGTTCCAGTGGGTCTTGCATCTCTCAGACTTATTCACTTACTTATCTTCTTAACTTTCGTATTCGCACAAGTAGTCAAGTAGTCCGTCCAATTCGTTTGCTAGTCACGTGGGGAGGGTTGAGGACCTACTACGACTCTTCTTCAAACCATGGAGACACTAGTGTTGGGCGTTGTGTAATTTCCTAAGATTAATATGTTGCTGAGCAGGGTGAGAAGAAGCTTTTGGTTTGCTTCAGTGTTGCTTCCGATGACTTTTGCTGCGTAGCAGTCGCAGACTAGAATATCGGCAGGTCTTTGAGGAAGTGCCACGCTGAGTAGCGGGAGCAAAGTGACAAGAAAAGGAACCATCATGATGAGAACTGTGGGTGAGTCTCTGATCTGTCTTTGCTGTTGGTATTGTTGTTGTGGATTTGAGTTAGGAAGAATTGAAATGTTGAGTTGAGGAGTGATGTAGGAAGAGGCGACGTGATGAGCTAAGGAGAGTACCATATCGGTAGCTTTGAGGCAGCTTACCGTCTAAGCGTGAGATGATTATAACAGATCTCGTACTGTTCCATCTAGAGCTTCCATCTTGGGGATTTCAGCTGTGGGCGTACCGTAGCCCAATGTGAGAAATGTCTCGAAAACGGGATACCAGTTTCTCCTCGCAGTGAGTGCTGACGAGAACGTGACGATTTCCCCCTTCTAAGCATTAGAACGTTTGACTTTCAGTTTAAGAATATCTCCTTGGTCCATTTCGTACGCAGACTTCCCTTGAGAAGGTACGGCCCTGAAGAATCTCGCACACTTTGTCGTTTGAATGTCTCACATTAAACGATAGCTTAACTGAGAATTATAGGGTTAGTGAGATTGGGCTCGCTTCGGCGTTCTGCCCCTGAACTGCCCTGGGAATCGGGGCTATGCGCCCATGCATGTGTCACGGAGCTAAGCACACTAAAATTGCACTTTCTGAGTTGGAGATAGGAGAATTAGTAACTTGCTCGTAGAAAAGCCCTATAATGCTAGCTCGTAAATATACTTAGGTATACATGAGTATCATCCCTAATTCAAATATTATGCTTCAAAAACATCTGAAATTTTCGCGATAGAAATGGAGATTTTCGAAGAGATTGGTCGTTCGTGGCCCATTGTAACTTGGCGAGCGTTACATGAGAGACACAGGTTTATATCTAGATACTTTGATGGGCCTTTGATGCCCCAGAAGCACGAGATATGCCAACAAAGTGCAGATGAGCGTCGAAGTGTGCACGCAAATGCTAATTTCGTTAGTCACTTAGACGCGGGCCCAAACGAGTCAGCGCAGGTGTAGCTGCTAGCGACCTTGGGGTCTCCTTTGCCATCATACTTCGACACGAGAGGGTATTTACAGATGTCGTGGTTCACGGTAGCGCCGCTAGTGTTGATATACTGGGCAGGTAATGTGTTAGGAGCAATTCCATTCTCGGCCCAAGCAACTACTGCGGCCAAGGGGTCAGTGGGGACAGGTCCATATCCCCCACCACAGTGACTGACACCAGGAACGAAGAACAGGCGCCAAAAGTCATTCACAGCATCCGTGCCTCCCAGGAGCTCCTCGACCTTCTGGCGATATCTAAATGTTCCTGTGGGTGGAATGAGGTTATCTGCCAAGCCATGCCAGACGATCATTTTGCCGCCTGCTTTTTGGAAGGGGGAAAGGTTTGGATCATTGGAGCTATCATTGCCATAGCTTCTCACATTTTCAGCAAAAAGGTCGGCGACATCGGCGTAGGTAATCGAAGGTGTGTCGAATGAAGCGTTGTGTTTTATAAAGTACGAGACCCATTCATCCCCCACGGGAAATGGGACTGCGATAGTTGTTCCATTAGTCGTGACCGTATGAGCATCACCAGGGTAAATGTCATTGGTACGAACTCCAACATTCAAATCAGGCCAAAGGCTGTCGCCGGATGAGGTCTTGGGACCATCGAGGATCTTGCGATATACGGTGGCGACGGCTTCACTGATGGTGACTGTCGTTCCATCGCATTGAACCTGAGTTCCAACTAATTGATAAGGGTCAAAATCGCAGCCCGTGACGTTACTGATGAGGCCGTCTCTAACACCGTCTAGTCCATCACACTGTGCAATACTGGCATTTAGGAAAGCATTGAAAACACATTGAGATGGGGTAGTCTTGTCGTTATTCATAACAATGTATGGCCACTCTATTGCAATGACAGCTTCGGCAAGATTGATCGCAGGGCAAGCAGCCATGATTCCATCAAAGTCGTCAGAATACGCTTGTGCGGCTTGCATGCCCTGTCTACCACCTGTCGAGCATCCGTTCCAGTAAGAGTAGTTTGGAGCCTTGCCGTAATAGCTTGTCGAAGCAGCTGCATATCCTTCAGCAATAGCAGGCCCGAGTTCAGCAGATCCAATCCCACTCAAGAATCCTCCACCTCCAGTGGCCTATGTCCAGTCAGCGCTGTATTTTGACAAGACGGAAGTAGATCAAAGAGGAATCAATACACGTACCTGGAAGCGGCCATTCCAACCTACGATAGGCAGCCAGACTTCTGTAGTAACCGTGTCGTTTTCACCGGGGTGTGTGAGCACAATTGTGACATCGCAGAAGGAGAGACTGAATTCTGTCGGTCCTGGAGGAAATGCTGGGGTGCTAACATTGGACTGACGCTGGTAATATTGAGCACTTCTGCTCTAGGGACAGTGATATTGTAGAACGAGGTTCAAGCTTGGCTGGCAAAGGCAGGTGTTAGAGGCAACGCGACAGCAGATATGAACTGTGAGAGTCTGACCATCTTATCAAAGAACCCAGAATATGAAGGAAGATTTTATTCAGGAACCAATGTAGAAGAAAAACAAGAGGTAGAGAAAATGTTCTCGGGTAACGATGCTCGAGGTGTCAGGACATGCATAGGTTTTATACTCCGTACAGAATCTTATAGGTCGCAATGAAAAAGGATCTGGCTCATTAATGGCAATTTACATTCTTTGCAGCACTTGCTGCTGCCATATATTATGATCCTCAGAGGACTTCTCATCCGTAGATCTAAAGTGTACAAGATTATAACAAGCACGTGCAGGTTAGATTGTCCAACCTATAGTCCATTGACTCCGAGGATTGAAAACATTTGTAGCTTCCTCACATTGTTCAAATGAGACTTACGGAGTGTGTTCGATGTCATAATCACCATAAGATGCACGAGGTAGCCAATAATACCAACATCAGATGAAGACAACTCGCCATAAGACTCGTCAAGCTAAACCAAAGACGGTTCTCGTCGGCGAAACCTCTTCCCGGACCATGCCTCCCCTCACTCCATAAGGACGCGTCCTTCAACTTTTCGCGTCAAGCAGCGATTTGCATCTCATAGGCAAGCGCCAAATTGTACTTTGATTTTCATGACATCCTAGACCTTCTGATCCCGGGCCTGTGCGTCCCTTGGCAGTCGCTTGTAACGAGCCTTTTGAGATAGGGCCCAGCCTCAAGTCCCTTTAATATGGAATTCCGGGACTATATACACAATGGTGGGTGTAAGTTGGATGACACTCTGAGAGCCTGGCCCTGGACTCAATACCGTGGTTTCGTGCCTCTTCATAAACGGCCAGCTCCCCCGCCTCCCGATAAAAATGAGTTTGAACATATGGATCTCGATGAAGATGAATCCGGATCCGATTACGACCCCTCTGGAGGATCTCCCCAAAGCGATGCATCCGCAGCAATTGGTATGTCTGAAGCGGAAGACTCCGGTCAGCCAGTCGAGGCTTTGATTGAAGAAGACGAAGTAAAGGGGCTGGTTGATGAGACGGAGGGGTGGAACTGGAATGAATGGAGGGATCAGCAGGTGTTTGACCGGGCGATCGCGGAGTTAGAGGCCGTTGAGAAGTTCGCTAAGGAGAGCTACGATCCAGATGAAGTTGTATCTCTAATCACGGAATTCTACGTACTGCTGGTGGAAATGGGACACTGGCCGCTTGGTACAATTGGCTATCCGCCACACGCCATCAATGTGGAGCTTGGGAAGGAGTTAGGATATGATGACCATGTTTTACGTTTAATGCAGAAGCTACCGTATGTCAACCGACCTGAAAATCGGTGGGAGAGTCACGCGGGACAGATTGTGGATAATACGAGGTTTGCAGATTACAGACAAGAGAATGATTTGAACATAAATGGAAGATGTCCTTACTGGGGTGAGGGTCAATATATTGAGAGCCATATGCTTCCGATTGCATATCCATTTGGAAATCATGGATGGATCATACTGCTTGACACAAAACTGGGTAAGGACGTTTCTTCATCTGTGGCTCAGAAGTATTGTTGATATACCTATTCTAGGAGTGATTCGCGCTTACCATAGCGGCGGACCACCTTACTCAGAAATCGAATGGCATCGAGAGAGCGGATTTCCAGGAAACAGCGGCTCTAGCTATGACCCACCTCCCCCGTTTGAATACAAAGTTGCCCCTAGCATCCCAGCGGCACAATACCTACGGACTATGATCGATTGCTATCGTTGCCTGGACAGGATTCCAATTCTCCTCCCTAACAATAGCGACCCTTCTGACGACGGCAAGCCATTTTTAGGACCCTCCTCTAGGCATGACGAGCTAGTGGGTCACATTCTTTCCATCCTCCACCCCCCTCCATAGGTGAGTATGTGAAGGCTGAGTAACATTCTAGACCAAGAAAAAGAGAGCCACTCTCAAGAGACTTTACACGCAATATGGATGGCCGGATAACTGGCGGCGTGAGGAGTTCTTGGGTGCATGGACTAGAGTAGAGGCGAGGATAGACTCCGAACATAATGACCGGAGGAGTCCCTGACTAGATGCAAGATAATCGAGGCATTTCTGAAAGCCATAGCACCCCACAGTTGAAGCACAATTGGTAGTCTAAAGAGAAGCTTTCTAAGCATGCCAACATGCCCGCGTGGCTTCGCTGTGCCAACTTAAAACTCAGCTTCACCCGCAATGCTTATAATGCCACGCGTGCAATGTGTTGTGGACAGCCCGTGGCTATGGATGGGCAAGCTATTACAACACTCAGCGAGATTTTCAATTAGTTCCTAGATATACGTAACAACACTTGCAGTATCAAGTTGTATCAAATGTCGAAGCTCAGGAGCAGCTGGAGGAGAAATAATACATTACCAGCTTGGTCTTTACTGAAGTGGAAGTTGTAATTTGCCGACAAGACAAGATTTGATCCTCGTTAACCAAGCATTGCGTGGTATATTTCTTCATGGTCTATTTGCAAAGTTCAGAGAAGACTTTTGGTATTGTACATTCTCATTCATAACACGTCTTCTATGCTGCAAAACACCTATCTAGTCTTCATCCCAGTTCTAAATCGTGTTAGTGACATTCACCCTCTTTTTGAAATGGGAAAACTTACAGGGTTTGGCCCGGGCGGCTTCGGTCCACCAGCCTGTCGTGCAACAATGATTTGGTCAACAGAAAGAACAGTTCGTGCAGCTTCCGTAGCAAGCTTAATGGCCCAGCTCTTGGAGATCATGAGGTCCAGAATGCCTTCCTTCTCTGCGTCGAGAGTTCCGGTGTCTTCCTCGTTCTAATATCGTGTTAGTGGGGCCACTGAAATCAAACTACTGAAAACTTACCTCAATGTCAACACCAGTAGCCCAGTCATCTCGCTTGTGGTGGGCAGTATACAGTCTGCTCAGAACCTCCGTAGCATCGAGACCAGCACTCTCGGCCAATGTTCGTGGAATGACCTCGAATGCCTCGCCGAACTTGCGGATGGAGTATTGCGCGATACCAGGTGTCTTGTCTCCGAATGTTCCTATCCGCTCAACCAGTTGCAACTCCGTAGCTCCAGCACCGGGCACTAATCTCGGATCTCTAGTGATAGCCTTGACAACGTTAACCCCATCATCAACAGCACGCTCAATATCGTCGAGGTGGTTTTGCGTAGCGCCTCGAATGACAAGGGTCGCTGTCCTTGTGGTCTCGTTCTCTTGTCTGAAGACAGTGACTCGGTCTCCGCCAATCTCAAGAGTTTCCACAACATCGATGCTGCCCATCTCGTCTGGCATCGGCGCTCCTAGTCTCGCTAATGGGGTAGCTCCAACAACTCTACATAATCTTCGAAGCTCGAACTTGCTAAGAATACGGATAATCAGGATACCGAAACGGTTCAAGTAGTGCATTGCAAGCTCGCCAACTGTGGATCCGGCAACAACTACTCGCATACCGGAATCGTAGAGCTCCTTAATAGCTGTTTCGAGTTGAGTTTCTTCACCCTTTGTAAAATCCAGCATCTCTTTGGCGTTGTGCAACAAGACCGTGCCCTTTGTTTCGGTCTGGCTGATATCGATGGGACACGAGAATACACCGACTTTAGCTCTTGTAGCCTTCTTGACGGATCCGTCAGGCTCCCGTCCGAAAACCATACCCTTGACAACCCTGCTCTGCTCCAAGCTGCCGCCCATGATCTTAACCACACGAATGTTGTCAACGTTGAAGTTGATAGGGTTTTTTGGGAGTACTGCCTGGACAGCTTCCGAGACCATATCCGCCAAGAAATCCTCATTCCCGTTCTGTTTGCTCGCAATGACAGTTCGGATAGCCTTGCTGAGCTCAGCCTTCGATCGAATATCCTCCACCTTATCCACAACCAAATTCTCAAGTTCCTCCAGAGCAAACTTCTGCGCCATCTCGTAGCCCCTGATAATATCACTAGTCTTCAAGCCCATCCTTAACAGCTCCTCAGCTTTCTTAAGCAGCTCTCCAGCGAGCACAATAACTAGATTCGTAGCATCGCCCATCTCGGCCTCTTGTTGCTGACTTGCCATGACCACGAGCTTCGCTGCTGGGTGCACGACGTCGAGTTCGCGGAGGATGGTGGCAGCGTCTGAGGTCAAGATCATCTTCTGTAGATGGTTGATGACTATCTTATTTCGCCCGTAGGGTCCTAGGGAGGTCTGGACGGTCGAGGTGATTGTGCGGCAGGCATCGATATTGCGCAGAACAGCGCCATCTTCGGACTCGTAGCTAGGAGGGTGTTAGTATGCCGTTGACTGAAAGGGAAGCATGAGCTTTACTTCTGGTATCCCTGTTTGAAAAGACCAGAGTTTGGCGCATTGGGGATACTGAGAGACATGGTGATAGATGGTTGGTAGAGGAAGAGGAGTGGTTGAGGGTGAGGGTGCTTCTTCAGTACAGCTCAGTCAACAGCAACAGCAAGAAAGAAGCGCGTCGCTCAAAAATTGAAAAGCTCAGACGCGGCGAATGCGGGCGAGGATAATCTTTAATCCGGCCCGGCACTATAGCTTCCCCTTCCTCGTCACTGCGATGGAAGGAACTCAGCACTCAGAACTCAAAATATCGACGACCAACTCAAAATTACACTGGCAATGGCGCCCCCATCTGGTAAGTCAGATCGAGGATTATCCTCTGTTTCCTTCAAAAATGCTGCTTTACATCCCTGAATAACCCAACCATCATTCTTTACGACACGATACCACGAGAATGGCCTCGAGACAATTCCGTGAACGCAGACTCTGGGATCCAAGGCGCAATAGTAGCCGCAGCTACAATACTCTAACATTTGTTCCGTATAAAGTTCCACTCGGGGTTGCCCCGCTGCAGCCAGGATATACAGCCAAAGCAAATCACTTGCGGGATTCCAGGAGTTTACTTTCGACTGCTGAGAATGGAGAACAAGGAGCGCGGGTATATACAGGTGCCCCCACGTCCCTGTCTACGAACGACTCCAAAATAGCTTCCTACGACTATTATATGTCTTTTTCTTACGAAGGAATTTACCACCACCTTAGTCATGCATGCTAGGCGCGCAAACCACCCCGTCTGCAACATCTGCGAGCAAACGCTCCTGGCATCTCTAATAACATGTCAACCGGAACATCCATGGCCCCTCCTCCCAAAGCGATCAATTGGCGCTTACCTTCTCCTTCCAAGCCGATTTCATCTGACAGCACCAGCGACAATTCTTGCAAAGCTTCTGCACCATCTGATCTAACACAAGCAACAGACGTACCTCCTCCACTGGCGCCTTCCGTCGAGGAAGCTTACCGCCGAAAATGCATACAGCTGAAGCAGCGTCTCAACGAGATCGAGGCTGATAATGAGGCAACTCGTGTACGAGTTCAGCGCATCGAGCGCAGTATCCAAAAGCAACGCATCGAGCGTGCATTTCTTCTCGAACAGTTGGCGAAGCGCACAAGTACCAATGTTGAGGATTCGGAGGGTAGTCCAAGTCCACCACCGACGGTCAATACCCCCCCCCGACATATGCTATCCACGTTCTTTCTAACGAGTTGTTCCATAGCCTAAGGAGAAACCCCTCCGGACGAAACGCGGCCATCGAAAGCCATCCTTCCTAACAAATCTCGGCGAAGCTTCTGCAGGAAGTGCGTTCATTCAACAAGGACCTAATACACTTTCTCCCTCCTCGGACGCCTTCTCTCATACACATCCTGAGCCTGTTCGCAATTCTACCCCCCAACATTTACCAAAGCGCCTTCTATCAACAGTCAGCAATGTAAACGGCACGCCAACGCCAGCCGGATCTTCTCAGCAGAAGCCGCCGAAGAATGCTTGGGATCTTTTCTGTAGTGAGATGAACCCCATTATGCAAAAGAACAACCAACAGGCGATCGTAGATGGCGCATTTGACGTCGAGGGGGCTCTTGCGCGTGCGTGGCGCGAGCTACCCGAGCCTGAAAAGCAGGAATATCAGATTCGTATCGAGGCAGCGAAGAAGCAGAATGCGGAAGCTACCCCTATTGCTCCCCGACAAGCGATCTTCGATGCAGAATCTCGAGCTGGCAGTACTGTTGCCACGGCGGATGATGAAGATGTTGAGATGGGAGATGAGATTGCTGTTGAGAGTGGCTTCACGGCTGTCAATCGGGAATAGGAGCGCTCAGCTGTGGATTTACAGCAGGCGTTTAGGGACTGTTACGGATGGATTCGGAGTTTGGCGAATTAGCTTGTTCAATTGGCGACGGATTTTCACATCTCAAAATCCGAAATGGACTGTATCAACAGGGAGCAAGCATACAGCTGCGGAGCAAAGGTTCTAGGAGTTCTAGTAAGGTGGTAGAAAAATCAATAGATAGTAGCATTACCTATGTTGGAGTTGCAAGGTTTAGTCCAGTAGACATAACTCACCATGAGGAACTGAAACTCACAATTCTTTTCTCCGCCATCCATGCCTCATATGTATGACGAGTTCTTTCAGTTGAATACCTAGGTAGCCAGCCATTTGCATAGCACAACTATAGCCATATAGCCATATTGTCTGAGGATGTCCAAATCTGCTTGAACCGAGTTTCCCCACAAACGGTTAAACTGGTGGTGCACGGGCCACTAACTTAAAAAGCTGCAGTGACGTTGGGCTTGCATTGCACACCAATACAGTACTTAAGTACATCCTGGATCCTGGAACTAATCCCAAAACATTGGCAACTTCTTGAGATATTTTATTTCGACATAACACCACCTCATGTGCATTCTAGCTCTACTGTTACTCAACCCCAATATCTGATCCCAATCATCATTTATCTGCCCTTCCCCATCTCCGCCCGCCACCATGGCTTCCACCTCCACCTCGACTTCCACGACCACAGAGAGCACACCACTTATCCACAAAAAGGCAGTAACATTTAACCCGAATCCTTCAGTGATGGGCGCCGATGGTACGACATCACGCCAACCTCTGTCCGCGCTACCTAACAGCCCTCAATTGCACCCCCCGAAACCCACGCGTCGTAATAGCTACGGTGCACCTCTCACCTTGCCCAACATACCAGCATCCAAGATCGGCCCGCAACGAACCACGAAAAACGCCCAAAAGCTCAAGATCCTCCCGAACCCCGATTTCGGGGATGACGGCCCAGACGAAGAGAGCGGGCGAGATGTCTATTCTCAGTACACTCGAATTAAAGATCCGACTGCTCGACGAGATGCAGCCAGGTTAGGAAAGGCCGATCGAGATACATTACCTCGAGTAACGGCATACTGTACCGCGAATACATATCGAATGGACCCCCTGGAGCTTTTCTTGAAGTCGAAACGAAGTAAATCTCGGGGAGCAAAACCAAAGCAGATTGACGAATGTATATACACGCCCTACAACTACGGCCGGCCGACATCTGAACGAGCCTTGGAGGTACAATCCATGCCTGTGAGTTTTGGGGAGAGAAGACATTCGGACAGTGCCATTGAAGATACTATCAGCCATCCTCGAGAAGACCTTATAGACCTACACACCCAGGGTGGGGACACAAGTCTCAGCAATGGCTTAGAAAACGCGCCGATAATGCATCCTGACATGATATCCACTCACACCGCCAACGCAGCCGTCATCTCCTCAAACAATGTCGATTTCGACACACAGATTCACACTCCCGAAGTCTTCATCTTCGATTACGGCGTCGTGGTAATATGGGGCATGACGCTAGAACATGAACGGCGGTTTCTAGAGGATATCCAACGCTATGCGGTTGATAAGCTGCCGAAAGATGATCGGGAGGAGGAGTGTTTTAATTTTTATTACACGAGGGAGTATCAGGCGCGGATATATAATGATTTCATCACTCTAAGGGATAAGAGTAATTATATGACCAAGCTTGCCATATCACATGCATTGGCACAAAGCGTAAAGGTACCATCCCTCTCTTTTTTATCACCATTTCTCTCTCTCTTTCATCGTACTTACGTTATGGTAGACCTCACTTTTCGAAGCAATGGTCGATTCCACCATCGAGAAAAATAAAGACATCCCCGAAGAAATCGCCCAGACAGGCGCCATATCCTACACACGCACAGAAATAAACCAGCAAATCGGCGAGCTCTTCAACCTGCGCATCAACATCCATCTCAACGGGTCCATCCTGGACACCCCGGAATTATTCTGGGTCGAACCCCAACTCGAGCCTGTGTATCAGGCTGTAAGGAGTTATCTGGAGATGGATCAGCGAGTCAGCTTGTTAAATGGACGTTTGGATGTTATTGCGGATTTGCTGGCCGTGTTGAAGGATCAATTGAGCCATGGGCATGGCGAGAAGTTGGAGTGGATTGTTATTGTACTTATCGCGGCAGAAATACTCGTCGCGGCTGTTAACATTGTAGTAGATTTGTATGCTGGTGTCGATTAGGAATATGAGGAGGAAAGACGGACGCTTTTTGTGTATACAAGATTGAGCATGGCGTTTTCGGGTTGGGGAATGGAAAACTGTCGCATGTAGAATAGATGGAATATGTATATATCGGCTTACTGCCTTGTACATTGCACGTAAATCACTGTGGCTAGGTGTTCTGAGAACATCTCTGTATCTTTCCCAATGGGACAGGCAAGTCGCCGGCGGTGTTCAAACGAGCTAGCTACTTATTATACGTCGCATCTTGCCTTTTCTAGTAATTTAGGATCAGGTGTTATCCTTTCAACTTTGCAAATTCCAATCTCCGGACACTTTCCACCGTGGCAAAGAGGTCGGGGTATTCTTTCCACCTGGCTATAAGTCATCTCTACCATTGTATCTCTCAACAGGTATTGACAGCTTCAGCGACAAAAAGTTTAAACTTAGATGAAAATTTTGATGTCCCGGTTGATTTGTGACTGGCAAGATGGCTCACAACAATCAGATGTCTGGAATATCGTACGTTATATCATTAAATATCTTAACATTTTTTTTTCTTCAATGAATACGAACGTCTTCCCACAAATCAGAACTTGCTAGCAAGTCAGAATCAGCAGCAGACATCAAACCTAAATTCTTTACCCGACTGAGAATGTCTTCGAATTCTTCGATCGGAAGCTTTATAACAGCCGTCCGACCACAAGATATAGATGTACCTCCTTCCTAGGACGGCAGGAATCAGGTACCGCACCTTGATGAGAGAGCTCTCGATGTCTCCGATTTGTATATAAAAGCCCTGGCGCTGTGTGACGGCCAGACTGTCGTCGTTTATAATGACCTCGAAATTCCCCCACCACATCCCCCAATCGAAGCGGAAGATGCGCCTCAATGGAAATGCACGAAAGCCGAGTGCCAAATATGGTTCTTCGCACTACTAACCACGAAACTCGGGTACATGGCGATAGACGCGGACGAGATGGTTGAGAACCTAGATGGGTTTGGGCCGAATATTTATATGAAGACGGCTAAGACGCAGGTGGGGGGGGGGAGGGCGGGGGGCTGCTTGGTAATGAAGAGGAAGGCTTGGGGATTTACGGTTGGGTCTTGGAAAGGAGGGAGAGCGAGGTGCTGTGCCCGAGAAGATTGTTCGACATAGTCTCCAAGTAGCTCGCTAAAGAAATAGGGGCTGGTACCAGACAAGTTTTCATCTGTGCAGTAAATGGAGAGGCTTTCTCGGCGCCATATTCTCTCTAGTGTTTCCCTCTTTTTTGAATAATGTTCGAATAATGGTCCAAATCAGAGAAAGGGGGAGGTTGAACGGGCGAGAAGCTCTTAAGGTAGCGACTGAAGGAGAACTGTAATTGAGATGGGGTCATCTATAAAGGTAATCCAACAATTTTTGGGACAGTTATGTCAGCAAGCAAAGACTGCGATTCCGAATTTGATACCTATCCGTGCGGTTTCCTAACTTCGGATTGAGGTGAGGTGATGTGAGGTCCAATAAAGGGATGGCGAAACTAAGCGAGGCTGCATGCTCAGTTACCCTCCTAATAGGCACAAAAGCGGTATTCATCATGGCAGCTTTTTAATGTACCACTTTGGCTTGGCACATTCGAGATTGGTGCCGCTTTTTCTGTCCGAAACTCATCCCTTCATCGTTCATCGCACATCCAGCCTTATCCATAACACATCTTTTTACCATTATGTACTCCGAAACTTTCCATCCATTCTACTCTCTTCCGCTAGAGCTACGTCTCAATATCTGGAGACTAGCTTTACCACGCCGCACAATCCACATCAAGTTCCTCCTCAACGCCTACCGCCCAAACCGCACCCTTCTCCCGTCCCCCCTCGTCTACAATCCTAAAGAGCCACCCAAAGGGCAAGGGCCTGTGCCTATTATACAAGTTACAGGCGTAGGGATGTTGGATTAGGGAAGGACGACAATGGGGCTAAGAACAAATTTGTGCCTGTGAGCTTGTGTGATAAGCAAAAAAAGCCTTGTCATCATTGTCGTAGGTTGATGTCGGGTTTGGTCGGAATCGATGATGTGAATTGGCAAGTGGAAGGCGCGGAAAGGGGACCGATAATTACATTCGTGTGCTCGTGGAAATTCTTACCGGCGTAGTGACAATTATCCGTACGTCTTTTAAAGCAATACAGATGGAAGCGTTTAATTGTCGAATGTGACTGCAGAGAATTTCGGGTTAAGGCTTCAACTAGTAGCCACTGGATACAACCCAAACACATATGGTTGGGTGGAAGACTTAGGATTGTAAACGCGGAATGGGAACAAAGCTTACATGATTTGTTGCTTCTACACTATAGTTATTTTTGTACAAAATATGACATATATATAAACGCTCACTAATCATGAACCCCTGAGTCTACCCCTCTACGTACCCCGCTAACCTTACTAAACTGCTAATACTCTGTAGTCTTAATTGGGCTTTGTCAAGAAATAAAAATACGATTTTGAGCCAACCAGGCCCAGTGTTTGGCGACCTGTAGTATTTCGCGAACGTTGTTGAAAACATGGTTGTATCCCGCTCTCTAGCGTTGTATAGCCAATCCATACAGGAAAAGCCAACGCCAACATCCAAGCGGAAGGGGTATCACACCCGGAGCTTTCACATCGTCTGCCTTCGGCAGGTCTGCCATGCCGTGGAGAGTGCTCGCGGGTATATAGGCAAGGCGGGGAACCTCGTCGCTCATCTGTGAAATATCATAGAATCTATGGATTGGTGTAGTGCGGTTGAACTCGTGAGAAGTCAGCACTGTTGCCACGCTCTCTAGATTGTGTACTAGAAGGAAGAGGTCGAACTCAATTGTAGGAATATCGTAAGCTATCAGAGCATCTTCATCCCATATGACGCGGGTAAAGAATTCAGCAGGGTGAAAATCTTGAGTTCTCCGTGACAGATAAAACGCTGAGCAAGTGATTCTTGTGGAGCTACCACCAGGTGAGGCTCATTATTCTTCGTTGAGAGCCAGCGCAAGAAGCGTCGTCAAGGCCGTGGAATGTATGGGATTGCTAGATCCAAATATCGTCGATGCCTTGACTTCCGTCGCCATATCAATTTCGGATCACAAGAATCCGAATAAATGGCTTCAGTTGGGTCCATGGCTATTATCAGCATAGTAGTGATTCTGAAATCCTCTTGTTCAAGGTGTATGCGGACGCGAGAAGTTATATGTTGCCATCGTACACACTTTTTATGCGCCTCGTTGAAGCTCTTGCTGAAAGGAATGGTCGAATTTCGAAAACTGTACGTAACACGTCCTATCAGTGTTGCAACTGACTGATCGGGTTTCACTTCCGGATCTTTGAATGGACACATTTCATTCATTTCATTCGTCACGTACGCACATTTTTTCTAAATGCAGCCCATCTATCAATACATTTCTCTTTCGACTCCCAGCCTGGTATCCCGTTCCCGATGGTAGGTACACACTCATTTTCCTCTTCTGCTTCTTCCTGACCATCCTCCAATAATAGATGTTTGAAATCGAGTTCATATTCATCCACCCTGAAATGCCATACCCTAGAAAGGTTCGGAGCATTATCCTTCTCAAGGGCCATGACCCTTTCCGCAGTCTTGGCAAACAAAGCACTATCCCAAAACGCCTCCCGCCTCGGACTTGCCATTTTGAGAAGGGAGATCGCAGTCCTTCGAACCGCCTCATCACGGCATTTCATGGACACCATGAAGAGATAGCTTATAATTCCTACATCCAGAACAAAACCCTTCACAAAACGCGGATGTTCTATAACGGCTCTGCAGAGCCTAAGGACTTCGCGAATCTCCGGTAGGAAGGAGTCATAGGCAGTCTTCCCTGACCCAGATATTCCGACACGGCGCAAATCAATAAGAATGACCATGCACTCGACGTGCATCGTCGTGGCGCTCACAAATTGTGCGTCTCCGTCAGGCGTACGCGATTGTTTTAAGATTGGTGCAAAAGCAGTGCTCCATCCTTGGACCTCTTTAATCATCACGGTTCGCTCCGAGAACAAGTCATCTTCGGAAGGGGCGCTTTGACCAGCTTCGGGTCGTAATTTATCCACCGTTCGAACTCTGAACTGTCACAACGAATTAGCTTTGTAGAAATTCAAGTGCTTGAGAGGGCCGAGGGGCCTTTGAGCTGTCTCGAGAGCCAGGAAATGGACTCCTAAAATAGCCCCCAAAACACTTCAGCAGACTTATATGAGGATAGCCTACCAAATATTCACTAACATATTCCAAAAGAGGATCCCAATACGATTTGGCTTCCACGATATTTTTAAAAACATACGGAATAGAGAACACGGAGCTTTCAGCGGAATTGGTAATGTGCCGTTGTTTGGGTGAAGATTGCCCAAATGGATCTAGTGAGATCTTTGCTTTTGGGTATTTATCCTCGATGCGGCCTTGGAAGGGTACCATGTATCTCGCGAGACGAAAGAATGTAATCACAAGCTCATCTTCAACCAGGATGGGAGCTGGTGAGAATACTCTAAATTTCGAATTGTGAGCCTGCTTCTCGAGCCAACTGTACATAAATTCTACGGCGCTCCTGATATTGATGATGGCGTTTTGGATATCTCCGTGAAAGTTTTCAAAGCAGAATATCAGGAGTGATGCAATTAGTGCAATTCTCAGAGGATTCTTGCGGGTGGATATGACTTTCTGGACCTCTTTCAACGCGTTGCCGTACTTATGGAGCGCGTATTGATGGTGCTCCTCTGGCTTGCGAGACATACAGTCATAGTCCTTCTCTTTGCAGGCTTGGTCTAACGCAGATATTGCAACCGCAAATCTGAGGATGGTAGGCTCGTTACGGCAGGCTTGCAGGATCAGTCTTTTCCATCTAGATCAAGTCAGTATGTCTGCCTTAGCAAGCTTCGGAAGCATACGAGTGAGGGAAGACTTATAATTTCGATGCTTTGTTAGAGGGAAGACAAAGAGGTAGAAGATCGTTACTTACAGAGGGCTCTCAAAACCGCCAGAAATAGTTGTCGACGTATTGTCGCAGAAAGACCGGAAGTATTGTTCTTCGCGGAAGTCTTGGAAGCAATACTCAGACGGCAATTGCGAGGTTGGTGAAAGGTTTGCAGTTCTTGTTTGGAGAACTATTTGGTTCTGTGCAACGGACGTCGGAAGACCCCCCTGCGTCGACGTTCTCAACGTGTAGCCTTCGCAAAGAACGCCCCAGTTCTCACAGCGCTTGCACCCAGGTCTTCGCTCATCGCATTTTATACGACGGGCTCTATCATGTTTATTAGTACGTTACAAAAGGAATCAAAGACCAGATACCATTGGAGTTTCGTGGTTGGTGGGCGTATGCGAGCGAAGAGATAATGGCGGGGCAAGATTATGGCTCCATCTAGTTTTCATATTCGGGGGAGGAGTTGCACCTACTTGCATGTGGTACTACTCAAAGAATTAGCATGAAAAGTCTCTAGGCCAAGGATAGTGAGGGGAGGTAATGAAAGTCGACGAACCAGCCGCCTTTCGAACGAGGAGAGCTCCTCCGAGTCCACTTCTTTCGTTCTAGTGATTGTCCGCCCGAAATCATCTGGTTACTATGCAACTACTGTGCAATTTAGGGGTGCCGAATAGCTTTTGCACAAGTTCTTGCTGAAGAACTTCAAAAGTTCAATATTTGGAAGTTGTTGAAATGCTCGACAGGACCTCGCTGCAGATGATCATTTGCATCGGGTGCTAGATTCCGGCTGTGCCGTTATACCGTGGAACTTAAAAAATAAAGTTCGTACATTTATTAAGCCATTAACATTTCTGACTGGGTGTCTAGTTGACCCGTTAGCAAGGGATTGTATCATACTGGACCGCAAGCAACGTGGCTGGCTGAGCGAGAATTATTATTGAAACGATAAGGATGTAACGCCGTCCATCTAGGTCCTAACGCCTATACTGTTTTGCAGCCTTCCCTATAAAAGCATGTCACACAAACAACAGGACTATGGTTTGTAAGGCTTAGACTGGTAGGTAGTGGATTTACCTTCATTAAATTAGAAGTTTTTATTGCATTTTAGCCTTTCGAACGGGCTACTTTGAATGGAGAAAGCCGCTAATCGCCCGCCGTACGGTTAGATCTCGGGTCCGCTATCATTAACGAGATTCTTTCGAGGCATCCCATCGAGCCCATATCGCATCTACGAGTTTCTAGGTAGTGCCTGTAAGGACATGAGAGTATTATTTATGAAGGCGAGAAAGCCCGAGACTTGATTTTCCGTCCCGTTCTAGGTAATTGGATAGTTCTAGGAAATATACTTCGTCCCAGGCGTAATTATTACGCCAAGAATTCTATAGCAGGGGGGTAAATAAAGTGGTAAACGCACCAAAGCAAGGCCCCCTTGCCGTGGTCTTCTTGGCGTAATAATTACGCCTGGGACGAAGTAGAATTTTATTGTATGCCTTGGTAAGTTTAATTAGACGGACACTCCATTTACTACGGACAATCCACTCCAAATAAGGCGTTTAGCGTACTTGATTAGCAGTCATCTTTTATGGAGAAGGCAGTAAAACACTAGTGTATACGGAGGTAGGAGATACATAATAATGCATATTTCTATTGTATTAGAATGTGGTAACTAATCAGTGGAGGATAGAAGGACATTGATTAATCGAAGAGAGAAAGAAAGGAACACTGAAGCAGGTGTCTCGGCTTAAGTCTCCCTACTCCCAGTAGCTCCGGCTATAAGCAAGGTCCTCATCGCCCGCTTAAGCTTACGATAGTACTATATACAATATAATTCAACAATTTCAAGCGTTTACAAAACATGTATTAGTTTTCTATAAATCGGCCTTTCTCGCAATGAAATACAAATGCAACTAGCCAAGCAAGCAAGTTCTGGTAATCGTGCCAACACCAAATCATCGAGAGGCACGTTCGACACAGCCTCAATGATTGGATTCGACTCTCGAATGTCCACTCCAAAGAGCCATGACTCAAGTCGAAAGGTTCCAATATCAACCTTTATGTCCACATCAAATTAGGGTTCACAGCCTTCATCTCGGCGACGACTCAAAAAGAATCAGCCGCACACTGCACCACGCATGGTTGAACGACGAGCCCTACTTCGAGTCTTTGTCATATTATTGAGGGGCCGATGATGCCTATCCCTCAAATTATGCTTAACGGAAAGCTATTCAGCGTTCGAAGAAACCTTTAGTTCGCTCTAGACCATCTTTGAGGCATAGAGAGGACTTCTAGAAGAAATCTATGGAGAGCCGAGGCTCCCGAAACAAACGACAGCCAAGGCAGAAGATCTGGATGAGAGGATTCCCAAAGGATACGATGCGTCTGAAAATGAGACTCTGGCCATAGCGATAAGTCATCGTTCTTCCTTCCACCCAAAAGCTCCGCGAGAGTACAACGAGGGAAACATAGGTACTGGTGGCCACGCCAGCGAAGCCCATAGAACTTTGGAGACCCAAAAGGCCTTGGCATCATGGAGAGAAACGCGCAGGTTCCGTTCATGTCACCCATTTACGCTCGAGCGACGCGGCTTCTGGATTAGCTGGGCGAAGAGTCGGCGAACAGCAATATTGGCATGAAGAGTTTCGCGTCCTCTGCTTATGCATCTTTGAATGCGAGAACCAGTAAGGTACGTGTGCTTTATTTCTCCTTCGTATGAAAGCTTAATATATTCTCGTAGGTCCAGTGAACAACTAGAAGGGAGTGATAGGGTTCTGACATAGGCTGGCCCTTTTGGACGAGGCTTTGGTTGGTTATTCAAGAAGTCGTCTTGGCTTCCGGCCGCACCACACCATCTATTGCGGCTCTCGACTCCTGCCTTCCCTGGCCAGATTTTTGAAAGGCGTTCGTTCGTTGCTTTGTTTTCCGTCCAGGGGCCGAGGATTTGATTGGTGTGCATAATAAATACCGAGAGATCGAGCGACTTTCCCGTTCTTCAGCCACGGAATTCGTGAAAGCTTCGGTTTGGAAAGGTCCTGAGGAATGGAGAGGGCGGGATCACTACCTTGTGCCGTTTAGCCAGCTGATGCAAAAGGCATTGGGAGATCTGTACTGGAACAA
This sequence comes from Gremmenia infestans, assembly GCA_032629725.1. Taxonomy (NCBI): domain Eukaryota; kingdom Fungi; phylum Ascomycota; class Leotiomycetes; order Helotiales; family Hamatocanthoscyphaceae; genus Gremmenia; species Gremmenia infestans. The sequence continues at coordinate 944,674 of JAFEVB010000012.1, forward strand.
AGCACGGGAAACTTATATCGAGGCAACACAGACTCTACCGATAGTTGTGAGAGGCATTTTGGCGAAAAGAATAATAATCAATAGAGGTGGAACTGGGGGGAAGGACCTTGATATTTCCAGAGAACAATCAATTGTTTCTACATCCATCTGTTCATTTATTCGAACAAAATTCCCGTGGTATTCCAACGCCATATGAGTACAACTTTTGTGACCGGCGCGTCGATAACATATCCAGTGATCACTTCATTCTCGATCCTTTTGGTGTCACGAATCCAACTCTGTTTGAAGGTCCGCAAAAGCCCCAGCTGAGCTCTTCCACTGCGTAATAGTGGCTCCCAAGCCTCCCTAAGGCTTGGCGCCGAGGAGTTCATGTCCTGCCCTGTCCATTGACGGGCCTTCAAGCTGGGTGGAGTCTTCGCGGGAGGTCTGTAGCTTGAGGAGGTTTGTAGGCGTTATCTTGTACAGTGGTCCTACTTCACGAAGTCCCAATTTCATATCCAATCAGAACTTCAGTATTACTACCTTCCCATCCACGGTTTCCCGCTGCAGAGAGCATGTATTTGCAGGTCGGGTCGATATGAAGCGCAGATATAACACCCGCTCGAGGTGGCCCAGGAACGATCAGGAACGGAACTGTCGAGTGTTTGAAAGCTGCTGTATCTTTAAGGTCGTAAAGACGTAAGATATCATGAGAAGCACTACATGTTGTTAGCCTTCGCATAGAGATCTGCAGAAATGAAGTTACCATATCAAATGCCTCCCATTTGGCATCGCCCTCACAGCACTGACAGCACCGCTTCCTTGCGGGAACTTGAAGGTCCTCTCTGCGTTTCTCAAGCCCTTGTGTAAGCTGAACTCTTCTACTGTTCCATTTCTTCTCCCTGCGTAAATGTAGTTCCCATCTGGTGACCAACAAGCTGCCATGCACCAAGGCGGAACTCCTGACCGTGTAGGTATCTTCGCAATTGCATTCGGTTGCCGTCTATCCCAAACTCGCAGTGTACCATTTATTGATGCAGCCAGAAAAGTTGAATCCGACGTTGCCTCGGCATCTTGTGTCTCTGCTATAATCATGGGGCCTGGAAGTTCCGGCTTATCTTCAAGCTTGATTCCGTTTGTCTCTATAGGCTGTACACCATTTGCTTGCCCTTCTGGGGGCTGTACTAGCGCAGGTGCATCGACTGCTGGAGCGTCTCCCATTGTAAGATCCCCATTCGCGTCAACCGTCTCGTTGTTATCAATGCTCATCTCAATCGCACGAGAAAACTCGTCGTCTTCATCTCCAAAATTCCCACCAGACGGTGCTCCATCTCCTGCTGTCTCCCCAAATAAAGAATTGGCATCACTTCCGCCACCAAATAGCGAATCAGCTGGGGAGCCTTGCGCATCGTCATTATCACCGTCTGCCCCATTTGCGCTATTCATTCCATTCGAGACCCCGTTCACATGGGGTTTGTCGCCATTATTACTTGAGAAGGTCCCATTCGTAACCACTGGTTCGCCGGATTCTTCAGGAACCAGTAGGCTCGAGGCTGGCCGTACTTCGATCGCCGATATTTGACCACCGCTGCCCTCGAAGGATCTCTTCACTTGCCCGGTATTAAGGTCCCAATCGAAAACATTCTTATCCCAGCTGCCTGACAGAACCGACTTCTCATCTTGAGCCAGAGTAAGAACTGAGACTGCCGATTTGTGCTTCTGCATATACGCGATCCTCTTCCCCTCATCATGCCGTACCGAGTATAAGTTGATACACCCCGATTCTAAGCCCGAAAGCATCCAAAGGGATTGTGATTGTACAGCAAGCGAATACACAGGAGAAAGCTGAGGTTCCTCCCCGGGGATTTTGGCCACAGGCTCTTCATTATCCCAGTAGCTCATCAGAACCCCAGCTTTCACTACACTGTCCACAAATGGATGTCTTTGAGCCACAGTCAACAAGGTTTTGCCATTGACTGTTGCGACACCATCGTATTTCCGCACATAGCAATCAGAGCCTCCCGTAAACCAATACCGCATATCCGGTGTCGCTGTAATCGCATTAATGGACGTACTCTGCGGCGCTGCCATTGTAGGCACAATATCATAAAGCGAGGCTGAAAGAGCTTCTGGGCGGACCTCGAAGCGCATCCTAGGGGTAGGGGCCGCAGAAAGCTGTCGCGGAGAGGCAGAGGTTCGAGTCAACGTAGGTTGAGGATGTGAAGTAGGACCCGCGCCATTGACTTGGCTCGTCGTGGGAATGTCGTCAGAGCTTGTATTTGTAGTAGGTAGGCTGGGCCGTCTGATCTGGGATAATGGCTGGTCGGCAGAATCGTCCTCATCGGACCCATTTTCCTCGTCATTGTCATTGTCGTCGTCTTCCCCATCCCCATCACCATCTATTGCCTCTGCTTCCATGTCTTCGGCATCCTCCATTAACTCATCTTGTTCATTGTCCGAACTCGCATTGGACCCTGGGAGGAGCTTAGCAGGCGGGGCAATTTGGGGAATCGTTTTGACTTACCCCGGTCATCATCGTCGTCGAATTCGACCATAATGGCTCCCTATATGACTAGCATTCACATCTTACTTTCTGGGCTGAAATGTTCCCAAACGCGGGGAGCAGCGCTACAAGGGAGACGCGCCCAAAGCTAGGTAGCTTTCAAGAAGGTTCGTGGAGGGAGACTTGGTCGCAAACAGTGTTGGCGGTCTCGAGTTGTTCTGCAACGATTGAGAAATGCAGATTATGTATTAATCTTCTTCAAATATAAGAATGGGAGGTAAGTACAGAGTGATTAGGTCCTGCTAGGATATCTGAGCACATAAAGTTGCGGCTGGATCTTGGTGATCCTTGCGCCACTGCTGACTAAGCACATTCGATCTTTCACCGTTTTGACCAGCCAGGACCTCAGTTCTCATTTGAAAAGCTCCCCATGTAAGATTTTCAAGATATAACTATTCTGCACCCTTGATTTATTTTTGCCTTCATACTCCAGAATTCCTACTCCGTGCTAGTACCTGATTAAGTATTTAATCTAACTCCAATACTTTTCGCTGCAATAACCAGCTAGCAGTCAAGTTCACTCAATTTCACGGTTCACAACGACATTTCTGTAGAATTAGCCTACTGCAGGTATGAGATATAAAAATCTGGAGTCACTTACGCTTACCATCGGTTGAGGTGCCACTCTTCGAAGGCACCTAGGTCAAAAATGGAATACCGGTTGTCCAGTGTTGGGGAACTACGCCTCCTGCTAGGGCAAGTTTCAAACCCTACAAAGTGTGAGCTCGCCCATGTCTCCATACCTAGATACTACTTAAGGCAGGTATGTAATCGGTGCTGTGTTTGAAGAAGCAGTAGCCGCTAGAGGTCCCTTGCCAACGTACCTACCAAGGTAGGTTTTGATCGTGCCCAGAATTTGGGTATGCTGCCAATGTGTGTCCCACTATGATCCCGCATGGGCTTGAACTGCGTTTTGTGGTATTGGGTGGGTATCCTCCATTGGATTGAACTCTTCAGCCGATTTCTATGGCAATAGATCTGCGTCCGAGTCTCTTTGGCGGCGGAAGTCGCAGCATTTTCAGAGGATATGGGCTCATACATCGCGGCCAACCATTTGTGCAGTGAAACCCTAGAGAAAAGTAGCACATGGGATAGGACCTTTCGGAAGCGTTTGATATGTGATGAGAGGCAATTAGGTAGTCAAGTGTTGCACAAAATTCTTGCCATTTGTTGATTGTCTTTGCGCTTCAATGGACCATAAGCTCATGGGGAAAGAATCTCCAACGATTTGGGCCGATAGTTTGCCCATGTTATCCTCTTTGGTGTTGATGCCGTGCTTGTTCTTTGTCGTGCTTGCAATTGCCCAAGTCCCGTCAGCGTGTTTGTGAACTTTTGTTGACAAACTTTTGACTTTTGTAGACGGAGATAGTCTGAAATCATGGCTCTGGTCAAATTGGTGTTCGATTGCTGTGCATATTTGTTACCTTATGTTTGGGAAGGAAGCTCTCCGGCTACAATAATCGGGGTCGTTGTTATTTGACACTGCCCACCGAAAGGAGAGGGGTTTCCTGAACTTTCGCCGTTCAACTCCCGACCTCCTTCTTCTTAGCAAGCTTGCGCAAAACCAACATCAGACCTTGAAGAGCGGTCCATGCGGTCAACGTGGAAAACGCCCGCTCTGTCATCTTCATATTTAATATTGTTGTTTGCTTGATATATTTTTCAGCATTCATTCTTGCTTTCCTAGGAAAAGGGCACAGTACTTTGAGAAGCGTATACTTTTGCCAGTCTGGACCGCCCCGCACAATCTCTCCAAGCACTGGCACAATACTGACTAGGAAATTGTGGATCGAGGCTCAGCTGCTATTCACCTCTACAAGCAAAGCACAATTTTCCCACTTGCCAACCTTACAACTCCTCCAACAGCTCCAACCATTGTGTCTGCATCCCACCATCCTCCTCCTCCTCCCCCTTTTACTCCCCAAAGATGGTGTACGTCCATTCAGGCCCGGGCTTCGAGGCCCTGCGGGCTCACATCAACAAAGACCACTTAGCTGGCGAACACAGAGAAGAATGGCGCAACCTTCCAGAAATACCCACGGCCTCCGAGATCTGGTCAGCGGTTTCGTCAAAAGAGACGCGCCCTGTGGAGGAGAAGTGGAACGAGTACATGGGAAATCCTAGCTACGAAATCGCGCTGCCGCATAACATCATTGAAGGCCCTTGGCCATCAAAGGTTGCTTATTTGGGAGCTCATTATCAGATCCTTCGTGAGGACGTAGTCGCCCCGCTCCGGCACTCGGTGACCTCGGTCCAAGATCGCCCAGATATGATGGACGACGATGAGACTCACGTTTATACGCATGTAAGCTCGAAGGCCAAGGAGCTCTGCCGTCTCAGAAAGAATGCTAATCACCTTTCAGGTAAGTATAAAAGGCATGAAGCTTAGCCCCGTAGGCCCAGCGTTCCGAGTCGAGTTCTCCACCGAAAGGGCTGGCAAGCAGATTCGATGGGAACAATCAAAGCGATTGATGCAAGGCAGTCTTGTTGCCATATCTTCACACAAAGACTCGTTCCGTACTTCATGCAAGGTTGCAGTAATTGCTGCTCGACCTCTAGTGGGAGGTGTAGACCAGAATCCCCCTCAAGTCGACATCTTTTGGGGTGATAATAATGATGCGGTGTTTGATCCGGATGAACACTACATCATGGTTGAAGCTCGGACAGGTTACTTCGAAGCTTCACGCCATATGCTCATCGCGATCCAGAAGTTGATGACTGAGAGGTAACTCATTCCTGCACTGGTGTTTTTACTATAGGAGATGATGCTAACGGTGACAGTTTTACACTCGCAAAGCATATTGTCGACCTTGATTCCAACGTTAATGCGCCAACATACGTCGAAGACCATTCGATCTATGACCTATCATCCCTCCTCCCTCCCGAAAAGGCCATGGAAATCATCGAAGGCGGAATTACACTAGGAGATCGTCTTCAAAATGTGGACATCCTCGAGGCGTTCCCAAGGATCCCCGAATCAGGAATGGATCCTTCTCAACTCCTGGCTTTTAAAAGCATGATGAATAAGAAGGTCGCTATCGTTCAAGGTCCTCCTGGTACAGGCAAGACGTTCGTCTCCGTATCAGCGTTAAAAGTCATGCTTGATAATCTGCAGCCGGACGAACCTCCTATAATTGTCGCCGCTCAGACAAACCATGCTTTGGATCAACTACTTAACCATGTTCTAGACTTTGAACCTAACATCTTACGACTTGGTGGAAGATGTGATAAGGGAAACACAGCAATCCTTGAACGAACTCTCTACCAGCTGAAGCATAGTGATCATAAGGTTCCTAACATGTTCCAAGGCTTGAAGGATGCTCAAAAGCGCGTCGCATCCAATGTGGATGCAATTGCAGAGATCCTTAGTCCACTTCTCACATCCAAGTTGGTTACTGCTGAGATGCTTCTTGATGCTGGTGTGATCCGACAAGAACACTACGATTCCTTGAACGATGGTGATTGGACCGGCGACGGGGACGTTTCTGAAGGACTTGAGGGCTGGCTCCGAGAAGACCAAATATATCCTATCCTCAGAACACCACAAAATGATACAAGTCTGCCCCTCGAGGAGGGCGAGGTAGAGCAAGAGGTTGTTTTAGCACTAGACCAGGAAGTTCGTGGTGAGCAATTTGACCGTGAAGCCGATAAAGATGGCTTGACAGGGACCTATGTGCCCTTTACCCGAATTCATACAGGTCGCAACACCGGGATTCCCGACGACGATATCAAGAAAATACTTCGAAAGCATCGAGATCTACAGATGGTGCCTCACAGCAAACGTGGAGACATGTATCGCTATTTTCTGAAACAACTCGACAGAAAGATACGTAAGAAGATGAAGCTGCAACTCGCCCAATACAACGACGCCATAGACAAACTCCGGCTCACGAAGTGGTCTTTGAACGCTCATTTTATCCGCCATATGAGGATCAAACTTATCGGTTGCACAACAACTGGTCTATCAAAGTATCGCGGCTTGCTAGCTGCCGTCCAACCAAGAGCGCTTCTGATTGAAGAAGCTGCGGAAACCAAGGAGGGCACGATTATTGCGGGTATGATCGAGACTTTGCAACATTTAATCCTTGTTGGAGACCACCAGCAGCTACAGGCCAACTGTAATGTCAAAGCCTTAGAGGAAGCACCGTATCATATGAACATCTCGATGTTCGAGCGCCTTGTGAGGAACTCCATCGAATATGTCATGCTTAACGAGCAGCGACGCATGGTTCCCAACATTCGACAGCTATTAACGATCGAACCGACACCCTTCTATGCGAACTTGCAGGACCACCGGTCAGTCCTAGATCGCAAAGTTAACCGACCCCTAGTTCCTGGAATGGGAGACCGCGATGTGCACTTCTTCAGTCATGACTGGCCAGAGTGTCGCAACCAAGACTCGAGCAGATATAATCCGGACGAGGCCCAAATGATCGCTGGTGCATTCAAGCACCTGATTCTTAACGGGACTGAAGCTTCCAAGATTACTGTCTTGACGTTCTATAATGGTCAGCGAAAGCGAATCGTCCAAGAGCTAAAGAACACCCCAGGCCTTGAGCACGTCACGTACTTCAACGTCTTTACAGTGGACTCCTTCCAGGGGGAGGAAAACGACATCATTCTCCTTTCGCTCGTTCGAAGTAACGATCACCTTAGCATCGGCTTTCTTGATAACAAAAACCGGCTTGTTGTAGCACTATCACGAGCTCGTCGAGGACTGTATATCTTTGGTAATGCCCTCACTCTAATAGCTGCTGAGAGTAATGAACTTGGTATTGGTCGAGATCCCCTTTGGGACCCCTTACTTCAACATTTGAAGCGTCAACGCCAATTCAAGTTTGATGCCGGTTTTCCTATCACTTGTGTCAGGCATGGGAAGACAATAGAGATTGTAGAGCCTCAGGATTGGGCCATAAACGCTGGCGGTTGTGATGCCAAATGCGGTGCCATTCTCCCTTGCGGCCACTGCTGCCCGTATACATGTCATTCGTTCCCGGAGTCTGAAGTACCATGCCGAGAGGCTTGTCCTTTGCAGCTTGAATGCGGTCATGGTTGCAGTCGGTTTTGCTACGAGGCCTGCACTTGCGAGCAGTGTGTGCCAATCATCCAAACTGAGCTTGAGGCATGGAATCTTGCTACAGATAGCACAGGTATGATTTATACTGTTTCCGATGTTCGCTCCGAGTCCGAGTACGCGTTGCACAAGTCTTCTGCAAGTAGCGGTGGTTCTTCTGAGCGTGGTCGAAATGGTAGATTTATTATGAGAGGTAGATCGTTCAAACAAAACGGCCATCGAGGTGATAGGGGCGGCAGAGGAAAAGGCAGAGGCGGAGGCGGAGGCGAAGGCAGGCAGGCACCTTTCGGTGGGTCGGATCGCGCGCAGAACAATTCCGCATCTCAACAGCCTCTAGTACTTCTAAACAGAGGTCCCAGCTACCAAGCCATTATTCCTGGCAGAATACAAACAACTCCTCAGCATCATCCAGGTGTGGTCGCATGGAACACGTGGGATGCAGATGCGGCAGATCGCAAATCCAATGAAGAGCGTCGCCTGCGCCTGGAGAGCCAGCTAGACGTCAGCGCATCCACAATAACCTATAGAGAGACCTATATCCCGTAAGTAAGAGTTCGGTCCAATTTCTGGTACTTAAAATGTCTCAGGAGTTGTGAGACGTTTAATTAATCCCGTTCTTCAAAAGACTCTCGTGAGCAAAGCTGATCTTGAGATAGAACCACCATCAACGAACATGGCTACCGCGTAAGGAAACCCGAAGATTGTGTCAGAAGCATGGTTACAGCTGATAGCGGTAAGATCAACCAACCTCGAACCACGTCTCGACTCAATGCGGCTGCTCAAGTCTTCGAGTTAGGCTTCGAGGGAAAGCTCGCCAACGACAAGTCCTCGCCTCTCATGGATTCCAATCCTTCCAATGGTACAAAGAGAAACTCTATGCGTAAAGGAGCTTCCGCGAGCCGTGGTGACGCTCCCAATCCGAAGAAGAGCGCTAAGAAGCCAGAGCCAGCCATCCAATCATATCGCTCAAGCCCAGGTTTCCCTAATAAACCAACCAACGCTGTTGTTGGGAAGAAGAAGAACATCACTTCAAATCATCACTCCTCTGATGATCGATCTATAATGTCCATAGTCGACATGTCGCCGCAGTCCTCCCCCATTTCGATTTCCCAGGAAGAAAAGACCAGTTCTATTCGTGTTTCAAAGAGAAATAAGGCTGAAAATTGCCATGCAAATCGAGTAGATGATGGTATCATTGCTCCAGTAGCAAATCCTCGCCAAGAACCCCTCTTGATCGATTTTGATGAGCCTTCGGTTGAGATTGGCATTAACCAATCTGTAATCCCGCCAAATTGGAGAATTGGCGGAGCTTGTGATTGATGATAGAGAACTCCTACTTATTACCTTTGCACCCACTTTGTAACATGCGATGACACGTATATCTGGTCCTTCCAAGGTCGCGATCCGTTTTTAGGTTGCGGTACCGAATCTTCTTTTTTTTGTTGGCTGGCGGGTTGTTGGGGCGGTGGAGGTGGAATTATGAGCTTGTTGTTGTAGATTGAGTTAGCCAAATTGACACATATTTGACTTTGGGTGGGCCTACTTACTTATGAAGTGTCAGAAGTGATGCCAGTAATATCCTGGATTGTCTTAAAAGGTTTGAAATATTGGAGTAGCATACTGCACGTTAATTGCGTTTCCGGCTCTGATAAGCTAGGTAGGCAAAATCCATCGTTGCTTGTTTTTGGATGCTAATATTGGTGACAAATAGCTCCATGGTCCTGTGGTGAGAGGATGGATGTTTAATTGGGTGCTTCGAGCGTTGAAGTGGTTGTGATGGGACAGTTTCAGGTCTTCCCGGACCCTATCTAAGATCGAATCATCTCTGTCGCGAGTTAGCATGCACTGCAAGAAAGCACAAGAGAGGAAAAGAACATAACTTTAGGTAAGAAAACCTAAAATCCCATCTTTGTTTCTGTACTCTGACCTTGAATAACGATGTAAGACTGCTCGCAGTTTGTTGTAAACATGGATTTCCGTCCCATTTCTATATATATATATATATATATATATATACAACGATAGACCTCGACTGACACCATAACAGCGCGCTGACTAATGCTTCGAAATTGGCCCTACGAATTCATGGTCGTGGCAACTAGGAGCGCATCCCAGTAATCCAATCGCCAATCATATATCCTCTAGGAGCAGAGCACTTGAACTCTTCCAGCTTTTAGTTCGGGGAGCGACCGAGGTAAGAGCGTTTGAAGAGTGTTCGAGGCTTTAGGTTCACCTGCAAGATGTGGAACAGAGCTTCAGAATACAGTCGCAGTTTTGCTGTTCTAATCGCGGTGGGGTCGTGATGAGAGGGTCTGGTGCGCCATTGATTCTATGAACCCCGAAAGCTAGCTTGTTATCCGTGCCGGGAGCGAAGAGCACTAAGCACGTACCTGGAAGACCCTTCTCCTATTCTATGGTTGCAACAGAACGTCCTTCTAGTATAGCACGGAGCTGGCGTCTTGATTCTCGTCCACAGCCCCTAAACCTATCCTAGGAGGTGGATTCTTGTCTCGTAGGATGTCTTCGGCTTGGCTTGGTTCCTGCTGTCGAACGGACACGTCGTGGTACTCATATGCTAGCCGAGTATGCAGCAGATCTGCCGCTTCCAAGAAGAGATATACTCTGTCTTTGGAAGTGCATGGTTGTCGGAAATGTCAATTCGTATTCACCTTGGTGGTGACAGGTATGTCCGGTGCCATACCCTGCATGGCATTGATTTACTTGATTGCTTCTCCGGCAAGAAAGCTGATCATCTGTATAGGTCCTTTGAAGCCCAGGATGTGCAGATTCTGCGTTACCAGTCTGTGGGTTTCGAACGATCTCGGGGATCTATCTAGATATCTAAATTTTAGAAAGAGGTATGTTACTTACGCTTCCCACGTCTACCAGCGATCTCATCTCCTTTTTGCCCATCCTACCTCTCGCAGAAGTACAACCAACCATCTCATTCTTCGCAGGGGAAGATTTATACCATACAGTCGGTGTTTCGTGGAGACCGACGGCCTGGTCTTGAAGGATAGGCGGGAAAGAAAATATATCCAGTTCCAAGTGAGCAGGAGCAAAAGGAATTCGGCAGATCTGACTGCGCGCCTACCTTCCAGATCACAAGGAACGGAACCCCCTTACTTCCATCAACAGCTTACATAACAATGTTGCCCCGCAGAATTGTATTCCTTTGCAAACGCGATCTATGCGATTTGAATAAGTGTCGTCAGTCCAGCGATGATTCTCTATGGGCTTTCAACCACGGCCATTTGTCCGTATATTAATTACCCGAGAATATGCTTCCTGGATCTCTGAATTCCAGAAGAGGAGCGCCTCCTAACCGTCCTGAAAATTATGGTAATCAAAGTCTCCTTCCTGTAATAACCCTTGTACAACTCACTAATCCCGATTATTATGGCTACTACCTTCATGCGCTGAACGACAGTCTTGACAATACTTCTACTACCAACCCCCTAGCAACGATCATCATAAAAAAGTGATGCCCCTAGCCTTCTCTACGAGTCCTCCAGGCGGCCCGCGTGCGATTAGAAATGCTCCTCCTATAGTTATCGGCCAGCCTGCTTTCGGTACATGCACCATATTCAACTATGCAGGTGAGTTTCGATCTCGAGTGATCCGACCGAGTATCTCAAGAAATCTTATCTTGTCTAAATCAATCCCGCATATTTTCCCAGATACATACCAACAGGCCCCAGTGCCATTACGAGCAAATCCAAATATAGGTTATCTCGGAGCTCTTCAGTCTTCTCATTAAGAGAAATCCTGTACGAGAGCTCCAAGCTTTCCCTTTTTTCGGTTGCGTACTGTACCTATCTAACCATTCAGGAAGGGGCGTTGCAGAATGAACGTTCGGCGATATTACAATGGCTGTTTGTTTCAAATTTCAATCTGTCTACGACCACGTCTTCTATAATGGAGCGACGAAGAAGGCCTCGCTTATAGAGAGCCGACGATTGGTAGTATCAAGTCAATGAGAGAAGAGATATTAGAGTGGCTATATGGATCCGGACACGTGATGGGTCATACCAGTCACTGTAACAATGTACTTGGTAAAGCTTCTGGCTGCCCTAACCCTTGATTCGTTGATGGCTAAGGCGGTGCGAAGAAACTAGGCAGCCAAGTCAGCAAACATGCCCCTCCCCTTCTCCAAACTTAAACCTTTCTCTCTCAAGCAGTTTTGCTACACGCGCACGTGTTGATAGTTCGATATTTGTTACTTACTTCCCCTTACAACGCCTTTCAAATGCAGCAAGCAGGAGAATTATGCCCAGTTTCCCAGGCTATCGATTTGCGGCTATATTTATCCCAAGATTCGTTTCCAGGACCTGTACAAGTAACGATCGGACCGTTCCAAGAAATCCTCAAAAGAGATACCTGTACCCTCTGCAGGCAGGTTGTCCAAGCTCTAAGATCTGGAATTGAGAACCATTGGGTTAAAGGGGTATATCCTCTAGAGGTCTGCTACTTAGGTAGGAGTAGTGACCGTCCTCATTGTCCAATCGTGGAAGGCTGGTGTGATTCTACTTCGTCGACTCTCCGATCCCGAAGGGAATGTTTAATCTGGACATACTACAACTCGTGAAGAGATTCTAGCCGTCAGCGAGGATCTAAGTCTGACGTAAAAGCCATCTGGGCATACAGGAAGGCTGATAGAACTGTCTGTGGATTTTCTCGCTGCTTCGAAGTTGGCTACCAAACTTGCGGTATAGACTGATCGTCGATTCTGGAAAAGTCACGTTAGGGATTTCGAACTTGGATTTTCAGGAAGGCATTTTTCTCTAGACGATGTTCATATGTATTTCACGGAGCATCATACTTACTTCCAATGCCGATCTGGATCAAGGCGCGAGCATGTGTCGAAGGAGTATTCTAGCTCTCCTCTCCTAGGGTGTCCATTCCACAGGAACGTGTGATCTAGGTGACCGATAAAACCTACAGCCGCTTTCAACATTTACGAGACTTTAGTGAAGATGTACGGCTCGGAGGGCCGGGAATGATCGTATCGATCCGACATCTTAAATGTATGCCTTCTCTGGAAACATGTCACGTCGGCCGGCGATGCAAGAGCGTTTTGGCCGGCGGGCGGTTTTAATTTTGAGTGCTCTTTTATTCCCGTGACCTACCTCCGTGGATTTGGCACTATTATGGAGACTAATAGGTAGCTCTTACTTGAAACTGAAGGATGTTATGTTATTTCTTCATCCTAGCTGAATGAGTTATCGTTAGATCATAAAGGAGAAGTGTCTTCCAGTCTTTCTGATTTGTTGTCAATAAGCGAGGAAAGGGGCACGTTGCGTTGTATTGCCTCGGCGGATCATGTGATTTATGGTTAATAACACGAAGTCCTTGCGTGGGTGAGAAAGAAGGCGGTAGAAGGAAAACATTCTTCTGAGAATCTGGTAGGCTGCAATCGAGTGAGAAGAGGTTATGGGTGAGAGATCAGAAGGAAGACAGTTTAACAGAGGTAGAGAAGCTTGTATTAGGTTGTCTCCAATTCCCTGCACGTCTTTACAATTAAGATATAATAATATAGAGCCGCAGCTTCTTGGATTGAAAAGAATGCAATTATAAAGTTCTACCTATCTTACAATCGCCATAGGAAGGAGATATCGTACCTAAATACAGGGAGAACATGCAGCATAGATGAGGAAGATGACGACGAGAAGCCATCCATCCATCCACGAAAAGAAAACCAAACCCTGCGCTAATACCACTTTACCCCAAGTTTGTAAAAAATTCCCCGGTAGACACCACAGTCCCAATCTACACCGCGCCACCAAAATCCTCGCCTTCCCAAACAGCCTCCACAACACCCATCCGACACCCCTCCTCCCTCCTAACGCCCACAAACCGGAACCGACTATCAACCAGACCAAACAAGGTCCTAAACGCCGCCTCATCCCGCTCCTTGGAATTCAGCAGCGTCAGCATCACCAAGTCCATCGTCCGGATAATCTTCTCGTCCCACAACGTCTCCCAGTCAAAGCCCTCCCTCAACACATGATCGTTAATCACGACCCTCGCGCCCTTCTTCAGCGCCGGGATCAACGCCCGCAGCATCTTCACGCTGTACTTATCGCTATGATTGTGCAAGATCCAGCGGAACAGATAGACATCCGCGCCCTTGACAGGCTGCTCGGTAAAGAAATCATGCGCTTGGAACGTCACCCTATCCCTGACATCCGCATCGAGGTCTGCAGGTGCCGGTGCCGAGGTGATCATTTTTGGCAGGTCTTGCACGATGAATCTCATCTCTGGGTTGTGTTTTGCGAGCTCGATGCATACGAAGCCGTGCGAGCCGCCCACGTCGACGATGGTAGCGGTGCGTGGCAGCGCGGCCCATGGGTACATGGTAAGTAGGTGGGAGAGTTCGTAACCGACGCCGCCGGTAAGAGAGGCCATGGCGCTGCCGAAGCGTTTTGCGCGTGCGGGGGACTGGCTGAATGTCGCGAACATGGGCTCGATGTCTGTGGTGTTGTTGGCGACGCAAAAACCGGTTTGGGTTGGCTCGTTGGCTGAGGGGTGGGATTTCAGGGCGCTGACTGTTTGGGATGTTGCCTATGGAAATGTTAGTTTGTGAGGGCAAACAGACCGGGGTTAAGAGGGAAGCTGTTATGTTGGTTTTAAGAGGATGGAAAAATATTCGGTTGATATCGTTCTCTTCGAGTAGTGCGATAGAAGTAAGAGAGGATGAGAGTGTGAGACTTACTGGGAGCATGTCCTCCACACAGAATCCAACCCAATCATCCATGGCTACATCCTCAGCCAGAACCCTACTTGCAGCAGTATGAGCTACAGTATCAGGATCGACCTCCCAAAAGATGCGATTGGTCATAGCATGACGAATAAACCGCCGGACATTGCCCTCGTCCAATCCCACTTTCTCGGCGATCTGAGCATAAGAAGCAGTTCCATCGACCGGGAAAGATTTAGCTGCAGTATATACGTTAGCTAAATCTCGTGACCTGACCAAGAGGAGCGAGCATACCAATGCGGTAATGATAGATGCCATGAAGAGAAAGCGAGTTATTATGCTGTGATCAAAGTCAACAAAGCTAATTGCAAACCATAATGAGGAAAAACTTACACCCCAAGCCAACCATCTGACCCCTTCTCTCGGTCCCGTTACAAGGTCTCCCAACTCCTTCGTAGCCCTAACGATCTCCTCCCGCGCACTCTTGATCTCATCTGGCAATTTGGGAAAGTCCAACGGGCCATCAATATCAAAGCTCGGAGTCGGCGCACCACTCTCCCGTATATACCGATCTATCTTCTCCGTTTCCCGGGTAATAACCGCCGCTAATTGCACCAAGCTGTTCGTCGTTGGCTTTGCCACAGATTTCCTGTCCGTTGTTTCGGTCTCATGCTTCTCGACGATCGGCTTCGCATTATCTGCTTGATTCGTTGTTTTGATCTCAGGCTCATTCGTCGTTGACTTCGCATCAAGTGTTCTGTCTGCTGCTTCGGGTCCAGTTCGCTTTGCAGTAGATCTATCACTCGCAGTATCGTTCGCGGGATCTTTTAGCAGCGGGGCTGTCAAGTTGCGACTCGCTCTCTTGCTGAAGACATCGCTAGGCGCAAAAGGCATGCTCCATGATCCTATACTGAGGCGGTTGCCCGAGCGCTTGATCCTAGCCATTGCTCTTTTTCTGTTTGATGCTTTTAGTAAGGGGAGATGATCTTCGATTTTCGAATTTCGAATTTCGTTATCGTCTTTATTTCGTGCTACCGGCGCATTGAACCTGCAAGTTGAAAGGAATTTTCTTGATTGTTGATAGATGTGATATTTGTTGTTGCTGTCAAATCGGAGACCTCTCGACCTATGACTTCCCAGTTGAATTGCTTATTCCCAAGGATCTGGTCCCTGGATTTCTGTATTCACTTTTTCTGCTGGGATCCGAAACCGAGGAGTCCGTGTGATCCAGGGTCGTTCTAGATGCCAATCGCTGCAAGTATGCGTCTGTAGTTCCACAAAAGTGGAAGTGTACTGTGTAGGTGAAGAAATTAATACTAGATGAATGAGAGATATTTAGAGAAATAGGGGAATATCACAGAAGGGAAGGTTGTGGTCTCGATAGTGAATGGAAGATCCTGACCTCGGTGATAAAAGGCAAAATAGATTCAGAGAGCTAGCTGCAGGCTAGGTAGGGTAGGGTAGGGTAGGGTAGGGTAGCCTGATAGCCTTGGGGGGGGGTCGGTGCCGCTAAGCACGGATCAGGGTCAGGGTCAGGGTCAGGGTATAGCAGGACGTGCTTGACAATTGCGGTGTTGGTTTTCAGCATCAAATAGATTTGGGACGGAGCACTTGCCTGAAGGATAGAAATTGAACGGTAAGGTATGTTATTATGATCCTTATTCCCCCAGCGGGATATCGAATGATATGGAGAGGGAGGAGAATCTGTGTACAGAGTGTAGTAGTGTAGAGTACTGGGAAGGACAAGCACTCCGTACTCCGTACCTAGCCTAGGTAGGTATTTATGCTGCGTACTCCATGACTTTACTGTACAGTCAAGTACCAAAATACTGTGCCGCAGGATAGATAACTACCTATGCAGGTTCGGATCCCGGAGCTTTGCTTGTAAGCATGCTTAACACGTTTTCCTGCCTGCACTTCACGCATAAACAGCGTACTACAGGCTTTATGCAGGCTTGATTTAGGGCTCCCATGCTCACTAAACCTTCTGTATCCCTTCTAGAAAGCCAATTGTCCTGCAGTATTCCGTTGACTCTGGAAGAAGGCCTATCTCACATAGGTAGGTTTAAACAATACCAATATAGGCGCTTAAATGTCCCCTATCCACTCGGACTATAACGCTCTGAATGGGTACTGACACTCCGTTTCCACGACACCACTCGGCTAGGATGGTACGAAGTAAGATACGAAATACAAATATGCGAGTAATATACCGATTTGTACGAGTATAGTAATTTACTAACCTAAATAGGTATATCAAACACTTACTCGTCTACCTTAGGTGGAATGTACTATAAAGTATAAAGTCACATCATGGCATGCGTCCACGGCTCCGTAGAGTTACTTCGTACTCGGTACTTGTACAGTACACCATACCAATACTCCAAGCGACGTAAATCACTGGAGTCTGTTCTATCCTGTTCGTACGGAATACTCCGTCTGTGTCACCCCACCTTTCTTAGTGACAGCGGCACGGTACGTATTTGAACTAGCACTAGCAGTAGCAGTAGCAGTAGCACTAGCATTAGCACTAGCTTCCCGCTTCCCGTCCGCTAATACAGGCTGCACCGGACCGGTTAGCTAGCAGTGACAGCGGGTTAGGTCAGTTTCTTACCTATAGAAGAGACATGCGAACAAGTACTTTACAAAGTACAGGTACATTGCTGAAATAGAAGCCTTGAAAACGTGTACAAGGAGATGGAAAATAATACATAAATCGGCATGCAGTGCGATGCAATGCAATGCATCACTCACTACTATATAAGTAGCTCAGCTAAGAAAAAAACCCCAGATCCTCGGTTGTGTACCATGTGACAGAACTTATTGGAAAATGTCTCGGATGAGGATGTACGGAGTATGTGATAGTTCTTGGAGGGGTAAATCATACTCCATATTAAGAAGCCCGCCCCACTAAACCCAGCCAGTTTTTGCCGAGTACTCTCCCCCCTCTTCGGGTCAGAAAAAAGTGGCTGAAATTGGCAATGCGCAACCTCCAAATAACTTCCACTTTTCTCTTACTTTTCAGGGTTAAAAATAGATAGAAAAAAATTCTAAAAAATTTGTAAAGGCTGCCTGACTATATAGTATTATGAAGCCAATTTTTTAATTGGTTTTCTGTGAGGGAATCTAGAAGCTTTTTAGATGTTCTGAAACATGCCAATTTCGGCCACTTGTTTCTGACCCGAAGAGCTCCTTAATGAATAAAGAGCATTTGTGGGCTTTTCGACCGTAAATACAAGAGGGCTAAGTCAATGCTACTGTATCACTACCTCTAGGGGCTTCATGGGACCTTACAAGTACCCTTCAGCGCCAGCACGGGCTACTAGCAAGGGCTCTAGCCATTCAGTTCTATAGATTTCTACGTATTGTGGGGATTTGACCTGCAAATGCTCTTTATCAAGGGAAGGGGGAGAGGAATTGTTTGATCTTTCTTTGCATACTTACTTTTACTTGTACAAGTAAGTTCCTAAATAAGAGATGAGGCTAACTAATCACAGTAGGCATTCATCCCCTCTCCACACCACAATCATACTTCTACTTTAATAACAACCATGAATAATTCTCTAATATTTGTATAAACACGTTCTTATCTAGTACAGGAATCTATTATACAAAAATGAAAATACGACAAAGCTCTTGAAAACACGTACACGCGACGGAAAGATACGTAGCACAATACATGTACTGCGGGGAAGTCGGTCGTGCTGCCGCCCAACGCGCAGGTTGTGAGACTTTCCCTCCTTGTGCCGGTTTCGGAGGATGGTGAGGGTAGGAGGGGTTGCGGGTAAGAAAATCGGCAGGTTCTGCCTTTTTCTCTCCCTCCGAAGAACTGTTTTTGATCCCGTGGTCTGGTTCGGAATTGGGGATGTGGTGTTAAGAGAGCCTTGTACGTATGGTATATGCTTGCTTGCCTTTCTGGAGATTCTGTTTGGGAGATCTTTCATTGGTTTGATATTGTAAGTCGGCCTAGACATGTTTGAAGTACAGTAGGTAGTCTCCCTAATTCTACTATAGATGTAGATATCTATCTCTTTCGGCATATAAATTGCTCGGTTGTAATCAACGATCATCAGCTAAGCTCGCTCAAGATGCAAAAGCATTACAAACCCCCTTTCAGATAAACTGACAGATAATATTACTCGGACACGTTCATCGTAGAAGCTTCACCGAGCTCCACCATCCAAGACTACCTACTTCTTAGGTACACCGTTAGTGACCTAGACATTGCCCATCTATTCAGGTTTCTGTCCACATATAATATGCAACGGCATATGACTATGCACTGACCCGTCCATATACGCCTTCCGAACCTCCACAAGCCAAACCTCAACCTGCTCCCTACTCCACCCTAGCCCCCTCGTCATGGGCCCCAGCGCAATGGGCTGCAGCCCATCAATCAGGATGGTGCGCCAATACAAGCCGACCATTTTCAGGACTTTGTTTCGCGGCCATGTGCCGATGGGGACGTGGAAGATGCGCGTCGTGACGTTGGTGAAGCCCGCTTCGCGCATCATGTCTGCGAGCAGGAGCGTGGCGTTGAAGTTTACGCCGAGGCGCCCGAGCGCTGCGATGATGTTGGTCCAGAATTCGGTGACTTTGTAGGTGGGTGGCATAGACCCGTCGTGGCAGTAGGGGTAGTGGTGGATTTCTTGTAGCTCGAACCAACCTCCTGGTTTAAGATGTCTATGTTCTACCCATCAGTTGAGATTTCTGGGCGTATCGAGGGTTATTGTACTCATAGACACGTCTCATAAGCTTGGACCAGTCTTTGATAGCCATTACTGTATGTCGTGCGTGTACATAATCGAAATGATCCATGGGTCTCAACCCTACCAACGAATTAGTATGGTAGAAAGTCGAATCGGTCTAGGTAGCTTAGGAGCTCAGCAGTAATATCAGGAGCCGTGATCCAGTATACTGCGGAACATGAATCATTGGCTCCTGACATAGCTCTCAGCCCGAAGCTCGCGTAGGAAACGTAATTCTTTTGAATAGGAGTCTGGCTTACATGGACTCTCCACATCATCAACCACGAATTGCACATTGGGTGGAACCCAATCGGGTTGAATGGGACTTAAATCCATGCCCAAAATCCTCGCACCAGGATACTGGTCTCCCACTATCAACACATATCAACGTCTCTTCCATAAGCCACTCAAAAAACCAAAGACTTACTCTCAATAGCCCATATTCCCGTTCCGGTGCCCATGTCTAAGATATTCTGCGGATCCGACCCAATAGGCGCAAAGTGAAGTTGTTGGCATAGGTTCACCATCATAGCATGCTTCATATCCTCCCGATCCTGCTCACTGTCGTCATTGGGAAAGTTGTACACGCCTTCGCGGAATCTATGGTATCTCCGGCCATTTTCCCAGGCGTAGTTCCTGACGGAGCTTCCGAGAGAGGTACTTGCCGATTGAAGAGAGTCTGTCTCGTAGCCCGATTCGCCAGAGACGGAACGGCCGTCGGAACTCGAGTCAATGTCGATTTCATCTTGCGCTTGTTGTACTGCGGCAACGTTCTCAATGTCTTGTGCGGCTTGTTCTTCGGGCGTAAGTTGATTATAGGGTATTGTTGTGGGGGAGTTGCTTGGAGATTTAGACTGAGGGGATTTGGAGTTGGCACGTGCTGTGGCAGAAGAGGATGTGTTTTGGGAGGTCGTGGCTACTGATATAGCAGAGTCATTTGGTAACGGTGGAGAAGGCATCGTGCTGTTGTGCCATCAATCGAGGCTTTTGTACAATCAACCAACCGATGTTGTAGCAGCTGAGAAGTTCAATTTCGATTTCGCACTTTGCATTATCAGGTTTTCGTGTTCGGATAAATTTGTGTCAATATTTGGAGTACAACTCGGGGAGGGCCTCGTGGAGTCGTGGTGTGCTTCGGCTTGCGGCTTGCAATCGGGAACCTATCCGTATTCGTCGTATGTGCACTCTGCTTCTGCTATGCGTAACCGTAAGGACTCATTCCTCTTCATTGAGGTGCAGGAATGGGGTTTCAGACGCGGTATATAGAAAGGGAATATTGAAGGTACTCCAGAAAAAGCCACGCCGTGGTAGATGTTGGCATAGAAATCTAGAGATTTGGGGAGTCTATCAGGCGTTCTATTTGTGACTGGTCATCATAAGCATATGCAGGTCTAGGGGCGGCTTCCGCACATACCCTGCATAGGTGGGGTAAGACAACTCTCCAGGGCTGCTGGACGGCTTCTTCCAATTTAATATCCGGAAGCCGTGCTGTGTCCTTTAGCTGCGATTTTTTGACTTAAGGGTTTCTAACATAAGGCGTGTAAGTGGGTAATCTAACGGCCTTCGTGCAGATGAAGTTGTAGCTCAAAGAATGGGTACCCCCCAAAAATAGGGACAGGAGGCTAGCAGTATTCGAGAGCTCCTGTATGGACGGGGTAGGGTCGGATGCCGACATGAAAATAAGCAACAAAAAGCAATAAAAGTGCCGGGAGGAAAGGATCTAGATTCCCACATTTGAGCAACCCTTCCGATTGCATCCCGAATCAGGACAACAGATCTCAACAAATAGGATCCATCCCCTCGAAAGAGGCGACCCTTTGATGAGGTGTCCTTATCGAGTCGTCCGGTCCAAGGTTTGTGCTCTTCTAAATGGGAAATATGCGATGTGACGAAAAGGAATATGGATTGTCTGGTTACACGATAGTGGGGGTTCAACGCGAGAATCTTCACAGGAGGGGCATTGGGAATAAGGGAACAGTTTGCAAGCAGCGCTCTGTTGGAATAGCTTTCCTCAATTCCGGTTCAACGCTATGACTCTCCTAGATTTAATGGGTACTGGTGATCGTGGCTGTCCTTTTCTGGTGCCAATTCGGCGACTGAATATCTTGTTAGCAATTTTTAGATGGGAAGTCTGAAAGGCATTAACTTACAGTTCACAGTCTGCGCATCCAAATCGAAAACGCTATAGAAGCGCTTCAAGAATGGAGTACCCAAAGCAATACAATTTGTTGCAAATTCCGGCATTGGAATGAGGGCCGTCATGCAACGTTTTCCTCCCCAAACCTCAGAGTCGACTTCCATCGTGTACTCCCAAGGACTAATCGTAAAGTCATGCTTTCCAAGGGTGATGGTCAAGTTCTCCAGCTCTGCTCTCCGGCCACAATCGATCGATGGAGGCTCTCCCTCTTTACGCTCCATCCCCAGGTATTTCCATAATAATATGGTATAATCCTCTGGCAGACCAATGGCCGGGAAGTCAGACTCTAAGGTCGCAACATAGCCTTTCAGAGACGCTTTCCCTTCCCCGATGCTAATGGATGTAGCTGGAACTGCCCAGCTCCCCTTCAATCTTGGATACAGGACTGGATCACTAACCACTGGTAGGCTTCTCAGCTTTCCAACGAATAGGTCCTTGTTCACATCCCCGAACAGTATTTCTCCGTGGTCCTTCTCTCCTCTCGGCAGCTTCAACGAGAATATGTTCCTATCCAAAAGCTCCTGCTCCTTCATATTCTGTAGCGGGTTCAGGAGTCCTAACTGCGAACGATTATTTGATGGCGCAAGCCCTAATATCCCGTCCCAATTCGGATCGTCCCAATTCCAAAATGGAGGAAACGGCCATCTTGCGATATCATCTGCTGCCCCAAACTGCTGATGTGTGATGTTTATGCCTCCAAGTTGTAGTGTGTCTTCGGACAGTCGGTCAGAAGCTGTGCCTCTAAGATACTCGGCTGTGAATCGTTTAGTGTGGTGGATATGTGTTGAGGAGAGCGCCTCGTTATATGCACTGTAGTTGCCGCAGCGGTAGTCGCAAGTCGATGAGGGGACGGTGAGATCGCTGCTTGAGACGGATATGAGGGCATTGAAGGACTGGGGAGGTGTGCCTATGGATAGAGTTGTGATGTACGCTATTTGATCGATATCCTAGACGCCATTAGATTACTCCACCGAAGAGATCAAAGAGCTTCTTACCCAGACAGGCGTCTCGTTGCTAACTTCACCGACGTCAAATAGCGAGGGTTTGCTATATTTAACATCGTTCATGTAATGTTGACCAGCTCCATATCGACTCAGCGGTCCGCATTTTTGCGCATCTTGACACTGGAACCCTCTAGACTTCTTGGGTGTCTTTCCAGAGCTCTTGGCAGAATCTTGCTTTGGTTGTTTCGATCTCTGTTTTCTCGTGTCTATAGCTCTCTTCGCGACGTGTACTGGTGCTCTAAAGGTAGCAGCAGATATCTCGGATACGATGGCGGAGCAGGTCAGAATTTCGAGAAGTCTCATGGTGGGTTTCGGTTGAGTGAAGGAATGTTGGGTTGGCGTCGAGGTATTCGAGAAGCAATGTTTGCTTCCGATGGGGGAGTGGACAGAGGCATGGTTGTATTGATTTCCTCCTGGTAGCTGCGCCCTGGTAGAAGAGGACGCGCCGCCAACACGCATGAAATCCTTCGAAAGATACACTGGCCTGCCTGGGCGGTCCCTCGAAAGCGCCTAACAGCGCGAGCCGCCAGCGTTAGGGCGGGGTGGGCTGGGGTGTTTATTTTTAGGGCCTGCGTTAGGCGATACCTCTTCATCCGAGACTTGTAAAGCTTCTTTGAAAGACTCCATCAGTTCTGTACAACGACATCAAAAACGCGATTCGAGTAGTGAGATAAGATACGGAAGGAATGTCATTTACATGTATATTTCTGCCAGTCTTTGGGTGAAAGGTCCCATCGCAATAAAGATCTCCACATCCATCGATACAATGAGGCAAATGCGCACTGGGAAGGGCCTTGTCGTGGTAGTGAGAAGCTGGTTTCGAGAATGGCTTTCTGCAAATTGACAAGAGATTCGAACAAGTATAAGGTACCTAGTCAAGGAAAGTTCCGACATGCCTAAGATAGTAGTTACCGATCGTGTTGTTTCTTTCTCCTGCCTAGAGACTACTCAAGTCGAGTTGTCGGAGTTGAGCTTGCAATTGATTATAGATTAAGCTATAAGCCATCTTATCATTTGTACTTCACGCGCGCGCATGTATAATGAGATAGTAAGAGTTGGTTTGGAATAGCTTTAAGTATGGCTAAGATTCGTCATTCAATTTTTTGGCAAAGTTCTAAGCTATGAGGGAATTGAGGCAAGGGGATGGATGGGTGTTAACAGCGTGTCTTTTTAGTCGCGGATTCAAGTCAACACACGCCTCACAGTAGGACAACACTGTAGCATATAAAAAGTTTAGAATTCTCATGACTGAAAGTATTTTAGAAGACAATATGCCACCGTCCGGCAGTGCGCAACCTAATAGGAAAAGCAATGCAAAATTATTCCACTCGTCAGCGTACAAAACAAAAGTTCAACGCTTCATCACCCCAAGTCGCGTTCCGGCGATCTCAGTTAATTCGTGTTCTGGCCTACAAATAATACGGGGCGTTGCAGCGTTTGTTGTCCGGGTTGCAGCCGTTGAAGCATCCAAAAGTTTGGCAACTCCCCGCATTCGAACACTCTACTCTGAGGCACCAGTCTTCTTACGGCAGGTCCATAGAACGCGACAGAGGTCTAGAGCTTTGTGGTTGACAACTCTTCTAGGGATTCCGGGGACAACAGTAGCTGTGATTTGCAAGTGTGACTGGTCATCAAGCCTACGGCCCTCAAGTGTAGGCATCCCGGGGGGAAAGAACTGGGTGAGAAAAAGCTTCATGGTTAGGATGGGATTGTTGGATGGGAGAATTGCAGTCGCTGGGATGCTGTTTTAAAGATGTTCTTTCTTATTAGAAATGATATTTTGGGATATTAAGCAGGTGGGGAATTCATCAAGTGGAGGCACGAGAGGCATCCTTATATTTTCACCTACCCCGTCCATTTCAATATCCCAACACGTTTCTAGTAACATCTCACTCTTTCAGCGACTTTGAAACTCGAGGAGGCATTTGTTAAAGACCCGTCTTGGAGATGTATTGTGTTGCGTTATCTCTTTCAATATATTTTCATACTTATTCTAATTTCCTTTTGAATGTTTCGTGGACATATGAGAAAAAGATGTCTCTGTTGTTTTGACATTCTCAGTGAACATTGTTGGCAAGTGTTTCTTTAATACGAATTCTCTTCAATCTCTTGTTTCGCCCTATCCATGACTTGATAGCTCCGATACCACTCGCAATTGCTAGCGATATCCTTTCTTTCCTGCGTGTCGATTGCTCACTGTAGCTCAGGTATACCCTCTGCTCGACCTCAACAGCCTTGAAAATGAAGCGAAGAGTAGTCACTGTCATCCACCTCCAGGATTCCGGCGTCATGGACGAACGAGCCGGCGCGCGAAATTTCTTGAGCATAAAGGAAAAAGTATCATACGATCTTACAATTTCTTTGCACCAAAAATCCTCAACGGTATCAGAGTATGCTATAGGTTTAATCGCAAGATCCGGTATTATTGTCATCTCTAAGCTACATTCCGAACCAGTAAGCCATGAGCGCTGCTCTTGTCTTCTCACATCTCCGATCATATCTCAAAGTCCCAGCCAGGCCACCCAATCAATTTATAACCTGTTCATAACCCGAACTTCCCTATTAAATCTCCAGCATTCCTTTCCGCCCATCTCACACTCCAACACAGGCTTAGTCATTCACTCTCAGGTCGGGCAAGTTGACCCAGACCCATCCCATTCGCACAATGTCTTGCAATACCCACAAACCCCCTCACTATTCCACACAAACACACAAATCAGCAATCTATAATCCATTTATTCACTCCCTCGCTTCCCGTCTATTTCAGTATACAAGACGATGAAAGGAAAACAGCACATAATACGGAGTGTGGAGAAAGCTCACGTAGGATTCCACAGCGGATCTGCCTTATAATCAGCGTTCCATGGCGAAATAGTGCCCACGAGGTAGATGAAGCAATCTATGCCCGGACAAGGAATTCCGTCGGGACTGATACTAGTCGTTGGCACGGCTGCGGAGAGCGAAGTCGAGGTTGCGGCCTCCGGGGCGACTGGGGATGGGGCGGCTGATATGGAGACGATGAGGGGGAGGAATGCGGCTGTAAGGAACTGAAGATGCATTGTTATAGTTTTTCGTAGATTATATATGGTCGGGGGATTTTCCTTTGGAAGATGTAATTTTGAGTGTAAACAGTGGTTGTAGATGAGGATATGGGGATTGGGGGGGATCTTGGCTTTAAGATGGTATTTTTCATATGTGGCGAGTGGAACGTTTGTTTGGGTAAATATAGAGGCTATATGAGCCGCATTATCTCCCCACTATCTATATCCTATTCCAGTCATGGCGATATCGATTTCATATAAATTTAATTTATATCAAGATAGGCGAGGATATTCAGGGGTCGTCCACGTGATCGGCTCGAGAAAAGGGGGAAGGTGGGGGTATAAATGAGGGTTACGTAATTACTGAAAGAGCAGGATCTACACCAGGAGAGGTAGAACATCACCAGACATTCTATTCGATTACAATAGACTCAATCCTAAGTAATTCATTGTTTGCTGATTTCCAGGCAAAAATTTCGGTCTAGGGCTAACAATAACATTTCTAAAGGTCACTCGCAAAGAGTGAAGATCGATAATGAGATGTCTCTCAATTTTCCATTGTTTTCCGGGCTAATAAATAGGTAATAGATAGCACATGATGTATCTATTGATGGGGGCGACTTTAGTCACTCCCAATGCTCGAGTCACGTGGATATGACCCAAAAGGGGACAATGAGGGCTAGCTTCTGAATATGGAGAACAGCTGAAAGATAATCGTTCATTGAAATTGAGAGGTAGAGAGGAGTCATTGAAAAATGGCGAAAATATTTGGGGAGAAGTCTCCATTGAGTGGCAGTAGGCAGGATATTGAGAAATGCCGGTTGTGTGGAGAGACTTGTGCAAATTGAGGAATGGTCAATAAGTGAACAGAGATCGCAAGGTCTTCGAATATCTAGTTTGTGTTCTGCTATAGTTGCAGAAGTGGATCTAAAGTGACAGCAGTATAAACTTAAATTTGACAAACAAATCTTGACGTCCCAAATCTATCTAAAATCTAACAAGAATCAAAAAACCCCAAAAGGCATATGACATGACGTGGACAAGAAAAAATATACACACGCTGGACTTTCTTACATGCTACAAAGCGCCAGCCCCAAGGCCAACAATGGATCGCATTTCAATGAAACTCGTGAGACCTTTTACAGCCGGCCGTCTTTTATGGTGACACTAATTTCTTGAGATCGGCCGGTAGACCGCTGTCGGCAAATGACTATTGTATGATGAGTACTTTTTCAGACAATATACAAGATGATGACTTACCGGTCCAGCCCAATCTGGCTTTTCACCAGTTGTCGCATTTTTATATTGCAATCCTTCCCAGCAGTCGAAGAATCCGCTCGCCCCAATACTTTTAGTGTCTTTAGTTGCATCTAGGAAAGGCCCCAGTTGATTGGAAGTCGAAGACCAAGAAGATTTGGGTTTCCCACCATAATAAGTAGCTGTACTACAAACTGGGATAGTCCATACACTTGGATTTTCCGGAGAAGAGTCGAAGTCCTGCACCATCTTCGATAGGTCGTCCTTGGGAACATTATCCATGTTGTAATTAAAGCCCCCGGTTTGCCACGAGTTTACTGCCCCTCGCTATTGTCTTTGTATAAGTGAAACATTCTTAGGCTTTCTCCTTAAGATATAAACTTACTATGACTGTAGGTAGATCGAATACCCAACCACCCGGAATTTCAAATTTCGAGTCCCAGCCTTGGACCGCCGATGTGTAAGAATTGCTCTTACTTTTACTAATCTAGTATTGGTCAGATTTGCTAAATTTCATACTTTTGACGCTTTGAAATACCTGAAAAATCCTGGCCATCCCTTTTGTGTCGGAACCAGCGTCGCAAACTGTGAAGACTGTTCCATTATCACCTCCTTGCAGATCCTTTTCACAATCTGCTTGTGAAAAACTAGTCCAATTATGAACTGTCTTTGAATTTTTCGTGCCATCCGGGCCATCAAGGACAAGGGTAGGTACTCCATAAGGCATCCAGATAATAAAAACACTATTCTGCTTCATAACCCAACTATTTTCATCACATTAGCATCAATATTCCAATAAAGGATGGATCACTTACTCAATGGCTTTCATATAGAACAAGGCTGAGACCTGTTCAATGATCTTAGAGGAGTAACCCGGTTCATCAGTCTTGAAGTTACCCAACATAGCACCACCGGCGGACATGTTCAAGTAGGTAGGGCCATATACATTGTCAATCACACCCTTGTGCAATGCTTCGACAGTTGACGTCATGTTTGTAACATAACTTTGGATTGCAGTACCCAAATCAGCGGATCTACCAGTAGGGTCAGAATATATCAAAATACCAGAATTTTAGAGTCACTCACTTTTCCCATTTCTCTTCAAAAGTTGGGACATTATGACTGACAGTATCGGCTGCGCTTACTTCACCCAAAAGGACAGGTATCAATCCAATTACCGCTGCAGGAACAGCCTGTAGATTTGTTAGAATAGAGGATTTTGAACTTGAGGATAAACTTACAACCGACTTGATGAACCCGAGGAGGCCAGAGAGGAAATAGAGGCCAGGATTGGTTGCGCCGACAATCTCCTTCCAAGTGACCGCAGGGGGGGTACCTGTGAAGAATGTCTTCACAAATTGGTCTTGGTTATTCAATTCCTCCACATTTGCAAACTTAATCGCGGTCCAGAAATCGTTCAGTAAATTATTGACAGCCGCATAAGCGTTATAGGCAAGCATGCGTGCGGGATCACTCTTGTCCACTATCTATTATCAGCTTTCAATTTACCAGAATAATATCAATGTTATCAATCAACTTACCTGGAGTTGATCCACGGACTGAATCGCAGGAGATATAATCGCATTCTGGATAAGTGTTATTGGATTATCTTTTCGGTCTCCAAATTGCTACTCACTAGCGCTGATAAGGCAGAGATTTGGTTCTGCGGCATCGTTCTTAATTACAGTTCCGATATCCAGATCTGGACTGGGAAGGTTATCGACGCCGAGTTTGGGGTGACCAGGTGCACTTGTCTCCTTGGCAATAAGTGAAGTCAGGTAAGCGTCCACCTACACAAACTCCGTTAGCAAAATCATTACTAGATGTATGTATTGGGTGTACTTACACCGTATTGCTTCCATGAGTCGGCGTTGTTGAGTATTTGGTTCCCTTTACAAGCAGTGGCGACAGCATCTGAGGCTGAGTCGAGAGACAATGTTGTTGGAGCTCCTGGCGCAGAAGCACATGGCCATGTCGCCGTGGCGGTCAAATCGAAAGATCCATCTCTCGCTCTCAACTTTCGATTCTCTCTCTTTTTGGTGGACCCCGGGGGCGTGACTAAAAGGAGAATTTGTCTATCAAAAAGATCTTGAAAATGGCAGCATTAGTGTTTCTGCAGTCAATTTAACAATTGATATAAAACTTACCAGGGTCACTGGTAATATTAAAATTGGTTGAATGTCCATCCGAGTTAATGCTAAGTAACTTCTGTAAGGCCGATGTTTTATCACTACTTGATGAACCAGCTCCGGGGACCGCAATTTGGGTGAACTTTACACCTGTCGTATCGGACCCTAGATAGAATTAGTTAGGTTATTTTTTAGGTCATACAAAGGAACCTACAAATTTTCCATTCCGCTCCCTTCTGGCTAGCATAGCCTTTATCCCCATCACTGTATATGTTGATTTGGGTCCCTGTTTCCTTAGGCCAAGAAGTGCTGAATGTAGCTGCACCAGCTCCAGCCTTGCCATCACATTGTGAAGTGGGGATAGCGGGAAGGCTGACAACTCCAGGACCCGACTGAGCAAAAGTTCCTTGAGTCAATGCAAGAAGCAATACACTTCCTACGGAAGTAAGACGAAACCCCATTTTTGTTTATAGTAATGAAAGCTTGGTGATATTTGAGATGGTTTTAATCATGGCTTTGAGGATACTGATATATATACTTGCAATAATATTTCATAGTCTAAAGTTGATGTTAAGACCAGAACACATACTAGGTTGAATCACACCACGTCAAAATCCTAAGCCAAGGCAACTTACACTTAGCAATCGTAGAGAAAACTGAATCCTATGCCAAGGAAGGAACAGGATCCGATAGCGAGTCCATATCTACAAAGATTTAGATGTACAGGCCAGAATAAGATCACCAGGGATTAGCATTATTACAGGGTGTATGGTGGTGGTGTTTATGGTTGATAACGGTTACGAGACCTCTAGTACACTCCTTGGGGCCTGGATCTCTCCAAGATAACGTAGGATTGGATATGTATAATTCTACAGACGTCAAACCTCTGAGATATGAAATACCGGTGTTTCACATACAGGGCTGAGCAGAACCAAGACTTTGCTCATTCTAGGCTCCAGCTTGGCTTAGGGTCTATATTTCAACATACTCGCCTTTTCTCAAGTCTGACAGCCCCTCTATAAATTATTACTTAGCATAGATTGCTAGATCCTATAGATCTGACTAGTAGGCTCTTTTACTCTAGTATAGATCCTAAAACCATAGAATAAACCAATTTTAAAGTGCGCTTAGACCTCTTAGAAGCCTGTAATAATAAGATCTAAGCTCTCTTAGTGGCGCGGAGTATACATTTATGGGTGTATTCCAGGTGGGGCTGTCAGACTTAGAAAAAGGCGAGTAGCAGTTTAGTAGAGTTTCAAATTATAGGCTAATCGACGTGGCGTTGCTTATTTTTTTACATTAGTCACTTAAAAGTCTATTTCCGACTGCTCTGTGTCTGACAAATATATATATTGGCCCACACTAGGATGGCCCCAGAACTGATAATCACGTGACACAATCATTATAACATTCGGGCCACACAATGATCGTTCCGGAGCTTGTGGTAATAGAATACTTTGAGATTCTAGTTTAGAATAATTTAAAGAGTGTGTCTCATACAGCACCTCCTGACTGATAATCATATATCGTCAAAATACCGTATGTTTTACTGTTATCATGATGCAATGATGCTTTGAAAAGGGTAGGTCGCTAAAATAGCATCTTTGCATAGCCTGCCTAGCGAGCCTAGTTAGATATTATATACTGCCGGCAAATGTAAATTCTATAGTCCTGTTCTCCAATCTTGGGACTATAGGAGCATTATTTGACTCAAAATTTAGGATCGCCAAGTGTTTATATGCACGGAGTAGCTTGATTTTCTTTTTCGATTGACATGAACTTACTATGCAACCCTGCGACAGCCGCTAAGCCTCTAATGCGAAGGACAAGGCTATTCGTAGGGCTAAATCCTACAGTACCAGGGATATAACCTTATCAGACGATCAAGGAGATCTTGCGCCCCCTGACACCCCCGCCACTCCCCCACGTATTCTAGCATAAGGGTCGTTCACTTCTTCCCAATTAGATTTCAGTGCATAATCTATCCTACAAGTGTACGTTACGTTATCTTAAAACGAAATCAAAACGCTACAGAAAGATAATGGATATGTACGTTTCTTACCAGTTTAGTACAGTAGATGGGTATTTGATGCACATCTGCTAAACTGCCGAGAATGGCTTGGAATGGAATATCGGGTCCCCATTTTAGTATCATTATTTCATACATCACTCACATAAATCCCGTACAGGTAAATTTGGGTACTGTAGCATTTGAGGAAAGTGGTTAGATTTACAAAGGAGCTAGTACACGAATTGCGTATAGTATGCTTATTAGCCCTATGGCAATTAAATTACAAGGTGCGTGGTGTCGTGTTGGCGGGTCTGTCATGTAAATGGATAATTGAACAAACCCTACAGAACTGTACGAGGTACCCATTTTCGTACGAAGTAAGCAGCCGGAGAGCCAACGGGGCACACTACGCCACGTTACACTCATTATGGATCATACTCGTGATTACGAAGTACTGGATTTATTTATTCTAGAAGGATTGAACAAGGTTTGCACGTTCCACGGCACAGTACCGTAGTGTCTTCATGAGATGTCAGACTTTGAAAAATATAAGGCCACTAACAAGGACAAAAAAGACACACGAAATTTCAAAGCCCGGTTTTTCCGGAATTAGGGATAGCATCCTTAAATTATACTTCGTCCTAGACATAACAAACCCCGCGCAGGGGTGTAAAGGCAGGGGTTCCGCTAATAGGAGCTGCCATAGAAAACCACCCCTGGCACCACCACCCCTGCGCGGGGTTTGTTATGCCTAGGACGAAGTACGATAGTCAGAACTTGATTGGTTTGATAGACGGCCGTCCTTATTCGCTCATCGGATTCGGCTCCCTCGACTGTGTGCGAGTACTAATACGTGCAAAGTAGGATCATAAGGCATCAAAAGCTCACCACCCCATATGAACTCTCTCGCTCGCTAGTACCTCGCTAGGTTCCCTAGTAGGATCGGTCTTTTCCCAGCCCCTTTTGCCCCTAAACTGTCGGGTTCAATGCAAGCTATGTTTGTCTCCTTGTTACTTACTGTACCATGAAGCGCTTGCAGGTGTATATTCAAAGAGCACCAACTCCCTCCGAGAAACCGAAGAGCGAAATTGTTTAAGGATGAATCAGAGCGGGTTCGCTGACTATCTCACCTGACTCCTGAGTATATAAGCGTGGGATATTTCGATCCTTCGTCTTGCCAAGCACCCGCGCCCCAAGAACCCGCGCCATACGACCGCACGGTGCATACCAACCACAAAGAATATCAGAGGCTATGTACTCCGTATGACACGAGAAGCAAATGGAAGGATTATCTTCAGTACTGTTCCAGTACTTCTCAGCTCGAGATTGCCCGTCCGGACTTTAGACTAAGATCTAAACGGACTCCATATCCGAGTCTCGGACACTCCTTATAGCTCGGATAGGTTTATATCGAGTTGTCACGAAGTGATTGTTGTCACCCTTTATGGGATTGGACTTTTGTTAATCGTGCAGATGCGGCCGGAGCCGGCCATGCAAAAACATGTGGACTAAGAATCAGTCGTTGCGGATGAATTCAATGTCCCAGAAGTCTAGTTGTGGCTTTCGAGTGCTATTCCGACGGAGTGGTACGCATACGTTTATTTCAGGCCTATTTACATATTTTCGTTCTATTCAGAACGCTACTATTCTTAAAATGCCCTATCTTTAGCTTCGGCCTCCTTTTTATTATAGGATGGCGAGTTTCTACCATAGTGAATTTACCCTTTTATCCTCTATAGAAAAGAGGTTTCAGAGCTCTGAAATATCAGTGCTGAATCCAGAAGGAATGTGGAGGACTTGATAACTTCATAACCATTGATACATAAGACCGAAGCCCGCCGACCTCGAGCAATTCCTCCTTCGAACTTGGCCATTTCGTTTGCCCAAAAAGAGTCGCAATCATCTCCAGGGCCAGGGCTTTCTTAATGGCAATCCCGAGAAATTACCCTCACAACTTCTAAGTCACGGCTTTGACTATCGCACACACTCCAGCATGTCTGCGTGTACAGGTTAACGACACCACGGGACCAAGATCACATTAAAAGTAGCGAATCTACGATCTGAACTGCTTGTTACGAACCCACTACTATCCTACCACTAGTGAAGGAGCTTGGAAGCGATGAAGCCGCGCAAGTACGAAAGTTCTTGGAGCTCGATCTTTACCACAGTCAAACCTGAGGATGCAACCAGAACACGACCGTTGTATTGATGAGCTAATACTTTTCAAAGACGATGTTCTAGGTAGGAAACAGCAGAGGTGGGTGTTTGATATCTAGGGAACTGTGAGACTTGCATGTGATAGATGGACGCTGCAGACCTCACACCATCTTACATAGAGAGCGTGATGCTGTTTGACAAGGTGAGAGATATTTCCGAATCGAGTTCATATCCTACTCGGAGTCTCGGAGAGTGGACTCAGACCTGGTTCAATTCGGATCAAGTTAATTTGGGAACTTTCAAAACATATTACCCTATTAGGAAATAAATAAGTTACTAGATAGCAGCTTCAGTGGAGGACAAATCGGCAATTATACTTTGAATTATCTTTGTTACGTAGCCATTATACTCAGTATCCACACTCAACTAAAGAAGTAGAGATGTTAAAGGTCCAAGATCTACACTAATCAATAAAATTTTGAGGCCCGCAAGGGATCCTATTGAATCCACTTCAATTTCTCAGGAAACCCACATGGCCACGTATTCGTTCCACTTATTATGGTCCAAGCATCTACCTTACTTTTGATTTGGGTCAAGATGGAGCACAATGTGTCAATGCCATAGGTAGTATTGTGGGGAATATAGAGGCTCTTTTGCGCCGAAATTATTAAGTAGAGATACGGTTATGTAGACTGAAAGAGACTCTCCTTTCACCTCTTGGGAGATTTTTTTAAGTCTTAAATCTTTGAGGGTTCAACGAAGCACCCACAGTAGAAATATCTAATACGAAGTCTACGAATGCTAATATAACCAATACAAAGCAATATACAAGTATGCTGTTATGGCGCCTCCTTCCGGACTTAAAAGATTCCGCCGCGGGGTGGAAGGAATAACTAGAACTTGTCGCATTGGTTGCGTTGAAAGTTTCTCCTCTTATTTTTACAGTCTCTTGATTTTTGAAAGTTGAAGCTTTTAGTGGTAGTATCTAGTGTCTCATGCTCTTCGTTTGCTAATAAAGTTTTTTCTGCTTTTTTATATTTATTCACTGATTCCAATAACGCAATTCAACTTTCAGCATTTCGTACAGTGGAAACCTTTTATATTTATATTTCCTCTAGCTCCAGTATACTGCCAAGTGACGTTTTTGGGCAGCCTGTATAAAGACCACAGCACACTACCAATCCCGCGTGGCAGCGTGTGTAAGGTATATCTTCTACCAGCGCTAGTGAAAGCTTTTACTTCACCAGTCGCTTTACATCCAGCTTTGGCGACGGCCTATCCAACTCACACAAACCTCCCTGTTTCGAAGCTTCATCCACCTCCGCTTGACTGGCTCAACAATATCGGGCGCGAACTCCATACACCCCCTCTCGGAGTTCTTCAACTGCCGGTCTTGTGGAGTGAACCATTTCAGAAAACGCCATTCCAGTGATCCAAATGGTATATTAATGTACGATGTTGGTTCCGTATACAGACCTAGAATCTTTCCGCATATATCTTCAACTTGGTGCCCGTGGTGGTTCTTATAATCATCGAGGTCATATTGGGCATAGACCCCCAGAACGAAAGGTTTGGGGTAATTTCCCCGCGATTTCGCTAGATCCTCAAAACTCCTTTCCAGAGCTTCTTTGACCATTTCACAATATATATTATATTTATTACCGGAGTAGTTGGTATGCTGTACTATGCTTTTTCAAATAAGTAACGTGCATATATGTGGAGGGTTTGAGAAAAAACTTACCATGCTTGGTATGTGAAGCATTGGATAGAGTTGAGTAGTTGAAAGGGAATGTCTTTTCCGAATATGGGGTACCTGACTTTGCCTTCGTCACGAGTGTCGTAGGATTTTGGAGTTGAGGGCCATAGCTTCAAAGTGGAAAGTGAAAGCCGTGCTTTGACGCATTCGAGGTACAAACTTTTGTCTCCGAGGAGAGCTCGCTCGAGCTCGGGAATAGAATTGTCGTTCAGATCTTCTTCTGTTGGCTGAGCATCAGTTTCAAGCAGCCTCGCCCAACGCAAGAATCCGTAGTCAGGGTGGCATCTCAGTTGTTGGAATTTTGGCTTTTCCTCGAAAAAATGGTAAGCTGCCTGGGTGAAAACCATTTCGCGGATCTCTGGTGGTAGCTTGTATAGGATGCATGTTGGGGGCAGAGCACTGGTTTTCGAGATCGACGCCATCGTGTTTGAATGACAAGAGATGCGGTGTTTGAATATGTAAAAATAAATACTTCGAGTCTTCTACCTATCAATCCTTTTTGAAACAGAGTGTGGGGATCTAAATTCGGTCCCGCTGGTTCCCGTATGACAGTTTTCCATTTGACGTCTCGTCATCTTCATAACGGGGCCAAACCCTCACGAAGTTCCTATAAATACCACCAGCAATATGGAAAAAGGGCAATTATCCAAAGCTGGAGACCGCCGTTGTAAGTTTACAGAATGAAAACACCAGTGCCGTTTCACGAAAGCCTCAAATTCATCATGAAGCTTCGCGGTATTGTTATCCTGTTCTCTGGCTCTCCGATTGGTAATTTTCAGGTAGTACCGTATGAAATATTGAGAGGATGCAAATATTGGCGTGTTATAAGAGAAGCATCTTCAGACGATGGATCCGGTGGCGCCTCGACTAGTGATGAAGAGGGTGGAATAATAAAATGACCCTCAAACCCAAGTAGCTCTTCGAATAGTAGGTCACAATCTTCAATCCTAGCAGAGCACTTATGACAGAGTCCAGAAACCTCGATCATCATTCGCCGATCCAGAGGCCTAGAATTGGGACACTCTTGGACTTTTACTCGTAGTGCACGCGCAAGATTCATGGCGCTTTCCCGGAAGTGACGCCATTGCGAGTTACACCAGTCCCACTCACTGGGAACCCATTCGAATTGACGGCTCTGGTGGTTGTAGGTGAAACGGGCTTCTGTGGTTTCGTAACTTGTTCCCACATCCAGTTCATCCAGCCTGACGCCTTTGCACGTGTTCCGGGAGTGACTGCTCCAAGTTAGCATACACACGCCTGAAATCAAGGATTGGATGCGCTCACTCTACTTCAAATTTTACATGTCGAACCGAATCGAGGACCCAATAAGGCAACTCAATGCCGAAGCTTGCATAAGCAACGTTTCTATCTTCTTTCATTGCAAGTTTTGGTGGTCCAAAACATAGCTTCGAGAACGAAAGTCTAGCGTGGAAGGCTTCTAAGTAAAGCTCATTTTCTCTACCATAGAGCGCCAGTTCTAGGTTAGAAAGGCCTTTTGGGGGGGTGGTTGAAGTCTGGTGTTCGTCGGGGTACAGCAGCGGATCCCATTCGAACAAGAGATCTGGGCAATACAGTTCGTGCATATCTTGCCCAAGGCCAGGGCGCAAATCTCTTTTGATATCGAGAAAAATATGCGCGGATTCAACGAAGATTTTTCGGCGGATTTCAGGAGGAACTTTGTATAATGTGCATTTTGGCTTGTCTGTTTTGATTTCACCGCAAACCCCCGTCGAGATCATTTCCGAGGGCATCATGGCCAGCTGACCCCGTCAGTGTATTTGGAATATCGTCAACATATAAGTCTTAGTGTTGAGGAGATTGCGGAGAGATAACGATGAAGAGTCTTGGTGCCAAGTCGTCGTCGTCGTCTACGTAGGTAACCTCTACGTCCGAGAAAAAGTAGGCGGGTGCGGGGCGGAATGAATTGGCACAGGCGAATTTTGGTGCACACACGTGACTTAATTTCGCCTACTTTTTCTTCGGACGTAGAGGTAACTGGGCAACCAGCGCTGCAGGTAGAAGCAATGACGCTAGTGTAAGTATACATCTCGTGACCTTTTTCTCTAAACCTCTCTAATCAATTCCCAAATAATACAAACATGTTAATACACAAAGAGCTTTGGTATCTGGATGTTAAACATGAGGAATATCTACATCGCTATCAGGCTCTGTGTACGCAGGTTTATATAGTCACGTGAAACCCAAACACTGCAAGTCAAGACATCATATCCCAGACTTTCTTGCTATTAGTTTTTTATTATTCCGTATTATCTGTGTCGGCTTTTCCAGTGTATAACTCCAGGAGCGAAGCAGTGAACAAGTCCAATCTAGTAAAGAGCAAAGTCTTTCACTGCTTCCCGGGGTTCCAGGTCAACCCACCAGCAGTCCAGTGCGGACAACAATCTTTACTTCTACATACCGTATTGCAACAACCACCGATGTGAAACGTTTCAGTCATTATTTTGACAAATGCTCGACCGCTTTTGAAATTCGTATTTGGATGCATCCATCCAGCGTTCACTGACTACAGTTCTCTTACTCGAGGAATACATAAGCACATTCACTTCGTTCATAGCATACTGTATACAAATCAGACTTCAAGAGAAGAACGTGAAGTGACAGTGGCAGCATATCTTGCATTTGCTTTTGCGTTGGGAGAAGCGGAACTAGTTGCTAGACGCTTTTGAGACCGAGAAAGGATATCAGTGGACAGACGACCGTCGACGCGCTATCAAGGAAAACGAGACATCCGTGATTCATGACAAACGCCTGAGGAAATGGATTGTCAATAACAGCGAATGAATACAGAACATGACCGAAAGGCAGTCACAACTGCAGACTTCGATGACAGGTGTCACAGTTATGCTTGCAATTAATGATTGTTCCAAACGCCAGTTCTCTGGCACTTTCAAACAAACTCGGAATCTACTTATCATGTATAACCACCTACTGCTCATGAGAAGTCCTAATTTCTGTCATC
Source organism: Gremmenia infestans (assembly GCA_032629725.1). Lineage (NCBI taxonomy): Eukaryota > Fungi > Ascomycota > Leotiomycetes > Helotiales > Hamatocanthoscyphaceae > Gremmenia > Gremmenia infestans. The sequence continues at coordinate 982,270 of JAFEVB010000012.1, forward strand.
ATAAACCATAATGTCATCGTCAGGCAAGATGGAAAGCTTGGACACACAAACGGTAGGGGACAATCGACGCAACACAACGGGCCCAGAAACTATGAGCAACTCTAATATCGGCTTCACGTTATCAGCGGATGAAGGCCACACCGAGGTCCGTCACGAGAAAAATCGCGCTTAAGACGAAGATAGGGATTACGAGGAAGACCGCCAGTGCCAGGACAGCGTCCGGGAAAAACGTAGTCACGAAGAGAAAAGTAACTGGCAAGGCAGCGCTACTCCGACAAACTCTGGTAGACTCGAATGCAAGCCCAACTCATAATCCACGCTCAAATCCAACCTACTCCAACCAGCTATCATAGAAGACAGTGAAGATCTCCTTGGAGGGTCAAACACTGCCCGAGGACTAAGTCTAAATGAAGGCTTAAACAATTGCGAAGATAAAATCGAAGACGTCCTTGGTCCCCGGTTTCCTCCCCTTTCTGGAGCCACCTTTAGGAGTCTGACTTCACAGTCTCCTAGCTACAACAACACAAGCCCGGAATGGTACTAGAAGATCTCACCGGCTCTTCCTGAGCTTTGGCTTCGCGACTGCCATAGACTGAAACAGAACGTTATCACAGACCTCGAGGCTGGTTGGAAAAACTACCAAAGTCTGAACATCCCAGGGAATGGAGATGGGTCCGGAAGCAGTGCGTGGGCTTTGGAAGGACGGAAGCAGCTGAAGAAAGAGTATGGGAAGTTGCATGCAAATGTCAGGAAGGCGAAAGAGGTTGCCCTGGCGAGGTATGACAGTTTTGTAATTGTTGTGGGAGCAGGAGGAGACGACTAGGCTCTGGACTATCATGTTGATTTCGCGGAAGGCGAAGGTAATTTTCACAACGGAAAAAAGGGCGGAAAGGGGAAAGATAAGGGCTGTATAGTGATGTGAGAAGTCAAGTGGAGTTGTGGATTTCTTGAGCAATATTATTGGCGCTGTTTACCGGTACATGATGATTCTGCCTCGTTCTTATGCGATGTGACTTGCCCTCGCAACGTCAACTTTTCCAGCTCTTCAGAGTTCACTGTATGTGAGATATCATACCTAGGTAAGCATGACATTGCCAATGTTCCCTTTGCGCATCGTAAGATGCATCAGACTCCGTTCAATTTGTTTTTCTTTCGGTACTTCATGAAATATCTCCCTCTGATTCACAAAGCGAGTCACTTAGTAGATTCACTCACTTCTCAACATTCAAGCGCAATCAATCTTCCTAGCTATTAATCACTCATATTGCACGTACTACTTTAAAGCATTTCTTCATGATCTATCTTGTATTTCTCTTTTTCCCCTTACAACTCTCCACATACAAGTGTTCCCCTAGATCAAGCAGTATGTCCAACCGCAACCCAGGCCCTGTTCGAAATAGATGGCACAGCGGCGTTAACCAGCCCTCTCCTCGAAGTAGCGGAGCCCACAGCCTACTTGGAAGCGGCGGGCCACCCGATCCAGGAAAACCTCGCGCACCAACACAGAATGATCCACAACCCGGTCAAATCCCCTTTCCGCCAAACGGTAGCGGCAGGATAGCTAGCAACTTCCGCCCGCCAACACAAAACTACACAGGCAGCCCTAATCCACCAGCACAGAATTACCTACCACCTAGTCCACGCCTACCGCCAAACCGTGGCAGCAGGAGTGGTGGTGCAAGCAAGTTTGGCGCGCAAGCACAGAATTACCCACCACCCGCTCCACTCCCCTTTCCGCAGAACGGTGCAGCAGATAACGGCAGCGGTAGTGGCGGGCGAGGGGGATTACCTAATCCCGGCGAACCCGCGAGAAGAAAGAGGCGCTCTGGGGCAAGGGGATTTGCGAGACGGAAGGGGGAGTGGAAGCCGTGGCACTATGGGCTCGATATCAGCGATGATCTGCTTGGTCATCCGGCACTGATCGATTCGAAACCTTTGCCACCGCTGGGGGGTTATCCGAAGGAGAAGAAGTGAAAGGAATGCGGGAACGAGAGAGTAAGATATGTGTTGTTGTGTAGGTTTTTGGTAGAATTGTAGACATCGATGAAGATTCCTAAACATGGCCTTCTGTATGTGAGTCTTGTGAACGCAAGTCGGATACAAAGAGCTTCGGGGCTTTTTGCTAGTGTCTCGTATTCCACAGTATTAATATCGAGACTCGATCTCATGTTTGCGTATATGATGAGGATGTGATTCGCTTATAATCAGGGGTTGTGATTCAGGAGAGTCTGTCACGTGTACTACGTACCTATCACTCGAAATTTGTGACGCTTACTTATTTCGAGACTCGAAGCTGGCATTCACAACCTGGAGAGAAGATGCTCTACTAGCCCCCGGAAGACATTTTCTGTCCTGTTATGAAATTTCTCCCATCACCTCGTACATTTTACCCCGCTTACCCCGTGGTCGAAGGGGTTGAAAGGGTCGAAGAGGGAGATAGGTTCTTTGTCGGTCGGTTAAGTAGTATGAGAATACATAGGCTGGGTGATGAATGATAGAGGGAGCAAGGTAAGAATTTCTGTGGATTTTGGTGAGAAGGGAAGGTGTGATTGACTCTGAGGTGAATGTGAAGAGGATCTTCGATTGCGGGTGAGGAGCTGGACCTCGGCTCTTTGAAAGGGATGGTTCTATGTAGGGTGCGTGATCTCCTTCACTGGAGAGAAGTAGAGAAGTCGACAAGTCTACCCGGTGGGTGTCAATGGTCGCGGTAGTGGAGTTTTGTATTCGATTTGGAATCCGTGGTCCTGCTTGCTGTTATATACCTAATTTCACCGTGGACATATCAGTGAAGATCTCATTCTTCGACATGAACATTCACCCTGTACCCTCAAAACTCCACCCTGATTTTGAATACTTACTGGTTAAGTATTTCTCAACTCGCATCGTCATTTTATGTTCTAGGCTGGTTTATTTTTACATTATAAAATATACCTGAACCCCGGGTTATCAATCTCCGTAACGTCCAGCATACCCTTCTCCACCGCGTCACGTTCCTCCTCTTCGCTCAGCTCCCCGCGCTCAGTATGTGCTTTGTCTCTCGCTTTGTTGACGCTGTACATGTAGATGTAGAGGATGACCACCATGAGGAGCTTGACGCTATAGCCGACGAGCATCGCTATGTAGGCGCTGTGGTATCCAGCTGTTTGTGTCCTTATCAGTACTTGCCCCAAATTTCTCTACAAAAAAAAAGAAGGCAGATAGATAGAAGAAATATTTTTGCAAAGCAAGGAGAAGAAAGGGCAACTTACTATTTTTCTCACTATCCTTGAAAGTCTGCGGCCCAATGATATTCCCCACACAATACCCCGTGAACAACACCGCGCCCGTCAACTGCTTCTTGGTATACCCCGCCACATTACTACTCACCATGGTCAAACTAATACTAAAGCCCAGCCCCTGGAAAAAACACAACCACAGCGCCACGAGCCTGCCCCATTTATTCGAGGTCGGGAGTCCGACCAAGAGCCCTGCACCTAGGATGCAGATGGAGTTTGCGACAATCATGGTTATGCAGCGGGAATTGCGCGGGTACCGAGTACAGATGAAGCCGCCGGCGAGTAGGGCGAGGAATTGGACGGCTCCGCCTGGGATTTGCAGGTACTGCGTTGCCAGGACGTCGAAATGGAAACTCTTCACAATAATGGACGTGAACGAGGTAAGCGCAGCATTAGGGATTTGAGCGCCAACGGCCATGATGAATAGGATATATGTCTTGGGATCTTTCGCTGTTTGGATAGCTTGGTATTTGGAGAAATGCTTGTTCTTGACTCCTTGCCGGTTCGCGGCTACTCTGTTGACGGCGATGAGGCGTTCGTGCTCGGTGAGGAATTTGGCGGTGGAGGGGAGGTCGGGGAGGACGATGAGAGAGACGATTCCCCAGGAGATGGAGACGCTGCCGAAGATCAGAAAGACATACATCCATGGCGGCAGTCCAGTAGTGATGTGGCCTACAGCGTAGCCAATGAGGCCGCCGAACATGGTCGCGATGCCGTTGGTGCAGTAGTATATCTCTAGGCGGAGCGGCTGCTCGGCGGAAGAATACCACATGGACATAACGAGCACGAAGCCTGGGTTGACGATTGCTTCGCAGGCGCCGAGCAGGAAGCGGTTCGTTGCTATCCCGGCGAAGGAGCTGCACGCTGGGGTTGTGATGAGAATTATGCCCCAGGCTATGGTAGATAGCGACAGGAATTTGCCCATGGGGAGGCGCTGGAGGAAGTAGCCAGCTGGGAATTGAGCGCCCAGGTAGCCAAAGTAGAAAATTGAGGCTAGTTCAAAATTTGTCAGTCGTCGTGAGTGGTAATGGGAAGTTGGAGAAAACGCACCAAGCCAGGAATACTGCTCGCCGTGTAAATGTGTCCCCTTTTGTAGCCCGTACACACTGGCAAAGTTGATGGAGTTCTTGTCCAGATATTGTAACATGTATGTTACAAATAGAATAGGGATGATCCTGTAATCGATCTTTCTCAGCACCCGCTTGAGTTCGGCGGGGTCAGCTTCGATCTCCCGGCCATTTCTGTACGTCTGATACTCATCATCGAGGCGGGCTGGTACAGCGGGGGAGATGTCTTCGTTGGATGTAGCTGGAGAGTGAGAGATGTGTTTTTCGGGGTCTGAGGAAGCCATTGCTGCAGATTGAAAACAAGAGAGAGAACTTTGAAAGCACAGAGAAAAGAACAAGAGGTGAAAAAAGTCCTCAACAGAGAAAAAAAGATATAGCTGTAGCCATATCCATAGAAAACTTCTCCTACCTCACCCTACCCTACCATGCCATGGTAAATTTCTTGTCCCGACGTTTCTGCGATGTAGTCTTGTACCTGGATAAGTACACCACAGGCCCGCTGCGGACAAAGATAGCTGTTGGCCACCAACCACAGCTTTCAGAATTCGAACAAACTTCTTCTACGGGGATTCTAGAGGAGCCGTGGAGAGCAAAGATTGCGTTGAAGCCGGCCAAACTCCATGTTGTTATGGAGCGGGGTAACCGTATTAGGCGATGTCGTGATTTCAAGCTCTCTTGTCGTGATGAATTTGGCCGTTGAGAAGGGGTCGTGTACATACGTAATTCACCTGATGATGATGATAAAGAAAGATATGATTGAAATGTACAGTATTGTAGCAAGGAAGGTTAGATTAGATAAGAGAATAGATGTACTGTACAGTATTGTGGTTGAAGAGTTAGTCTTGTTTTCCCGATGAAGCTATCACGTGCTTTCGCGTTATTGTTTTCAAAGGCATGGGCATGCCCCCACGCATCCTGTGAGGATATGAGATATATGTATGGCCAGTAGGGTTGAGTCTCTTATACCAGAGTAAAATGTTTAGTCCAGTGCAGATGGGATAGGGGAGACCTTCCTTGCCTTCGTTAAAGTGTAGACTACCTGCAGTACGGGTACCCCTTTTAGCCTTGTGACAACCCTTCTCCTTTCTATCTCCTCCCTGCTTGTGTAACAAGCACAAGAATAAGCATCACAAGGCAAGCCCTCAGCCCTTTCCCCTTGGCCTGCCTGCCCTGCTTACTGTACTGTTACTACGGGGTACCATCTTGACAACGGGCGTACCCGTCCCCAGTCATGCCAGCCCTAAGGAACTGTAGGCATTCTTGCACCCAAATAAATCATCCATGGCGCCCTGTATATGGAGGTACGAGTAACGTAAACTTCCATATTCAGAAAACGGTCGCAGTTGCAGTCACACCATAAACAAAGGGCAAAACAAAACATTCATGCGTTTCAAACCCTACTCACCGGTTCCGAATCCTCACAACGGCATTGATCATCAAGTACATACGTACAATTTAATATAAAAACCATCGTGGCGTTCTGCACTTGGCAGGTAAAGGATTATGATTGTGATTTCGTGGGAGTAGCCATGAGGCACAGCAGGTGGCTTGATTGATCTTCTTCTGCACGGAACTCTTGCATAAAGGAAATCAAAGTGGCTGCTAAGATTCTGTCACCTCACATCGGGGCTGTCTCCTTCTTGAGCTCTGGGGGGTATATGCCCGGGCCGTTATATGGCTATACATGCTGCTGATTGGACCGCGGAATAGGGAGTGCTTCCGATCTTACGAAGTATTTCAATAAGAGGTGAGATCATGTGAGTGAGCACCCTTTTAAACCTTTGAGTCTCGAACCCCGCCGCTTTTGGGGGCTAATGGATGTGCAGAATTTAACATCTCTTTTGTACGGAGTAACATAAACGTCTTTTTTTTTGGTTTGCGGGACAACTAAGACATATGACCGGATGTCTCGGGAAATATGCAAAAGACGTGGCATTTTATGTCTTTGCTTTTCGCGTTATGGTAGAAGCTGTACGGGGCATTCCAAACGCAGATTTGTGGGATAGGAGACTGGACTGGACTGGTTGGTGTATATGCGATCTCTGAAGGTATAAAACATCTCTATCAATCTCAGTCACCGGCGGTGAGCAGCCTGTTATTTCGCTTTGATATTTACTCGTATTGCGATTTTGAATCTGCATCCTCTCAGGTGCTCGCACGTCATGGTCATTAATTCACACTTTCTGTGGTGTACTGGTGCCGGTTGAAGGGGTTGTGATACTTCGTACAAACCGTCGAAACATCGCTCGAAATAGAAGCTCGAAGTCTAGATCTAGCGCTTTGGGCATCTTGGAATCTGGGATTTGAAACGTCCAAACTCTACGTTAGCGCTAGTGGCTGGTAACTTTCCTAAGCTCTGCCCAAAAGAAGCTCACGTTGAGATCGCGTGTCCCAGTCCTCTTCTTGGCCCAACACGGCTTGGCGTTGAAGAAGTCCAGATACTAAGAGTGCGTATCGGCCATACCGGTCCGCTAATGACATACCGAGAGAAGCTACTGGGAGGGTCGCTCGCTTAGATACTTTTTCTCGGGCTTTGAACCAGTCTTCACTCGGAGTTTTCATTTCCTTCAAGTTCCTAAAATGGTATGGGGAAAATGGCAGACCACCGCGGGAGTTGCAAAGTAGGTTTTCGTTGGAAATAATGCTGTGATCAGAATACAAGCCGTGGCATAGGTACCGACTCCCGAGCTATCAAAGTTTTTGGCATTCCCCTTCAAATCTTTATGAGGCCCATATTTATCTCTGATTCATCCGAGGTGTTCGTGGCTCCCGTCGGCGTATGATAGTGTTAATCGCGATTTCTCTATTTCAAGTCCAGACATGGACATTAGGTAGTCTGAGGTAGAGAGAACCTTACAACTGTACGAAGTACTATGAGGTTGATATAAACGTTTCCATGTGAGCAAGCATTATCGCGTTGGTTCAGAAATCAGAAGCCAGCAGCTGTCGACAGGGGATGAAGTGGGACGCCCCAACGGTACTCAATTAACGGTGTTGTGGGAGACAGGGAGTCCAGGATGATGGTGTCAGCGCCGTTCAAGGAACCCTGCAAAGGCACCAGACAGGCATGGCACAAACCACATCTAACAGTCGACAGGGGGAGATCTCTTCAGGAACTTTTGCCGTCGACTTGTGAACTCGTGCGCGACTGAAGAAAGGATGCGCTCCTATTGGACCTTCCACTATAATATGTGCCCAAGGACCCGAGCGCTGCATGTTGTCTGTCTCACCAGCAGCCAGCCCAAGAAAATTTGGTTTGCGAGATTAAAGTTGGAAGATGCGTTTTGGCTATTCTTGAACGTTGGCTTTACTTGATAACAGTACCGCAAATGTTATGGCCGGGGTGCTGGTGAGGCTCCAGATCGCCAGGCCGGGCACCGTGGCACCCACGGTTCATGCTTCGACAGGTCATGTTGGCGCAAGATGTCAACCCTCAAGGGAGAGCTGGAAATTCTCCGAATGACAAGGCAAGGCCTCGGTCCTTGAGGGTTGAGGGAAGCAGCCCCACGACTCTAGTATTCTATCTACCGGCCATGGGTCAGTAGTAAACACCCTAAAGAGGGTGTTTTCCAACGTCACTTCATCTTTTCAAACTTGCTCTTGAACTTTTCAAGATGCAGTCAGCAGAAGCAGCAGTTTTCGGAGTTCCTCTTCAACCGAGTCCGGCGATGATTGGCGAGGGACTGACTCGGATTATACGCTGGACACAATGAGCATAGCACATGCGCTGGAAGAAACTTCTAGCGACACGGCTGAAGACTTTCAAGATAGGGCCAAATGATGGCGAAAGGATTGTTTATTGTACAGAGAGTCATTAATGTCGGGGTCTGGCGGTGACACTACCGAGTTTTGATGAACGGAGGAGGAAAACAGAGTAAGGACAATTCGCAGCACGAAAGTACCGGTATCACAGGTATGTTGCCCGGAAGACCAGTGAGCCGGTTCGGTTCCACAGACCAGTTCCTACAGTGCGGTAACAGTTCTAGTCAGCAGCAAAGAAGGGATCATTATTTGCATGAATTCATAGGTGAAGCAGAGCTGCAGCAGCATAGCTGAGCTGAGCATAGCTGAGTCAAGACGCAGCTTATGAAAGGCAAAACAAGCCGGAATTATTACTATTTGGAGAGCTTGGGCTTGGTAAGAAATAGGCACAGCTTGTTGGGATGAACCATATACGAAGTACGAAGTACGAAGTACGAAGTACAGTCTCAAAGACGGCGGCGGGACTAGACAGAGTTGGAAAACAATTTCCACACGACCATTCTCTTGAGGCTTTTGAAGTTTGGTATGAATTATTCATGTTGCGATTTTGATAGTAGGGCGTGATCAGCGCACATCGACACCGACGGCTTCCTGATTAGGAAGTTCATCTCCGGGGCTACTTCATGCAATTGCGCGTCCATTTGATTCGAGAGCTGGAGGAGCAAAAGGGCGGCGAGGATTTGTTTCGGGTGTGGCCCAAGGCACCGAAAGCTTTCTATTCGATAATATAATTATATGTGGTCCGTCTTATTGCAGCGCCGTACGGCCAGGCTCGGGCAAATTTTGGCAGAGAATACGGAATACGCAGTACGGGGAGGAAGATGTGGTGATGCTGTCTACTAACACATACAGACATGGCGCGTATATGAGGCGGTTATTGGTGGACGATGGAGACTAGAAATCCAGGAAGTATGAGTAGACGAAGATGGAATGAAAAGAGCAGATGTTGAAGAGTAATACAGCGAGCGCACACCTTGACAATAAATCCATTCATGCCCCCTAAATTAATTAGCTATTTCATGTAAAAGAGCAAGATCGTACGATTGAGGGCTGTGGCAAAAAAAACGGGCTGAACTACTGAACGACACAAGCCACTTCACTCCACTCTCTGGTCCTCTATCCACCTTCCTCCCCCTCATCCGAAGAATACTTCCGTATGGCGTACGGAGTAGTAACTTAATTTCGACTTGAAAAGGAAGTGCCGTCAAAGAATCTTACTGGGCCCGCTCTTATTTAAATTTCTTCAGCGAGACTTCTCGAACAAGTTACGCCCTTGAAGCCTCCGGAGTAATGGCATGGCATGGCCTGTCAAAAGTCTAGAGATACTTCTATTTCCATGCCCTTGAAAAATCACTGTATCCTTGCACACACTCCACCCCACCCACCACCTCCTGAGTCCTCAAGTTCAACGGCTTTCACAGACAGGGTTGCCTCCCACGCCGGTCAACGCTGCCGCTGCCTGCCTTCCTTCCCTTGAACCCCTAAGTAATAAACATCGCCAGGGCCCAAGACTTCCTTCCCTCCCGTTTCCAATCAAAGCTTCTTCTGCATTTTCAGCACAAGGATCAGTCAACGGGCGCAATCCCAATCCCCCTATCCTTGCCTACCCGCACCGCACGTACAGCGACCGACTGCGTGAAGCTACGGCCTTCTGACAGCCTACTGTACATACCCTACCTTACCTAGCCATCTAGCCCTAGCCCTGACAGACTGTGACAGCCCAGGGAGAGCTTGCGCGGGAAGATTGTGAAGTGAAGCTATTCGCGCGCACGACACCGCGTTCAGAGTTCGTGATAGTAACTTTTCTGTCCGCCATTGACGTGACACCGACGTCGCATTTACACACGAATACTACCGTTGCACGAAGAAAATCTCACGGCGCATACACGTGCTATTAGATTATTTCTGTCACCAGTATTCGGGTCCTTTTCAAACGTGGGCGCATCCAGAAACCGAGTTTGCCTCCTCGAACCCCGAATTTCCACTATCTCGGCAGCAACGCGACAGACGCATCGCAGGCCAAATCTCCACATCCACCTCGTGGGAATTGCACTGCAGACATTGCAAAGTACAGAATCTATCAGATTCGTACCAAAAAAGGTCAGACCTGATAATTTCCTGTTTCACTCCCTCCGCGCCTACGGAGTTCTGGAGAACCCCCTCTGAGTCATTCTCGACGCCTTGGAGTCTGATGGGGAACGCGTCTCAGCGCCATACTCCAGATCTACATGTTTAGCGACCGCGTGCTGAACGGCCAACTCTTCTGCACCACTTCAATCCGTGCAACGGCGCAACGTGGAGATCGACAAGCGCGCAGTCCTTGAGAGACAAATGCCTCCTATGCCCTTTGCGCTGCGCAGAGGCAACGATTGCATCGTCAGACTTCGATCCAATAACTCCTACTGCCTCGGTGCCGAGTCTTCCAGCTGATATTCAATCTTGGGCGTACTGTGCTGACCTTTGTAATACACAGACAGACTCGAAAACCACTGTCTCCCGACGCCTGCCAACATCCTACACTACATACCCGCTCACGTTGTCCTGCAGCAGCTACCCTACGCAGAACCCGAAAACGCTTTCCTAAGCTCCACCCTCTGAAGCACTGACGAGGATATCGATCCGATCATCTGGACTTGGGACTCGACAATCTGACGACAACCGGGTAGAAGGTTATCGAGAAATTACACATCCTGCACACAGAAAATATTCTGTGCAGCTACGGGAGAAGCAAGCGCACACAGCAGTCACTCTATCTGAGGGCGCGGCGCTATCACACGATCAACTCCAGATCTCTTCTCTTAAAAGGCAACACCTTGATCGTGCGCGCCACGGAGCCGTCCCGATCGAGTTACCTACGGAGAAGTTCTTCCGCAAAGACTTAGGACACGTAGAGATACAGACCGCCACAAGCGCGAGATCTCGAGAGTACATAGTCTTCAGATTTTGTCGTACAGGAACCCATTCACAGATCCCTCCCGACACCCACCTCGACGCGCCGAGCTGTAAGGAGAACATCTTAGTTTACACGGAGACCCAGAAACTAACAATTTGACAGGAAAAGTGCCAGCCGCAAAGGAGCCCCTCGTGCAAAATACATCGGATTGTTACTCCTCCATAACAAAGTCGCGATAAAAGCTACATCTACATTTACTTCCCCAAAGGTACGTTCTGGGCCTGGCTTTTTATTTATTATTCTAGCATCTCTACCCAAAAGTTCACTCTTGACCTGTCGTGCTGGCGCACCCCATCCTTGTTTCTTCCCGCTGGGCGGTTGGCCCACCCCGTGTAAGCGAAGCGGTATCCATGACCGAGGGCCGCTGCATGACCAGCCCAGCCCAAACCCCATGTCTTGTCGGCTGCACGCTCCATCATCTTCCTTAATAAATGTGCCGAAGTGTGGGTGTCTTGCCGTCTTGCCCTGGCCACTTGTTTATCAAGCATCCATGCCTGTATATTATCTCCCCAAGCCCAGAGACCCCAACACACTTTACCTTGTCTTTTCACTGACAACGGTCTTCTTTGAAGCCCCCGTCAAACTGTTGCAGCCGCGTCCATCTTTGTCTTTGCGTCATTGAGCTCTGAGCAGCAAGCAGTACGCTGCAGTCAAAGTCATTGAGTCTTTTTGTATGCAACTTCCCTTCGCGCACGCATGCACTAGCCTGGTACATCTGCAAGATTCTGCCTATCATTTACATATCCCCGCTACATGAACACGAAACTGACACGAGGACCATAGGCTTTGAATCATCTTTGCGAATCGCTATCTTCCGCTTGGGACTTTAGAAGAGGAAAAAGTAAGTTCACGCAGCCGTTATTTCTAGCATGTCATGTCAATTTGGTTCCCAAGGTCCAGCGACCTGGTCACGGGAGAACGTGGACTTCCTCCACAAGGCGCACGCGACGGCCCACATCGCTGTTCAATTCTGTGCCACAACCTTGTACTCTGTACCTTTGCACACCCTACCCTCCATTATCGATCAGCATCGAAGCGCGTCATTCTTTGTATCTTTTGTGTTTGTCGGACCGTCCCATTTCTGTACCACTCCAGCATCTGCCAGTACCCCCGACCGTTGGAACACACTACCATGTCTTTATTTACCCCACAAACCCCAGTTGATTTTCCCCTTGATACTCGAATTTCTTTTCGGGTCGGACACTTCCAGTCGCGAAGTGGCGCAGGTTGAGCTTCCGTCAGGAGGTTATTTGTAAGAAAGAACCTGATGTGTATCTTTTGCATTTATCGCATTGCAGTAAAATCTTGCACTGCCGTCTTATTAACATATGCTAACTCGGAACTGAAGCAGATACGCCGTCGCAAGACTGTACAATTACACGGCAGACGTTTCACATCGCATCCGAAAGTCGCCTCATCGAAGGAAGGAAGCATTGTTGAAGACGATTTACTAGCAAAGTAAGTTGAGGCGGCAGCTTCCCCTCCCCCTCCCTGTAATTTGATATGGGGCGCACGGACGTTGCAAGGCAAGGCAAGCCATAGCACGCCATGCCCTGCTTCTGCACTGCTTCTTGAGGCGACCATTGAAAATATAGTTTGCAACGGCGCCGACGTACATACACTTGTAGCTGCCGGATGATTAATGGCTGTGGCTAATGTGTCAATTCTCAACAGGGCTGCGTGCGCATCTACCGAGATGGCTCATCGACAGAGTGGAGGAGGAGGATACAAGGAGGAACCAGGTGTTGCCGTGGCGGGCGATCACGTAAGTACACACACAGCACAGCTCTTTCCACCAGTCCAGTCCAGTTCTGTAACCATTTTATCGAATTTCTGTTATCGCGTTTGTGTTCCTTATGCATATGCATATGGGCTACACAGTCAAGATTGATTCCTTTTCCTACCTGAGAATCGGGCCAGAACTCGCAAGCCGCTCTGTTTTGGCCCAGGGATGCATCCTTCTGGGTGTGGCTTGGATGTTTTCCAGTTCTAGAAAATTCACGGGTGAGGGCCGGTGGGATTAGTGGGGATCCGCGGAGGTGGACTCGAGATCCCAGCCCAGCCATTACAGTACCTTAGCTTAGCCATGCATGCATGGTACGGTGCGGTGGCTACGGCTCAAAGTTGACGGACTCGTTTCACAATGGACTGGGCTGCATGCATGAGACAAGGGTTTACCTTGCTGCCCAATACAGCTAGTCGCTCCTCGGTGGTCTTGGTCGTTTTATTCTATCCAATCTTTTTATTTTGAGTTTAGTGCCTTCTTTGGTGTGGCTTTATGTCAAGCTTTGGCCTGAGGTCCTGTCGATGCCGCTCACTGAGTACCTTATGTCGCGCACACCTACCTGCAGGGCAAATTGGGCGATTCGTTTGCGCGACGATCGTGACAATTGTTACTGAATTGGGGGGTTTTGCGACGGGGAGCACAGTGGAGACGAGATGCAGTGCACTCTTCATCTCGAGGCAACCATCAAGTCGGCATCCTATTTCAGATGAAAAGTCAATTATTTACCTACCTATACGCGAGGCGGTCGGTATGGTATTTGCTTGCCTGCCTGCTTAGTAAACTGTATGTTTCTCGTGTGGCAGAACAGTGGAGTGGGGTGGGTGGCTTGCTTTGCCAAGAAACCACGCCGCGCGGGTTCGCAACAGGCAAGCCTACCAGCCCAGCGCCAGCCTGCAATTTCACCCGCTGCTAGTCCACGCGTCATCTTTCTGTTTTTTAAACTGTTACCCGCGGATTCCCTGTCGAGGCTGTCGAGGTTTCCCAGTGTTGTCCTTTCCTCATCCGCACCATCGTCCCACCGTCCCACCGTCCCACCTCCAGAATTCAGGTGTCCGAGTACTAGTGCCCTAGTGTAGCTCTAGTGCCCCTTCAAGCTCAAGCCTAGTCCCAATATAGCAAGCGCTGCTTGTTCCCTGTCCCTGTCCTGGCACCATGTCCGAGGCTACTGCCCGTTCAGCGTCCGGGCCTGCTTATTGTCCTTCCATCTCATTGGTCAGCACACGCCTGCATCGCCTGCACCTCGACCCCCCCCTTCCCCCCTGCCGTCCACTTCACCGCATTGCGATATATACCTTGTCACGTTTCTTCCATGCGCTGTCGTCGTCCCACTGCCACTGCGTAACTTCAATCTTATCATTACTGTACTGTACTGTACTGTACATACTGTATTCACTCTCCCATCTCCCATATCCCATATCAATACCCCCTGCCCCTTCTTGCCTCCTCTCCTTCCAGACCCTTACTCAGACTGCACATCTTCGACTCTCCCCTGCCTAGTCGCGGTCTTCATCATCACCGTACAAACAAACGTCCGTTCGTCTCATCCCGTTCCTCTTCTGTACATTTATCCTCGCTCTGATCATTTTTCCGTCTACCCGTTTTCGTTGATATTCTCCTATATTGCAGAAGATCTCTCCAATTCCAAGCCTCTAATACCCTCGTCACAACTCCACTTCAATCATAAGTTTATTGTGGTGAGGGGAGGGGAGGAAACATATTTCGGACATTACCTCGCCGCTTATAACCAATTCCTTGTCGTCTAAACCTTTTTTTATAGGATCGCAGGCATTAGCAGTACAAGGGCTTTGTTATACCGAGATACTGAGGTACACCCTCGCCCGTTTCTTTCCTATCTCAGCTCTCTCCACATCCAGCAACACTCATTCTTTCTCCATTCTTTCGAGGCGCTACTTTCCAAAAGAGAGATCCGACTCAAGGAAGCGCCTCCTGCAGTAGCACCCTCGTCGCAGGGATTGCCAGCACCCTTTCATACGTCCTAAGTGTCAAAACAAACATCGCGACGCGACTTGCTTCTCTCAATGGTTATTACATTTTACGGCTGCATTTACTACCAAGCTTGAGAAAGATTGCTAATATTTGGCCTCCTATGCAGCACCATCCCCACCACGCCCAGCAGGGTCCTCCACCGCATCACCTCCAGCAGGCTCGACCCTCGAGCATTGTACATCAACATCACCAGCAGCAAGCCCCCCCGCCTCAACCACATCACTCGAATCCATACCAGGCTCCCAATCACGGTCTGCCTCAATACCCCCAAAGTGCGCCCGGCCCAGGAGGACAACCTTCGCACGAGCTGCCATACTACGCGACACAAGCAGCTCCGAGTCCATATAGCACGCCAAGCGCGTCGGGAACATACTCATCTGCAGGTAAGGAGTCTTCACATGGGAACGCGCTTTATATTGGAATTCAGCAGCTAACCAAATAAGCAGATACCCCCGACATCATGGCGGCAACACAAATGTCGCGTCCATACCCCCCGATATCCTATCACACCCCACAATCGAACTCTCCTGCGTCGGTTGCTTCTCCATCCGCACACGACCAGCGCCACATGTATGCTGCGCCAGGTTCGCAATTACAACAGAATCCGCAGATGTATTACGCGGGTCCGCAGCAACAACAGTACCCTCCGCCCATGGCACCGCAGACTGGACCATCTCCTTACGCGCCGCATCCACAACAACAGCAGCATCACCAATCGATGACTTCGCAACCAAACCTTCTCATGTCACAAACTCCGGGCCAACACCAGATGCAGCAGCATCCGCAACACCATCCACAGCAACAAGGGATAACGGGCAGCCCGAGACCAAAGATGGAGCCGCATGTGCCACAAATGACGCGACCAGCAGCGCCTCTAGGGCCCCCGCAACAGCATCAAGCAAATGGAGCGCAAATGCAACAAAATAATGTTCCAGGCGGCGTTGGTGTAAATCCAAATGCTGCGCCGGGCCCGATTCCAGCGACAACTCCTTTGGTTGTCCGGCAAGATAACAATGGCGTTCAATGGATCGCTTTCGAATATTCACGGGACCGCGTAAAGATGGAATACACCATTAGATGTGACGTGGAATCAGTCAATGTTGACACCTTAAGTCCTGAGTTTAAAACGGAGAACTGCGTTTATCCACGCGCTTGTTGCAGCAAGGATCAGTACCGAGGAAACCGCCTAGTGTACGAAACGGAGTGTAACACTGTCGGATGGGCTCTGGCCGAGTTAAATCCATGTCTGCGTGGAAAGAGAGGATTAATCCAGAGAGCAGTCGACTCTTGGAGAAACAGCAACCAAGACGCGCGATTGCGGAGTAGACGGGTGCGCAGAATGGCGAAAATCAACAACCGCAAGGCTGTTCAGGCGGCTACCCATACTCCTCATATGGCTGGCTCTACTGGTCCGCCAGGGATGCCACCTTCCGGAAACATGGGTCCAGGTAGTGCGGGTAACATGGGCAAACCTAGCTTGAGTGGGATGGGTGGTGGTCAGCTTCACCACCACCACCAGAACCACCCTGATGGAAGTACTCAAGGAGAGGATGTCGGTATGTTTCACCAGATGTGATAAAACTGTGATTATATTATTATTGTGTCATGATACCTTTCTTGCGAATATACCTGTTGAACGGGAAAGACTTTGGGATCGGAATTATTTGTCTGGGTCTAAACATTTTGGCTTCTTTGTATAATACATCATTGCAAGTGGTTGCTTCTTGCTTGCCCTGAGCGTCACCCACCTTATGCCCTGCCCCTCATCATGTATTTGCATTCCTGTATAGCTTCCCCCGTCATTTCCGATTCCTGCGTATCACTCACTACTTCGCTTACCGGCTAAAGTGAGATGCTAATTTGATCCCGCGCGCACCTAGATGACGATGAATATATGGACGAAAGCCATCACCACCATCACCAAGCACCGAATGGATCGCCGCCAGGACCAAACAGCGATGTTCGTCAAGCTCACGTCTTTTCCGGCTACCCAGGCTCCTATCCTCCTGATCCATCCGTAGGCGGTGCTTCCATGGCTCCTTCAATTCACGGCCAACACCAACCTACGCCACATGCTTCCCACAGCACTCCCATCGCCGCATCGCGATCGCATGCGAAATCCCCCCTCGACGAAGACGAACGAAATGTCCTCTTCGGCGATATTCCCGAGGCGAAAAAGCGCAAGTTCATTCTAGTCGATGATCCAAGCAAGGGCAACAGAGTCCGAGTGAGAGTTACACTGGACACAGTCGACATCAAGGAAATCCCCGACTCGTTCCGAAAGAAGAACTCTGTTTTCCCTCGTAGCTGGTTCCCGCTTGAGATGCAGAGTCCGCCACCGAGCGCCAGAGGAAGCCGATTCTTCGAGTCCGACGATTTTGATGGCGGTGATGAGGTTGAGCCGAGTGGAAGCACAAGGGGTGGTAGACGGGAGAAGGGTCGCATGGCGGTCAATGTGCCGCTCACGGATGGTGGCGAGGGCGAAGTTGAGGTCCCGAAGATGCGGAATAGTGTTCGGTCCAAGGAGGTAAAGCTGAATGATCTGGGATATCGCTTGACCTGGCATCAGAGCAGAGTCTTTGCGGATAAGACTGTGTTCTTGCAAAAGGCTTGTAAGTCCTATCAATCCCCCCCTCGCTGAAAAACCACAACACTAATACCGAACAGTGGATGCCTACCGCGCCAAAGTCCTTGATTCGATGCAAGGCGCTGGCAAAGATATCGCTGCTGCACCACATTTCGAAACGAGAGTCGGGAAGCGGAGATGGAATGAGAGATCCAAGAGAGGGAAGCGGGAGGGTTCTACTTGAGCTTCGACCACCACAACCTAATTATGCCTTCACTTACGATCGACCCTCCAAACTTTTCAGCGCGCGAGCTTGTTATCATACATTTTCGATTCAATTCTTGATGATGATATGATTGGGGTGGCTCTTTTTGTTATACTCTTTGGTTTTGTTTTTGATATGATATAATTGGTGGGGAAGTGGGGGTAAAGGAAGGGGTCGAGGAGAGGGAGGCAAAAGGAAGGAGAGTTTCAAATGACTTGCTTGGCTAGGCTTTTGTTCTTGGTGGAATGGAAAGAAAGAACGGACGGACGTACATAGTGTATTTTTGCATGATATGGGAAGGGTGTTAGTACATAGATGGATTGGGGATGGGCGGATGAAATAATATGGGATATGAAAAATGAGTCTTTGTAAGGATTGTGACGTTTGTGATCAGGACGTATGTCTGTCTGTCTGCCTGCTTGGAGTTGTATAGAGCCTCTAGTGAGGCAGGCATGTATGTTACTTGAGGAAGTGGGGCGTTGGGAATCAGTTGCGCAATATTTCACAATGTCATGTTCCATTGAGAGCTGTGAATGCTGCTATTGAAAGGACTTCGGCGGAGTAAGGAATGGTCCACTTCTCGAAATACGTGTCGGTTCTGGTATGAAATAGCAAGAAGGAGCTCTTGCTACGTAGATGAATCAATTACACAGGCCTTGGTGCAAAGCCAGCCAGTGGATCAGAATCTATATAGCATCGCTGCAGCTGCACGGCGATGATTTCCAGCTTCTAATTGCAAGATGAGAATGAACTTTCTACCGATGTACTTTGTTTGTAATTTATTTATTATGCGGGAACTCGTTTCCTAGCAAGGAAAGGCAAGGCAAAGAATGAATGAAAAGGAGTCTGTCTGGTTGCTATTGAATTGCAAGACTGAAAACTGCCTGCTGTCAAGTCGAAAGCTGCTGTTGTTGACTTTAGCTTCAGACTGTCGAAACCTGCGCGGCCTGGTCTTCAAGGTGGATAGATAGCAGAGAAGCTGGTACTTGGAATTGGATACCGGGTTCTAGAGAGCTGGGCGGGTTTTTAAGCCGTCGCTTTCATTTTGTGATAGATATGTGATTAGACTCCCTCTACTTGGCAGATGAAGTTGGAGCTGAGACTTCTTGTCTAGAGGGACGTTTACATACTGAAGTCTGTATACGTCTGGGATATATGGGATTTACGAAAGCTCTGAATGGGAACCGGGTTTTTTCTATTACACAAGATGGCATCTAGAACTATCTTCTTCATTTTCCCGCGGGTTTCCTTGATGTCCGTTGGAAGATGTTTATTATGAATCTTTTTTGTTGTGCTATTAAGGCTAAGACTATGTAATATTTGATTACGAGTGCTCATTATTTATCATCAGAATTGTTTGGCTATACACTACTCATTTTAATAGCAAGAAGTACCCACACGCCTTTTCTTTGCTCGTATACCTCTATACACTTTTCACAAATAATCATAACCAACAACTTTTCAACTTACTTTATTAATCTCCAGGAAAACGATGTTTTTCCGGTGAAGCTATTCAACGGCGTGATGGTATCTTAGGCAGTCCTCAGATCTACTTTTCATAGGGGTTCTCGAAATTCGACGTTTTATTTACACTTTTCTACTACTAGACCAGAATGTATCATCCATTGAGCTAAGTGGGAAGCTTTAAAACTCATATTCCGATCCCCAAGAGACAGGAGAGCCTTGTTAATAACACTTGAACTTCGCAGTGGCGCTTTTCCGAGTCAATAAGCAGATATCCACCGAAAGCTGCGAGTACTTTCGCTCGAGCAATGCTTTCATTTCTATTGAGACGGCCTGGAGCCCCAGAATTCCGAAAGAGTGTCTGGAGGTATGCAGTCCCTTTAATGATTATAAAGAATGGGGACTAGAAGAAAGCTGGAAGCTATGCGCTCACAATCGAATTAACTCAAAAAGAATACTAGGACATCGGGGGCTCCCATCGTTTGATCTTTGCAACCACGACAATCAGACAGCTTCCGAGCTTGTTACGTCTGCTTGATGCATTTACTGTCAAGAAGACGTTTTTTACTGCTATAACTTCAGAATCCGGACCATGCAAGATCTGCCACTGGACGCTTTCGTTGGGGGCTTTCAATCTTACGAAGGATTTCGGAAGCTACCCAAGTATTGCCAAGGCCTCTATGGCTCATCCTGGCGAACATTCAGAGTGACTGGACATTCTCGTCAATTTATTTCTGCTCATACGCGGCAATGCTCCGATTTGAAAAAGCGCTTTGAGGAAGCCAGGAGAGTGAAAAAGAAGGGAACCCCTTTCGCAACGCAGGAAGATGTTTGGAGGCTCGTTTATGATACGCAATAGCCGCAGTTTTATCGGCAACTCACTTTTGGAGCAAATATGTACCGCGCCAGATCACGTACTACGGTGCTGCTGACTTTGCCGGGGTCGATACTGCCCGGAACGAGATCGGATTTGTTTAAACGGTTATTTACTAATTCCATATTATTTCAAAGTTAAATTACTTAATCTATATTATTTAATGCATATATTACTTAATCTATACTATTTCCCTTAAATTTTAATTACTTGATTTATACTATTTCTATAGATCTATACTATTTTATTTTTATAGTATTTTACTTTCTAAAATGCAATTACTATTAGTATTATAGTATTAATATATAATTAATTCTCTACTATATAGTATAGACTTAATTCTAGGTATTTTAGTTAATAATACTTAGTATTTAGATAGTATTATAGATATAAAGAGGTAATACCTCTTTACTAACTAAGCTATACTAAATTATATAACTAGAAAAGTTAAGATATATAATATAGTTTATAATATAGTTTATAATTATTAGAAACCTAATATGATATAAAAAGGAGATTATATAACTAGTTATATAACCTGTATTTTAAGTAAAAGTTATATAACTACTAAGGCTTAGTATAGCGCTAAGAAGTAAAACTATATAAAGAGGCTTCTACCTTTCTTACTTAGCTCTCTAGATATTATAATACTATTAATTCTAGTATCCACTTTACTCTATTTATTAGTTTCTTATATAATAATATCTCTACCTTTTAGAAAAGTAGTATTACGAATATAATATATAATTAAAAGACCTTAGACTTAATATCTAGCTTACTAAGCATAAAAGAACCTCTAGGAGAAAAAAGGTTTCTTTATAGTAGCTAATATAATAACTATATATATAGGTTAGCTAGTTATATAATATATTATAAAATAAAAATAGATTATTTAAATTATAATAATCTATATAATCTAGGATTAGTAGAATTATAATAATCTATATAATCTAAGATATAAAGATTTTATATAAGACTAGATTATTATCTATTAGATAAGAGCTTTATACTTAACTTAAATAGTATTTTCTAATATATACTTATTACTTTATACTTTATAATAAGCTATACTTCTAAGTATAGCAACTAGTAATCTATTAATAGATACTAATATTAACCTAATAATAACCTAGGTTTAAGAATCTAACTTAAGTTATAAAACTTATCTTAGTACTATATAAGCTAAGCGATTATTATAAGCAGGCCGTTATAGATATAAAGTAAAAGCAGATACAAATTAGATCTAGTAGAGGATTTTTTACTTTAGATAAAAGACCTTTTTTCTACTATAAAAATAATAAATATATAAAGCTAATAGAGCTAGTAGAGAGAGAAAAAAAGTAAAAGACTAGATAAGAGAAAGAAAAAAAAGACTATCTTTTTTATATCTTAGCAGATATAGACTTTCTAGCTACCTACTAATCTAGATATAGCTAGATAAAGCAGATAAAGTTTAATCTTTTTATAAAGGTCTAAAGAGTAGTATAAAGGCGATTTAGATAAAAAATAGATATAGTATAAAAGAAAGCTACTACTACTATTATAGAAGCTACTACTACTATCTAATTTAGATATATATTATAGAAAAATGCTTATAGAAGCTAAGCTATTTATAAGAAAGGTAGTAAGAATCTTTTACTAAAATAATAGATAGTTTTTTTATATAGATTAGAATAAGATTATCTACTATCTTCTATTTTTTATAAAAAGACCTATATAGCTATAAAATATAGATAAAAAAAAAGCCTCTTTTACTTAGAATAACTTTATAGCTTAGATAAAAGATATAATTAAGAATTTTATATTATAGCGATTTAATATAGTAAAAAAGTATAAAGCTTACTAGTAGAGATATAGATCTATATTTAGTAGAGTAGAAAAAAAAATAGTATTCTTATATAAAAGTATAAACGATTTTATAAATAAGCTAGCCTCTTTAGAATAAAAGCTAGGATATAACTAAGATAGTAATACTAGAAAAGCAAATACCCTCTTTTTAAAGCTATTTTATAAATTATAGTATAAGCTTCTATAGTAGGTAGACTTCTTTATAACTTACGCTACTATATTATATATAGCCTAATATATAAAATAAGCGCTAAGGCAAAATAAGTATATCTACGCCTCTAGTTTATATCTATCTAGGCGCTAATAAGCCTTTAAATCCCCTAAGCCTAAAATAAAGCAAGAAAGAAAAAAAAGCTAAAAGAGTATAACGATCGCCTAGCTTATATAGTACTAAAGTAAGTTTTATAACTTAAGTAGATCCCTAGACCTAGGTTATTATTAGGTTAATATTAGTATCTATTAATAAATTACTAGTTACTATACTTAGAAGTATAGCTTATTATAAAGTATAAAGTAATAAGTATATATTAGAAAATACTATTTAAGTTAAGTATAAAGCTCTTATCTAATAGATAATAATCTAGTCTTATATAAAATCTTTATATCTTAGATTATATAGATTATTATAATTCTACTAATTCTAGATTATATAGATTATTATAATCTAAATAATCTATCTTTATCTTATAATATATTATATAACTAGCTAATCTATATATATAGTTATTATATTAGCTACTATAAAGAAACCTTTTTTTTTAAGGGTTCTCCTATACCTAGCGAGCTAGATATTAAGTCTAAGGTCTTTTAGTTATATATTATATTTATAATATTTATTTTAAAACTATAAAAACTATTTTTTAAGCTATACTTAAATTATTTTTAGTATATATCTATTATATATCTATATGCTATCTGCTTTTTATCTAATACTACCTCTTTTTCTAGATCTAGTCCCTAGATTGCAATTAGCTTATATTATATAAAAATTAAAGTTACTTTTTTACTTTAGTTTTAATTTAGCTGCATTCTAGTATTACGAATATAATATATAACTAAGGGACCTTAGGCTTAATATCTAGCTCGCTAGATATAGGAGAACCCCTAAAAGAAAAAAGGTTTCTTTATAGTAGCTAATATAATAATCATATATATAGATTAGCTAGTTATATAATATATTATAAGATAAAGATAAATTATTTAAATTATAATAATCTATATAATCTAGAATTAGTAGAATTATAATAATCTATATAACCTAGGATATAAAGATTTTATATAAGATTAGGTTATTACCTATTAGATAAAAGCTTTATACTTAACTTAAATAGTATTTCCTAATATACGCTTATTACTTTATACTTTATAATAAGCTATACTTCTAAGTATAGCAACTAGTAATCTATTAATAGATACTAATATTAACCTAATAATAACCTAGGTCTAGAGACTTAACTTAAGTTATAAGACTTACCCTAGCACTATATAAGCTAGGCAATCGTTATAATAAAGTATATAGATAGTATATAGATATATAGCAGATACGTATTAGATAACCTAGTAAAGACGATTTTACGACCTAAAAATAAAGTATACTTAAAAGCTATATAAAGTAAATTAAAGGCTTTATACTAAGCTATACTTTCTAGGTTTTTCTATAGAGCTTTCTAGGTTTATTATAGTCTTAGTAGCTTATATATAAAGTAATATAAAAATAATATAGAAGATATATAAAAGTTATATAGAAGCTAGGTATCTTAGAGAACTAGGTTCTAAAGGAGAAGGTTATATTAGAAACCTGACATAATATAAAAAGGAGATCACGTGACTAGTCATATGACCTGTATTTTAAGTAAAAGTCATATAACTACTAAGGCTTAGTATAGTGCTAAGAAGTAAAACTATATAAAAAAGCTTTTACCTTTTTTACTTAGCTTTTTAGATATTATAATACTATCGATTCTAGTATCTACTTTATTTTATTTATTAGTTTCTTATAATAATATAGTTTATAATATAAGTTATTTATATTCTAATAATTACTTTACTTATATATAACTTCTAAATACTAATATAGTATAGTATTACTTTTCTGTATTTCTACTAGCTTTATATTATAATAAGTAAAAGCACTATTATAAGAAACTAATAAGTAAAGTAAAGTGGATACTAGAATCGATAGTATTATAATATTTAAAAAGCTAAGTAAAAGAAGTAGAAGCCTTTTTATATAGTTTTACTTCTTAGCGCTATACTAAGCCTTAGTAGTTATATAACTTTTACTTAAAATACAGGTCATATGACTAGTCACGTGATCTCCTTTTTATATTATATCAGGTTTCTAATATAACCCTCTTTTTTAAGACCTAGTCCTTTAAAGCATCTAGCTTTTATATAATCTTTATATACTTTTTATATCACTTTTATATTATTCTATATATAAGCTACTAAAGCTATAATAAACCTAGAAAACCTTATAGGAAAAACCTAGGAAGTATAGCTTAGTATAAGGCCTCTAAATTACTTTATATAGCTTTTAAGTATATTTTATTTTTAGGTTATAAAATCGTTTTTATTAGATTATCTACTACGTATCTGCTATATATCTATATACTATTTATATACTTTATTTTAGGACTATAAAAACTGTTTTTTAAGCTATACTTAAATTGTTTTTAGTATATATCTATTATATATCTATATACTATCTACTACTTATCTAATACTATCTTTTCTTTTAGATCTAGTCTCTAGATTATAATTAGCTTATATTATATAAAAATTAAAGTTACTTTTTTGCTTTAGTCTTAATTTAGCTGCATTTTAGCTATATTATACTTTTTTGCATATATTACTTTTTCTCTTTTACTTCTTTTATATAATACTTTAACTAAAACGTTTTTTAATATTTATATCCTACTTCTAAATAGGCTCTACTTTACTTATAGCTAGCTAAAATAGTTATATATTACTACTTTTCACTTAATATTCTTAAGCAGTCTAGTATATTCTTAGATAGTATTCTAGTATATTCTTAAACTATCTAATTACTAGTATTTTCTTAATATTCTTAAGCAGCTTAGTATATTCTTAGA
This sequence comes from Gremmenia infestans, assembly GCA_032629725.1. Taxonomy (NCBI): domain Eukaryota; kingdom Fungi; phylum Ascomycota; class Leotiomycetes; order Helotiales; family Hamatocanthoscyphaceae; genus Gremmenia; species Gremmenia infestans. Next base: position 1,007,232 of record JAFEVB010000012.1, read on the forward strand.
TAGTATTCTAGTATATTTTTAAACTATCTAGTTACTAGTATCTTATATGCGCTTTTTAGCAACTTCTTTTTTAAAAGCTTTTTAGACTAGAAATAGATAGGAAATATATTATATTTAGACTATTTTAGATAGTTTCTAGTAAAATAACCTTTACTTTAGCATTTAAAATACTATATCTTAAAGTAGTAGCATAGTATATATCTAGTCTATTTGCAGCTATAGTATAGCTTCTTTTAGCTTCTCTCTCTTTTTTACTTTATTTTAGGCTTAGGGGATTTAGAGGCTTATTAGCGCCTAGATAGATATAAACTAGAGGCGCAGATACGCTTATTTTGCCTTAGCGCTTACTTTATATATTAAGCTATATATAATATAATAGCGCGAGTTATAGAGAGGTCTATCTGCTATAGAAGCTTATACTATAATTTATAAGATAGCTTTAAAAAGAGGGTATTTGCTTTTCTAGTATTAATATCTTAGTTATATCCTAGCTTTTATTCTAAAGAGGCTAGCTTATTTATAAAATCGTTTATACTTTTATATAAGAATACTATCTTTTTTTCTACTCTACTAAATATAGATCTATATCTCTACTAGTAAGCTTTATACTCTTTTACTATATTAAATCGCTATAATATAAAATTCTTAATTATATCTTTTATCTAAGCTATAAAGTTATCTTAAGTAAAAGAGGCTTTCTTTTTTTTATCTGCGTTCTATAGCTATATAGGTCTCTCTATAAAAAATAGAAAATAGTAGGTAATCTTATTCTAATCTATATAAAAAAACTATCTATTATCTTAATAAAAGATTCTTACTACTTTTTTTATAAATAGCTTAGCTTCTATAAGCGTTTTTCTATAATATATATCTAAATTAGATAGTAGCAATAGCTTCTATAGTAGTAGTAGTAGCTTTCTTTTATACTATATCTATTTTTTATCTAAATTGCCTTTATACTACTCTTTAGATCTTTATAAAAAGGTTAAACTTTATCTGCTTTATCTAGCTATATCTAGATTAGTAGGTAGCTAGAGAGTCTATATCTGCTAAGGTATAAAAGAGGCAGTCTTTTCTTTTTTTCTTTTATCTAGTCTTTTACTCTTTCTCTTTTTCTACTAGCTTTACTAGCTTTATATATTTATTATTTTTATAATAAAAAAGAGATCTTTTTATCTAAAGTAAAAAATCCTCTACTAGATCTAATTTGCATCTGCTTTTACTTTATATCTATAACAGCCTACTTCCCTAAAGGGTAGAAACGTTATTATATAAGAAACTAATAAGTAAAATAAAGTGAATACTAGAATTAATAGTATTATAACGTCTAGAGAGCTAAGTAAGAGAGGTGGAAGCCCCTTTATACAGTTTTACTTCTTAGCGCCATACTAAGCCTTGGCAGTTATATAACTTTCACTTAAAATACAGGTTATATAACTAGTTATATAATCTTCTTTTTATATTATATCAGGTTTCTAACAATTATAGATATTACTTCTAAATGCTAATTTATTACTTCTACTTTCTAAATAGGCAAGTGCTACGTTTTATTATATATTGCTAAACTATAGAAGCTAATATAGCTTAGAATTGCTTTATATAGCAAGCTATTACTACTCTTATCTTCCTATTAGCTCTATACTTCTATAAGTAGGTTACTACTTAGAAGCATATCTATAGTGCTTTTATAACATTCTAGTAAAAAAACCTTAAATAGTATAGATCTATAGAAATAGTATAGATTAAGTAATATATGCATTAAATAATATAGATTAAGTAATTTAAATTTAAAACAATATAGAATTAGTAAATAACCGTTGTTCAAATCCAGGTCTACACAGCTGCCTCGAAACTGGGAAAGAATATTGGCCGATATGACTCAGTCCTTGCCCTTGCCTCCAGCACAAATGACATATTGATGTACTTCATCTTGTTTGTCCTAGGACGAAGGCAGAACTACTCATCATCTTGGGTTTTTGCAAGTGAGGGCGACCCCACTTCATCCAGATGGCCCAATTCAGGCTGAACTTAAACGCGGCATTTACAATATGGAGATGACTCTCGACATATTTCTAAACGATATCCTCGAATCCGAAATCAAGGAATCCAAAGATTTAATATCAACCCGTCAGGACCAGAAAATGCTGCGACATCAGGCTGAGGCGGCTCGTAAAAGAAAGTTGGAGAGTGGAAATTCCGCAAAGAAGCTAGGGGGTTACAACTCAGCGTCTATTTCTTATATAAACACAATAAAAAAATAATAATTCAACGTTTCTCGGCAACACCTACTTTAAGAAATCAAGTTGTAATCTATAAGGTTGGCAGCTCATATAGGGTCCAGATCTCTTGGTGCAAGAGAACATGTGCAAAGCTTGCCTGATCATGCAATCATGCCTCGCATATGCAAGACGTGTAGCTAGCATTTCCGACCCCGTTCATGCTACATCAGCAATCGGTAGATATATATAGTTGTCGTGTAACCACTATTCTTAGACGAGGCGAAACCGCGATGATAATTACAGGAGGATGTCCCGTGGTAGCAGGCGCTTAGCTGTACTACTATGCTCCCCTTCAAAGTTTCCCCTTTAAAACCTTTTGGATTTGGTTATGCGCTTTTAATCGCATCCTAGTCCAACCAAAATTCATGCAATTGCTTTAGCAAAAGAACCATGGCTACACCATATTCAGACCTAGAAGTAGCTCCCAGCTCTGATCCTCAAGTGGCGCCCAGCTCTGATCTCGAGCACCATAAAAGCCATTGTCCAGCAGGACTAGAACTTGATAAGACCAAAGCCAGTTCGACGAAAGCTCATCTTCTCTCTAGTAATGAGCCGTACTATTCTCCAGCCAACAAAGACCGTCGCATTTGTGGCTTGGCCCTGAGGAAATTTTGGATCGCGGTTGTCGGAATAGTAGTGATCATTGGAGCCGCAGTGGGTGGTGGTGTTGGAGGAAGTCTGGCTTCAAAAAGCAGCCGTGTCGCTGAATCTTCTTTTTCCAATTCAGGAAATTCAGTGCAGCGTTCAACCACGTCTGCCACCAGCAGTGGCCAATCCACAAACTCAACGACTTCCTCTCCAACAAGCTCAGAAGTATCGGTGCAGCCTCCAACAACGTCTGCTGCAAGCAGCAACCAATCCATAAACTCAAACGCTCCGCCTCTAACAAGCACACAAGTTGCCCCAACTACCACGCAAATCATCGGCCCCTCCTACACCCTCCTCCGCGACTGCCCATCATCTAACAACACATTTTACGGCATATCTCTTGGCCAAACTACCATGAACTTCCGCAAGATGTGCGGCAAAACCTTTCTCAATATCAACTCAGCGTCTAACGAAAATTCGGTGAACCAGAAAGCATCAAGCCTAGACAGTTGCATTAACTTATGTGCCGCATATAATGTGCAAAGCGCTTCTAGCATTGCGTCAGGCCATAATCAAGTTTGTAATGCCGTGTGTTGGCGGAATAGCCTTGATAATGATGATTATCCAGGCAATTGTTTTGGCTTCACCACACAAAACTCTTCAAATGCCTTTATGGTTTCTGATCAGTCGTTTTGCGATTCTGCGGCGTGGATTGACCAGAAGATTTGAAGATTTGAAGATTTCATGACCTCCTAAGGGAAGAGGAATCCCTTGAGAGGTAAGAAAGAGGGTGATGCAGGGGATTCCTTCCAGGACCCGCAGGGTCAGCAGAGGACGGTAAAATCTTATCTAGGTTGCGGCATTTGAAACTTGTTATTGCCCGTCGTCCGGAGGAAGTTGCGAAGTTTGATGTATAGCTGTCATGATTGGTTAGTGGGCGTTCTCTGCAGTGGGAGTTGGATATCAATGGGAAAGATTACCCGTACCCGCATCTACCGGTATGCTATACCTCGATGTTGAAGGTGTGCTGTATTGTAAACGTGTAGCTGGAGCTCTCCCCCTTAATAATTAAAGAGCATTTGTGGGTCAAATCCCCACAATGCGTAGAAATCTATAGAATTGAATGGCTAGAACCCTTGCTGGTAGCCCGTGCTGGCCCTAAAGGGTACTTGTAAGGTCCTTGTAAAACCCCATGAAGCCCCTAGACGTAGTGATATCATTGGTTTAGCCCCCTTGTATTTACGGTAGAAAAACCCACAAATGCTCTTTATTTGGGGGAGAGTATCCTGCTCCGCTTAGCGGCCGATTGCTACAAAACTATTCGAGATTCCTATCTCCCTATATTTGATTACAGTTGTTGATGGCATCCGACGTAAAAGTTTCATATGTATTTTGGGGGGCGGGCAGTAAATGGCTACTCAGTAAATTTACCTCCCCCGCAGGTCAAAATTGATAAACGCGGCAAAAATATAGTATATATTTAGAGCCCAGGGTTCGCATTCGAAGATACTATACGGCTATACAGTAAGCTTTCGCCTCAAAAAGCTTGTTAGAATTAAAGATGTTCTCGCTCGCTACTCGTAATTTTGAGCCAACAGGCCCCCTGAACCCCGCTTCAGCATTTTCCGAATGCGGATACGGACTACTAGACTTCAAACGGATAACTAGATTTTAAGCTTACTTTTTATCAAACTCCACCTTCCTTATTGACATAAGTCTAAGAATACGGAGAAAAGTTTCCACGTAGCGAAGCCTTATCCTAACTGCTATTACTAGGCTGCCCTGATATATACCGTTTCTTACCTTATTTGTAGCATATCTGGGCTTCATATACGAGTGCGTATTTTATATTATTACATTGGAGATAAGTTCAAATAGATAAAGTATAAGAGACTTCGTAATAACAATTGTAACGTTACAAATCGGGCTCCGTAGCCTAGACATATGTTGAATCCTATCAGATCGGCATTGAGAACGATGCGAAGTATCCGACGGCTGTGTCTGGATCAAGCTAGCTTGCCGAATACAACAGACTGGTCCCTTTGAGGAAACTCGTTGTATTTACGAAGTTTTAGCTTGTTAACACTGGCGGAAAAATTGTACTGACCTGCCGACTTTATCTAACTGATACCTTTAAAGACTCCCCTATTGTACGATACTGGTGGTAGCTTGTTGATAATAGTCCTATCATCACACTTGTCCGCCGATCATATAGGACCATCCTTTTGAGGAATATGATTCTATCTGGCAACCTGGAGATTCATATTGATATGGAAGGTGTTTGAGCATCTAGTTCAGAATGCCTCCCAGCTTCCAACTTTCGGACCAGCATCGCAAGACCATGATACTACAATGGCCCGAGTCGTTGACTATAAGTATCTTGAATATCACCTCTCCTTGAACATCATCTCCCACTTAGCAATCTTCAGACGCAAATCTTCAGTCCGTTCCCACCAACTAGCCTTACTCTGTCTTTCGTCTCAATCGACAACATGAAGTTCACTACTAACATCCTCCCCGCACTCCTCTGTATCGAAGCAGCCTTAGCTGCCGTGCCCGCGAGCCGTAGCCAGGCCCGTCACCTTGCACGCCGCCAAAGCCGGGGAAGGCGCACGGCACCATTTAGAAATTCCACCATCACCGAGCATGCACCAGATGCGACTGTCCAGTCAAACTGGGGTGGTGCTATCCTCGAGAGCTCGGGCTTCACATACGTCTCAGCTACTGCTAATGCCCCCAAGGGCAGTGGCTCCTCCAGCGCGGCGGGCTCGGCCTGGGTTGGCATTGACGGCGCCAGCTGCCAGACCGCTATCCTACAGACAGGCTTCGACTGGTACGGTGATGGGACTTACGATGCATGGTATGAATGGTACCCTGACAACGCTGGTAAGTGTTCTGTCCCAGACGTGAAGGATGAAGGACATAAAACTGATTCTGCGCAGCCGATTTCACAGGCCTCACCATATCTGAGGGCGATGACATCAAGATGTCTGTTACCGCCACGAGCGCGAACAGCGGTTCGGCTACGTTGGAGAACCTGACGACTGGCAAGAAGGTGTCCAAAACCTTCACTGACGAAACCTCCGGCTCGCTTTGCCAGACGGACGCTGAGTTCATCATCGAGGACTTTGAGGAGTGCGATTCGGATGGTAGCAACTGCCAGCCTGTGGACTTTGCATCCTTCTCCCCCGCCGTTGCGTTCACCGATTGCACCGCCACTGCAAACGGCGAGAATGTTGCTCTTAGCAAGAGCACCATCAGCGAGGTCGAAGTCAACAACAAGGACCTGACTAAGTGCTCCACTTCCGGCTCCACCCTCACCTGCTCGTATGTGTAAGGGCTGTAGGGGAAAACGGCTGAAATGTTGCAAAGTGAGAGTTGGGAGAGGCTATTGATGAGTCCGCTCTGTCAAGGGGATATAGTGTGCTCGTTAGCTAGAAAATGAATCATTTTTTCTTCTGATTCGCTGTAGGTGACTTTTATAACCGAAACAAGACAGCATATCAATAAAGAACAAAGAGGTAGTGAGGTATTTCGTAGAAATAGAAAGATAAGAGACGTGACAATACCATTTGCAGTTGGCGACCAATAATGTAGTAACAAAAGCCCCAAAATTGCAAAACTATATATAACCCCGCTTGTCAGCCACTCCCCTTACAGATTTAAGCGAATGCGAAAAAAAGCGGAAAGCTTTGACAACCGCTACTTTAGACCTGACCTCCCCAGTTTTATATTGACCAATCATCAGAGGTACTACCCAGACTCTAAGCTTACCGAGATACATTCTAGGCATCTGACTAAGATATCATTCAACTAGACTCAAAATACCCGGCTATATATTCATCTTAGAAGTAGTAAATGTGGAACACGCTAATGAAAAAGAAGGAAGCGAATGCGATATAGTAGTAAGGTGTAATATATAACTTTTGTGAGATAACTTCAAACAAATCTTATGCCACCGGCAGAGACACAGTGATGTCACGATGGAAGTTCAATCATATATGCAGGTTCAGCGATAAGTAACGGGTCACTACCCCTTCCTTCTTACCTCAATTGCCACCTCTCATTCAACCAGCAACACAACAGCTTGAGATTCCATTTGTTTGACATATCCACTCTCTTTCTACTATAATCCCATAACAAACCCTCGCACTAACCGCCATGGTCAGTCTTGACGTGGTAAAGCCTGCCAACGCAGCTTTGTTTAAGTCCCAACCCCTCGTTGCCGTCTTTGTGAGCACTTCTGGAATCGGCACCTACGTCCTACAAGCGCTAGCTAGCCATGCAAACAAAGGACAAGGTGTCCGCGCCTACATCGTTGCAAGAAGGAAAGCTGCAGCCGATAAAATCACCTCCGAGTGCCAGAAGTTATGCCCCAAAGGCCAGTTCCGTTTCGTGCAAACAGACGATCTTGCGCTTCTGAAGAATGTGGATCGTGTATGCGCTGAGATTACCGACGCAGAGACCAAAGAGGCCGCTGCTACTACTGGTGGGAAGCCGAAGATTGATCTCCTGGTCATGACGCAGGGAATTCTGGCTTTTGATGGACGGAAAGGTATTCCCGTAGCCTCATTTCCACCAGCTATGCAAACCAAGTCTAACAGCGAATCATAGAAACGAAAGAAGGCATTGACCAATCTGTGTCTCTGCTCTACTACTCTAGAATGCGCTTCATCACTCAACTCATCCCCCTGCTAACCGAATCCCTTCTGCCCGGCCATGTCGTCTCTGTTTTTGGCCCACAGCGCGACGAGAAGCTCTTCCTGGACGACATATCGCTGCGCAACCCCAAGAATTACGGCTTTGGTTCTATGGGCTCGCATGCCTCATATTTGAAGACTTTCTACTTCGAGTACCTAGCCGCCAGGTACCCCCGCAAACTGTCTCTCATCCACTACTTCCCCGGACTTGTCGCAACCGATGCATTCACGGGAGAAAGCGTGCCGATGTTCATCAAACTCACGTGGAAGCTCATGACACCCGTACAGAGACTCTTCACTGTCCCGAAAGCCGAGTGTGGTGAACGCATTCTATTCCTTGCTTCGAAACGATTCCCCGCGCGAGATGGCACGGTATCGGAGAAGGGCACGGGTGGGCTTGAGGTCGCTACGGCGTCCGATGGTGTTGTTGGTGGTGGTGCGTATAGAGTGGATTGGGATGGTGGTATCATTCCCATCAAGAAGAATTACGAGAAGCTTCGCGCTGATGGGTGGGGGGAGAAGTTTGTGGCACATACAAACAAGGTGTTTGCCGACGTTGAGGCGGGAAAGGTCTTTACTGAATGATTGTTGAGCGCAATGCCAGTCGCTGGCAGTGCGGACTGGACAAATAGCAGGCTTCAAAAGTAGTGGATACTAAAATCCAATGGAACATATTTCATACCTCTGGAAGTCATGTCAGACAGTTGTAGCAATGCCAAACTTCAACGATACCAGTTTTCCTAGCCACTGTGGTGTCTCTATTCCTGGTTGCAGTCGCTGTCGCTGGCATATCTTATACACTTCTCGGCCAACTTCCTTAACTCGACCGTACGGTCTTCACCACCGGGTTCAATCACTGGATAGCGATACTCGATTGCCGCTCTCAGCTGACATCGACAGGGAATAGCTGGAGGCGTTTCCATTAGTCGTTTGGTAAATGTGAATCCCAAAGCCGCCAAGCTACGTATAAGCTTTTATCGACTTTTCACGGATTGCCCTCTCCCTCTCAGATCAGAAGAGACGTCCAAAGCCGGGCGTACAGCGATCCTTCTTGACGGGTGTTTGATTGTAGCTCTGCGTCTCCTACTTCTTCCCATGCTTTGAGCTCACAGCAGTCTCAGAGCTGGCAGAAGTTTGAGTTTATCGCAACAGACATGGGATTGTTGGTGGACGAGAGCTTCCCTAGGGTATTCGTGGTCTAGTATCCCCCTGGGTAGAAACTGTTTCGGGCTTCCGATGAGAGTGATCTCGAAGGTTTTATGTAGTTGACTAGATAGTTCATTTGAGGACCTCACCATACAAACAGCATCGATTTATAATGTGTCAGGCGGACATCAAATATTAATGATCACGAGTGCCGCTTTCTGTGTGCCCAGCACGAGATTGTCCACGTGTCGTCGAACGTTACATCAAGTAATATACCAATTGACACGAGATATTCTCTTGTCGCTCTGAAACCTGCGGCTTGATTGAGATACCATGACTGGAGCTGGAGGCTAATCGGAGGAATGTCGTGAGTTATATCGGTCACGATCCACTGGTAAGGCTAAATATGACAGTGGCCACAAATATTTGAGGGAGAGTTAAGTGATGCTCAAAAGGCGTAATTGTTGACAGTTGCTTTGAGAACGTTGATGAAGTATGTTGGAGTTGAACTAAGGTACGAGTACGAGTACAGGCGCTAGTTGGGGGGGTGTGGAGGGGGAGCTATGTACCGGGGAGGGGTCAAATGTCGAGAGATTCTTGATGAATATTCGATATATGCCCCCCAACAACCACAAGACAACCTCAGACCAAAGAGTCTAAAACCATATTTTCATACTGAAAGTAGGCTTTAGTTTGAATGTGCCACAGCAAGGAGACATAAAACGCTTAGCCCTGTGGATACCAAGACGGCATCATCGATTTCACTACATCTCTGTCTGATATTCCTTCCCTCTTACAACGCCAGTATCAACGAAAACCAAACACAACATGACTTCCTTGCAAACCTTCCCCCTCTTCGCCCGTCTACCCTATGAACTGCGCGTCAAAATCTACGAATTCGCGCTTCCCGGCCCACGCGTCGTCCCCGTGCGCTACAACAGACAACAAAAACAATACACCAGCGACGCGCCCCCTCCAGTCCTCCTCCACGTCTGCACAGAATCGCGGCGCAAGTTCACCTCTATCTACGAAAACCTCAGACTGTCCCAGAAATTCGAATCATCTATCTGGGTCGACTTCACACGCGACACCATCTTCTTCGACAACCTAGACTGCAGTCCGGAAGGCGATCTAGCGCTGGATCTGGCCAGGAGCCCGCAGAGCCAGAAGGTGCTGTATTGTGCTATTGATGCGCAGTTATGGGAGGTGCTGCGAGTTTTCCGGCCGTCTAATCTAGGTGAAGTGAGAATCATGCGGAATTTGAAGACGCTGGCGCTTGTGTTGAAGCATGATTATGATCGGGGTCTACGGCAAACACGGATGATGTATGATGGGAGGCAAACAACACAGGTTGAGGTGGGCGATACAGGATCGGAGATTCAACATGTGCAGTTCAATGTGGACAGTATTCGATGGGATTTGGAGCATGAGATTGATCCGAAGTGGGAAGGGGCACCGCCGAATGTTCAGATGTGGATAATGTGAAGCATGGGATATGTATGCATCAATAGGCTGATGAAGCCACAACCTTCTCCGTTACTCACCTTATGCTAATCATGTGGAACTGATATCCGCACCACTACCCTCATTATTGGTCACCGCCCACCATGTCCGTGGAACATGTTCCTCTTGCTGCTTACCCGTGGGAGTCTCGGGAAGAGGGCAGATCAAAAACAAAACATGTCCGTTGCTATTGAGCCCATTGCCGCGTAACTACTTCAATTACAAGCCACCTACCTAGGTAGTTACCAACCAACTCTAGAGTCAGAGAGCAATGGCATGACACTGGTCTGTTCCTGGTAATACGGTGTGCTGGATAGGGATATTAACCAACTCCAATTATATGCTATGCTAGCATAACCAGTCTCCAATTGGTCAGGGTTTTTTGGACAGCCTTTCAATAGCCTCGCCAGCGAATTTGTTGGACAGCCTTCCAATAGCCTCGCCAGTGAATTTGTTGCCCCGCAATTCACATTCCTCCACATTCGAGATAAACGTTTTTGTTGACTTTTTGACTTTCGCTTCAAAGCTTTCTTTTCCAATCCAGCCTTACTCTGCGCCACTTTGGCAATTACCAATGGCGTCCCAAAAGTGGTTCAGAAGCAACGCATTCCTGCTTTCATGGCTCCTCCTGATCCTCCCAGCTTCGTCACTGATCCCCACCGATGTCTTTCCAAGAGGGACCTCTCAAATCAAGACAATTCCCTCGCAAGCAGTCACTGGGGACATCATAGCAAACTTCCAATGTGCAAATGACAACCTAGACGGGCCTCAGCTCTCAGCGGTCAACTCAACCTCCTTCGACTGGTGGTACTTTGATGTAGTTTCCCCCGATCTACTCACCTCCCTCACAGTCATCTTCTTCACGACCCTCCCCTCCAGCTTTCCCTTCCTCCTCCCATCCCTCAATGTCGATGTCATAGGTGTATTCTACAGCTTCCCCAACGGCACCTACGACAGCATATTCATCTATGCTTCGGAGGCAAACATCACCATCGACGACAGTGGCTCATCCGGGCAATATGTAGGAACTGGAACGAGCTGGAGCGGCAGCCCCGATCTATCTCGTTACGAGATCAATGTCAATTCTCCTGAACACGGCGTCTCGGGAACCTTCACGCTGGATTCGCTGGCGCCAGCTCATTTTCCCTGTGGACCTGCCACAGCTGACCAAGACATGACGGTAGCGCCACATATCGGCTGGTCGAACGCAATGCCTGACGCTGTGGGAACAGTCAACTTGACGATTTTGGGCACAGAGATGGGGTTTGAAGGCGTGGCGTATCATGACAAGGTACTCACTCTTACCTTTCCTATCCATCCATCCATTCATATATCCGTACATTAAACATCTTCTAACATTCATTTCTTAGAATTGGAGCGACCAACCCTTCCAACAAAACGTAGCATCTTGGTACTGGGGCCACGGACGACTCGGCGCCTATTCAATCGTCTGGTTCGACACCCTCGGCCTCGACGGCACCGAATATGTCTCCGCATACGCCTCCAAAGACGGCGAAATCGTCTTCTCGAGCTGCGAAGCCTCGTCCCTGACCGTCCGTCCCTCTGGAGGCGATGACCAATACCCGCCGTCGGCCAGCGGTGGCGATCCGACCGGTTTCACCATCTGGATGGATCTGGGAGATGCGGGGGCGTTGGATGTCAATGTGACAATAGGCACGGTCATTTCAGATGGTGGCCCGAGTTATAAGCGATGGACGGCCAGTATGGAGGGGCAGGTCTGTTGCGGGGAGTTGATGACGGGGGGTGTGGCGGTGCTGGAACAGTTCAAGTTGGTGTAGAAAGCGCTTCCTATTGAATCCCTACTAGAGAGTAAGGTACATATGCAGAAGATCGCATTTCAGATCAGTATGTAAGAAAGGAATCATGATTGTAAATACTGCGTTGCCTATTCCATCATATGATTTTTGCTCACTTTCCTATCTTGAGGCGAGGTGATTGTTGTCGCATATGATAGAGAAGAATTGCTCACTTGGCATCGATCTGAAAATTTAATGAAAAGTCTCCCAGCATGTGTAGCTGTAGCTTTGACACCGCAGTAATGTCCCGCGATGCAATTGCAAAGTCGGAATTGCCGATACAAGTAGACGTGGGTGTTTAGTATTAATACAGACTTCAATTTTGAAGCCAGGGACGAAAATGTAGTTTCCTTAGTAGATTCGAAAGCAGGTGCCGGGGGCCCACATCATATAGGCGAACAACCAAGAATTCGGAAAACTGTATACATGCAAGGCGATCGTTGGTCCCTACTTCTAAATGATACTGTAGTGATATCCTGTTTCGCAACCCATGCAAAACAAACCATGTGACGCCCTCTTCTTCCGAAACGTCACAAATCGGCGATACTCGTCCATACTCCTATCACTCAGTTCCAACACCAAGCCTGCATAAAATTGCACGCTCAACCCACTACTGAACTATAAGTGCTCGTTCGACAAGCGATAAAGGAATGATGCTGCTTGATCTAGTGATGTCTTGAAGCAATGCACGGAAAAAGACGTAATGCGGAATAATATCACAAAGCTAGCATGCGCGACCCAGCCGGCCTATGGGTCTTTCTGGACTTAACTCTACAGTATCCCCATCGATTGGAATCTGCGACTAGGACAAATGCGGATGAGATATGTTCTGTATCCTCATATTTAAACACCGTATATTGTTGTCAGGAAAGACTGATGTAACAGCTGGTCTAGAGATGACCCCAGTTGTCCGAATACAATTCGTGAGCCACTTGACTCTATATTTTCACGCAGAGCCTGCTTTTAAGGAGGCGTGCACTGTACGATGTAAAATTTTGCTTGCACTTGAAAACGAAGCAAACGAGAACAGACTTCGCAGACCATCTTCGCGATACTCCATGCTATTGAAAGACAGCAGAACAGAAAGAATATATCACAATAGTAAGAACTTATTTCTCGACCTTGAAGCTGAGAAGATGGGCTTGGCTTCTCCTCAGTGGCCACTCATAGCGCACGAATTAGGCAACCATCTCCACTTCTATATCAACAGGCCAAATAAAACACGGAGCTAGGGCTGAGAGATACCCGGATCTGGAGGGCGGTGCTATATATCGCAGACTCTGAGTCTCGATATGAGGTGCTTGAATCTGGTACCTAAAAACCTTGGAAGAGATCGTAACATAAGAAGGGTGGGTCGAAAGAGCTCACCTGGCACTATGAGCGGCCAATCCTCAGACATTCAGAGCGCTGCAGGCAATTACATAAAAGCGTAGTTCAATGTACCTTTAAGGTGATCCTCTGACGCTCTGTAAGTCTGTAATTTCTTTCTTTCTTTTTTTCTTTCCAAGTTGCCCAAACCTCTAACCCAAAAACGCCTGCCTAACAGTATGGTATCGCTGTACTCCAGAAAAGCAACGCAAAGCATAACTCTAGTCTATTTCTAACCATCTATTTTTGTCTCCCGTCTTTGCAGTCGACTTGAACTAGCTTGTGCTTATGATCTGACTGGCCACCTTCTATGACGATGGCTGAAAGTTTTCCTCCCTTTAGACATCCGGTGTCTATTCCCATACTGTATTTCTCCATCTGGAGTCCTCGTTTCGAATCGTGCCCGTAAATTACCGTGGAGCGTTTGTGCTTCGGAAGGTGTTTTTGGAATTCATTCCAGACCTGCCACCATTGTTTTAGCAAGCGTACGTAGACGGGCGGACAGAGCTCAGAGGAACATACCTTCATCCAGCCATTGCCCTCTCTCTCATCACTAGGCACCCCATGCTTAATAGTCCGCATGTTCATAACCATAGTCGGATCCTGGTTCTCCAGCTCTACACCGGGAACAAGACCCGCATGTACGACGACCACCTGGCCCATATCGCCCAACTTTCCAACACGAAGAATGACCGGGCATTGCTTCAACCATTTGATCCTCTTCTGCCCCAACTCCTTAACTAGCTTCCTATCCTTATAATCCCCATGGTTGAAAGACACCTCCTCAAGCACATCCTGCACCTTATCCACCGGCTCGCTCGGACCCGGCGCATCCAAATCCATATGCTCAGCCATCATATCCGCCGCGGCAAGAATGATACGATCCTCATGATTCCCCCTAACGACCGTCGCGTCCAGCTTCCGCGCCAAATCCACCACAGCCTTGGAATCCGGGCCCTTGGAAATAATATCCCCCGCCAATATCAAATGATCCTGCTTCTCCTTGAAGCCCACCTTCTCCAGCAGCTGCACCAGGGATTCCTCCATCCCATGCACATCCCCGACAATGACCAACCGCCCGGAGTTCCTATGCTTGCCGGTCTCCGGGATGTATTTCGCAGGGAGGTCCATGATCTGAATCGTGTCTTTGAATTCCGGCCGCGCGTTGAGGCCATATTGATCTACGCTTTCGTCTGCGTTCGCCATGGTGATTCTCGATATCAGAGCGTAGGCTATCCATGACAGCCCGAATAGAGATGCTACGTATGAAAAAACCCTTCCGCGTTTCGATCGCGATAATTGCGTCTTCGCCACTCGGCCCCTGTTGTACTCTGGTAGGACAGGCATCCGCGTGGCTTTATGTTGCAGTTGCAGTTCAGATGGGTTGCAGTTCCAGCCGGCTAGTATTTCGGGTTTTGTCCCCCCCCGGATGTATGCGGGAATTTGCTTCTGAGAAGCTAGCGAATTCGTAGAAACAATGTTTTCGTACGGTATACTGTATAGATATTTTGTAATAGGAATAAGGATAATTAGGATAATTAGGATACGTGTGTAGATATAAATAGGATGGGGATTTTGTTAGTGTTTATGTCAGATTTTGAAGTTCTACATGGGTTCGGGATTTCTGCACTCTGACGCAGGCAACACATGGCGTGGCGTGTCGTGTCGTGGCCTGGCGCCCCAGCCCGTTTGGCGGGGTCCCCTGAAAATATCAGTCTAGGGCGTGCCTTTCGATCTCAATTGCAACTTCAACTTCAACTTCAACCTCAACGCTCAAATTTTAAATTGTACACTGAGTTCATAATCTCCAGGATGATCTCAGATTGAAGGCACGTCTAGGCAGGAACATTGTCGTTTCCAGGGATAGATAATATTTGGGGTTTATTGGGCAGTTAGTGGTATGGGCAGCAGCACAGGTAAGGCTGAGCTAAGAGATGTAGAATGTTTGACACATTCCAGCGACACTTCACTTGCAGATATGAAGCTTTACTTGCGTATATCTAGGGGACTTGGGGACATTTCTAGAAGCTTGATAATTCCGTACACCTGACTAAAGTCAGTAGATTTGGAAAGTTCCAGGGGTTTCCGAACATTGTTATAAGCTCTCAGGAGGTCATATAATGGCAAAGGTCCCACTGCCTAGGCTGTCATACACAGCATCCCCTAATGGTTCATGATATCTCACAGCCAGTCGATGATTCATAATCATGCTTTTGTACTCATTTACGAACCGTACCCAGCAGCAGAGCCACCCCATGCGCAAGCCTCCGTCGTTCCGTAAATGTGCCACTGATTTTGAGAGAATGACAGAAGCGTATAGTGCGCCAAAGCTCCATCCATCCATCCTAAAGCAAATGCAAATATGAAAGTAGACTAAAAGTGAACTAAAAGATGACTCAAAGGCTAGAAAATATATCTGCTTCGGAGAAATATGTCAGACCACCCCGAACTCGCATATATCACTGCGAGATGCCCAAACCTAACGCCTACCCAGATAACGTGGGCGAAGAATGCCACCTCCCACACCCCCAATTAAAAATGTTCCACTCCCCGTGAGACATTCAAAATATCGCCATGACCGTAAGGATCCCACCACCTACTCCTGCTCCCACGGGAATTCCTCCTCCAATATCTTCGCGCAAGTGAGCCACGGAAGCTTATCGTCAGCCTCATTCCGCTTAGCTTGCGAGCGATCGTGCAGCAGATGCCTAACAATCGGCTTCAATTCCTCCTTGATAATGTCCAAAGCGTCCACAAAGCAACGTTTGCCTTTGCCAGACATCATAAAGCAGTTATAGAACTGTTCAAGCGAATCCTTGCCAAGGTACGCCTCGCCACCATGGCCAATGGTACGGTAAAAATGGACACCTCCATCGGGTCCGCGGTGATGCAAGTTCGAGAAGTAAGCGGATGATATGTACTGCTGAACTAGAGAGCGGGCCTGCCAGAGGTATATATCGGTATCGTAAACCGCACGACTCGGAATGACATTGCCCTTCTGAACATGCATCATGCGGGGCGGATAGTAGTCCAGAAGTCGACGCTCAACTTCAAGTTTCTTCTCCTTGATCTCTTTAACTTTCTTCTCGGCAAGTTCGAGGATCTTGCGCCGGAGCGGGTTGCTCATGAACCAACGCTGATCAATGTCTTGTTTCATGTCTAGCTTGCCGACGACATGGACCATAGCCTCACGGAACAAGATTGGGGATCGGATACGTGCTGCCATGAAAGCCCAGCGCTCTGGTTTTGCGGCCATGTGACGCCAGAGCAGTTGACCTAAGCGAAGGAAGATACCTTCAAGAGTGATATGGAGGCTGTGGAGAGCATCGAGGTGCTCGGCTGCAAGCAAGACGGCGACGGCATCGGCAATGTAGCCTATTCCAGCGTTCTTCTTTTCGTCTTTGGTAAGGTCGGGCTCGATATTGTAGATGCATTTGAAGAGATTATCGTAGACCTTATGGTATTTGTCTTTCCGCTGTGCAACATCGTCGTTCAATCTTAGAGTGCTCCTTGACGAATGCTCCTGTGCAGAGCTTAGCCTGGGATCTTTGCAAAGAACATTAATCCACGAAAATTGAGACATTGAGGCCCACTAGAAACCGTATGCATGGATTGGACAAATGAAGCCCGGTTGAGCCTAGAGACATGCGATTAGACGCTTAGGACAACTTACAACAAGCTTGAAAGACCGAAGACGACAGTCAGTGGGGTTCTCCGTAAACTCAACCATTTCCAACTTCCACCTGATCGTCATTCCCACCTCCCGCTGCTTTCTGGTGATACGAGCAGCCTTGTTGGGGTCAAGCAGACCCGCCAAGATATTTGAGTACTTTATGAGATATGAGCTGTGAAGTCGCCATGTGTGGCCAGCACCGGAGATGATCAACACGTCACCATCTGCATACTGCGGGAATACATTCGGGTCAACACCCATGCAAGAACCGCCGAGGATCTGCTGGTTGATGACATCATATTGTGCCAGTTGCGCTTCCAAAAGTGATTCTATATTCCCATTAGGAATGGCAGTTGAAAGATCGGGGAGTCCGACGGGAGGTTGAAGCATGGCAGTCTGGCCGTTGGTAATATTGGGGATGGTAACCATGATTGATCAATTCTGCAGGTAATTGTATGACGAGAATAATGTCTCAAAGTTTGTGGATGATTGATAGTTGTGTAAGGATTGTGTATAAGTTGAGCCTGGACGAGAAATAAGAAAATATATGGTACGCAGGGAATGTGAAATCACAAGCCCGCCGAAGAGATTTCGTCTTTTTGGCAAACCTAAAGGTGGACCTGGAAGCGAAGATGAAGAATACGTGTCAAAGATGAACCAATGTCTAAGATTGAAAGTCTGAGTGGGTGAATGTAAAAGAAGCTAGATAGTCATGTGAATATTGCTTCTCTTGTCGCTGAGGTGTTGCTTGTGTTGGAGCTGAAATTGGAAGGTGATAACAGGTGTGGATTGTCTTGAATGATGTGAAGGAACAAAAGAAAATGTGATGGTCGAAGTGTGAGAATTTGAAGATAAGAATATTCGTGAAGTTTTGAGACGTTGTACCTAGGTATATAAATCAAAACGGCGTTGTGAATTCATGGAAAGTGCCAACATAGGAGGGTGCCACTGTTGAGTTTGGAAAGGCATGAAACACCATCCAAGAATTCAAGCCATGGTTCTAGCTAGAAATATTGTAAAGGCAGATGCGACTTGCCTAGTACAATTAGCCAGAGGTCAACTCGGTTCGCCTCCCTCTAGCTTTCTCGTCCGCGGCCATGGGCAACCGCTCAGGCCCATCAATCAACTAAATAGATGAATTATTAAGATAAAGAAGGCAAAGGTGTGCTTCGTCAAATCGTCAGACAGAAGCTAATAGAGCCTTACAATTTCAAGGGGTGACAGATGGTTTTGGACGGGGTTGGCCATCTTACCATTTTCCATCTGTAAGCCTGTATTCGAGGACTGTGTTACGCAAGAGCTGATACATTAATCACGCATCACACGATAGCAGTATTAAGTGTCGAAATTCAATGTAATTTTGATTGATTTGATGTGCTAGACATTAGACGGATCTATCAGAGGCAAGGTGATATAGCACTTACGCAATCAGCAATGCCGATAGAGAGTGAAGCATAATGCTGCTAAAGAAGGGAAAGCACGCTCGGCAGCGGCTAGAGAAAACCTCAACCTAGTTGTTATTTGGACAGCACAGCTCCATGTAAGAAACAAACCACTTCCTGCACATGAGCCGCATCAGAAAATTCGATCTTCGACTGGATTCAATACTTCCAGAAAGCGAGTTGTGCAAATAACAAAAAGAAAGGCCCTCAGATCAGCTCTCAAGTTCTCATTCCCAACACTTTCCGTCTTTCAATGCCAAGGCAAATCCAGAACAGTAGGTTGGGCTGCAATTTTGGCTTTTTGGATTCTTGGTCATCACTGGGCTTGAACACTCTCTTCCACCTCGTAGCAAAACACAAAACATCGCACGGAATTCGTGCCAGTCCGATTTAAAGAAAGAAAATCTATAAAACCATTAGCAAAGAAGCACGGTATCTTGATAAATAGGGGAGGACATACCAAAGCTGCTCCGATTGAAAACTATTTCCGCTTTCAGCGAAGCATCAACCACCCTCCACATCCCCCATAGCCCACGAGCTTCATCCTCAACCCCCATTGAGGACATCCGCCCACGAACCATAACGAGCAGCAGCGTGATGGCGAGCGTCTCAAGATGGTGCGATTGTCGTCATTGCAACCCCAAAACCCCTCTCCAATCCTCCCCAGCGCGAAACCATATGTACGAAAGAAGAGGAATTTGAAACGAAGTAGAAGAGGTGCGGGACCTGCTAAGATCTCTGTTCATACATCACACATATTCAACGCATCCAGTTGCCCGGATTGTTGCATCGTGGAAGCTCGATGAAAGTTTTCGTCACTGCAGGTATTGTTTGTATGTATGGAGAAGAAAGACAGTAATTGGGGAAACGCGATTGAAGATATCGACACGCGACAGAAAGCGCTAGCGGCCGCTAGTCTGACTTCTAATCCCAGCCTCGATATGGAAATATTGAACGTTGTTTGAAGAACAACGACATCTCTGCACATTCGCAGCGCAATATTACAAGAACCATTTTACAAGAGCTGTAGATACAGTCGCAATCATGGTACGTATATATTTCCTCTACCATCATCTTCAATTTCGTACTGATAGTCCTCCAGGCGCGAAATTCGGAAAAAGCGCAATCAATGCTCTTCCGCTTCCGCGAAGCGCAAGCAGCAGACCTCGGAATCATCGACGCAGGACGAACGCGACGCCCCAAGATGATTACCGAAGTAATGGCCATTCCCGCGTGCGAAAAATGGCGCGGCCAGGTCCTCAAAGAGATCTCGCGGAAAGTCAGCAAGATTCAAGACCCCAGCTTGAGCGACTTCATGATCAGGGATCTGAATGATGAGATTAATAAGGCGATGAGGGAAAAGCACATGTGGGAGGTGCAGATTCGGAATCTGGGAGGCCCGAATTATATGCGTGGGGGTGGGAAGGTGTATGATGAGGAGGGGAGGGAGATCCCGGGGAGTGGGAAAGGGTATAGGTATGTCTTTGTTGGAGGATGTTGGTGTTTAGATGGATGCTGATGGTTGTACAGATATTTTGGGAGAGCGAGAGAACTTCCGGGTGTGAAGGAGATGTTCGAGGCGGCGACACCGAAAGCGAGAGAAGATAAGCCGTTGGATGCGCGAGCCGATCTTAGAAAGCAAGTAGACGCCTCGTACTACGGCTACAATCTCGACGAGGAAGACGGAACGTTGTTGGAATATGAAACGCAAAAAGAAAAGGAGGCTTTTGAAAATCTTCTAGCAGGCCAGGATAGAGAAGCTCCGCCTGGATGGGAACCATTGCCAGGAGATTCTGGAGATGGGGAGGGTTGGAGATTACCAACGGCCGATGAGGTTCAAGAGGAGTTGGTGGAGAGGAGACGTAGGAGATTACTTGACAAGTTGGGGTAGATCTGTTACGATGCCCGAAAAGCAGTCGGATGAATTCTGTATAATTGTCTATAAAATGTGGGACTTTTGATGATTTGGAGTTATTGGAGCAATTATTACGGCACTTTATACTACCCTTAGTTCGTGGAAACTGTATAATTTCATGAGAGATCTTTCTCAAACTAAGTTCGTTTTAAAAAATGGCGAGTGCGTTAATCATGTTACATGTTACCGTATGAATCTCGCAAGACATCTTGCAGCACGTATAGGAAACATGATTGAAGGACGAGAGGACGCTTGAAGGGAAATTGCCATTGGCGAGCGAAGGTGAGCGAAGACCAGAGAGCTAAAGGGACAGTCTTTCTTCACACTACAGGTATGTGTTAGAATCAACCGCATCCATGGATGTTGAGGAGACATATGTACGTAGGTAATTATAGCGGTATTCGGTAAGAGGCTCATTTGCCCTTTGCGAGAGTGTTTAGGAATGCGAGCCAGACAAAGGTAATAGTAAGAAGGAAGCGCATGTTTCTAGGAAACGGACCCCAATGCTACAGCAAGTATTGCGAAGCTTGGGCTAAGATCAGGAAATTGAGTGGTGAATGAGAGATGGAAAGATTGACAGAGTGCGGTGATGGGGTTTTAGTAGGTATTGTTGTTTATATATAGCACCAAAATTGGTATACACCTTCTCTTTCACAAATGCCCAACCTAAACACCAGAGCTGAATATCCCAAACGCCTCGCAATGCCTCAAAAAATCCAATCACATTATACATCAGCAGGAGCATGCCTGCTCTTCGCCCTGGCCACCTGCTCCTGTTTCTTCTGCTTCCTGGCCTGACTGAGACTAACGACAACCTCCTCATCCATCTTCTTCACCAACCCATCCTCCAGCACCTCGTCCAACAGAAACGTGCCCAGATGCCCCTGTCTCCACCTCTGCACCACCCACAGCGCAGCTGCATCTAGATCCGGCACGCCCCCCTTCCCCAGCCTCCCCGTCTTCCTACACACGCCCTCAAGCAACTCCACCACATCGTTAGTCGGCGCGCAATACTCCCCATACAACCCCTCCCCGCCCTCCACATTCCTATTCATCCAATACAGCAGATAATCACACAGCGTCACCGGCGCGATAATCGTATCCTTGACACTGCCCACGAGCGCGAGCTTCATCATCGCCTCGGCATCCGGCACGAACGGGATAAACACCCCGGGGGTATCAACCAGATACACGCCCTCAACGCCCTTCTCATCATCGCGATCCACAATCTTGACACCGCTCGCAATCTTCCTCGTCACCCCCGGCTGCGCGCCCGTGCTCGCGGCTTTGGCGCGTTTCACGCCCGCCATGCGCAGCGCGTTTAGCAAGGACGATTTTCCGACGTTGGGCATGCCGACTACGAGGATACGCGAGCCGAGGAGGGAGTCCAGGGCTATGGAGTGGGCTTTGGCGAATGCGAGGACGGTTTTGATATCGCGTTTGGATTTGTGGTCTGTGAAGAGCGTTGTGTTTGGGAGATGCCAGCGACGGATTATATCTTCTCTCTGCAATTAGTTAAGGGCCAAGTAATCAGCTAATAATTCGTGCGGGTTGATTCTAGTTGGGGAATGGAAAAGGGGGTGTACCCGTCTATCTGAAGGCCTCCCCAGACTCCCTAAATCCCGCTTTGTATAGATGACCAATCTCTCCCGCCCAGAAAGCGATTGTTCGAATAAGGGATTCCGCGAGGTGAGAGGGACGCGGTAGTCGCGGCATTCAATGATCAGGTCGATGGAGGAGAGCATGGTTTTCATTCGCGCGAGGCCGGAGGCATGATGACCTAGGAAATAAGAGCGTGGGAGGGAGAGTTGGGAGGGGAATGCGGCGCGGGGAATGAATTGTGCCATTTTGATGGCTGGGAGGGATGTATGCTATTGATAGGCCATTATTTTGTATAGACGGTGGTGAAGAGAGAGATGTGAGGCCAGAATGGAGACGAGGCTGAGGTTGGAATTTTTGAGTCGGGCTCGGTTGAGAACAGCTGGCGAATCAGAGGGGGATCGCAACGCCACTGGGTCTCTTTGATTGGGATTCATCTTGGTGAAGACTTTGATTGATATGACTTTTTAGGTATGTATAGCTTATCATTAGATTTGCTGCTGGATTATTCCCTCAATCTTTTTTCACATCTTAGTGTCCTCTCACCAAGCCGCCATCAATTCTACCTACTTATACCTCGTTTAGCGCCGAATCCAATCTTCATTCTTCCCAAATGCATTATATGAACTTGGTCTGAAATTACTAAAACAATAGTTCCAAGAATATGAGACCGCAGGAACGTTAATTCCGTACAGGTAGGTAGAGGAGGCTAATAAACGTCACTTCTTCTACAGCAACCAACATGGCGTCCGCTGTACTTTACCCCAATCACAGTTTCTAGAACCTATCTTCCCTTTGATAAATGTGATAGTTGTAATAGCAAACAAGACATAACAGATGCATAGTCGTCTCTAATTATGATAATGCAGAAGTAACTTATGTCTATGCAATCTCAATACATGTTCTATTAGGTCCTAAGCTCTACTCGTACGTCGAGAACATTTTTCATTCTAAATTTAGATTCAAATGAGTTGAAACTGGTAAAAGTACACCTGGCAATAGAGATTCTGGAAACCTGACCACGAAATAGACAGGCGGTGATATCAATACAGGGAATTTTCTCTCTTGTGCAAGCGTTACTACGCTGGGTATCCTCCCTCAGGACCGTCAATTTGAGGTTTGTACCGGTCCGGTACCTGTCAACAAAACAACGACTAAGTTAAAAAGGGATTCTGGATGACGCTGACAGGTCTACCTCGGGGTGAAATTCGTATGTCCTATCACTTAGACTTTTGACTCGGATGAAATGAGATGATGTTGGATGACGGTAGAGGAATAGTCAAGTGACTTCGAGACTCCCAATATACTCCGTAGAATCGTGAATCCTTTTAAGAAAGAGGCAATTCTTTCAGGAGAACGTGACAGCATTCTCCGATCCTCGGATCGACGTTACTCATTTGGTAATGCAGGGCTGGAACAAAGAGAAAGCTCTCGCTACCATCTGGGTGAATAATAACCAAATCGCGTTGCTGACACTTTCGATGTGCATCTAGATCTGCGGAGACAGTCGCCCTTGAAACCCAATAATATGTCCGTGACCAAGCCAAGCTAAGAATGAAATAGAAGGGAGACCTGTTTGTGCCAGAATGGCAAAAGGTGGGATGTTCATGATAATTTCTGCGCACTGGAATAGCAACATATGATAATTAAGTATCATGTTAGGAGGGAAAGGTGCATATATACACAATTACAGAAACATATACGGCGATTACTAAATACACAGCTAAATGAGAAGAGAAGAAGGGAAGGGAAGGCATAACCACTCCATTCCGTACCGATATATCCCCGCCCCGCTGATTAGTAACCCCCCACCAATACAACACAGTATGACGATAGCTTTGACCCCTCCGATGATTTGAGCGCCTCTGGCAGCAGACAATCCTCAACAACAAAAACTCTTCCACCAGCCACAACCTCCTTCATACAACAACATACCCATACCTACCACCCGCAACAAAACACTTCCCAATTGCAATCATGTCTACTTCTTTGGATCACCTCAAGGCCACTGGCACCGTAAGTTCAATCCTCTCCCCTCCCCTCCTCAGATCGGAGACGTCGGCAAATAACGGCAGTGTTGAGCTGATGGCGATAACTTCAATCTGCATCTACGGACCTGCCTGCTAACCATCTGCTGCTATTCAGACCGTCGTCAGTGACTCTGGTAAGTTCCTTCTATCGTTCCAGCAATTGCTGAATTGAAGCTAATATCATGCAGGTGATTTTGCATGTAAGTTACCCCGGAATCCGACCTCAAATTAATAATTCTTCCTTTTACGAACGAAGCACTAATGATGAACAGCAATCGGAAAATACAAGCCTCAAGATGCCACCACAAACCCATCCCTCATCCTCGCTGCCTCCAAGAAGCCAGAATACGCCAAGCTCATGGACGTAGCTGTTGCATACGGCAAGGACCACGGCAACACGATCGATGAGAAGGTCGACGCAACCCTTGACCGTCTCCTAGTCGAGTTCGGCAAGGAGATCTTGGCCATTGTCCCCGGAAAGGTTTCCACCGAAGTCGACGCCCGATTCTCATTCGACACCAAGGGATCAGTTGACAAGGCCCTGCACATTATCGAGGTACGTCCTCCTCGAATACACATCATGTCACAAATATTAACAGGATAACCAGCTCTACAAATCCATCGGCATCGACAAGTCCCGCGTCCTGATCAAGATCGCCTCCACATGGGAGGGTATCCAAGCAGCCCGCATCCTGCAACGCGACCACGCCATCAACGTCAACCTGACCCTCATGTTCGCCAAGGCCCAAGCCATTGCCGCCGCCGAGGCCGGTGCATTCCTCATCTCTCCCTTTGTCGGCCGAATCCTCGATTACTACAAGGCCTCGACCGGAAAGACCTACTCCAAGGAGGACGACCCAGGTGTTGCTTCCGTCAAGGCTATCTTCAACTACTACAAGAAGTTTGGATACAAGACTATTGTTATGGGTGCTTCGTTCAGAAGCATTGGTGAGATTACTGAGTTGGCTGGTTGTGATTATTTGACTATTTCTGTAAGCCTTCTTCCTCTTTTGCAATATCAAGACCAGACCCTCCCTAACAATTATTTTTAATAGCCCAACCTCCTCGAAGAACTCATGGCTTCCACCGAGCCCATCCCTAAGAAACTCGATGCCTCCGCTGCCTCAAGCCTCGATATCGAAAAGAAGACGTACGTCGACGACGAACCTACTTTCCGCTTCGACTTCAACGAGGACCCTATGGCCGTCAACAAGTTGAGCGAGGGAATCAGCAAGTTCGCCGCTGATGCCGTAACATTGAAGGATATCCTCCAGAAGAAGATTGAGTCTTCGTAGATTGGTTGGAGAATGAGTACTTTGTTAGATGATGAAATAAACGAAATTGATAGCAAGCACATGAAATGAAATTGTTCACCATTTGCTTTACTTTGCTTTGTTTTGCTTCTATAACCATTTATTCTTTCCTCACTCACTCACTCCACCCGAGCCCCTAAAACCGTCCTGCCCCACCCCACCAACCTCCCTCTCCCTCGTACTCCCCGCCAACTACTCACTCTCAACCTCCCTCTGATTCCTGACCGCGCCCTGCGGTTCATTAAACGCTCGATCAATACTTGCGTGAAACGTAAATTGATAGGAGATCAATTTGTTAGTGTGTATATATGTACTTGTAAAATGAAGAGAAGTTGGGAAGGTAGGTGTGTGAAAGTGAAAGTGAAAGTGAGGTACAGTACATACTCCCCTACAACCTTCTCCCCCTCACGCTACTTCACTACACCGCAGCTGAAGAAGCCGCTGCGTGAGTTTTTTGCTCTGTTTCTCCTGCTGTACCTGTACCTGCTGTTCTTGTATTTGTATATATACCTGTTACTATTCCCGAACTTCCTACTCCGAGTCCGGTTCCGGTTCCTGTACCGATACTAGCTAGTAATGGGGGTCTTTGTTATTGTTGTTGTGCCTGTGTCTGTCTATGTCTGTGTCTGTTGATATTGATTAGTTAGGTTTTAGTTCGGTTTAGTAGCACGAATTATGAGAGTGAAAGAGATGCGTGAGGGTGTCTAGGGTGGTGAATGGATAGATAGATGGGTATAGATAGGATAATAATGGGATAGATGCATGCATACATGCATACACATACAAACAAATAAATACAAACGTACTTACCAGAACCCTATGCGCTACTTGCATCATTAAATCAAACAATCCCTTTGACTTTCTGCTTGCCCTGTTATGGTACGTGTATATACTATATTGCTTTTGCACCGTTGTTTGTATCATGTCCAACTGCTGCTGTAGCTCTAGCTCCTTGGCTAAGTTTTGTAATTGTATTATTGTATGTGTGTAGGATCTGCTATTTTGATTGTTTGTTTGATTGAATCTATCTTTGCTCCTGCTTTGATTTGGACTCACTTTACTTAGACTTGACTTTCTCTTTAGAAATCGAATTTAATCGAGATGATGTTTTTTTTGGAGGACAGGAGGTCTATATCAAGTATGTAGAGCCGGAGGGGCTAGCTAGAAAATGAATATACCAAGTGAGGTCACAATCATACATCTACATCATACTAGTAACACCATTCCACTCCTATACAACCCACCTCAATTTGTTTCACAGATAACACTTAAAACTTATGCTAGGTATCATATCATATCATCTCATTTCCATTCATCGTACAACTATATCCTGTAGTACTGTCCTCTACTTTCAAGACAATATCGAAAGAATAAGTAGGAAAAAAGAGAAGCGCCCCCCAACGCCATGTAGGTAGGTATTAAAATAAACAAAAACCCCCTGTGAATGGTAAAACAAACGCCCAATGCCGTCATGTCGTCAGAAGAGCAAAGCAGGCAAAAGAAAAGCAAAATGGGTAAATAATCCAATCCCCATCGTCCATATGCAATGCTCGTGCTCCCGCCACCGCCGAAATCATCCCCAGTCCCACGGTGGCTTCCTGGCTCGAGTGTGGAATGTTCATGGATACGGCCGCTTCTCAACTCACTCATTATGCCCCTCGTTCAGCTGCATCTCAAGCACAACCTGATTCCCCACCACTTCCGGATGCGCCATTGCGAGCTTCAGCGTCCTCTCACCCCCCTGTACAAGCTGCCCACCAGCTCCAAGCGGATTAATCCCATAATCCAAACACCTAACATCGCGTCCCGCAATAACCTGCCTCAACCGTCCATTCTCCGCATTGCGCACCTCTACAAAATCGCTATCGAAGAGTACGAGATAGGCACCATACATAGCGGCTGTTTTCGCGCGCCCAACGAATTCCATAATGACCGAGCGCGATACATCGCCGTGCGAGTCAACGTACACGCCACACTCTTCATAGCAGAGCAAGAACTCGGACTCTGAGAGACGGAACATGCCTAATGGGCGCTGGCCGTTGAGTCGATTGGTGATGTTGCCAAGGCCTGGGTTGCGAGTGTCGGGGATGGAGATGGGGACCTTTTTGTCGAGAGTCATGAGTTCGAACCCTTTGAGAGTGGAGATGGCGATGGAAGATTTGAAGAGGTTGATCGTAAAGCATTCAGTCGGGATATAGAATTCGTCGAATTCGCGGAAGAATTCAGTTGTTGCACCAAATCTTTTGCCGCCGAAGAGCCGGGATTTCTTCTCAGTGGATTTCTGAAATACGGGCTCGAGGACTTTAAAGGTTGAATGGAGACCTTCTTTCTTCTTGTAGAATACGAGGGTGCGGTCTTTCATTCGGGCGGTGGCGAAGAATGAGACGTCGCGGGCTCCGGAGAGCTTTTGGGGCGCCCGTCGGCTGGAATCCTGTTGAGGAGCGGGGAAGTTCGAGACGGGTAATATGACATCTAGATGGTATGCTATTAAGGATTTATCTGCAATTACTAGACAAAGTGAGAATTCTTCGAGGACGGCAATTTGTGTCACATGGTTGATTTGAATAGCCTATTCATGGTTAGCTTGGACCAGAATATTGGGACAATCCCACTCACCCTTGACCACCCCCGGGGATTCGATGCCTCCGAAGTATATACACCATAATCAGTCCCAATTGCCACCATAGACTTTCCATAGCAATTGAAAGCGGTAGAGCAGTTGACTTGAGCTCTACATACTGGTCCAGGTCGAACACCACCGCCATATATTCTCTCGCTCTCTCGTATTGATCGGTCCAGCGGGGTGCCTTTAACAGACATGACACTCTTTTGAGATATATTTGCCATGACATCGTACGCAAAAGCAGTATCCGCCATTACCCGTAATCTGAATGGTTCTGCGTGCTGCTCGAATAGTGATGCCGCATGCCGAGTTTTGGCTTCCAGTATTCTGTCACACCAGTCCTGCCTATTCTGAGCACTCGGTGCGTATAGAGTATACACTTCCGTTTTGCCCAGGTGCTTTACTCGAAAGGGGTACATAGATCTCGCATCCGCCTCACTGTTCGCGCTCGGAAGTCGTGTTATTGACGACATTGTTGCCACTGAATTGCTCGAGTTTGTTTGCTCAAGGGTATTTGTCCGCTCCAGGCCACTGGTTAACGATCGATTCATACCTAATCTCAAGTCTGAAGCAGAAGTTGATGTTTTTGCGGCAGTTGTGACAGCTCCAATACCCTTCACCGATGATTTCACTACAGGATCATCGTTGGTGCTCTCGAGCACTAGAAGTTGCATAGGAATAGGCTAAACATGTCAATATAGTTATAAGCAGATGTCTTGGGAACCTACAAGTTTCGACACATCGTAAACCTCCCTTTTCCTTAAAGTAGTAGCGTCCGGCTTGACCACAGTTTTTGCTAATACGAGGTAATGATCGAATAAAATCGCATGTGTCTCAAGCCACGTAAAACGATTTGCGCCAGCACGTTGAAGATCGCCCTGGAAGATAAGTTCTCGCCCGAGGTGATCCAAGTTGAGTTCGACACGCGTCATGCCGGGTCGTAGGTGCAGTTTAGAATTCAATTCAATCATCTCAACCTTCTTCGATTGTTCATCAACTTTGGCATCACATTCATGAGTAACTGCCTTGATCTCTTCAATAGCGATAGCAAGATTGGCCTTCTCTTCTGTATCTTGCGTCATGTTATGATGCACTGTTCCTAGAAGTAGAGTATATCGTTGCAATCGAGTAATGGGCGCTTTGAGGTACGTATTCCAATCGAGACGGCCGGAACGCTTGTTGTCACGAGCTTGATCCAAAAACTGCCGGAACAGAAGATTCCTATCCGCTTCTACCCGCATGAGATAGGTAGCATAAGGAAATCCTGCAGCATATTCAATGTATGCAAGCTTGGCTTTCCGGATCCATTCTCTGAATATATCGCTAAACCCCATGACCCAAGGGCCCTGTTCCTTTTGCCGGTATTTTAGCTGTGCTAGGAGGTAATTTTCATTGACATCTTTTATAGCTTCTACCTTGCCAAAAACAGAGGTAATAAATTTCGGAAGCTTGCTTTTGGAAATGATAGGGGGCTCCCATGTCGATAGCTCATCCCTATAGAGTGTTCGCAACACTTCGATCTGGTCCATGTAGATATCTTCAGACATGACTATTTCGTGAAGATTGTTTTGCCGTTGTATCTCTTTTCTGTTTACACCCTCAAGTTGTTCCTTCGTTAGCTTGAAGAATGTGACCCAGTCCTCGGCTTTCTTCTGAGGGCCGAGTTTTGCTGCCTGGAGATTGATCTTTTTGAGTGTACGAGTGCAGTGATGCGAATAACATCTGCCATGAACCTCTTGCTCATGTACCTTGGGCGAATAGCAACCTGAACCCGTAAGTTGCCACAGAACTCCAGACACTGTCCCATTACCAAATTTGACCCATTCTTCATCCGGTAAAAGGATTCCAGCATCGAACATTGATTTGACCACTCTCTGGCTCAAAGTCTCGGCATCGGCCGTGTTCATTGTGGGCACTTTGTGGGTAAATAAGGCAACCAGCCCGTCCTCAATCGCCTTCTCTCTCAAATCGGCTTCTCCTTCCCCGGTTTCACCGCCAGCCATATCCCGGATCCATTCTGCAATGCCACTCAACGCCCAAGGTTCGACGCATTTTCTAAAATCCGCCGATGAAAGCCTAGTGGGAGAAAATTTCTTTCGTCGACCTGCTGGCAAAGCTGGAAGATCTAATGTTATCGAAGATTGAGGCGTGCCCATATCATAACCATCAAGACCACTTGCTGAGCGCATCTTCGCAGCCTTCTGTCTGGCCTGGCGCTCTTCTGCATCGGTTTTTGATCGCACTGGAGGAACAGTTTGTGGTGTGCTGCTATGGCTTGATAGTGAGGTTGATCTGGGAACATACTGTCCCCCTGGAGTGAGCATGCTTTGTGCTGGATACGATTCCGGACCTTGCGGAACATACTGTGGCCGAGCAGCCTCTGTACTAGAAGAGTAAGAATGAGAGTAGCCCGAATTTCGATAAGATCCAGCAGGCTGGAGTTGAGGGGTCCTATTCTCGGACATTGGTGGAACTGGAAGTGGTCGATTTTGATTGTACGACCCACTGCTACTCATACCAGGGTGATAGAATAGCTCTGGCATCATTTCGTCCCGTGATGGACTGTCACTCCCGGATCTTCCACTCAGCCGTGATTCTGACATTCGGGAATGTAGCGAAACCTGCTCATCTCCTTCGTCAAAGCTTAATCTATGAGGCTGCGACGTTGGCCTTTGCAGCCCTCCAGTTCCGGATGTATCAACTCTCGCAGCTTCAAAGGCGGGGAATGGATGAATAGCTCCTTCGCCAGGGATAGAATAATCCGTCATGCCACCAAGACCAGGAGCTGGTGTGTGGTTGTGGCCTTCCGACCTTCCAAGATCGTATGGAGTTGGCAACGGCCGACTCTGATCTTCCATTTCACTACTGTGCTCAGCGTGATCACCACCTACATCTTTACCGTAGGACATATCAGCAGCATAACCGCCTCCGACAAGGCCTAGATCCATATGCTTATAATCACTATCACTGCTGTCATCTTCTGGACCTGGTTGGCCCTCGTACGCACCAAAGGTCAAGCCTCCTCCGGTCGAAGCTCGGTTGGCGTCTTGTTCCTCCGCAATCCTCATGGCTTCTAGACCAGCAGCAGCCTCAGCATCGCTCTCTTCACCGTCGTAGTTATCGAAGGTGGTTCTGCGACTATTATGATTTAATGTTGACGCTGTGGAGGCATATCGATCAATCCCGGATGGAGGGCTGATAGTGCTTGCTCTTGAGTCGTATCGACTAAGGTCTTTCAGCTCATTATCAAGTAGGTCCCCATTGCGCTGGTCAATGCCGTGTGGTCTTCTATGCCTTGGCGGGGATGAACCCCCAAGTGCGTCCCCAATATCTGCAAAAAGTTGTTCTTGTGACAAGTTCTCTTCAGATTGACTATGTATTCCAAGCCCCCAGTCATCATTATCCCCCGAATGCTCGTCCACAGGAGCACTTGGGAGTGGCCGAAGAGTGGGATGCCTTTGCAGTCCTGGTCCGTTGGAGGAATTTACCTGCGGAGAAGAATTGGGATCATTGTAAGCTGGATATGACGCAGGGGTTGCTCCTTGAGAGTATGGAGAATATTCCGGATACGGCACCTGGGCAGTTGGCGTTGTATAGTCGCTTGTGTTGTAATTGTCACCATTGGTTGGGTAAGGAGCAGAAGTCGATAGTGGTTGATAAGGCTGCCTCGACGGTGCTGAACCAGGCGCTGGGTAAGTTGGGCTAGCAAGGGGTTGCTCGTATATGGTCTGTGGGGAAGGTCGTGGAGCACCGTATTGCTGCGTATTCTGAGGGTAATAGGGAGGTGATTGAGGAGTATGAGCTTGTGGCATGGACGCCGAGTTGTAAGCAGATCCGTATGAATTGTACCCCGAGACCGTGGTGTGACGCGTAGGCTGCTGCTGTGGAGATTGGTACGCTGCTGGATTGTACGGCTGGTGGCTCGCATTTGCGTTGGTGGTGTAGGCAGGCTGTGGTCGATAATGTGCCCCTTGAGACTGAGATTGGGATTGTGTCCTAGCAAAATGCTGTGGATTGTACGGCATCTGTTGCGGGGATGTTGTACCACTGGGGAATGGCTGGTATTGATGCTGATATCCAGACAGAGCTGGACTTGTACTTCCAAATGAACTCAGACCCGGCGAGTGAGGGCTTTGAGATGTCGATCCCGCCAAAAACATCTCTTCCTGGGGCATGTTTGCAGTCCGCCCCGGCGGTGGGGGTGCAGTACTGTTATACCTGTTGTTGTTCTGATCGGAGAACTGTGCATCATCCCCATTGTTAAAGCTCGATTGTCTATGCAGACCAGAATTCGTGTTATTCTGATCCTGCGAGCCTGGAGCTCCGTACTGTGCTGGAGGGACATGGCCATACCGTTGCGAATTTGCCCGGAAAGACATATTTGCGGAAGTACACGGCGGCGCGCAGTGGGGTCAAAGGTTTAACAGCCGCGTTTGGCGGAAATATTCGAGGGAGATGAAGTACTGAGGTATATGGCCTGCAATCTGTGGCCGTGGCCAGTTGTCCTTGTTGAAGCAAAGGCTTGCTACATTTGCTGAGCCGCGTCCGAAGCTCCAAAGGCAAGCCAGCCCAACTCCATCCGACCGTCCAGTAGTCTGCTCTCGAAAGAGCCGTCCCAACCGATATTCCAAGCTGTCGTGATGAGGGCGCAAGACTCGAGGTCGTCGTGGTGTCTCAGTCCTAATTGTGATTCCGAAAATCCGTGCGCTGATATCTTTGCGACAAGGCAGATTACAAGGCACCAAGAATGATTTCAAGGCTTAGAGGTTTGTGATGGTCTGCGGATTCTCTCGGTGCCTGCGAGAGGAATCATAGAGGATTGACTGATTCGTAAGGCGGAGGGAGGGGAGGTAGCGTGGAGAGGAAGGGATTTGTTGTCTGTCTGTCTGGCTGTCGGTGTCGGTTGCGTCCCGGCTGCGTATTCTGACAGCGATGAGCTGAGGCTGGACTGGGCTGGCAAACGTGCCGCAATTCGCTTCCGCCTGCTGCACCGCGTCTTACAGTACACTGCACTGCTGCTTATGCTTATTTCCACGGGCTTTCCGTACCTACCTTACGGTATTCTATTCATATTTTACCTACACAAATTTACCGGATTTCTACGGATTTAATGGCTTGCATTTGCTGTACGATGTACGAGTAGGTAGGACTTGCAAAAAGGACTTTTTGCCATTCCTAGCAAGGTAAGATCTGCTTGCTGCTGCTTCTTCTGACCGGTCCCTTTTCAATGAGGTGGCGCAGTCATATCCAGCCCTATAGAAACTGTGGCTCAAGCATGCGACGATGACAACGAATTCGAAACTTTAGAAGTCGGATTACAAGTCTTGAGCAGGTTTAGTGTATAATTAAATCCTACACCATCTATCTGCAGATACTGTTCTTGTTCCTTTGATAAAAGTCGGTTTGTATATGTATCCGTTTGATACCAAAGGAGAACGAGCCTAGCTCGAGACCCTTTGGCCCCCATCTTTGCTCAGTAAGAGATCTTCTTTGTGGATATGAAATGTTACTCGTATTGGGTTAATCGTATGAACGACCAATTAGGTGAGGCCTTGTCGAGGCCCTTGGTGTTGAAAGGAAGCACCTTCATTTCCTAGACTTTCAACGTTGCTATGCAAATGACTTTTTGCCTTGAATGCACTTAGCGGTTGACTTGATACTGTTGCAGTTATATGTATATATGAGAGTGGGGGAACTACTTGGACCACCACCTCGAGAGCAGGGGGACAATTATATCTGGAAACAATAAAGTCTATTGCAGTTAAAGCTTCGAAAATAGCTTTTGCGATCCAATCATGGTGTCTAAATCTCATGAATACTCTATTACACCCTGTGGGATGAATCTACAAGTATATAAAAATGTAGTGTAGTAGTGTTGTATGATACAATTCACGTGCCGCGGTATGTCTACGGAGTAATTCTATCGGAGATATCGGAGTGTGGGTCTCTGGAGCTTTGCAATTCAACCCCACTTCTCTGCCATCATCTTCTCACAGCTTCTTCCCCTCAATTACAAATCGAACCTTAAACACATATCCTAAAAACCTCTCTCCCATCCAAATACCAACCCAAATCAGTCAAAATGGTCAAAGCAGGTATGTCTACCATCTTAAATACCCTTCCGCTACCCCTGTCTTCACACCATTCGAGCTTTCCGCTCAATTGCGGGGTCGCTAGAGATAATATGAGCAAGATATTAGACCGCAAACAAGCAGTTTGCAACTTGGATGGTTCCAATCTAAAATTTAAACTCTTTCCTTACAAGCAGAGTCTTTGACGAAGCTCTGACCTGTCATTGCTACGTCTCTCTTTTCTCTCTTTTCTCTGCCCTCGCTGACATGTTGTTTGTTGCACACAGTTGTTCAGATCCGAGGTGACTCCAAGATCACCGGAACCGTCACTTTCGAGCAGGACACCGAATCTTCTCCCACCACCATTTCATGGAACATCACTGGCCATGATGCCAACGCTGAACGTGGCATGCACGTTCACCAGTTTGGTGACAACACCAACGGCTGCACATCCGCCGGACCCCACTGTGAGTGGCATCGATAAAGAAACACTCTACGAGTGGCAGGGCTGATTAATATTATACAGTCAACCCACACGGAAAGACACATGGCGCTCCTTCCGACGAGGTCCGTCATGTTGGTGACCTTGGCAACTTCAAGACTGATGCTCAAGGCAACGGTGTTGGCTCCGTTCAAGACAAGCTCATCAAGTTGATCGGCCCAGAGAGTGTTATTGGCGTATGTACTGTTCTTAAAGTTCTGATATCTCACTAACATAATCAAGCGTACTGTTGTTGTCCACCAGGGCACTGATGACCTTGGAAAGGGGGGAAATGAGGAGTCCAAGAAGACTGGTAACGCTGGTGGCCGCCCCGCTTGCGGTATGTTTTCTAGAGCTCTTGTTATATCGGAACTACTTACTTATATTTTTTGATAGGTGTCATCGGCATTGCGGCTTAGAAAGTTATGCCTTCTGGAAGTGCACTCCTCAGAGACAATTGGTCTAAAAGCAACTGGGCTTGGTATCTCCCAAGCTAGGTCCTAGGTAGCCAGAAAATTGACCGCGTATTATCAAAATTAGAGCCTCCAACTGTGCCGTGAAATACTGTATGGGTAATTGTGAAACAAAATATATTAATATAATAGTTAGTCATTGTAGCAGAAGCGTCATATGTGGCAATAGATCAAGCTGCCCAATGAGGTTAGCCCATGGTGGGGTTCATCAAGCACACGACTCATTAACGACAATATAAACAGATATTCCCAAAATATTCGTGTCCGAAACATTGGAATCTCACCACATCCCTTACAAAATACACGAACAAAATAGAATTCACAGAATTTTGCTTGCGCGATTCTGGGATATTAAAAAGCATTAGATTCATCTGTAAGTGACAATGTTTTCTTTACCGTGAACAACAATGGACAGAGGTGCTCTAAACCGAATGTTGTCCTTACGGATGGCACATTGCCAACGACGAGGATCACCACGAACGATGCGATTGTCAGCCGCAGCTGCAAATGCGAAATTGAATATGGACCGAGCCTACCAGTACCAATTCACAATTCTCAATTCATTTTTCGTCGTTCCTTCCTCCTTCAACTGGAGCGATATTGCAGACACAAAACATCCCACCGGGACTCGACCTTTCCTTCACACAACAACGGCCAAAAAGCTGCATCTCTTAGGTCTATGAGAATTGCTACTACATTCGTTAGGACAGGTTTTTCCGCTCACCTACGCACACTCGCTCCTTTTACCTCTCAATTGCATTTGCAACTTCACCTACTCTCCATCTTCCCACAACGCTTTTGACCATCATGACGGTGAAGACGGTCAAGATTGGATATGCCACTCTGCAAAATGGACAGTCGTGCAATATTTCTGGATCTTCAATTGTTTCGCAAAATCTCGTGGACCTCCCTGCTAATCTTCCTGAACCATTTCCTAGCTCCGCCGCAAGTCTCCAAAACCCCTCACCTCGTGGAAAGAAATTCCTCCCAAACGTCCCTCCTGCACGATACAGCAATATGGTTCTCAACCAAGCGAAAGTAAAGTCCGTCATGAGCGGCGACAGCCTTGTCTTAGCCTCGATTGACAATCCGGACCGCGAACGAGTTCTTTCACTCGCCTACTGTACATCCCCACATCTGAAGAAGGACGGCGATGAGCAATGGGCTTTTGAGTCCCGGGATGCTCTGCGGAAGATGGTGGTTGGAAAGCTCGTCCAATTCCAAGTGCTTTACACGATTCCAAATACGAAGCGAGAATATGGCGTAGTCTTTTTGCAAGATGGGCGCAAGTTGCCTGAAGAGATGATCAGCGAAGGCTGGCTCAAGCTGAGGGAAGATGCTGGCCGAAAAGAAGACTCGGAGCAAGCTCTCCAACAACTAGACAAGCTGCGCCTCCTCGAAGCAACCGCCCGTAGTGAAGACAAGGGTTTATGGCAACCTAGTGGTGGACGAATTGATGTTCAACATGACATGGGCGATGCGCAAAGCTTCTTGGAAACTTGGAAGGGCAAGACTGCGGATGGCCTAGTCGAGCGCGTGTTGAGTGGCGATCGTATGCTTGTGCGTTTGTTGATTAGCCCAACCAAGCACATTCAAGGTATACCACCCCTGAATACACTCTATATGTCAATATCTGACCCTACTTACAGTAATGACTTTGGTTGCTGGTATCCGTGCTCCTACCACTGAACGTGTCAATCCTTCCAATGGACAAACACAACCCGCCGAAGAATACGGAAACGAAGCTCGTCGATTCGTCGAGGAAAGACTGTTACAGCGAAACGTTAAAGTCAACATCCTTGGTCTTAGCCCTCAGAACCAGCTGATTGCCTCCGTTCTCCACCCCAGAGGTTCAATTGCAAAGTTTCTTCTGGAAGCCGGTCTCGCCAGATGTACCGACTTCCACTCAACTCTTCTTGGTTCAGAGATGCAAGCTCTTCGTGACGCTGAGAAGGGCGCACAAAATTCAAAACTTGGCATTTTTAAAGATCATGTTGCCAAGGCTGCTGCTCCGGGAGGAAATCTAGAGGTTCAAGTGACCAGGATTTTCAGTGCGGATGTTATATTTGTCCGAAATAGGACAGGCGTTGAAAAGCGAATCAACCTCAGCAGCATTCGCGGTCCACGGCAGAACGAGGCAAGTGAGGCGCCGTTCCGAGACGAAGCAAAGGAATTTTTACGGAAGAAAGTCATCGGAAAGCACGTAAGATTGAGTATTGATGGCTCGCGACCAGCCACCGAGGAGTATGATGCCAAAGAGGTTGCTACGATTACTCTAAACGAAAAGAACATTGGATTACTTTTAGTACAGGAAGGTTGGTGCTCAGTCATTAGGCATCGTCGAGATGACACAGATCGAGCTCCAAATTATGACGAGCTTCTAATTGCGCAAGAAAACGCCAAAGAAGAGAAGAAGGGTATGTGGTCTGGAAAGCCCGCCAAGGCGAAACAATACACCGATGCATCTGAATCTCTCCAAAAAGCTAAGATGCAAGTCGCCTTTTTACAACGACAGAAGAAGATCCCAGCTATTGTTGACTTCGTCAAGGGTGGCTCAAGATTCGTTGTTTTGATTCCACGCGAAAATGTCAAACTGAACTTTGTCTTGGGCGGCATTCGAGCCCCTAAATCGGCCAGAAATCCTAATGACAAGGCAGAGCCTTTCGGCCAAGAAGCACATGATCTTGCTTCCAAGCGACTAACCCAACGAGACGTCCTAATTGACGTGCACAACATTGACAAAGTTGGTGGATTCATTGGTGCACTCTATATCAATAATGAGTCTTTTGCCAAGATTCTTGTTGAGGAAGGCTTTGCTACTGTCCATTCTTATTCAGCCGAGCAATCTGGAAATTCAAATGAATTGCAAGCTGCTGAGAAGAGAGCAAAGGAAGCAAAGAGGGGTCTATGGGTCAACTGGAATCCATCGCTAGATGTACCTGAGGAGGAAGATGAGTCACCACAGAATGGTTTTAACGGCGATGCTCCTGTTACCAGAGAGAAGGATTACCGCGACGTAATGATCACCAATATCGACGAAAGTGGAAAATGCAAGATCCAAATCATTGGAACCGGTACATCAGCTCTCGAGACCATGATGACTCAGTTTAAAAGTTTTCATCTGAACCCAGCAAATAAAGCTGGACTCACTGGCCCGCCCAAGACTGGCGAATATGTTGCTTCAAAATTTTCAGCAGATGGCCAATGGTATCGTGCCCGCATACGTGCCAATGATCGTCCAGCCAAGGAAGCAGAAATTGTCTATGTCGACTACGGTAACAGCGAGAAGGTCCCATGGGCCAAACTTCGCCCTCTAAACCAGCCTCAATTCTCACCCCAAAAGCTTAAACCCCAAGCCATCGATGCTGTTCTCTCTCTCCTCCAACTCCCCACCCAAAAGGACTACCTAGACGAAGCCATCGCCTACATCAACGAAATCGCAGCCAACAAGGAGCTGGTCGCGAACGTAGATTTCACTGCGCCCGAGGGAACTCTTCATGTCACGCTATACGATCAACATACGAGCGAGAAACTCACCGACAGCATCAACGCCGAAATTGTCCGGGCTGGCAACGCCATGGTTCCTACAAAGTTGAAGGGCTGGGAGCGCGGATATGGCGATGTGCTGAAGGCGCTGAGGGAGAAGCAGGATTTAGCCAAGGCGGAACGACTTGGTATGTGGGAGTATGGTGATTTGACGGAGGATTAAAGCGGATTTGGTGATGGAAATGGATGGATTTGCGTCCAAAGGCCCTCTCCTCTCCCCTCTTTCTTCTTCGCCAAAAATCACGCGCATAATGACGACTTACGAACCTTGAGACTGAACTGCATGGAAGGTCACTAAAAGCATTATGTAGATGGAACGTCAGAATGAATGAATGCATGCATGCATGAACAAAAGTTTTTCCTTTTCATTCATCTAACCCAAGTCTTGTGCTTTTGTCTCATTTGGATTTCATTTTTGTAATAGAGTACCCTGCTTCTCGCTGTCGAGATCTCGATTGAAATCCTCAAGGGGATGATTCCTCACTGAGCTGTGCAGTGACGTGATATTCCTCGTCGGAGAATGTGCTCGCGTCAACCTCCCACATGGGGAAGTCGGCCATATGAGGGAGGGGAAACATTTTGTTTAGGGTTGGGGATTGTGCGTGGGGTTTTGGTGGCTGGGAAGTTGCGAAGCTGGGAGGCAATCAAAGGTGAGTTTTGACCTCTTTTCCTAAGAAGCTATAATAATAGGAAGATTTAGCAGTTTACACGATTCAAGATGTAAACATACATATGTGAGCTACTGAACTATAAAGATGCTCTTCATGATTGGATGAACTGTGGCGGGTGCACAGACTGGACGGATGTCTGTCTGCTGGAAGCTTTTGGACAAGGTTATCGTATTGCAAAACATGAGGTAGCAGTCGACCCTAGCACACATGTGGGATACTAACAAGAGGATAGGACATTGGTATCAGAGATTGCACTGAAAAGTGTTGAAGACTTGATGATCACGTGTATACTTTCTTCGCGTTAAAGCTTTGCGTCTTGTAGTTGTTTTCTTTCAACACTTGACACATCAGCGCTCGACATCCTCAACCCTGTGACACGACATACGCCTCCATTTTTCCATAGTGGTCTCCAATGTGATCGCCGCTAAAAATACAAGTCTGCGCATTGACATTCCCGTCGGCTCTCGTCCCGTCTCCCTCATCTCCACTCGTATTTATCCCGTCTTATATCTCTAGATTGATATAGGGAATCGTTGATTGGATCCATGGACCGTGCCGTGCTTCCGTTGCTATTCCTGATATGCGAAGTAGTCTTCCGTCCCTGATATCTGTGCCCCGAGCCCGAGGATACCTACCCCGAGTAAAGCTGCTCCTCTTACCCTTATTTCAAGTATATTTCTTAGCTTTCCACTACTTTGTTTCCAGATTACAGCATGTTCTCAAGCACATTTGTTATCTGAACCTTTGTGCGATTTCGATCGTTTTAGGGGCTTTTCGAGACACATTCCTCGATTTCTCTGGTGATGTTTCGCCAAGTGTGGCATAACCTTACGCATGAAGAGATACAGGTTTCAAATACATTCTCGCAGATTTCCCCATTCCCAGGTTATGGGTGTACACTCGTTGATTTCCATATTCTCTCGATTTCCATTCTTTGAAACACATAATCTCGAAGGTCCTCGACCGACTCCTTTCGTGGCACGTATTGCGGCTTCCCAGCTACGCGTCAACGGGCCAATCGCCACAAAGATTCTCGGGTTATTTAAATGGTGGCTTCATCTATTCCTTTTGCGGCGCGCTGAATACATTGAGGAACTTGTGGTACCACATCTAAAACAAATTCGATGCCCGTCAGAGTTTCCACCACAGTCCAACCTACGACTTTCAACCACGAGATGTTGCGGAAGGAGTTGTGCAATGGCTATAGATGATCTCGATTCGAAGTTCTCGGAAACGCTCTACAATTCGATAATCTGGGAAGTTGTGGTCCTCCTATTTCTCATTTACTTTGAGCATCTAATAAGATCAGCTGCTCTGTGTGGTTTGACCGTTAGGACATGGGGACTTAGGGCTAATAGTCTGGTTGTGTACTGGAATCAAGACTTGTTGGGTGAGCTATGGCCAGAAATTCTACGATCGACACTGGGTGATATCCTGGAATTCCTTCAACCGTCTTGCGCAACCTACATCAGCCGAGTCAAGGCAGTCACGTGGCCGTCTTGGACAATACCTAAGAATGGGTCTATCGCATTATGAGTATACGCACGACCTAGGCACTACCAACTGTCTTAAGGACTGCTCATGTCTGAGCTATGTATATCCGGATGTTGCATTTCTATATTATACAAACGATCCATAGATATCTTTACTGACTCTTCCGCAATAGCATCTGGGTTGACGCTATCAACAAATGCAAGCGAAGGTGAACCCCGAGGTTGCAACGTTCTTTGCACTGGGAATAGTTGGACCCATCTGTTGCCAACGTAAATGGGAACCTGTTTGTATGAGGGCTCTCAGCGGACTTGCAAACATCACACATATTATTATATCGCCTACCAGCTGGGCTTGTACTCTATCGACAACCTCGTGTCTCCGGCTATTTCC
Organism: Gremmenia infestans; assembly: GCA_032629725.1. Taxonomy (NCBI): domain Eukaryota; kingdom Fungi; phylum Ascomycota; class Leotiomycetes; order Helotiales; family Hamatocanthoscyphaceae; genus Gremmenia; species Gremmenia infestans. The sequence goes on from JAFEVB010000012.1 coordinate 1,048,354, forward strand.
TACTAGCATTTGCCGTCGGATACAAGAAGCTCGAGCTTTCCGGCACTTCAATTCCCTCGTAATCTTTTAGCATCAGCTTCCTCACATTTTTCTCATCCTGCTTGAGCGGTAGCGTTGATGGCGTCTTCATTATGCACAAGCTCGTTGAGGGCTATAAATTCGCCAATACGAACTTACGTCCATAACGAGTCGCAGTCTTCTAGGCAGTTCTCGATCTACTAATACCGTCTTCGTCGACTTCGTCTCGCAGTACTAATATCATTTCCCTACTGTCAAACTCGAGCGTGTTTTCTTTAGTCAACTGTTTTACCGCGCTTCCAATTTTCTTATGTCAAAGTCAATACTTCGGGAATGCTAACAATAGCTCCATCAGCATCAAGCATAAGTTCGAGTTCAGCGAGCAGCTCACCAACGCCGTTAATTACATCGAGTGCTAGTTCGTCTGGGGGCAGTTCTGGTGCAGCTTCGTCGACGCTGACCAGCTCAAGTTCGTCCACTAGCAGCTCTCTATCTACGTTGAGCTCGAATCCTCCGTCACAGGGAATTACAACAACTGTGGCACCTTCCAATGCCCGCCCTTCCTTGTCTGACTCAGCAGCTTCAACATGCCAGTCCATCGCCCCAACAAATACAGCTCCTGGAACCACTTCACAATGCTGCAAGTACTACATAATTCAGTCTGGTGACACGTGCGACCAGGTAGACACTATGTTTGGCATCACGTTTGCCGAGTTTCGAGCATTGAACCCCGCCTTAGACTCTGAGTGCCACTTATCACTAGGCGCTGCGTATGTGTCTCCATCGCCAGTGAAAAGTTCTTGCTAATGAATAAACAGATACTGCGTGCAGGGCAAACCGCAAATCACATCTACGACCACGCTGTTTTCAAGCTCTCTGGGTATGCCAACTTTTTCCAGCATATCTACATCCGTAGTCGTTTCTCAATCATTGTCATCCTCGATACTTAGCGTGTCATCTTCGCAACTGCCCCCTAGTGTTTCACCGTCGGCCTCAATAAAGTCAAATTCGGCATCTTTCAGCTCCTCAGCGATCTCTTGCTCGCAATTCCAATCGACGACTATAACGCCGTCTGCGAGCGAATCGTCAACCATCAGTAGTTCGTCAGTTGTTAGCAGTTCGTCAGCTATTAGCAGTTCATCAGTTGTTAGCAGTTCGCAAGAAAGCCCTTCAAGTTCCATCACATCAAATACGATCTTCCAAAGCGGCACTTCTTCGATCCTATCAAGCTCTACGATACCTATGGTTCTCTCGTCTAGCACAATTTCACCGTCTATGTCGACTCTCATGACCTTCGGATCTTCTGCTTCCCAGTCGAGCAGCCAAACCTTAGCGGCTAGTGGAGCTTCCACTTCTACTGTCACTTTACTAAGTATATCTGCCTCGAACTCTGGTACTATAAGTTCATCATTGCCTTACCAATCCTCAAGCGGCGAACAAAGCGCATCCGTTTCAATTACAGGCGCTACGAGCTTTACGATTCCTCAGGCTCTTTCCTCTAGCACCATTGCTTCGCCTATATTGATTTCTAGTACTGTCCAAACTTCTGCTTCGCAGTCGAGCCAAACATCAGGAATCAGTAGTGCTTTTAGTTTATCTGTCGCCACCGTGCTAAGCGCTTCTGCATCATCGTACAACACTGTAAGCTCCTCATTGACCTATCAACCCTCAAGCAGTGTACAAAGTCCGTCTGTTTCTAGTTCAGGCATCATATACTCTGCCTCTAGTAGCCAGCCAAGCGAGTTCATCTCTTCAACAACCTCTGCTGTAGTGAGTTCTTCGGGGATCAGCGAAGCCACGAGCACCCAGCCAATACCTACGCCTGCTTCCGGCACACCAAGTTCTACGATTTCTGGAGCCTCGAGCACTCAGCCTATAGTTTCTACGTCTACTTTTGGCGCTGCAAGCTCTACGAACATCAATGAAGCCTCAAGCACGTCTGTTTTCGGCACTATAAGCTCCACGATTAACCAGGCCTCGAGCACTCTTCCAAGTCCATCTACTTTCACCGGACGAAGCTCTATTGCTACGATCGGATTTTCTAGCAGCGAGCCGATATTCTCGTCCTCGGCTTTTGTAGGAAGCTCTACAGCCACAAATCAATTTTCTAGCACCGAACTCATAATATCTTCGTCCATTGCCGCCGCAGCGAGCTCTGCAGGCAGCAACCTAGTATCGAGTACTCCAGGAACGTTCTTTTCTATTCCTAGCACAGCGAGCTTTGGAAGCCCTGTTCCTAGCACTGCAAGCCTTGGAAGCTCTAATCAAGTCTCGAGTAGCGAGCTATCAGCTTCTCCATCTTTCCAGGCAGCAAGTTCTACGATCACCAAGCAGTTCTCAAGTAGTGGTCTGGAATCTTCTCCTTCACTTTACGTCCTAACGAGTTCTACACCCCAAGGCTCCAGCACAGAGGAAAGCATGACGGCATCCGCATCAACGATTGTCGAAGGTAGCTCCACGTCGCAAGCCCAAGTCTCTAGCAGCCAACAGACTCCATCCGCTTCGGCGTTTACGGTCCTTGCGGCTAGTTCAATTATACCAACACAGATCCCTAGCTCTATCAGTCAACAAGCTACATCTATATTAGTCTCAGCTTCTGCCCTTCCCACCTCTGCAGCTCAGACGCAGGTTTACAGCAGCGAGCAAATTGCATCAGCTTCTGCATTTAGTTCTCCCGAGACCAGTCCCTTTAGATATAGCCAGGCTTCTTCTAGCAGTCAACAGACATCGTTATCAAATGTACTTGAACCAGCTTCAGCGTCTGGCTCGGTCTTCACGCCCGCCAGCTCCACATTTCAGACACAGCCTTTTAGCAGCGCGCAAGCTGGTTCAGCATCCGAGTCTGGTCAAGCAGTTCCCAGTTCTACAATATACAACCAGGCTTCTAGCAGCCAACAAATTCCTTCAAATACTCCCTCTGTTGCTATCAACTCAGAAATTCAAAGCCAGACGTCTAGTGCTGAGCAAAGTGCTTTCCAGTCCACGCATATTTCAACCGCTCTAGGTTCGATACCAAGTCAAGCTTCTGGTACCCAACAAAGTACCTCGGCCTCGATATCAGTACCGGCACTTACTTCCTTGCCCCAGAGCCAGACTCTAAGCAGCGCGCAAAGCATTTTCGAATCTACGACTCTTCCAGCTGCCAGTTCTACATTATTAAACCAAGCCTCCAACAGCCAGCAAACTGCATCTGTATCAGCCTCCAGTTCTTTTATCCAAAGCGGGACTCCCAGCTTTGAGCAAAGCGCTTCCGAATCTACGATTCCTGAAGTTGCTAGTTCCACACTACCAAACCAAGCTTCTAGCAGCCAATATACTGCATTGTCGTCCACTTTCCCCACTGCCCAAACATTCGGATTTTCTACCGCATTGGTTTCCAGTGGGCAGCAGAGTGCATCTGGATCAGTTTCAAGCCAAGCTGCCGCTATGTCTATGATGCGTCAAGAGTCGAGTAGCCAACAAAGTGTCTTTTCATCAGTCCTACAAACCATTGCATTTTCTTCCGAGGCGGTTTCTAGTAGTCAACAAAGTGCGTCTGGGTCGTTCTCGAATCAATATGCCGCTAGTTCTATCATCGAGGGCTTCAGCACAAAAGCAGGGGAGTCTTCAATCGTAATCAGCACTGCGCTACCCTCTCAAGCTTTCAATAGCCAACAAAGTACATTTTCATACGCTGCAAGCAGCTTTACAGTAGAAACAAGCAGCCAGCCAAGTTCTACGGCATCTACCCCTGGTTTCTCGGCGACCACCAGTTCCTATTCGCTCAGTCAACAGATCACACTCTCTGGGGCCGCTTCTAGAGTTCAATCAAGCATTCAAACAAGCTTTCTGGCATTCCCCTCCGAATCTTCAGTAACATCATCCATACTTTCATACTCGGTCAGCCAATTCAATATACTCTCCAGCACCGCGATTAGCTCTCCTGTAGAACCCAGCATTCAACCAAGTGTCTCCGCATCCTTCTTCGGTTCTGTCGCAAGTTCTGTCGCAAGCTCTGTCATCCCCACGTCGATTGGCCAACAAAGTACATATATTGCTGCTGCGCCGACTTCTACTGTCCTGTTTGGATTCTCGAGCAATCAACAAAGTCTATCGGAATCTGCAACTGAGACTGCTACTTCTGCTATACCTTCGCATTTACTTAGCCAACAAAGTACACATGCCACACCTGTACAGAGTTCAATCGCTCTTAGCGGACTCTTAAGTGGCCAAGGAACCATATCAGGATCTTCCCTTGCATTTGAGACAACTGTTTCTGCTATACCTTCTAACTCGATTGGCCTACAGAGTACACATATCACCTCTGTACAGACTGCAATATCCGGGGAGCAAATTTCAAGCATTCATTTTAGCGCGACAGAATCCAGCTCTGGCACATTTAATTCAATACCATACCCTCCATCTACTACTCGAGCTTTTGAGGCTAGCTCTACCGTGTCTCCTCGATTCTCTTTCGATTCGACACAGCTAGGGCAAGCTTCCAGTAGCCAGCAGCTCGAAACCCCGTCAGGCTCTGTTGCTTCAAGTCTTGGAACAGTCAACACAGCTTCTATCAGTCTCTTAACTATAGCAAGTTCGAGTGGAACTTTCCAGACTCTTAGCAGCCCACAATCTGAGTTCACATCTGCTAGCCTAAGTCTCCAGCCAACGGCCAGCCCGTCGAGCAGTTTGGGCGGCATACCTAGCAGTGGTCTGTTTAGTGTATCAAGCTCAAACAATGTACCAAGCACTGCGGCAAGCACTACATATGGCCATGGTTCGAGTAGCATCGCAGGGACTGCAGAAGGAACATCGACAAGTGAAGCCGCCACAAGCTCGCAGTCCGCCCTACTACTTCCAAATACCATCGTTACATTAGCATCAGGTACTCCAAGCCAAGGTATTGGATCTAGTGTTTCAGAATCAATTGTCATTTCAAGCAACGCAGCTCGCACATCCAGCATACAGGAGGCCGCTGCAACATCTGGTAATACGGCCAGCACTGTGGCTGGGACTCAGAGTAGTTTATTCAACTCGATAACTGCGTTGGTGTCCCCGGCGGGTAGTTTGAGTACACAAGAGACGACCACAGCAGTTTCCATTTCTGCCAGCCAGTCCCTATCCATCAGCAAGCCTGCTCAATCCCAGATATCGCAGGTTTCTCGAGCTTCACTTTCCAAGACTTCTTCAGGAGCGCTTCCATCAGAGTCAGCAATACACAACTTCACCGACATTGTATTCCAGGTTCTCAATGGAGCCGCCTCTTCTAAATTCCAGGTTCTCAACAGAGCCATCCCTTCTGACGATGCCTATTTCCTTGGACCGGGTAGTCCGATCGTCTCGGGCACCTGCAGTCCCACTGAAGCATTTACGCTCTCGAACGGCCAGCTGAGCTCAGATGGTGAATTATTATCAACGAATACCGGGACTGCTTGGCAGCCCTTCGCTGTAAGTCCAGTTACAGGTGACATTACTACAGTGGTCGGTGTTCAAGATAATCACTTGTTTTGGAATGATGCTTTCTTCGACGGAGGGTCCGCTATCTTTTGCGAAATGTTGAATGGCCAAATCAACGTCTTATATCAAGGCTTGGTTGATGAACAGGATCTCACGTATCCCGTTGATTGTACGCCGGTGGAACTTGTCACTTATCAAGGTAGGTTTATATTTCCCACTTTCTTCCAAACTCTGCTGTTTAGTACCCAAGGTCGGACTGACTCTGACCTCTTAGCCTCACAATGCTCCAATGTAACTTCGTCTGCCATGCCCACACTAGAGGCCACCCCATCCATAGCGTTACAGTCAACAAGCGGGGTATCTTCAGAGCAAATATCAATAAGCTCGTCCTCAGAAACGTTAACGCTCGGGTCAACACCGATCTTAAACTCCAAATCTACCGGTGTGACAGAAACTCTACTGCAGACTTCTTACCTACCATCTACTGGTTCTGAATCTCAATCAGGAGCGCCCGGGACTTCCTCGTTCTTCGGATCCGTAACGATATCTTCCGTGGTCTCTTCTCAACCGCAAGCAACGCCATCAGGATCTGCAAGTGAGACAAATCCATCACAGTCGTCGATGGTAACGGCAACAGCTTCACAAACCGTCGGTATCCTGTCCCACACCTTAGGCGAGGCGGCTTCTTCTCTGCCATCCTCAATCGTCTCGTTGGTACCGGCCACCGCTTCACAGACTGTTGGTATATTGTCCTCAGGCGAGGGGGCTTCCTCTCTGCAATCCTCAACCTTATCGTCGGCAATTTTAGCACAGACCTTTTCATCGCAGCAGGCTTCCACTGAGCCTTCTCGGACACTCAGTATTTCGGTGCAAACTCTAAGCGAATCTGCACTTTCGCAGCCAATCTCATCCTTTTCAACCGAATCGTCACTTTTCACAGAAAGTATGTCTTCGGAGCAAATATCCACGTTTTCCTCGGGCGTTTCACAATTACTCGTAACCTCATCGGCAACTGTCATAGCGAGCAGTTCGTTTGGATCATTCAGTCCATCAGGAATACCTCAGGCAACGGTGATAAGTTCGTCGAGTATATTACAACCTAGGGGTCTCTCCTCCTCGGCGAGTTCACAGGGTGCAGAGACTTCTTCGGCACCCGCAGTTTCTTCAGGCACTCCTGGAGAAGTAGGCACTTCCACCGTTTTGCTACCAGTTCCAACGGCATCAGAGAGCATAGGATCTACACCACTGGGAGCAAGCTCATCCGTATCAGTAGCTGTAAATTCAGGTTCCGGTTTAGTTCCAGTATCAACTCCTACAGTGTTACCAACAGCCTCAGAGTCCTCGTTAGCCCGGGGAATCACCTCGTCCAGTCTCTCTCAAGTATTTGAAACAGGCACACTGGCATCCTCTCAGCCAATGGTGGGAAGTCCTTCACTTTCAGTAGTAGTAAGTCCAAGCTCAGGCATATCTACACTGACGGAGACTGTAACACAGGCAACTTTGTCTGGATCTTTACAATTCACGGGCTCGAGCTCAAGTCTGTCGCAGACCGCACTAGAATTCCCGGCATCTTCGCAGTCTCAAGGCACAGTCGAAATCTCATCTGGCTTGTTCCAACCCTCTGGTATAAGCTCGTCGGTGCCGTCGATTGAAGTAATCATCTCAAGTGCTATGCCAACAATCGAAACCGCATCTTCGATTGCAAGTAGTATACAAACAGAGGCTCCACTGCAGTCGACGTCCTTGTTCACTTCACTATTCCAAAACTTTACCTCATCAAGCGTCTCACCGTCCATACCAGAGGCACCGAGTTCAAGCCCTTCAGGAATCCAGCCAATGACCACGTTAGTCTTCTCGCAGCCCACACTAGAGATGACTTCCCTTGGGGCTTCTCAATCGTTATTGATAACTTCTTCGGGTATCTCCAATTTAGAAACTGGGACATCAGTCGGGACCGAGCGTATAACCTCTCAACCTAGTGGCTTGACCTCGGTTTTCGCCTCCAACACTGGGTTCAATACTTCCCCGCCTACAGCATCAGCCTCAATCACGGTGGAAGCGGTTTCAAGCTCAGGGCTGGGAACGACTGTAGAAACTCCACTCGGGCGATCTACAAGCCCACCAGTCGTAATCTCATCCAACTTCTTTGGGTCGCCGAGAACAGTGACATCCCAGTCCCTGTCGGGAACCCTCATCTTGTCTACAAGCCTAGAACAACCGTGCGCTTCTGGAACTGTCCAGCCTACAATACAGAGTTATCCTCTCTCTGCCACAAATTCTACATTAAGTGCTCAATTGCCGTCAACTGCCTTTGCGGCCAGTTCTGGCTTCCCTACAAGCCTAGGAGCAGCGAGTAGCTCTGAGATTCTGTCGGTTCCGTCATCTGGTGCTGCCCAACCAACAAGCCAGAGTAGTTTCGTTGCTACCAGTCTCTCTACGTTTATAGTAGAAATATCCTCGACTACTTTGGTGGCGAGCTCAGGCCTACCCACAAGCCTGGGAGAAGCAAGCACCTCTCAATTCCCATCTCAGGTTTCGTCATTAGGGTCTGCCCAACCGACAATCCAAAACAGCTCCGTTACTGCCAGTCTCTCTATATCTATAGTAGAAATGTCATCGACCGCCCTTGCGGCTAGCTCAGGCCTACCCACAAGCTTGGGAGAAGCAAGCACTTCTCAGTTCCTCTCGCAATTCTCATCATCGGGAGGTTCCCAGCCAACAAGCCAAAACAGCTCCCTCATACCTAACGCCTCTATTCTCACAACAGAGGCCCCGACATTCATCGTGACGAGCACCAGGTCATCGAGCACATCGACAATTTTGTCCACCGCCATCTCGAGCCCCGCAGTTTCAACGTCACTCCCTGCCTCAACCACGATATCAAGCCCCGCAATCTCAACCTCACTCCCCGCCTCAACGACAACAAGTGAGCTAAGCAGCAGCTCATGCGCATCCATGTCGCTGCCGACAAACTACTTTACAACGTCGAAGACGGGCATGATGTGCGTGTTCCAGACGTTTACTTACATTGATGGGATGCCCACCCTTGCGCCTATGTAAACTCTGCAAGTAAGAGTTACCAGGTTCTTGTCTTTGGGTCGAAGCAAGGAAATATGAAAGGGAAGGAAGGAATGGACGAATGGACGAGCAACTGTGTGTTTATGGTGGAAAAATGGAGCGTGTTCGGAAGGGAGACAAGAATTAATGCTGGATGTGGTAGTGAATGGAATCCTATGTGCGGATGCACAGATCGGTCATTAAAATGTTTTGTTTTTTTCTATTTAGTTCTTTTGTAATTGGCGGTGTTTTTTTGCTCCGCATGTGAAGGGCGGCGCGGTATGTTTGATTTCTGTGGTGGTGGATTGTGTTTTAAGATTAGGACGAGATTACGGATTATGAAATAAGTTAGTACAGAGATTATAACTTTACGTAAGGTTAAGCCTAGACCTACTTCCTCTTTTTCTTTTGAAAAAAAAGTTTAGTTACCCCCAACGTCCCCTTTACTAGGTACTCGTGCCTACATGTGCTGACTAAGGTACCTATGTACGTGAGAGTTGCCGAACAGTCCAATTACAGGGGCTCGCTTGTTGACGACGCCCTATAGTCAGGTACTCAACAACAAACAGACATATCGCGCCCACAACACAACTCATAACCTCTTATAGTACCTTGTAAACGTGCTTCAAGCATTCGTGAGACTCTCTAGGATATGGGCTCATTCTTTTCAAGCTTCCGTCACCTAGTCTCAAAGTTCTTCTTTCAGCAGTATCCTCCACTTTCCCTCCAGCCTTCCGTGCCTGTCCCACGCCATGAGCACCTACAGCTGTACCGTCTCTACCAAGTCCGGCGCGGCACCAGAGAACTCCAGATTGCATCATGTCAAGGACAAGAGCGGGAAGCTTGTTGGCTTTAAGAACCCTTTTCCATCGTTTGGACGTTGGAATGATATCTCGCTTTTCAAGGCTGATTTGATTTACTTCCGACATGTATTATTTTTCTCCTGGCTTTCCAATCTTGATAAAGTACCTCGTGTAGGCTGCCATCTGACATTCTGAATTGCAGCTATAAAGCCGAAGGCAGACTACCTGTTCCAGATATTTCTAACGCGCAGATACCTACCGTCACCCCGAGCTTTTTACCATCGCGCACTGGCAGCTCCCTCCGCTTAACGTGGCTAGGCCACGCCAGTTACTTTGTCGAGTTTGCATCTGGCTTTCGTGCCTTATTTGACCCAGTATTTGAGGAGAAATACAGTGGCATGGGACCCAAACGTTTCACGTCTCCTGCTTGCAAGTTGGGTGATTTTCCTGCACTCGATGCCGTCTTCGTAAGCCACAACCACCCCGATCACTTCTCGTACACGAGCGTAAAGGAACTCGTTCAGCTATACCCGCGCGTCCACTTTTTTGTTGGCCTGGGAGAATCGAAGTGGTTTCACGATAATGGTATCAAAGCAGTGACAGAGATGGACTGGTGGGATGATGCCGAGGTGGTTTTGGAAAGAACAATGAGCTCCAGGTTCGGTTCAGATGATGCGAAGTCAGATGTGAGCCTCTCTCCGGAGCGTATCTCTGCCAGAGTTTCGTTTCTTCCCAGCCAGCATGGTACAATGCGGCCCCTGCTGGACTGGAATAAGACGCTATGGGGATCTTGGGCTATCACATCTGGCGACAAGTCTGTGTGGTTTGCTGGTGATACAGGGTACCGATGTGTACCGGAGGGGTTCGAGGAACTTGGACCGGGTTTTGATGAGCTTCCACGAAACCCGAGCTTCTCACAGATTGGGGACTTGCGAGGACCATTCGATGTCGGACTAATTCCTATTGGGGCATATGCTCCGCGCATGATGTACAGTCCAGTACACGCAAGCCCTTGCGATGCTGTTGAGATCTTTCAAGATACTAAATGTAAGAACGCCATGGCCATTCACTGGGGCACATGGGCATTGACGAGCGAGCCCGTGGAGGAGCCCCCAGAGAAGCTCAAGGAGGCGCTGAAAATCAAGGGTCTTGCCCAGACGGGACTCTTCGACGTATGTGCCATTGGTGAGAGTCGCGACTTTTGAACAATCGGCAGCTTTGCAATGATGATTGGTATTTTCTTCGTCAGCTTTACAACAAGTCATCAGAAAGAGTATAAGAAAGCTTTTAAATAGATTATATAAACATTTAGTAGAAGACATCATAGAAAAATTTATTTGAAAAAATCATTATACAGAATTACTATTATTATCAAGTTACAGCAATGCGAAGGATGTTTGAATGGCAGGTAATAGTGTGTCACTTCGTGGATTTGAGGATAATTATGTGTATATGTGGAGTAAAAATCAGTCAAAGTCTCATTTCACAATCGTAGTGTAGATATTCCTATCGCCCGAATCCCATGATACCCGCTTCTGATGCCCAACTCAAACGACGCCTCCTTAAACTCCAATGTCCTGTCTTGGCCAACCGCCCTTATCAAAACACAACGCAAAGTGTATACGCAACTCAACGCTCAAACTCTATAACCTTGGAAGACACAACGCTCGCGCTCCGAGAACGGCCAGCGCTGGGGGCAGTCGGGCTCAGAGAATCCTGTTGTTTCACCTCAGAGACACCGTCTTGCCCTCTGAGGCTCATTGCCTCTGCGTCCGCGCCTTCTAGAAGATCTCTATCCTCAGAACGAACAGTGCGCTCTGCATTGCCACCACCCGGCGTCCGAGGTTCATCATAGCCTTCCTCGTCGTCCTCGTCGTCATCGGGTCTATGGACGGCGTTTTGCTCCAGCTCTTTCTGGGCCTCGTCCATGCGCCGTCGAACCTCGGCCGCAACACGCATACCATCCGTAACAATGTTGTCTAGAACGCCGCGTAGACCTTTACCAGGTGGCACGAGGCCGGCAGAACTGGTACCGCCGACACTGGGCTGAGGAGTTGATCGACCGAAGCCGATGCTTGAGAATGTAGTGAGGCTAGAAGCCGAAGATGAGGCGGGCGCAACCATCTTATCGGAGATGCGGAAGGAAGCTGGAAACGAAGATTCAAAGAACTGCTCGAGGAGCTCATCGGCAAGCACGACCATACGGAAAGTGGGTAGCGTAATATGGAGAGGTTTGGACGGGTCGAGAGCAGCATTCGCAGCTTCTGCATGGGCCTTGGACACGTTACGATTCCCATTGTTCGACTTATCTGATGCAGCGGGTATACTTGGAATGCCAGTCGGTTTCTTGCCCCGCGCAGGCGAAGAATCGCCAAGATCTAGAAGATCTTCCTCTTCATCGCTGTCATCGCCAATTCCGAAAGAATCGGGATCAGCCAAACCGTCTGAAGCCGATTCCTCAACCTCGGTCACCTTGTTTTGTGGATGATCAGGATCCGCATATTCAAAACAACGCCTGATGAAGGCACTGACGCTACTCAAGAATCGCTCATTCGTATTCCCTTGCATGCCTTCCGGTTGGTAGGGATTGGGGTTGTCAGCCTCGTACTCGCTCAAGCCTGTCATTGAGCTTGACGGAGTAAGAGAGCCCTCTAGACCCCGACGTGAGAGGAAAAGCAATGCTTCCGAAATGCGTAGAATTCCCTCGCGGTCCACTTTTCCGTCTCCATCATCATCGTAAAGCTCAAAGAAATACGTAATACTGCCCATGATATCCCCCTTTCCCTTTATATGCGCGAGTCCCGTGACGACATTCTGAAGGGTCAAAGCCGAATTCATATCCACGTCCCAACGTCGAAATAATCGTTGCATAAACTCGTGATCAGCTGGTTCAGGATTCCCAGATCCCCAGGGTGAAAGTGAAACCTCTCGTCTCCTGACACTGTTGCCAAAGTAAGAATGCTTTTCCGATTCTGAAGTATTATCTTTCCCGGGAGAACTTGGCGAATCTGTAATCGCCCATCTAGCCATACCCGCAAGGAACTCTCGGAATCCGTCATAATCCATGAGCGTGGGACTTGGTCCGAGTCCTACGCGTCCTTTCTCCACAACTTGATTTTCAGACAAGCCTGTCACAACCTCTGCAGCCTTGGCTCTTCGTGCCCTGTCCCGTCTTTCGGTCTCTTCCATTATGATCTGACTTCGTTGCTGGCGCTCATATAGCACTCCATAGAATCGGTCATACAAGGAACCAAGGTCGTCGACACTAAGTCGCTTACTATCGGGTCCAAGGTTTCGTATCGATGTCCTCTTAGCAAAGCTTTCTATGCCGTTCAAAACACTGTTCTTATGCTTCATACGTTGCTCGGTGATGCTGTTCTGAGTGATACCAGAAAACTCCTTGAATGCTACAACCATGAGCTCCTGAAAACGTGTGACGGCTCGTAATTTGGCGTTTTCGGATTTTGGATGCGCTGATTCGTCTAATTTCGAGAAGTATGACTTCAGAACCGATATAAAAGCTCCGTCATCGGCAGCGTCTAGAAGCTCTTCTCCGTTTATACGCAAAATAGCCAGACCAACTTGAAACAGTACCTTTGGACCTTCTAAAAAGAAAACATCTAAAACACGGAAGGCAAAAACCAAAGGCATGGAGTTGATATATAGTGACAAGAACCACGGAAGTGATACAACGGAGAGCTGAACATCGGATTTGACCAGGTGATCCCAAAGGATTGGCATGGTCTTTTCCACCAGAGATTCGAATACTTTCTGGTCGAGTAGAGTGCCGTACATGGTTGTTGAGTAGTATCCAGGGAGTAGCCGATCGCAGAGGGTAGATAGCAAGAAAAACGCCTGGGATTCGGACATGTATATAAGGAGCGCCGCGACCACAATGTTCATAGCTTGACAGTATCCCACCTCTTCGTTGGTCCAACTGTATGCTGTGAGGACCCTTCTGAGCCGGCCGATACCCTCCTCGCTTTGAAACCCGGGGTATTCGGGAAGACTTCGATTTAGGTCTTTTTCGATCTCGTCAATCGCGAGAGAATCGCGACCTTCATACTTTGCTAGAGTGTCTGCGAACAACATAGGGTTCTCTAGTCGCAAAAATAGCGATCCAGATGTCTGCTCCCATATTTCCCCACGCAGTCGATTTGGTAGACCGACGCGGATAAGTTTGTGAAAAGTCGGTTGTCGAATTAATGTAACATTTCGTCCATAGTCTCGCAGATATTCTCCCCATAGTCTCATCTTGCTCCTATCCCTCAACTTTTTGTGGTCACCGGGGTATCGAAATATCATTCCCAGCCCAGCATCTGGAGGCACACTGTCTTTCTTCCCATCTTTCTTGGTTTCGCCTGGTTGCAGAAGATACTCAGAGTAACATTCCGCGACGACCTTCTTCAGCTTCCCTACATCACCTACGCCACCCTTGAGGCCTTTTTTGAGACCATCGCAGAATCTTTCACAAGCTTGTCTAGTCCCAGCCAACTGTATTGTTATTTTCTGTTGTGGAGCAGGGGTCTTGGCGGCATCGTTCGTAGGGCTATTGGTGAGGCCGTTCCAGGTCGTAATCGCCAATGCAAACTGAATCGCGGGTCAGCTATGAGTTCACAGGTTTCCGGGGAAGGCAGCATACCTGATACTGTTGGCTATGCAACCGTTCCACACGTCTGATAGCGCACAGAGGTAGTGTGAACCCGTTCCCTCCCGGTCCACCACCATGTGTCTGTCCTGTAAAGCCAGAAGATGTGCTTGTGCTCGCCGACTGCAGGAAGCTAGTGGGCTGTGTTGAGAAGCACAGGTAAGCCTCACTCAGATGCAGTTTTCCCTCATAGTGGTACCCTCTGTCTCGGTCCTTGTCCTTCTCGCCTTGTGTTGCATTCGGGGAGTACGCGACTGGTGGGGAGATTGTGATCTCCGCTGTGATTTCTTGCAGAGGGGTCTGGGAGTCGGGCAGACGAAATTGATGGCGGAAGAGAGTGGATTTGGCAGGATTGCGGTCAGAGGGAGAGATGTTGAGGGCTTGGGTGGGGTCAATGAATGACTGGGCCTTCTGCACAAGGCTGGAGAAGTTGAACATTGTTCATGGTATCTGCTGCGTAGCAGATACAGAAGACGCGATACAGGATCTCGTAGAGGTTGTTGATGTCTTTACGAGTATTCCATTCATTTCAACGCTTCAGCTCTCCATGCGATGTCATGCCGCGCTTGGGGTCAGACGCGCTAGTGTTTTGCCGATTTCATTCGCTCGTTTCGGACCCCTATTTCATTCCAGGGGCTGAATATTTATTTTCTGTCGATCTCTCAATCCTGTTTAGAGCCATATGGTAGTTGAGTCAGAAGAGATATAAGCTTTAGAGTTAGTATAAGGATTCGACATTCAGTTTGCAAAGCACTTTTGACAAGGCTAACCATTTGACATATCACGGGTCTAGGAATGAACTCGAGGGTTAACCGCAAAGAGGTTCAATCCTTACAAATGTTGACTCTGAGAAATCCCAAATACTATTATCAATCTTGTATTAAGGTATGATGTTCATAGACATGCCCTAGAGAGTATCTAGTACCCAATCAAAAAGAGAGTAACCAGCACTGACCTAAATTAGGTACCGTAGCTGACCTCTTCAGCCCTCCATCCAGCACTCACTTTACTATCCCCTGTAAGCGTAAAGATAAATATACTCGCAGTATTTGCATCAACCTCAACGACCAAAGTATACTCCCTCGGATATAGCACTAAATCTCCATCTTCATCCACCCTAATATACCCCACCTAACCTGTGGCAGGTGGTACGGACTCATGCTCGGCAGTGGTGATATTGGCATTACATTGCTATGTCACATTGAGAGATCATTCCATCATCTCGCTCATTTGGCTGTTACGATGTCGCCCCGTACAACATAAGTCTGGATATGCGATTATCCGTTGTTGTGTCTGGACTGGAGTTACCCTCACGCAAGTGACTGACGCGAACAATGCAACATGTCGGGAAAACCCGTTGGGCATATTTAAGTTTAAGCACATCAACTAACCTTTATAATCTGCGGCTTATGATTCTTTGTGGCCCATAGTCAAAAACACATGTTCTACCTGTTTGTTCATCTCCCCACTTCCAAGTTCTTTTGATCTGCCCCTTTTCATTCCGAGTTCATATTATGTCTAGTAGCATATGAGCAAACTGTCGTCTTTATTCCACAATTATCCTATCGACAATCACCCAACCTTCTTCCGCTGATTTGTTTTCGATCACAAGCCAACTAGCATTTTATTCCAGCCGAGAAACCATCACCATAATGGTCCTCATTGAGAGCTTTCTTGTCTTTTTATCAGGCGTAGCTTCTCTCACTACTGGAGTTGGTAAACGAGATGCGTCGAAACTGAACAATAGTACAGCGACCATTGTCTTAAAAATCCAGGCGTTCGCCGATGTTGCCACCAACTACACTGGGGGTACATTGCCGGCTATTTCAGTCTACGTCAGGAACCCCCGTATCATTCTTTATTCATGTATCTAACAAAATCGTAGACTGCAGACAAGGATGTTCAAGATGCCCTCAAACAGGGACTTGATGCAGCACATACAATTCAGAACCCTCCCATAAGCGCTGACGACGAGGCATTACTCGCGCCTCATCTCACACCTATAGTCCCGGAACCACAAGCTGCTCTTACAGCTCTGAAAGAGAAAAGAGATCTCCTCGTCGCCGCAAATCGTCGCCGCAAACGTTATCGGCATTGTCAAGACTGCTCTTTCGAATACCAAGACTGCTAATGACCTTTTTGCGGATGCTATCACTGCGGTCCTGCCAACCGCAGAAAATACTTTCGCTGTCCAATACAAAGCTTCTCTGGGCGCAGCTTATCAAGATGCAATCGATTATTTCAATGCCGTCTAGTTTGACATATCATCATCGTCACTAGATGTTCTTTTATGTTGTCGACTTCTAGCGCGTTGAGAAGTCAAATTTGGGGCAATGTGTAGTGTGGGAGAACAACTCGACGGTATTCTCATTGCGTTTGGGGTATGTACCCGTGGTAGAAGCCGGCGAATGAGGATTTTGTGAATCATCACCCTTCGTTTGAATTCTCCACGTCTGCAAAATTATTCGGTGATCTGGCTTGAGAGATAAACACGATATTGCTATGAGGTTATAATTTCTTCCTTGCAAGTGAGAGACACTAGGTTCCCGGCATTAGACTCGTACCTCTTGACTTCAACTTTCGTCGGCGGAATAACACCGTAGATTGGCATGCTTGCTTATTGGTACTGACTCTCTGCTGTCTATATGTAGGCGACGTCGTCTCTGATAATGTTTGCGCACGGCGTGTGATATAAGCCTAAGGTTTGCCAAGTCTAATCCCAATTCAAGCTTACAGAAGTCCTTTCTACATAAATCAAAAAGTTAACTCTACGTTCAGATAGGATTATGTGGCTAGAATTATTGTGATTCAAACTAAATAAAGCTAATAATGCGCTTTGGGGAACGGCGTTTATGGATTGTAAAAGCTAATTACCTATTAATAGCCGAAGTATAAATTTTAATCGTCTGGAAAATATCCTACGATTTGCCCTTAACCTCTGCCACAAGCGCCTTCGCAGCGCGCGAAGCCTGCTATCGAGTAGGAAGTTTCAGATCTATTCCTATTGAATGATTGATTGATTATGTTTTACGCCGGGGGCGAGAAGCCATATAGGCTTCCTCCAAGCCTCCTCGGAGGCATTGGGGCGTGCTAAGCTAGGCATTATACATAGTATACTGAAACCCAGATAGTGAAACCTAAACAGCCCTAGCTATACTAGTCTATAGGCTATCAATTAAGTCTTAAATCCCTCTACTAATTTAAGAGATCTCGTAGAAAAGAAGTGCTATAGGCCCTTTTGAGAAAAGGAGCAGGGGTTTTATTGTCTCTTAGGTAGAGCGTATACGTAGCTTATTATATGCTAGTAAAAAGGGGAGAAAAACACCCTATGTATAGATTAAGGGTATCCCTAAAGTGTCTAATAGAAAGGAGAGCAAGCGAGTGATAGATAGTAAGGGGAAGATTGTTAGAGAAAGAAAAATATAGTTAAAAGTGTGAATAGCTTTTGGGGGGGGGGATAATGCACTGCATTATGAAAGTACTCCATATCACTTAATACGGTTATCTGGAGCATCATTACGTATACGAGTGCTGGTAAGTTGGGCGGCTGCTTTTTGTAAAAAGGGTTTCCAACAAACGGAAATCCGGAAGCGAGTAATAAGAGCGGCGGGGCCTCATATGCGAAAATAAACCATTCTTCTACCACAAAAAAATATTGCATCAGTGGTTTAGTGGTAAAATCCATCGTTGCCATAAAGGGTTAGTCTAATACGCTATCTTTCAAGCTCGATGGGCCCCGTGTTCGATTCACGGCTGATGCATGATATGTTATATAGTGTACTCTAACACTATATTTTTTCCTTTTTTTTTCTCTCTTTTTGGTATTATATTATAACTATAAAAGTTTGGCTGGTTTGGGTATTTGATTTGTTGGAGCTTTAGCGAAATATAGCCTGAATTACAAGGGGTTGGAATACCGATCAGTTCGATTGTGAGGTGTGGCTGCATTTATAAGAAGGTGGCAGAGCCAGCCACAGGTGTAAATGCTCAAGGGTGCCTCAGGCGCCAACAGAGCCCAGGAGGCCTTCGCGCTTCGCCCCGCAATAGAGTCTGTGCTTTTTCATGACGTGCAAGCTAACTTGTATATATCTCTTAACTTTAGAACCTAAAGTCAACCTCGCAATGAGCTGACAATGGCGACTAGCACTAATACTTCAATAGCTGACCTCAGCCTCTACATTCTGACTTTCAATTGCGGTCTATCTCCTATCGATGTAGATGCCTTTGCGTCTCAACTATTCTCCGGCCTCACGACCCCCGCCTTACCTGACCTTCTCGTCCTCTCTCTCCAAGAACTCGCTCCCATACCCTATGGATTAATAGGTGGATCTTTTCTGGTCCCCTACTTTTCGAGGTTCTATCATGCGGTCCAGAAGGGGGCGCGCAAAGCCTCCAACGCAACAGACAATGCGCCAATATACACCCCGATATCTGCACGGAACGTAGGCATAACTGGAATAATGGTATTCGCCAAGGACCCGGAAGCAATACAAGATATCGAAACTGCGGGTGTTGGGGTCGGAATATCAGAGATGGGGAATAAGGGCGCGGTGGGAGTACGCTTCACATACAGAGACAAAGGTTCCTCCACAGAGTTGACCTTTGTATCTGCACATTTAGCCGCAATGGAGGACGAAGTACTACGTCGAAATGAGGATTGGAAGAACATAGTTCGAGGCCTCATCTTTTCGTCAACAACTGCGGATCGCAAGCAAAACGCTGCTTCACTACCGGGAGACCAGCGACCCCTCCTTTCAATATCCCCCCAAGACGCCTCAATCTATAAACCAACCTCACACCTCTTCGTAGCTGGCGACCTCAATTATCGCACCTCCACCATCAAACCCTCTCCCACGGATCATTTAGAAAACTTCCCACAACCACACGACGACCCCTCCTCGGAGCAGCATTACTCTACACTCTTCCTATCCGACCAGCTCAACCGTGAGCGCCACGCAGGCAGGACCTTACATGGCTTGACCGAGGCGGAGCTCACCTTCCCCCCGACCTATAAATATAACCTTGAGGAGCCATATCTTAAACTAGACGAAGAATTGTCAGCATGGCATTGGGCAAAGCACAGATGGCCCAGTTGGTGCGATCGAATCCTGTACCTCGACATTCCCACGTGGCTCTCCTCTGCCCAACCCGGCCTCAAAATAACCCCACATAAATACTCCGCCCTCCCATTACAACCTACAACAGACCATCGTGCCGTTGCACTCGAGGTCTCTGTTCCTTTGGTGCCAATACCAGCTCCGTCTGAGGATGAAGAGGGCGATGATCCGAGGATACATCCGCCGTTTGAGATAAATATTGATTGGAAGAGTAAACGGGATAGAGCGAGGTTGTTTGAGGTGGTGGTGGGTTACTCGATGTACTTGACTACCACGTGGGAGGGTAGAGGGCTTGTGATGGCAATGGTCGTGGGTTCTGGAGGCGCTTATTTCGTTATCAAGGCGCTGTTGGGGATGTGAGGGAGCTCTGTAGTAGGTAAGTAATGCAATAACATTGGACCAGTCTTGCAATAGGTTCGTGATCTTCTATTTTGAGCAGTGGAAAGCAAAATTCAATGCGTGTTTGCTAACATGAATTGGGATACTTTTTTATTTTTGCCAAGACGTGCCTATGCTCACTTGAATACAGAAAGATGCGAATTCAATCGATTTCTGAGCTAGATGGATAATGGTCAACATGGAAGTGAATTGCCGAGAAACAGACGCATAAAAATTTCGCATTGCGGCTTCTTGACCTCCCTCCTACATCCCAGAACTTCCACCCTTCCACAGCACCAAGTTGGATGCAACCAGCAGTGACTCCAGGAATTTGAAGGGGAGTGAGGCCTGCCCCTTGTTGACAAGGTACGTAGTCTCGCTTAGGGAATAGGGGAGGTTTGACGAGGTCTGATTGCTTAGCGCGCGCGATGAATTCCAGGACAAACCCACGTTTATTGTGAATGGTCAAGAAGAGCATATGGTAAGTGGAGGATGGTGATATGCATGATAGCTGATCTTGAGAATGATCTACTTTGAGCTATTCTTCCGAGAAGAATGTATTCTTGTTGTTCTTGTTGTGCTTCCGAGTCATTTTCGATGCTTTGTTGATCGAAACACTCTCCGCATATATCCTTGTACGGGCTACTCAGGTTGCATATACTGTTTGTATCCACTGTGAGTTGATTATGTGATTTTCTTGGCATGAGAGAGCTCTTTGAGGGTCTGGGGGTAAAATAGAATGGCAGGCAACGTATCAACTATGGGCACGTAGCCTATCAGATTATTTTGGGGTCTCTTTGCAACTGAAGATGAACGTGTATGTAGAACTGCCGTTCAAACAAGGGTAGTACCATAGAAGTCCTTTGATCGACA
This sequence comes from Gremmenia infestans, assembly GCA_032629725.1. Lineage (NCBI taxonomy): Eukaryota > Fungi > Ascomycota > Leotiomycetes > Helotiales > Hamatocanthoscyphaceae > Gremmenia > Gremmenia infestans. The sequence goes on from JAFEVB010000012.1 coordinate 1,068,684, forward strand.
GAGGAATGAGTGGGATTTTCGAAAGTGATAAGAACACGCAAGATCACCAAAACATGGCGTACTGCATGGCCGTTGCACCTTACATCACATAAGGTAGTATAGCCTCTCGATCTTGCAGTTGGGTGTGCTGGTGCTGGATGTGCTGCAACGTGAGCTTGTATGCAATAGTGGATAAGGGGAGCAAGTCACTACCCATTCTCGCAGTTCTAAGCCGAGCTGTCAACCACTATCGTGCTGAATTTGATAGACTATTCGGTCCTTTTCTCTTCTATTCGTATCATCCAGCCTCACGGATACAGTGACAAGTGCTATATCCGAGTTCCGCTTGGCCGCGAGAAGTTTGGTGAATGAAAATGCAGTCTTTCCTCACCAGCCAGCATTAATGCTCTCTCGTCCATTTTAGGTAGAAACTCGTCGAGACCTTATTGTAAATAAGCGGGGATTGTGCAAAACGACATTGAAGTTGCCCCAATGATACAAAATAGAAATCACTTTCTTCTTCTCAGAGAGAGTACTCGCCTTTTTTAGAGGCTGACAGCCCCTCTATAAATCTATTACTTAGCGTAGATTGCTAAAATCCTATGCATCTAATTGGCTCTTCTAACCTAGTATAGATCCTTAAAACCACAGAATAAACCAATCTTAAAGTGAGTTTGGGCCTCTTAGAAGCTTATAAGTATTGGATCTGAGGTCTCTAAATGGCGCGGAGTATAGATTTATGGGTACAACTCAGGTGGGGCTATCAGACTTAGAAGAAAAGGCGAGTACGCTATAATAGAAATTTGATGTTATAACTGAATATTTGAGGAGTCTTGATAATTGTATTGATTCCTAAGACATGAAATTAAAGATAGGAACAGTGAAATCAGTATGGCATTCACATCGCATATGCAGTATAACTTTATCTGCAAGTGTTGCGAACCAAAACTAGTCCGACTCCGTCGATTGGTGCCACATAGTCTGCATGATGTGAAGAACATGTGTGAAATAGAATGCGAAGAATTCCTACTTCTTGGCAAGCATGACGTGCCTTAGTTTCAGATAGCAAGAGATAAGGCGGGTATTGGTGGGCATGTGAGTCATCAGAGTAACATCCTCCGAGTAAGGATAAGGGGTAAATCAATCCCACCTCCCTATTTAAGCGATCTCGCTTAGCGACAACCACCACTTTGATAAATATTACCTATTGACTTCACAATCCTTGAACTTCTATATGATCGCTTGTTATCGTGAGATCAACAATAAAGTTGGAGTCTTATTTGAGCTGCTAATGTATGGGTGGTATCAAGATACGCATCAAGTGCAAAACTCTTAGTCATTCTTATTGCAAATAGAAAGATTATAAGGTGTCATAGATAGGAGTTCAGGGGGTGCGGATCCACTAGCATCGTGATATATGACTGTAATGAGGAATAATAAGTTCTTTCACTTAAAAATTTGCTACATGTAGCTAGTAGTAGTATCAATGTTTTATGAGAGTTGAAAAAGTGCATATATCACATTATGAGAATAATTTTAGAATACTAAAAGTCTATTTCTTTTAATATATAAATCTATAAAATGAGTGGATATAAGTATTATAGTTTAGAAAGAAATCTTATAATATTTCTACTTTATATTTATAGTAGCGCTATATAAAGTTGGAAATAAGCTCAGGAATCTTAAGCAACGCTTTAATGAGAGTTTAGTGCAAAGAGACGTTTAAAATTCCATATCATGACCCATAAACAAGCAGCATACAACAAGTGCAAGGAATATCTATCAACGCTTCAGTATCGCTATCTTTCGAAATCTTGCTCGAGACGAAAGACTCTAAATTGGCAAAATGGATCTCAGTTTACACGGGCAAGCAATCACGAGTCCCAAATAGGACCAAATGCTGGGATACCCATATACTCCAGGTCCTCCACAAGCTTTGTCGTCAACTTCGGGTTGGAAATGACTATCACGGCCTCGGACTCAGTCTCCTTGTAGAGCTGCAGTACCGTCGGTAATGTTGATGGTCTTCCCATCGTCGATGTATTGTGGATATGCGCACGCTTCCCCAGCGCCGTTATGATATTGCCGATTTCAGTTCCATACGTTGTCAGAGGATCTCGCGTTGACCAGAAAAGATTGATGCGGGTACTGTTTGACATGATGACCGGTAAACAAGGGGCGATTCCTGATCCTGTGGCAACGAGCAAGACACTCTTGAACATTGGCGCTATCCGGAGGACTCCACACGTTGGTGTTCGTCTGGCCCAGATCTCTCGGGGTGGGCTATTGATGAGGGCCTTTGTCCAATCGCCGGCGTTGGAAATAATGAGAGAGAACCCTTTTTGGCCGGGTTGAGACCAGGTGGCGAAGGCGTGCCATTCAAACAGAGGCCTGGAAGATAAACGGATGGTTGTTCCTGGTCCAGGAGTGGCGTAATCAAACTTGATGCGTAAAGCATGTTTTGAAAGTTGTTCTGATTCAACTTTAACTTTCCGGCAGTTTAGCCATGTGATGATAATGCTGAATGTAGCGATAAAGAGAAGCCAGATATTGGCACTGCCGAATAAAGCGGAAGATAATTTCTGGCTCGAGCGTCGATTGAGATCGGTATTGAGGACCGTGAGAGTCCATAGAAGAGCCAAACTTGACCAGCCAGCTAGTCGGTGAACAATCTCGAAGGCGTTATGAAGCTTAGCACGGATAGATGGATGAGCCATGATGACCATAGACACAAGTAGACAATCCAAAATGTAGACGACGATAATGAGGATCCAGTGTTCAGCGGTCTTGGATTTTGTATCGCAAAAGCTGATGGTGCTTTCGACACATAGAAGAATAAACCAAGATGTCGCTGCTACAGCACATCCACTATGAAGACCTCCCAGATGATAGATCTTCCCTACCCGGCGACGGAACCATAATGGAGCAGTGGAAGGCACGGCTGTGCAAATGGTGTACAGCAAGTTGACGATGTGCTCCTCGCGGATTACGATTGAAATGGCCAGGTTGGTGGATACTGCTAGGGCACATGTTTTGTTGTTTGGATATCCTCTCCGAACCCAATTGAAAAGAAATTCGATGACACCAACTAAGTTAAGTGCAAAGACAATGGTGAATAGAAGGCGGTATTCCGAGCATGCGGCTCGAAGCCATTTCAGGAAACGTGATGTTGTCTGGTTCTGGACCTTTTCGTTATTGGGATCGTTCGCTGTATTGGTTACCGCCATTGTAAAAAGAGTGTCTGCTGATCGAAGCTTGAAGTTTGTTCCTTGAATGTTTAAGATGTCCTTGGGACTCGGGAGTCTATATTTTACCAGACGAAGTCATCGATGCACCGAAAATAAAGAGATGTCCTATGGAGGTTGCTCTGGGTATCTATATACTCTGACATAGTCTCCCCTGATGCTCGAGCCATGACCTGACTGGTGGATATGCGGGACTTCCCGAACCTTTAAAGGTGTAACAGCTCTTCAACTTCGCCGTTTATGGGCCGTTCATGTCATCCCAAACCGGGAGAGAAGAAGAAGATCTTAATAAAGGTGAAAAGGATCGACCATTTACGCCTTCTTTCCATGCGATGAAAACGTGGTCGAACCTGAACCTTGCCAGGTTCGGCATAAGCCGTATCTAGTACGGTATTATCCCATGAATAATTGTAAAATTGTGGGCTATGGCTCATAAGCCTCCTAAAACTAGCTTAATTTTATGGCGAGGGTACTAAGAAGTCTGTATAAGGCTGTATGTATATTGATAAGAATTCCCTAGAAGCCATCTTGCCAGCCTGATATTGCCTTCACATAAATCTCCACTAAATAGCATTTATTCATTTACTTCGTATTAGTGGGTGGGAGTAAAATGGTTTCTCTTTCCCCCACCCGCTTCATTTAAACTGCCGTTGTCCGAAACTACATATCGAGGAACCACACACAGATAAGGAACTTTATCGCCAATGGTAGAGCTGTTTTAGTCCTTGCCGTGACGTGGTCAAGGGTATCTCCCGAGTCAGTGCCTTATGAACGATCGGCGAGTGTTGGTGTGAAGAACCACTATACTCGAGAAGAGTGACCACTCAACATGCTATCTACGTTTATCACCTATTCCTCATACCTTAAACCTTGAACTTTGCATATGTAGATGCACTACTCGCATTTTTTAGTTTATCGGTGGCGAGTATTTAGCCTGAATACCCAAAATCCCACATATATGACTGGCTATTTTACCCTTGTGCAAATCGGTATAACCTCAAGAAAAAGAATAGATAATGCAATTTTAAAGTGAGACTCCTTATTTGGAGCCTTGTATTTTGTCGGCTCTAGACGCTTTAAGGGATAATCAGGAAAGTCACAGTATCGAGCTAGCATGGTAACTACCGACACGAGATGGGATGGCGGAGCTAGCAGGGAAGACTTTACCCTGCGCGGACTTGGTCCCAAAAGAAGACAGTCGGAATGTTGTCATTAGAGTGGCTGGGGTTCCCAAAAGTACTTGGCATGGGGGGTAGAAGTTAGCCACGGTATTTCTGCTGAGGACTCCACAAACCCCAATAATGGATAAGATACTCCTTTCACATAATGCTATCTTCACAAGTGCACACGCTTGTTGCATTTCAAGTCTCCAGTTTTCCACATCAGTGGATTCCGGACCTTGCTGCTATCAGATCAATGAAGAGGTGATAGGTCTGTTCAGAAACACTGGGTGGAATTGTATTAGACCAAGACTTCTGCTGTTCAGTAATCTTCACGGATCACCGGAGGCCTCGTAGGACAAGTTTAAAGCCTAGAATCAGAATTTGTTAAAATAACCAAAGCGTTTGCTAACGGTCACGGCAGATAGAGACCAAAGTCAGACTGCACTCGGAGATAAAATTGAAGAGAATTGCAAGCTGGAGTTGGGAATATGGCCCAGTAGCGAGCATCAAAAGAATGATCCTGCTCTACTAATTGGTATTTCCAAAAGTTGCGCAACGAAACATTGAATTCGAAATCTCTGATGTCGATGGATTGGTGGAAGGATTGTCAGGCTATTACGTAAACCATTGACAGAGCCAACATACTTCCTTTTCAGTGTCATCAAAGAAGACCGAGGAATTCAGTTGCAGAATATTATATTATATACATGATAGAGGAGTTGACGTTGGACGAGGGACTGCAGGCCTTCACTGCATTGTCCGATGCCCTGTTCATAATACCCCGAACGAACATCCAACTATCAAGTAGAAGAAAGCTAACTCTGGTATCATTTAGTGCGTAGGGGTCTGGCTAGAATTAACATGCAATCGCTTTATGTGTAGATTGATGTCTTACCCACACATGGGCAGCTTGTTTGTGCTCATCGTCATGCCCATCGAAAGCACCCTCGCTCCCGTGTTTCGTAAGAGAATTCGATTTTCCAGACGCTTGATCAAGGTGGGCATTGCTGCCAGTATCATGCATGCTAGTGAGCTCATGGAAATCATCGTTTTGGTTGCGCAGCTTGCTCTCGATCTTGAACGAGCGACTTTGGTAGATCCGCTGGTCGACGGGAGTGCGGCTGTTGACGCCGCTGGCTGGGTTTGTTTTGATAGTACTATTGAAAAAGCCGCCGCTGACGAAGTGTCCGAGAAGTTGGCGTATACTAGGCATGCAGGCACACATGATGGCGACCGTGGGCTCAACAGTGGACCAGATGACGAGGCTAGTGTAGTCCTCTAATCAGATATTAGATAGATAGTCAAGAGGGTCGCAGGGTGGGAAAACTTGCTGGTAGGATTTGTTGTACGTGAGTAACTAATGAGACTTCGAAGGCGGATAATGCTGATGATAGAAACACTGCAGAAAATAGTGATTAGCAACAGAAGATACCAGGATAAGTAGCAGGACTCACAAGAGGCCGACACCAAACATCATAAATAGTTGAATCTTCCTCTGCATTGACACCTGCAACTTGTATAGTTCAGGCAAAGGAAGAAACAAAATGGTGAAATCTTGAACAATGTTGATAACACCGCTTACGATAGTTTGGAGATTAATGTTATTACACTTTCCTTTAGAAATTCCTTGCCATTGTGTCCAGAAATGTGAAATAGGACGGCATGAGAAAATTGTGACCGTGACAAAGGTAATTGCAACGACGACTGTGATGGCACCGACCATCCAACATGCGGCGCGGAAGGACTTGCTGGGGAAAATTTTGACAAGAAAGAGGAGAAGGGCGACTTTGGTTATGGCTAACATCAAAATATAGATGATCTCTTCGACGTAGAACAACTTGTACGAGACTGTTAGTAAGATGTCTGATTTCGAATTGTGAGGCTCACTTTGAAAAACTGATCCAGGTCATCGATGTCTGTATCCCACATATTCAAACCAAGGCCCTGGTTGGTAACTGAATCTGTTAGAATGGACAAAACGTCGGAAGTGACCTACGTACGAGCAACAAGAAGATACCAGAATGGAATCAGAGCAAACTGTACCAGTTAGAGTCTACTTGCCAATGAGTATTAGACTGGCAAAACTCACTCCTGAACCAATGATTGACCAATCATCGTAGTGAAGTTTGCCAGCAAGCTGCAGCTTCGTCCATATGCGAAGAATTATACACGCTTCAGCAAGAACACAAAATACGTGCGTTATGATCCTGAGTTTCAACTGCTCTGATTTAACAGGTTTTCCACATCCCTCTTCTTGAATTTTGGCGACTTTCAGTTGTTCCTTTACAGTGCAAGACGTGCCTAAACAAGCTGCTGCAGATGTGAGGAGGGGGATATTGGTACATATACATGTCGAATTTGCGAGAGTACATGAAGATGCTGATATTGCAGTTTCCAGGCATAATAACTATCAATTGTGTGAGCTTCCACTATTCCGCAAGGTCCTGTAAGTTTACTTACTCCACAAGCAGGAATTTGTGCTGCTAACTCTGCAAGACCAGCCGCCTGGGTAACAGCGATAAGTGCCGCACTTAAGGCTAAAACGCTACCAAGGAGTCTCATATTGACAGTCCAGAGGGGTGGAAGAATATGCAGGAGGGGACGAAAGATCTGGGTCAGAACGAGTTATCTGAAGTCGTTCTGAATGAAGAACAAGAAATGATAACTACGGGTGCCAACTAGCTTCACTACCTCTAAGGGAGAAAGTGTCGACACTTTGTACATTTCAGTCAGAGCAAGATATCCATTTAGAGAAAGATATTCATAGGGAGAAAGATATTCATTTGAAGAGAGGTATCAACACTCCAGCATACTCTATCAACGCGTCGAACAAGCAGTCAAAACCTTACTGTCTTACCACCCATGACATGATGGAAGACTCTGCCGGCTCCGCAGAAGTGTAGATCAATGAACAAGACGAGATTGACGCTGTATATGATTTTCACCGCCTATGATGAACAATGCTGCGTAACCCTTTTGAGGAGAAAATCGCTTACTTAGGAGTCTGGTCGGCCAAGGAAGAGGGCAAGTTTAAACGATATCATCGACTTAAGCCTAGAGCCCTGAGAGATAAATTACGTACTTCATCCCAGACCAAAAGTTACTACGCAGGGGTGTCACGCTAGGTTAGATTTCTATAGTATCCTCTAACCAATGAACCGTAGTATTATATTTATACGTAGGATTTTTTGGCCTAGCATAAAGTCTTTACGTTTTGAACCCAAAACGACAATCAAGCAAATAAATACAAGTAGAAGACATCCTTATAAGATCTAGTTTACTATGTATTTATTATATTAGAATAACCACGGCAATCCCAAATGTAGAGTTTTTATTATTGCCCTCTATATACGGTTGTGACCAATGAACCCACACCCTATACATTGTCACAAACATGCTTTTGATTTAATTCAATCAAAAATAATGTGGTATTGAAAGCGGCTTGAGGCCTAGTCATGCCTATCTCTCAACGGCTGCGGTCCGTAACAGCAGGGGGATCTAAAGTAGGGATTGATTGGGCTCTCTAGCGGGTTGTTACAGGTTACTAAGTATTATCAAGAATACTGTACTTGTCCACTTGAAACCAGGATGCGACTAGGGTAATAGAGGATTTTAATTGGCGAGAAAAGTCCCTGGATTGATCATTTATGCCTTAATTAGTGATCAAACTGTTAAAAGCCCCACTTTCTACTAGACTAAGAATGTTTCTGGCTGGTGGGATCCATACAAGTCCTGTAAAAGCATATGTTGTGGACAGTTGCATTTACTTCGAATTATGATAACACCCTAAAGCTAATTACCCCGTATTCATCCAGTTCTCGTCCCCGGGTTCTGGATTCTCAACCCAGCCCCGTAAACTCCCCGAACGGTAATGCCTGTACTACTGTAGATCTGATGTAGATCGGAATACTTGAAGGGTAAGACCATATTGGGATATGAGACTTCGTAGTTTCAATCTCTTTATACTTCGTACTTTGAAGTACAAAGTATGATTAATAAAGGATGAGCATCTGGTATCGGGCGTAATAATTTCAGATACTCTACATACGGTTCTATACATTAGCATATAAAAATTCAATTGTTCGGAAAGTTGACTATCTCTCGAGAAGAAGCTCTCTCTCTCCTTAATAGAAAGGGGTTGGGTTGGTAATACTTTGTCCTAGGCGAAAACCCTGAACAGGGGTTATGGTGCCGGGGGTCTATGCACTCCTATTCTCCTACTCCGTACGCTTCGTACCAGTATTACACCGTACGGGAATCCCTGTCATCACGACTGTGCGTAAATTTCCTCTCGCCTGGGACAATGCTGGTAAACTGCTCCCTGGCTTTTCTAAGTCTAACGCTCTCTATTATAATTACTCCATAACTTTATAAATCTACTGCGCACCACTTAAATAGCCGGGATTTGACTAAAGACAGGGCAAGCCTCACTTTAAGATTGGACTAGTCCCGCTATTCTAGAGGCTCATTCTAGGATTATATATAGGCTAATTATATACGCAGGGACCGATAGATCCGAGCTAAGTAGTGGGGAGCTGTCAGATTTGAAAAAGGGCGACTTGAAGAATCCGTACTCCGTACTCAACGAACGACCGTGCGCATCCTGGTTAGTACGCATGAACATACGCATGCTTCATCCACAGGCTGGGCCGTTTGAAGCGGACCTATGGGCTATAAAGCCAGGGAGGAAAAAAATTCGGCAATGGTCATAAAATCCCCACAAACCTGTTTGGACTCAGCCTTTTCGAGGGGTATTTGATTACAAACTCTTGAAGGCAGAAATTACTGAGAAGTACGAAGTAAACTTGATCTCTAAGGGGAAGCCACAACTACGTCTGTTCGTTCAACTAATTAGATAACCTGTGCTTTTGTACTTGCGCCGAGCCAAATAGACAACTAAAGTTAATGACAAGTTTACCCTTATGCTTGCACGGGTCATCAGCGGCCTCTCTTTTCCTGATCCATGATCTTTAAAAGTAGGATGGGTCAAGACAGATCAAGTATGGCCGGGGTCACTCTCAGAAACTTCACTGAAGAACCATCTTACTTTGAAGTAGATCACTTGTACCACAGGAACGGGAGGATGCTAAATGATAGAGAACTAACTTTCGAGAAGGTAGAATGAATACTCCGTAATGTAACGGCAGAAAGGTTATGGGCTCGTAAGTACTTCGTACATCGTAGAAATTGCTATAGCGTTCAAGGGCCGGCTGGGTTTTTCTCTCTAGTAAAATTAACCCTAGCCAGTCAAGCCAGTTGATCAACCACTTTACAAAATTTGAATAGTGAGTTTGTCGTTCTTACAAAAGTCAGAACTACAGCTAGAGTTAAGCCAATTAAGCCACAGCAGTTTTCCAACTAACCATCGACAATGCTGCGGCCCGGGATATCCACTTTCGTTGTGGCTGATCCATCTTTCAACCACGTTTTGCCACCGTTGGAACGGTCAACTAGGCCTTAAATTGCTGTAAGCAAGTACTTCGTAATACTTGGTACAAGTAATTTACAGAATCTAAACATCTGATTGGACAAGATTACTTGTTGCAGAAGATCTCTCAAGAAGGCTTTGCGCTAGTGATACTAAGAATACTAAATTGTAGGGGTTACAATTAATTGACCTTGGTAAGATTTTCGTCGCCCTTGCAAACACCAGAAAATGGCAAGTAGCCGGCAGATCTCCACCCACTTCGGAATCCAACCCCGAATCATCGCTCTTCCATTTGAAATGGAGCTGATAATGATCAAAGAAATGATCGACATGATATTGGCAGTATATAAGTCTTGGAGCATTCCCTCTAATTTACAAAGCATCAATCCATCACACTCTTTTGATTTTTCTGTTTTATTTTACTTCAGACTTCAATCACTCATTATGAAGCTGATTAACTGCGTATCGTTTTTTGTTCTCTCACAGACATTTCATCATGTCTCCGCTCTCCCTGCGTTTGCGGAAAACATAGACATGCATGCTCCAATTCCCCTTGATGCTTTCAAGAAGAGCTCCCCTGTGGCCGGCCGTACTGCTGAGGTTGGCGGGCACAACATCCCAATTGAGCATTGGGCAACACTTATGAAGGATTCACTGGTTGAAGGATTCGCTCAAGCCAAACGCCCAAGAAAGAGGTCAACGTTTAACGCTGAGGCTCAACTTATTGATGGTTCGTTTACTTATGAGCGCCTTCAACGGTTCGCTGACCACTGACTTAGTACACGGCGACCACGAATTCATTATGCCAAACTTCACTGCTGGCGATGTCCGTGGTCCATGCCCTGGATTGAACACGTTGTCAAATCACAACTACCTGCCGCGCAATGGGATGGCCAGTGTAAGATAATTCTTTGAGCTTTCCGGACTGTTTGCTGACGACCCGTAAGATTTCACAATACATTGAAGCTACCCAGAAAGTATGGGGCATGGGTCCAGACATCAGCACTATTCTCGCCGTCTACGGCACGGTTTTTGGGGGCAACATTTTGTCTTTGAATCCAGGTGTCAGCATTGTGAGACTTCACCCCAGCTCTTTCTTGCTTCTGGATTAATACGCTGTTACTGACTACCGGTTCAGGGCGGCATGTCTAGCACTGCGAATCCTGAACAGATTCTTGACAACGCTGGCGGGCTTTTGGGCGAGGTTCGCGGCCTGTCAGGTACTCACAACACTTTTGAGGTCGATGGGTCGAATACGCGCAATGATAAGTACGATGCTATTGGCAACGTTGATGGTAAGTCTTTGGAACCTGGGCTTGGGTCCATGGTCAAATACATTGAGACTCCGACTCGTATCTGCCCAATTTTTGCTCTTGCATCGCTGACTTCACGTTCTCCCTATTTAGACACGAACATGACCTACTTCGGCCGCTTGTACGCAAAGCAAAAGGACGCAGAGGTCCCCAACTACAATTTGGACGTCATGTTTGAGCATGCCATAGAACGATGGTACCAGGACATTTCATACAACCCTAACTTCATCTACCTTCCTTGGAGTGGATGGTTCGTCCGAAACGCGGCTATTATCTTCTCCGGTGAGCTGTTCAACAACCACTCTGATGAGTACCCAGATGGAATTTTGGGTAAGTCTCCCACTTTTGCTTATCCTCGTCGGAGCTAAAATCTGTCCCAACAGGCAAGGAAGCATTCAAGATGATCTATGGTGTCAGTGGTCCCGACGACAACCTGGTCTATACCAAGGGCAGTGACAGAATCCCCGAGAACTATTACAGGCGACCGGAAGACTTCCTGTTCATGGATGGATTAAAGGACCTCGTAACCTACACTATCCTCAAGTACCCAGCGCTGTTCAGGTAAGCTGTCCCACGTCCTCCGTATTTTCCTCATCTAACCTTCACCAGCATCGGAGGCAACACCAACGGTGTCAACACCTTCACTGGTCTCGACTTCGCCGACATCACTGGTGGCGTATTCAACGCCGCTAACTTGCTAGAGGGCAACAATGCGATCTGCTTTGCCTTCCAATTTGTCAAGGAGGCCTCTCCCAACATGTTGTCCTCCCTGTATGCCACCATTGGCCCAATCCTTTCCACCCTCACCGAGGCCCTTGACGTCGTTTTCCTCTCATTGGACTGCCCGGCCTACAAGGACTTGAGCGTAAACGGGACGGACTTGTTCAGCTACTTCAACGCCACCTACCCTGGTGCTCAGTTGACCAACGGTGCCATGTAAACCCCTCGATGTTCGAGCGGTTGAAGAGGTAAAGATGTTTAGTGTTACGAAGACCACATGCTGTATATAATTTTTAATGCCAATGAATATACTTTCCATTCTGATGCTTGTGGACCAGTCTTAATTTTGGTAAGCATAGGTTAACCCTTGAGTGGAGTCCTTTGATCTTTTGGTACCTAGCATGCACTGTTCAGTAAGTTCAGTTGCGTTGCAGTGTTTTTAAAAAAAATTGTCTGGCATGTCGCCTGGCCGTTATCTGTGTATCCTTTGCTGGTAGCGTGGACTTATCATTGCTTGAGACTGGTTTTGCCCTCCGCGGGGCGTGGTGGCAATTATTTGGTTCGGGTTCTTGGCTTTGAGGCGCAGGATTGATTTTTTAATTTGAAATATATATGCTTCAGCTGTTTTAGCTGGCTGGGAATTGCTATTATCTCTTTTGTCTTCCTCGGCGAAGAGATTAACGACGTAGTTTTTCTGTTATTAAGGAGGTAATCTAGTTCATTAGAGCCGTTATGATCAACGCTTCCTGCAGTTATAATTTCGAATTCTTCATTGCCGCGTTCGGTTTGTGGGCGGATAATTTTGAGAGAGGTGTGGTTGTACAACTCAAGGCCTGTTCACTTCGTAGTTTTAATCTGCATATAAGAGATTGGATAAAGCACAAAGGCGGTTTTTATTGACGGACGTCGTCAAAAGCAGCGGCTCGGTAAGCGAGGCGAAAAGGTAAGGGGAGGTAAGCGAAGCGCCATCCCCGAAGCGGAAATGCTGAACATTAATCATGTTAAGGATTTAGAAGTCTCATCAGCTTGTGAAATGCATATAAGCATATCTAGAATTTGTTGGGAAGTATGCTAGTATCTCTTACGACGCTTAAGAAGTAGTCAAATGCTAGCAGTATCGGGAATTTCTCTTACGCCGGAGTATTTCCGTAGAAACAAACTTTGACCCATCTTTCGAAATTCTGCTACGAAGTAAGTTTTATCACGTAATCCTGTCCCCCTGCCCTGTGGAGAGTGGTGGTCCAAGCATCCCTCCTGTAGGGCAGGGGGAGACGATTACTTCGGAATCCGGATGCTGTCCGACACTAGACCCTCGGCTTTCCTCATAGAGGTTATAGTTTATTGTATGGACTGCAGATCCCTCCTTCTCAAGTTCTCCCCGCATTATCACTATCTTATCTCGAAATGAAAAGAAAAAGGGTAGTGTATGTACGGAGCATGAGATTGCTTGCTCTATTTAATTTAGAATTTTGATTTAGTACTCTATATCTTGCTTCTTATTAATCTTAGCTGTTTGTAACGATACCTTATACCAAGCCCTTTGTGCACCTTATACGAGTCATGTAAGGCGAGGCGTAGGTGAGGTGGCATGGATACCTACGGAGTAGCTGCCAAGACGGGTGCCAAGCTCCCGGCCCTTTCAATACTCCGCCGTACCCTTCGTACAGTACTGTATGAAAGAGGCGGGGCGGGGGTCTAGTAGCGCCTAAATACTCCATACCTTACTAGCTTAGTATACGGCACAGGCCTCCGAGAACATCCTCGTCAAAATAAACCCTACGCAAGATTTAAAGGCATGGGTTTCCCTGATAGGGGCTGCCATAGAAAACCAACATTACTGTACCGGAATAATCCCTATGCGGGCTATTCTTTGCCTAGGAGCATAAATGACGTAGCAGCCAATAGGGCATTGTCGTAAGCTGTTAGCCAAGACGCTAGTACTGCAGATGCATTTACAGCTTCTTCTCCCGCGACCCGAGTGGAGAGAGAGAAAGAGGGAAGAGAAAGGGGGCAAAGGGATGAAGATGCCAATCTATATAGAATTATGCAAAGAGGAAAGCTAAAGTAAGAATGAAGTTGTTGCTGTGTTTGTTAAGTATTTTACATTTTCATATGATTGTGCGCCATATAAGTGTGCTTTATATAGGTAGGTATATTACTTCAATGTAGATACATGTGCACTGCCACAACCGCCCAACCCCGCTTACCCCGCTACCTACCTCCGCATATATAGCTATAGGTATCAGCTGCTTATAACGCCTCTATAGTTGCATAGAAGACAATATTCTTATAACAAGTAAGAAATAATATTATATGCATAGATCGCAAGCTATCACCATGCTATGAATGTTTTGAAACTCTTTTATTGCGATTCTGATACGTTACTCGGCATATAGATCAATCATTGGACGATTCCGCAGCAATCTAGCCTTGCAGTAATTGTTTCCAGGAATCCAACATCCTTCACCAATAGCATGCACGGGGTTAATTGACTAGTCGATAGCGATGGTAACTGCTGACCAAAAGTGTGCCAGCCATAGACATACGTGGGAGGCCTCTGTGATAAGAGAATGTATACATGCCATGCCCCGCTTTCCAACAGCCAGCCAGGACTTGCAACTTATATGGCAATCCGTCCTCTTGTCTCATACCATTATTTTTCCATTGACCGTTTGACTCAATATCCAAGTTCTGCAGCAATGTCTAACGCAGTAGAACGCATTGATGATGAAGTAACGTCGAGCCCGTATGGGTCCGAGCAGGAGAAGAAGACCCCCGCACCAGATATTCAAGAGCGATTTGGAGATCAGATTCCTCACTTGATGCTTGAGACACTGGCTCCCAATGGCGAAGGGGACTACATCCTGGAAAAGATCAACAGCATGACCGAGGAAGAAGCTGTGGCAATCATTGATGAGTCCGTCAAGTTCCATGCAGACGACTGGAATTTTCCGGTAGACATGCGTGATCGAATGAAGCGATTACTTCAGGGTCCAAAGGTTTATGGTGAGTTCTACGACCGAGACCTGAGAATCGACGCGACTATGATGAGATACTCGTCTCCCTATCCGGTAAGTCATTCTTCGGAGAAAATATCCTACTTCTTCTATACATTACGGGTTGATTCACTATTGAGGCATTTTGTCAAAGTTAGTTTCTCTTGAAGAAATGTCTCAACCCCCATGGAACATTGCGTTTCCAATTCTATCACAGCAGGCAATACTAACTCCATGATCTTGGCGTACAGGGAGTCAGAGCAGTGGCAGAGCCTCTGGACAACGCAGACGTTCCGTTCGAAACCATTAGAGCATATTTCTTGGGCATCGGCTGGGCTATTATTGGTACTTTCATGTCAACTTTTTTCAACAGTCGATTCCCCTCAATCAGTAAGTGCACTATTTCCACTATGAGCCATCCTTCCCTTCCCTCGCAGGCTTCTAGTTGATCTCACTAACTTCGCTTGAAGCTCTGGGTGGACCGGTGATCCAGATCTTGCTGTTTCCCTGTGGTAAACTCCTGCAATTTGTCTTGCCAGACTGGGGAATTAATGTAATGGGTATTCGTCACTCTCTAAATCCTGGAATCTGGAATTTCAAGGAACAAATGTTCACTACTATCACGTATAACATAGCGATATACACAACCAACAGCTACGGAATGATTCTGGTACAAAAGTCACCAGTCTTTTACGGCGAAACTTTTGTCACATTCGGTTACCAATTAATGTTGACATTATTTGTTCAGCTGATGGGAATGGGCTTTGCTGGATATCTGAGACGCTTCAGTGTGTACCCGGTCAAGGCTCTGTGGCCTACAGTCCTGCCAATCATTGCAATGAACCGAGCGCTGACTCGACCCGAGCCGAAGGAGAACATCTATGGATGGACGATTTCCAGATACAAGTTCTTCTTGATTTGCACCATCAGCATGTTCATCTACTACTGGCTCCCAGGATTCCTGTTTACGGCACTTTCTACCTTCAATTGGATGACCTGGATCGATCCTAAGAATGTCACTCTTGCAATTCTTACAGGATCCAGCTTAGGTTTGGGTTTGTTCAATCCGATCACTACTTTTGACTGGAATGTTGCAACTTCTTCGTATGCTGCTTTGGCACAGCCCTTCTTTAGTACCTGCACAATGTACTTTGGGAGTATCCTTGGTGGCTTCATAATTCTGGGAATTTATTACTCGAATATGTACAACACAGCTTACCTGCCCATCAACTTGTCTTCGGCCTACACAAACAACGGTACCTCGTACAAAGTACAGCAAATAGTAGTTAACAACAAGCTCGATGAGACCCTCTATCAACAGTATTCGCCTCCATTCTATACTGCGGGTTACATTCTGACGGTCGGAGCAAACTTTGCGTTTTATCCAGTCTATTTTCTCTACATCATGGTCAACCAATGGAGCACTGTTTCGGAAGCCTATGTCAATTTCTACAAAGGACTGCGGCACGGAAGGGGCAACTACGAAGGAGCGATGGACGTACACAGCCGGCTGATGTCGAAGTACAAGGAAGTCCCCGACTGGTGGTTCCTCTTGATTCTGGTAGCCGCTATCGTCGTTTCGATAGTTTTCCTCGAGATCTACCCACTCGATACTCCAGTCTGGCTCGTCTTTGTGATGATTGGCATCAACCTCGTCTTTGCTGTCCCCCTTTCATTCTTGTCAGCAACAACAGGTACCAACCTGGGACTGGGCTCCCTGATTCAGGTGATCACCGGTTTCATCTTGCCAAACAA
Organism: Gremmenia infestans; assembly: GCA_032629725.1. Classification (NCBI taxonomy): domain Eukaryota; kingdom Fungi; phylum Ascomycota; class Leotiomycetes; order Helotiales; family Hamatocanthoscyphaceae; genus Gremmenia; species Gremmenia infestans. The sequence continues at coordinate 1,085,283 of JAFEVB010000012.1, forward strand.
CCCCCATGCCTTCCTGTTTGCTCAAACGCTGGGCTCTTGGGCTCTTGCTGGATACGGAGACAACTATGTTCAGGATCAAAAAATGGCTCATTACTGCAAGATTGCTCCTAGAGCTGTATTCAGGAGTCAGATTGGAACCATCATCATAACTTGCTTCGTGGCGGTCGGCACGCAAGACTTCATCCTCACAAGCGTCAAAGGCCTATGCACGCCTGACCAGCCAAGTAGATTCACTTGCGCCAATGATGGATTCCCTCTTTACGCCAGTTCTCTGATGTGGGGTCTCCTTGGATCTGACAGGATGTTCAACTCACTTTACCCGCTCTTCAAATGGTGTTTCCTGATTGGTTTTGGCATAGCCATTTTGTTCCTGACCGGGCAACATTTCGGACCGAAATACTTACCGGGTATTCGAGAAAAGTTGAGGTTGAAACTCAGACCACGGACTTTTGAGCTCATAAACAAGACTTTGTTCCCGTTTGTTGCCTCGCTGCTCTGGCTGAATCCAATTCTCATCATCCAGGGAGTCCAGCATTGGGCGCCTTCTAACATGACCTACAAAACCCCTGGCATGATATTGTCCTTCGTCTTCATGTACTGGCTGCCACGACATCGGTTGGCGTGGTGGGAGAAGTACAACTATACGCTATCTGCAGCTTTGACTGCGGGGGTTGCTCTTAGTGGGCTAATTATGTTTTTTGCCATTGGGTACCATCCAAAAACTCTGAGCTGGTGGGGTAACAAGGTCAGTTCTGCAGGAGTGGATGGATCGCTGGTTGGTATCTTGCCACTTCCGGTACGAGGCTACTTTGGGCCTGAGAAGGGGAGCTTTCCGTAGTTTAATCCATAGGTAGGCGAGAGTTCGACTCGATGAGTACATAGTTGAGATGCATCCCTCTCCAGGGCATAATGAATGTTGCGGATCTGCCACGATGGATTGCACCGCACAAGGATTTGAAATAGGGGTTAGGCGATACGAACAATATTAGTCTCGAAAGGTTAAACCATTCTCTAAACCATCTTCTGAAGCGAAAAAAGCTTAAACACTCGTGATGCACCGAAGACGAAACTCCTAGACTGTTGAAAGCGTAAAGACGAGACCTGGAGGGGTTAAGGATCAGTCGCAAAAAGCTGTGCCAGTCCTGCAAACCAGCGCGCATTCACCCTCTCGCTTAAGAGGGGAAGCGAGGAGCAGAACACGCCGTGTAAACAACCAAAAAGAATAAACTTACGGTGCAAACCACGAATAAAAAAGAGATACAAATGAAATGATGAACAAAAAATGCAAAAAAATAATGGCCAATGGTGGCGGATTGGCACCACCAGGCAATGATTGCACAAGGCAATAGTCAGGAACTGCTGTACAAAGTACAGGGAAAGCGATATCTCAATGTATCAACAACCTTCTACGGGTACAGTTAGCTACACAAGGTAGACTAAACCATGATAGCAATCATTTGCCAGAATGCAGAAGGGGCCTCAACCGCAATAAATGTTTTGAGTGGTAAAGTGTTAATTTGGTTTATATACCTACTTGACAGATTGGGAGAGCGGAATGCTATTGATTGGATGGTGGCTATTGGACGGAGTCATGTTATGCCGCTCATAAAGATATGCATGAGGCAAGTAAAGGCAATGTCTCTTGGCCCGTGACCTGAGAGATGTGTGGTCAATGTCCTTTCAGATGTTATGGCATCATTTGAACCTCCATATTGCCTATGAGGGTTAGACGCCACGTGATCTATATACTGACTAGTCCCCCAGAACCTATGTTATTCTGCGCGTTTGTTTTATATAATGATAGACCTTGTCTTACTTCTCTTTCATCTAGCACAAAATCATCTTTGATTTAGACTCAAGCTCCCATCTAAATTCCTTGAAAGAATGGAGTTAAGACATCAAGAATGTGGTGGTATTTGAAGAGGCTCACTGGTTCCGAGACCTTCATGCTCAGAGGTGAACTTAATTTCATTTCTAGTGACGGTGCATCAGACTCATAATGATCGGGGTACATATATGATGCAAGGGAGAACCTTGGCAAGTCAAATCGTATCCTAATTACAAACAAAAGGCATCATCCCTCAGTGGTATCCATTTCATCGCTGATGTGCAGTTCGCTCAAATTACCAGCTACCTTTTCAGCCTCTGCAATCTTCTTCTTTTCTGCTGCAATTCGTTCTGCCACCCACTCATCATCGTCAGCATCGGAGTGATCGTAACACAACAAGATATCTGGCTGGGGAGCATGGTCGGCATCCGTGTCTGGGGAATGGTTCTACGACGGGTTAATTCACCGTAGATAGAGGGAGTTTACTGAATAACCTACGACAATGTCCAAACCGGGCTGAGACATTGCCTTCTCCTCCCAGTATCTCTCGACCTGCTCAGGCGTCTCTCGATTGTTGTTGTGCATGCCGCGTTTCTGAGCAATCATCAGCAAAAGCAAGAAGAAAGCGCAAGGACAAGGGCTACATACCTGCCACATAGCATGGTTAAGCAACATCTGCTTCCACCAGAGCAGGCTCTCTATCTTATCAACTTCTTTGAATCCTTCCGAGGTAGCACGCGCAGTGGGGTCGTAGTTCTTGTAAGACCGAAACAGTAGCCTCATCCAGCCAGCTTCCATCTGCGGACGACTGATAACAACGTCCTTGTTGAGTATATCCATGTGTCCCCGATAGCCAATGTATCCTAAGACGTTGAAAATGTACCAGATGTCACCTTTGTACCTCGGATTTTTGAGATGGCGGGTTTTGACCTCGCTGAGTCGCTCATATTCGCTCAGAAACATGGGACAGCCCATGTCGTTAAAGTCGATGATGCACGATTGTTGGTCGCTCTTCTGCATGTTGGCGTCCATGGTGACTCTGGTATTTTTGAGTCTGAAGAGGTTGACAAAGAGTTTGGGTTGGAAAGAAAGATGGGAAGTCAATCTGAGATTTTTTTTCTTACAAGTCAAGACCCCCACTAGCGCCTTCTTCCTCCTATTCACTTCCAGATTGTGGACCCACCCGAGATGCATACGAATAATCCATACCAGGATCATGATCCACTGACCTAGGAATTTGACATGCCTTGCTCTTCTAAATAAGCTTTTATCATTAGCAAGCAAGCAATCTCGCGCTTTCAAGGGAATCAACTTGCTTCAAGCAAGTGGGAGCCGCTAAAATCAATTTTATAGAAAGATTCCGCACCACATACTCCTTTAGTTCCGCTCAATACTTTACGTGCAGAGTTGTTTCTACAAAAAGAATCTAAAGACTACAACTACTAGACTAAAGACTCAAGATTTGAGGTCTCCTTATTGTGTGAAGAATTCAAGATGTAAGGTCAATCCCAATCATTTTGGGTTATGACCTCAAGTTTCCACTTCAAGATTCAAGATATAAGGTGTATCAACTCTACGTCTCGCTTTAATTCCTCATATCGCAGCAGGTCTATAGAAGTAGCAGACCAATCCAAGACAACGTCGCTCCGAACTCCCAGTCACAATTGATTCTAAAATCATAAGAGAACTTCCGAATGATTAGTCTTTATCCAAAGCTCTTGTCACTTGAATACCTAAGAAAGCACCTCGAAAATCCCTTAAATATCCATTCCACCAAACCGAAACCGCATACCCCACCACCTTCCATTCACTTTCAACATGCCAAAACCCCCTTCAGAAGACGCAGAGACGTATGAAAGCCTACCTAAGAACGAGAAGATAACATCAGTCAAACACAGCACACGGAGTAGAGCTTTTGCTTCCGCTTCTTTAAACCCAACTTTCAGTTTCCTCTACAACAGTCCCCTTTCCACGAATTACCCCATTGCGTAAACCTACGCTCCAGAACACCATCTTAACACCATGACTCTATTATCTGCCCTTCAAGCCCTCCTCCTCCATCGAGAAGCTTCCCCTCTCGGTCTTCTCTTAACAAGTCCTCCGTTCTGGATCTTGTATTGGTATAGAACATCCGGCAGAGTAAGACCCTGGTTTTGGAGCGTGCGAAGATCTCTTACGACTTCGGTAGTGATTTGCCGGAGGTCCTTGAGCGACTTCTTGGTGCTTTCAAGAGGCGTCTTAGTTTGAGATACTGATTTGCAGTTTATTTGGTAGGATTCGATGGGTGTGCGTTTGATGATGTTCTCGGGGGCGCTTTGAGGGATGTTGGGTGAGCTTTAGGAAGTAACTGAAGGTGCAGGTACTGCGTGGATGCTGTGAGGCTCGGAAGAGGTGTGACGTGGTCTCTTTACGGACGAGGTGCCTTGAGAAGAAATAGTACTTTGGGGGTTTCAGCGTTTAAAATGGTAGTGATTGATTGTTTTGGAAATGCTGTGCAAGTCACCTCGGCTCATTCATTGTGAATCACCCTGTCTCAAAGATGCAGCCAATCATTCATCTTCGAAGCATCGTCATTCTACTTGTATCGTGCGAAATCATGACAGAAAGCAGGACGTAAATTGGTCGAGATAGCAAAAGTTGGCCAAAGGTTCTACGTCCCACATTACAGTAATAGCTCGCTTGAGTTTGAGGGAATCACAGGAGACGACAGCTTGTGGGCACCACCAATTTCAAATGTTGTTTGTGGTAGATTTGACAAGCAAGCACAGCGTTGCTGATGATGACTTGGTAGAATTTTGTCATTATTTGCTGGCGCCGTACAGGATTATGAGTCGTGCGCGATTAGTATCGTGGGTGCCAAATTGGATTTCAAACATAACATTCGTGCCTAAAATCAACTTCACCTCGCATGCGATGTTTTTGCTGGGGGAGTCATAGGAAACACTGCTAACTCTCCATGAGACAGTTTGATCCCTGATTGATAAGGTTATTGGAGGAAGTCATCGTCGTCATAGCGAGTCTCAAGGTATCGGAGATAAAGTTTCTGCTCCTCTAACGTAAGAACTTCTGTGCTCCGGTTCTCCTCCAAGGCCAGGATAAAACTCGACTGCAGTGGCAAGTATTTCCTGCCCTCGAAATACGGTTTGGAATTCGGGGTCCGCTCACACAACGCTTGATGGATACCCAATACTTCCTGAATGGATGATTTCTTGCTCCCTGTCAAGCGGATCAACTTTGCGAGGAAATTTCCAAGCTCGATACAGTGTTGCGACCTTTGTCATAGAACTATTGTGGATAAATCACATTGGCGGCTTCGTCATTCCATTCGGCGGTGTCGGTCCAGTATATAGCGATGGATTTGCTGCACAGTCCTGTAGTTTATCGAGAGACAGTACCGTGAGTGGAAGGAGAGAATCTCTTCTCTAACGAATTGCGGTGATCTAGCTCCAAGTCTCTACGCCTGGCATACAGCAGAAGACGAATCTGCTGAATATTCTATTGGGTTCTTTTAACTATGTGTAGATTTAAAGTAGGATTAGAGTGTGAATCAATTGGAAGTAGTGTTTTAGTGCCCCCTTTTATAAGCGAGGATAGATGTCTTGCCCAGCCCAGGAAAAGGTGAAAGGAAGAATCTAAATAGAAATGGGTCTCGCAATAATAAGACGAACCACAGAAAAGTTGAAGGACTGGACGATTTATCAGCTATCCTAAGTAGAATATCTGGTTCCCAAAAAGGTACTAGTACAAGTAATGGAGGAAGCCGGTCATGTGATAGCGCGGTATGCATCTCCCTAAACCGAGTATATGTACCTTGGTAGATAGTTGGGGAAAAGCAGAGGATAGATATTTTACAAGATCCTCTCCTTGCTTGAATTGTTGATTTATCTGTGAGTTTCGGGTTTTGATACCCTGCCGGTAAAGTGGTCAAGGCCCCGAGATCCTTTAGTCTCGCGTTTTAGCGTTCCTGCCCGTTCCTCCTCCAACGCGTTTCTACGAGGACGACGCGTCTGTTAATTTGGCTGCTTAAAGCCCCCCTCCTTTATTTTGATAGTGTTTATTCTCCCTCTCCATTCCTTATTTATCCATCTATCGCATCCCAATGGCAACAATTTCCCGCTACGATTTCGATTTCGAAGGCGACGACCAATCCCAAGTCTCCAACACAGATCGCAAAGTAACCGAAGTACACCTCCCCTCTTTTCCCCTCCCTAATCTATCCCACACCTCCTACCTAACACCCCTTCCCCAGGCCGACATCAAACCAATCGACTCCGACAAAATTCTCACCTGTACCTGCAAAACATCCTGCGCCACCGCGCGCTGCAAATGCAACAAATCCGGCGCGGGCTGCTCCCCCAGCTGCAAATGCTCCGCATGTATCAACCCGCTGAACGCTCTGTCCTCATTTTTCGCCGACTCGAGCCTGCGCGCCAGCCCATGTTTCGCAAGTTGGATCCGGCAGCAAACGAAAAACAAGAGCAAGAGCAAGAAGCGGAAGCGAGACAGCAAGCCAGAATTCTCTCTTGCGTCCGACGAGACGCGAGAGGCGTTGCTATGCGAGTTGATGGGCGTCGAAGACAGCAGCGAGAAGCCAGATGGAGATACTTTTGACGAGGATGGTATGAGTACGGAGATGGAGGCGTGGGCTAAGGAGTGGGGTACGCCTGGTATGAGCCCGGAAAGGAGGAAGGAGATGGTGGATGAGATCCTGGCGTATGGACTGGCGGATGATGGGGGAGACTTTTATAGTTTCTGTAGGGGTGAATGGGCGGAGGATATGAATACGAGCCATTGTACGAGTTGTGGGGATTGTATGAATTGGAGGGGGTGGCATTGTAAGAAGTGTAATCGGTGCACGTATGGGGTTTCGATTCCGTGTGGGGGGTGTGGGGGGGTGTCGAGTAGCTATCATGATTTATGATACGGATACGAATGGGAATGGAGGCCTGTATGACTAGGTGATTGAGATAAACGGGACCAATCTTTAGATAGATTTGATAATGTGGGAACTTTATTCGTTATTTGTTAAACTTCCAGGTGCTGACGATGCTTGAACTCACAAGGCCTCCTCTCTGACGTAGAAATGTGAAGATACACAGGGTTGACCTGAAAGTTCCCTACGGATAAACTACAAGGTACGCGCTTTATGTCAAGATGAAGGATGTTTTCGCACTCGGAGACATCTAGATCAAGGTCCGTGACGTGAACAACGCCTCGATATAAGATCTAGCGGACTAGTCCAGTCATATACCAAGAAAACATAATATTCAGTTCTATTTGTACAATTTACAAGATCTATGAAGTCATCCACCGCCCATTAATTTGCTTCCTTCTCACCTGCCATCTTATTAATATAATTCTCCAAAGTGGGAAAGAAACGACTTACCATAGGTGCCAAAACCACAACACCGGCCCACAACGCAAGCACTGTTCCAACCAAACTCAGCTTATTGAAACCCTTTCCAAGTATATCAAATGCAGCACTCGGGGCAACTCTTGTCCCAAAGATATCTATCCCATACGCGAACAGCAGACTCGTACTCTCTAAGACTGCCGGGCTGGTAACAACATCTTTCACGCCAATCACCTCGCGCTTATGTGTGAGCACGAGTTTGGGATCAAATTCGATATAAGGCTGGTAGCGGAAGACACCTTCTTCCATCTCAGCCGTGGTAGGGTCTCGGCCAACTGGTCTACGTGGATCGAGTAGGGTACGTGGGATGCCAATGATAGCGTTGCTAGAGGCAATAGTGCAAATGAGCTGGCGAGTAGTTATACCCTGGCGAGTCTCAGTGACTGACATGTGGCTGATTGCTTCGGGGATGAGAAAAGACTGTGTGGCAACAAAAGGTAAAGCTGGCCCTGCGTTGGGGATATCTGATGGCTCGAGGCTGGATGAATTGGCTGCCGAGCCAAGAGGTCCACGATCGTTAGGAACATCAGACTCGTACATCTCTGACACAAAGATTTGATAACCCTTTGACGCTGGCAAAGTTTCTGTGGTTGGAAGTACATCAGCCCATAGGGAATATGTAAACCAGTTCTCTGTGAGCACTGAAGCGATTGGCTGAATTGTGTCGACGCCTTCGTGGCTGATTGAGTAGAGAATATCGCCAGAGACGGTATCAATCACGTATAGCGAGGCAGTGGAATGCTCGTCTGATACGGATGTTACTAGCACAATATTAGGGTTCAGATACTTGTAGAGAACAGTACGATCGCCAAGAACTCGTCCAATAGAGGCTACAGGATCATGGGCTGGTCTTGAGACGACGTTGATTATTCTCTGACCAAGAGCAGGCTTAAAAGTCCAAGTGACAACGGGTTGCGCATTTTCTTTTCCAGCTTCGAATTTCAACCCTTTGATCTCGCCATTGCTTCCCTTGACAACCAGGTTCTCTTTAGGTGCCCATGCATTGGGAACTTCACCTGGGTTTCCGTCGACGCCAATCGGTAGTAACCATTTTCCAGAAGGACTATCAACCACCGCCGTACTTGTCGTCGCGGGCCACGATCCGGGGTTCATGGCTTCGATTTTATTGCCACTTGTAGTATTGAACATGACATATTCACCATCAGCACCTCGTATTGTCGTAGTGCCCTTAGGATGCTCGACCCAGATTCCTTTCACGTCCCATGTCTTGCCCGCAGGTTTCTCAAAAGCGCTCGCGGACCAGACAATAGACCCTTGATTTCCAGCATCGATACCATAGACGCGTCCGCGTTGGGTAGCAACAATTACCAGCTTGTTGAAGCCGAATGTATCACGTACTAGGACTCCAGGTTTTGGGGACACAATATCCCCAGGGAGAATGCTGCTCAAGAATCGTCTCGGGAGATCCTGTAAGTACCCTGGCAAATACTGCAAATCATTGACATGTCGGTTTACCCGATGGATATATGCGAACAACGGGTTGCTATGCGCTTCGGCCTCCAATGTTTGGGCTAAACTTTCTGACTCAGGAATTTCAGCCCACTCGGCAGCGACTGCTCCAGAAAGTCCTTCAGGTCGAACCCAACCCACTTTTCCATTGCGAACTAATACCCAGTCCTGGCCTGAGGTGAGCAAGGCAGACCTCACCGCATATGTATTCGCGTCCCGTTGAACAACTTCCGAGACACCGTCAAGGAGCGAGCCGTGGTTACTTTCGAACTCCAGGGGGAATCTACCAAGTATAGCATGAGAAGCAGATGAGACAATAACTACCTCATCGACTGTGTGCCGAGTAAAGTAGACATTCGCTTCCTGGGAGCTGGTGGAAATTGCTCCTTGTCCTGGTAGCTTTGGTAGTTCATAGGCCTTCTTAATGCTGCCACTTGCAAGATCGATATGATAGACGTCCGCGCGGTTGGAAACGCTCGAATGGGTGTGAACCAAAAAATGTGGTTGTGACTGAACAAGATTCGGCGCATGCAACGCTACATTAATTATTGGCCCGTCGGACTCCTTCAAGGGCAGACTTTGCAAATCTCCAGCTTTGCCCAGTAAATTGACCTTCAAGTTCTTCAACGTCTTGTCCGTCCAAGCAACGATAGGAGCCGCCGAATTCGCCCCCACGAGTAGAACGTCTTCAGTTGAATGTACATCGGCTTTCGTTGACAGGGTGTATTCGTTCGTTCGCTTTCCAGTGACCGGATCCAGGGCTGTAATCTTCAGATTATACCCTCCCCAAGCTCCGTGCAGAGACACTATGAATACGCTTCTGACATTCGTGCTGACCTGCAATGGCACATCCCCAGTCACATCTTCAAACTCCCATGCCACGTTTCCGCTTTCGCCCTTCAGTCGTCTCAGTATGCTCTTGCCTTCGTCTTCGAATAAGGCCAAGACATCCTTGGTCTCTTCGGCTCCAGCAGCCGTTTCCATGACCTCTAGATCCTTCACACTCCCCTCAAATATATTGCCCCATTTCTCTTTTCCGCTCATAGCATCCCAAGAATCAACTCTGCTCCCGATTGCAGACACAATCGTGTTCTCTCCTTCCACCGGCCTTAGAAACCCTGTCTCATTGCCCACAATCCCAGCTAAAAGTTGCCGCCAAACTACTGTTCCAAGACCAGGATTTACTGCGCCAAGGACGCCTAGGTCGCTCAATGTATACAATAGTGTTGCCTTTTCATCTTTCCGCGGCCGATGGAAGAACGTTGCGTGCGGTTGTGGGAGGCCGAGTAGTTCGTGGTGGTAATCAATGCTGTAGGCTTCGTCGGAGTAAATGGCGAAAGCTGAGGGGAGAATAGAGAGGGTCAGGGAAAGGAGATTGATTGGGAGTCGCATGTTGGCGGACGTTACATGAGGGTTTTGACCTCGGGTATTGCTGGAGAGATCGAGGGGAGTTCAAAGTGAAGCTTCAGGTGGCCTCGCGACGACGTGATTTTGACAGGGGTCCTGTCTGATTCAGCCGCTGCTGCTTACATAAGCGTACCTGGGCCATAAAACTGGCGCTGGCTTCTCTCCACACGCATCACAACATATGACTATAACCTCCTATGCTAGCGTCAAGCTCTTATTCAATCATCTTTGTGATTTACGCATTCTAACAGAGTCTAGTCTTAGCTGCTTTCACGCGAGCATTGACCACTTTTTTGAGTCCAAAAATATGTTTTTGCTAGCCTATGTACCTCTTGAGTGACAATCTTTGATATCTTTTATTCGATATTGATCTCAGGATACCATGTGCCCTGACTTCGCAAATGTTTGTCATACATCAAGTGTATATGCAAACATCACTCAAAACACACTGCCTTCTCATACGTGTGAAGTGAGGCAAAGAAGACCAAGACCGTTTCGATAGAAGGAAAAAGAACTGGATGTCAACTTCGAGTCCACTCTATGGCATATACGAGACCTGCGCAGGTACCGTCTGGTATGGACGGACGCCATTTGTATCGATCAGTCAAACAATGAAGAAAAGAATCAGCAGGTGGCACAGATAGGTCAAGTATACTAGTAAGACTTTGGAGGGTTTATTATATCGTTAATAAGGACTCTAGACCATTACTGAAAAGCAATGCTAACTCTTGGCTCTTCAAAGTCATGCAGAATACACGATCGTTTTCTGGGACAGGCCACTGATGAAACCATTATTGTTTTTAGCGCTCTTCTAGTGCTTTCAAAACTTCCACACCTTTTGAAGAATTGAAAGAAAATCTCCCCTGGAAAAATGTCTTAACCAGACCTTAGTTTACCCGACTGTGGCTCTTTCAGGAATTGATGTTTTCGGAATCCCGGTGCAGCGTCTGCAGGTACCAAGGATGGGAGAAATCTGGTCGAAATCGATTATGATTATGAGAAGAGCTAACAAATCGGCAGGACGGAGCAAATGCTTGTTCCAACGTCTTACCAGTTACTGCAGAAATTCCGGCAAAAGTACCAAATAAATGTATAGCCTTAAGCAGATCAATACACTAATAGACCCTGTACGAAATAAAGCCCTGTCAGCTCACTCCCCTGTATATGCACTGCACTATACAGTACGTAAAGCAAGTGGTTCGCTAAGACGTGATATTAACCCCTTGGATTATAGGAACCTCTAGCGGCGTCGTACTTCGCGTCCAAATTAGGGAATCTCACTAAAAGTTAAAGGACACTAACTATTTCGAGGGGGAGGGGTAACGTCCTATGTAGCGCACGGATTAAAGACTCTAGCTTTATAAGTTAGCGCTAACTTGTAATAACATGATGCATCCCTTTTTGTGATAGGTCTTTTGGCCGTACAAGTTACTCGGCATTTTGGATACATGAGTATTGAAGTAAGATCCGCTCTACGAGGACGAACTTCTTATCAAGGGCCGAGAGCTTTCAGCAAAGGTTTGGCATGATGAAAAATACCAGTTTTTCAGAGAGCCCCGTGAGAAACAGGAACAAGATAAATCTTACAGGAGCAATGCAGAAGAATGGAATGTTGATATAGAATATAGCGCGTGTGAGCAATGATATCTCGGCCGATGTATAAAGTTCCCTACTTCCAAGCTGTATGATGTGGCGCAAGATAGGAGGCCCGAAGAGTCGGACGTCTTCTTTAATAATACCCCAAAGTTCTTTTGTATGAACTCTAAGAGATGATCTTGGCCTGCAGGAACTCGTAGAGCGACGAGGTCGTAATGGTTAGTGTACGTTCTCGCTTGCACCTTAGAGTTGCGGCATGCAATCTTTCGGGGCTTTCTTTCTACTTGGGCCATTGAGCCAGTTTTGCATAGCTTTCACAGTGGTCATGAAAGGTAGTGAAGAATTGGGTAGTCGTTGATGGGCGGCGAGTGCTTCATCTGGTGTTTGATGTTAGCTATTGCCTCCTTTACAGCATTTGGATCTCCAGTACTTATGATATATCTCCAGCGAAATTCTGATTCTCATGGCAAGGTCCATTTACCTTTTTCCCTCCCGGCATCTTTCGCATGGCTTACCAATGTCTCCCAGTCATGTTGACACTCTATGGATGTCTGGTTGAGCTGGTCTCTTGCTTTCTGATACTCTTTATAGTACCGAGTCTGCTGCTCTTCTAACTTTGCAAGCTCAGCTTGGTAGAATAGGAGATTCCGTGCCGAAAGTGCGTGGAACTGTCTATAAATAGTCGTGCTCTTGTCAAGATCTGTTGTGATTCCATCAGCGCCAATAAAACCTTCCCTGATTGGCGCTGCAGGCTGTTCAGACACCAACGTCGGCGTTGGTGTCGGAATGAAGCTAAAGACATCGCTTTTGAATACATTGAACTCATTATATCTGTATCCTCCGCGTTAGAATATATCAACATCGAAGATTGGTACTGGCAAATAATACAGGGCACAAGGTCCGCTACTCGTCGCCATAAATCTTATACACTGCGCGAGTTGGAACTTGATAAAGCGTTCACAATTGAGCTCTTTGGGATCGCTACCCACACAAGAGTAGAATGGCTTCTTGGAGTAGCTGGAATGGCGATGATGGAGACACACGTAACAGATGATGAGTGGGAGGTCATTTTGAGGAGCGGAAGGCACGTTATTAGAGTGCGACTTCCCACGGAGCTTGGTAAAGACAGTATGTTTCAAAGTCTTACGCGCTGATGGCAGAGCTAGATCATATGCAAAACTTCATTAAACATTCCTCTATATATGCGCGAATGATCAGGTTTCAATGTCAATCTAACCATCTATATCGCCAAAAGGGTTATGCTATGAAGCCTTGTGTGTCACAATATGTACCATTCTGTAGAATATATTCCTCACTAGCTTTCCAGTAGCACTTCATTTCATAGAATTCGCGTCTACTACTCAAATATTCTAAGTAACTGATGATATATTGGCTTTTCACTCCATTACTTTGTCAAACACGTGTGTGTCCAGCATCTCCTTTTCGGCTTAGCGGCGGTTTAGCGCCAAACGTGCACCTGGACGACATCTCAACACAGACTGATACATCAACGCGACAGACCACTTCAACATAAAACCTATCTACGCATAGATAGATTGACTGGACATGGAACTGTACACGACCAATCCAGGGGCAATTTCGCCTTCGGTCACTGATGTTCCCCCTGAAATTTGGACAATAGTGGGAGAACATGTATGTACGCGTCGGCCTTTGACCTGCGGGTCTCTTTATCATGTCAGCCAGGGCATTGGGTTGGGAGGCTTTCCGCGAGCTCTTATAAATTCGCCAATGTTCATTTCCAAATCCCGCTACCTATAATTACGAACCTTACAATCTGACACAATATTTCAGATACAGTGTCAAACGACCCTCAAAGCGCTTATTCGAACCTGCCGTGTATTTCAAGATATCTTTCTCCCAAAACTACATTCCCGCGTGTTGTGTATTTGGATCGCTGCCCAGTTTCGGGACTCGCTCAAAAAGCTCTTCCACCTGGGCTTTCGCATTCTAAGGATCTGGAAATCCGGCTGCAAGAGTTCTCCGAGAGCAAGTATGAGGTCAGCATGAACATTGATCTTGTTGCATTTGTCACGCGAATGCTAAAAGAAATGCCAAACACTCGGTCTTTTAGGTTTGTAATAAATGCAATCCTAGGGAATTGCACTTCTTTGTTCATTGTTGACAATAGCAAGCAGATGGGCGAACTCATGTTTTGAGAATTCGTGTGATCCATGCCTTATGCTAAGTGACCCCGAACTTCTTCGAATGTTGAAAACCAGCCCGACGCTCAGAAGCCTCTCAATTCTGTTCGAATCACGATCACTTGAAATGCTGCAAGATGCAGAAAAGTGCTTCATGCCATTGAAAGGTTTTCGAAATTTGACCTCCCTCGAGCTTTACAACTTTTATGGTAACGAAACTCAGCATGTGAAAGACCTCGCCAACGTGCTGATCGATTGTGCTAACCTAACGACCTTGGGCCTCGGGCTACTCTGCGACTGCGATATCCAAATAACGCCAGAGATCATTATATTAGATGAAGAGTGCGAATTTCTGGAGCAGCTATGTCACTACTTTGCATCTAAAGGGGCAACACCGTTACATCTTCAAAAGTTAAGGTTGGGCACTGGCATGTGCCTCGTTGATTCTACCAATAGCTCCCATGAAGATAGCTCCCATGAGAGAAATAATTTCCTTGCAAAGCTCACAGATCTTAAGGAACTCAAAACCCTCCATGTATTTAACGACTTGGTTAAGAATGGCCTCGATGATGATGTCTGGGGGCTCGAAATTGACTGGAGTCTGCTAGATGACTGCACAAATCTTCAGCAACTCTCGGTTTCAAGGTTTGGAGAAGACGTGGTAGCATGGGTCATAAAAAACCTGTCGATCCAAGAGCTCATCATTACGCATCATTACGGAATGTACGACAAAGATCTCGACAATTTCAGCCACTTGTTACTCCCACATTTAAGGGCGCTCTTTGTCCGCGAGATTTCCATACGCCAACGTAGTGACGAGAACGATTGGTCCGATATCAACTCATTCGATGACGGGTCAGATAGTTCCACTTCAGCAGAGTCTGATGCTAATACATCTGATTCCGCTGATTCCGAACCATCAAGCACCAACGACCGGGACTCAGACTCTTCATCCAACTCTAGTATTAAAAACCTGGACAAATCAACCATTAGTGTTCTTGATCGAATCCCTGATGGCGGTTGCGATTTAGAACAACTTAGTCTATGTCTAGATCTTGAGACGCAATGGGTGAGTCTTAGATCTTCATTCTGCTTGCATCGGCTAATCTAACTAGGAAAATTTTGCGTTGCACCTGCCACGTTTAACTCGTCTCAAGCAATTATGCCTTGCTAAGAAGAGCCATCAGACGGGCCGGTACCCAACCAAGAAATCTTCTCTCTGGGACGGGGTCCATCATTCCAAAGAGATTGCCTATCGCTATGCCCAGCTCATACATTCCAAATGCCCATCTTTGGAATACATCATGATTGATTTTTTTGCCTGGCATTTCATGACAGATACGGGAACTGCCACTCCAAATGCATCTCAAAGCCCCGTTCGGCTTCGTGAAATGGGCCAGGACGAAATTCTGTCTTTTGAGTTTTTCGGCATTGAAACATTCCCGACTCAGTCAGGTCTATCAGGCAAGGAACAAGTCCACGGGGAAGTTTCTGAAGAAAAATGGGATTTTTCGGAGAAGATGGCTGCCGATTTTGATGAGGCATATCGGCTAGGAACTCTCGATCAAGTAGCGGCGCAATGGGTCGCTGAAAACCCACCCCCTAGCACGCTCTTTGGTCACCAAACTGGCTCGCAAGCGCAGGGATAAGCACAGGTGTTAGAGTTCGCATGATAGCTGGCCTCGAATCACCGCGGATGCTTTATAACTTGTTCTTGATAGTAGATGATGTATTCAGCACCATACCATGTACTCGAATATATGCTCATCTGGGATCTGCAATTCAAAAAGCTAGTAGTGACTAAGCATATGAAGTTGTCTTTGTCTACTCAGCTTGGATCACTCTTCCCGTGCTTCGTTCCACTTTCAGAAGGCCCCACTTCTCAGATTCGTCCTCTTCCATGTTGATGCTGGTCAGGTACCCATCACTGTCGTCCCAAACTTCAAACATCTAAACATCCAAACATCCAAACATTTAAACATAAAGTCACGTGTCATCTCATGCCCTACTTCGGCAGGTTCCTTTCGTTCTCCTTCACTTGCTTCTTCACCCCGGACGTGCGCCTTTTCACAGATTCATGGGGGCTGGAAGTTCCATACCCAAGAGCTATCTGCTCATGGGTCTCAGATCGTTGGACATAGGCAACAATAGCGGAGTATGCTTGAGAGTCACTGGTGCTATTTTGCTGCTCTGAAGTGGACATGTAGTATTGATTGCTTCATTTGTTACTCTGTTAGCTGGAATGCGCGCTGGACTTTGCATTAAGATAACATCTCAGGAGATGTCAAGTGACCTACCTCGATGCGGAGCCGTGTGTACTTGCGTTCGACATGTTTGGATTGTAAATGGTAGAGTGAGGAGAAGTGTCGGTTGCGATTTTAGTGCATAGACTGCATACTGCTTGGACTGCTTGGACTGCTTGGATAATGTTTTATAAGGAAGACAGGAGCTGTCTCTGCTTGTGGTGGGTCGGCATGATGAATTTTTAAGTCCGAAGAAATGGCAATACACCTCTTGCCCATGAAATTATTCCCGACATGCGATTTGGGTTGTTTTTGCGCATCAACTTGAACACCATTTAGGCTACGTTAGCGCGAAGCAGTTCCCACCTCGATCCAATCGCCATATCATCACAGATCGAGTAGTATTGTCTTTTTGGCTTGTGGCATGCTCTAGGAAACCTTATGCGCTTTCGATTGGACCTATGGAGTTTCTTTTGTACGAGTCTAATGAACTTCAACACGCTTATTTCTATGCAAGGAAACATCTGTCAGCTCGCGTCAGTTTTTGCGCATAAAATAGCTAACAAGAAGGCGGTCGTGCATAGGTAGGCAGTCAGATCTATTAATATTTATCCGATGGGGGCGTTTCCTAGGTATACCTTACCTTATTGGCTGAAGCGGTGCCCATGGGCCCCCCCCCACCACCTCCCTTAAAGAGCCGCACAATTATGCGCATAGGCATATTTTTACAGAATCGATAATTATTGGACTTATTTTTATAATAATGCAGACCCCTATTACCTTAGTGAGGGCGTTCTCGAAGAATTATAAACTTCGGGGCTATATAAAAATACGTTATTATTCTACTAAGCGAAGCTCGATCATGTAACACGGTGTGAACACGCTACTACGGGTAGATTCAGAGTGGTGGAGAGCCTGAATCTGCCCGTAATAACGTCTACGGTCTGTTCAAGGCGACATTAGGTGGGTGGTGGAATATCAGGGGTAGAAGGGCGAAGGGGAAGGGGGTGGGGCAGGTGTGGCGGGGGAGCCTCAAGCCTGAAATAGAGGCTTGTTTTTGATTATCCGTCACAGAAAATGAGTTAGATGCCTTGTATTGTCCGCATGGGTCGCAATGAAACGAAGGGATATAATTGATAAGAAGATAGAATGAGATAAGGAGGGCGCATGCAGGTTGCCTTGTTCTGTAGCATCTACTTATGCCAATCCCTATGTTTCGAAAACAAAACCTGCTTTTTCAAGGCCACTATTACATCCTAATTTATCATTTCGGCGCATTGCTTTTACTATCAAATTAGGGAGGACAAAATTCTAGAGGCAAGGATTAAGCTTTAACATGACATGAGAAAAGGGGGATCACAAAGACATTAGGGCTTTGTGGAACGGCACGCATAAGCTTGCGCTATGCGGTTCCGCTTGTTCAAGTCCCACGCCTTCTTTTGCTATTCACCCTCACTTATCATGTTCTCGACCTACCTAGGTAGGAATCATACTAATAGTTTGTGATAATCCGGGGTTCAATGCCTTCGTTTCGAAGACATGATTACGCTTAGATATGCTATAAGACAAATAAGTTTTCAATTAGGAAAGGGGCCTGAAAATTAGGTAAATTGTTTGCCGGACGTGCCTTTTCTATCTGATCCCGCTTTAGTATTTTCTGTAGGTTTTGAAGAAGATCCGGATATTACTGGATTGTAGTGTGTCCGCCTAGCTGGGTTTTAAATCACGGATTGTAATGCCAACCCGGTGAACCTCTCTGGCTAGGTAGGTAGTATCCGGGCGTCAGGTTCCTATATCTGTTTGCGCGATTGCTTTCTGGTTGGCCACCTTCCATCCGCTAGTGATGCGCAAGAACTAGGCGCGAACCACGAAGTAATCAAGCTATTATTGCCTCATTCTTTAAAATCTCAAATACTGACCCCGTCTCTCTTCATCTTCATCTTTAGAGATTCCAAACAATATAACATTGCTTCCGCAATTTATTGGCCTCGCTCGAAACACATTAACGCTTCTCGTCTATCAAGCAGGCAACAGTACTTCAGCCTCGCCAATCATTTAGGCTGGATATCTGTTAGTTCGGTTGCTTCTAAGGTATCTGGTAACTCTTCTCCTTAGCATGTACATCATGATCCAGGGCCGAGTCCGAGTATTCTCGGCGAACTATTCAGCATGCCCTTGCGCATAAACTCCTCCAAATCGGAACGAAAATTTTGGGATGAAATAATTGATGACAGCAACTTCCTTCCTTCATCTAAGAGACCTTCTTATGCCCAAATCTCACTTAAAGGGAGGCTTTGTTGTGATTTACGCCCCAAGGCGAATGGACCATGCTGCGAATGTGGATCTCCTAGCTTCAAATGGCATCTATTAAATTCATCTTTATCGTTTTCGACACAGGTTTTGAAATATCAGGACTACTTCGGAAATGCCCTGCTCCACTTCGCTGCGAGCTCTCCAGACATAGGCCAGAATTACATCATGAAGTTACTTAGCAGTGGCGCTGATGTTTGTGGAAAGAACACCACTAGGCAGACCTTCATGCACGTTTTAGACACCGAGACTTATATTGCGTTGGAAGGTGTTGCGAGCTACATAGCGCTGTTGCGGAAGCTCCAAAGTATCAACTTTCCTTTCTCTCATCGGGACTGTCATGGTCGGACACTCGCCCACATGTTTTCCTTTGAAACTATTTCACGCCTGGCAATCGGTCCATTCCCAACGTCCAGCTTCTCAAGAATATTTTCGATCTTAGATATTGATTTGAAATCTATGGATAACTACGGCGATGAAACTGGATCTCAATTAGTGAGTTGGTTTCATGAGGAATTTTCGTCCAGCCAGTGGGAATCTATCAAGCAGACTACACTGAACGACGACATTCGGGCCATATGGACAAAGCGACGGGACATGCTGAACGGAAATATCAGCTTTCGGCGCAACCTTGCCTCCAAACTCAAAAACGTAATTGGGAGTAGAGATATCAACATGTGGATTGATTGGGTAAAGTATACTGCCCTTGCCTCCTGGGTTGACATCCATGGCGACACCCCGCTCATAGCTCTCCTCAAAACATGGCGCAACGGAAACGACGACTCTTATATCTACTAGATCTGGACTCATGATAATGAGTCTTTGGACTGCATGCGTAAGCTGATCTTCGTCAAAGACTTATTGTCATGAGTCCAGATCTAGTAGATATAAGAGACAGAAATGACACACAGCATTTGCAATTGCAGCCATCCGAGGATCAGAACCATCCGTGAGCTTCCTCCTGAGGAAGAAAGCAAATCCTAACAGCCGGAACTACCGGGGCAAAGGGATTGTCGCTCTGGCTTCTAAAAGAATGAGACTTGCGAAGAGAAAAGGGGATATCGGATGTTGGACAAGGATTTTGATTTGTATCAATCTACTTGCTGACAATGGAGCTAAAGTCAAGCCCACAGAGCGTGACGAGTGGCTGTTGCCAGAGCTGAGGGGATGCAGTCTAGCAACCGACACTGCTGGGGACACCTATGGGTTGGTAATGTTCCGGTAAAGGGCGTGAAGAAAAATATACGATACTTCAGTCGCGTCTGCAATCTCCTGTCCTTGCCGACATCACTATCTATCAACTGATAGCTGTAGAGGGCGAGGGCCTGGTAGTCAATGCATTATATGAACTCCTTAGTATCCATAGACATTCAATATCCTGAAAGCTACCCACGCTTTTCGTCTCCCAGATCCAGAACGGTACATACAAATCTACAGGTGAGAGAGTCGAAGATCCATCCCCTTACGCCCATAAATACATCCCACCTTATTACGTCGTAAATAAGCCATTATCCAATTACATTACAGTGCAGCATCCCTCCAGCTTCCTAATGATCTTAGGCAAGAACTTCTTGGCCAGTTTCTCAAGCTCATCATTATTGTTGTTGTTGTTATTGTTCTGGTTTTGGCCACCCTGCTGTTGATATCCGCCTTGTTGCGGGCCACCAGGATATCCACCCTGCTGTTGCTGACCATAGCCTTGCTGATATCCGCCATTGTGTTGTTGATTCCCTCCGTGGTGCTGTTGCTGTCCGCCTTGCTGGTAGGAATGCGCTGGAGGCATAACCGCCGGCCCCCCTTGCAGATTGATATACATGCGCCCCGCGTTCTCCTCCGTCGCGAATTGCAGACCTAGTTCCCGGCATACTTGCTCGACTTTCGGCTTGATCTTCTGAACATGATCTCTAGAGTGGTTGCCCTTTCCCACAATCCTACGCGTCCCTAAGTGTTAGGCCCGCTTCCGGAAAACGCGGGGACTGGGAGCAAGACTTACACATGCAGATGCGACTGCCCGTTCTGCTGCGCATATCTAATTCTCTGCTCGACGAGGTTCTCGGCTTCCTCTACAAATTGCCCGTGTAGATCGATCGTATCGTCCGCGACGCGGCCGGGCGCGTTGTTCTCGCGAAATATGTAGTCGGACGCTTGCTTGTTGTACTGGTCCATCTTCGCAGCGTGTGCCTTGCCCTCCTCGGATAGTTGATGCGCCAGCCCTCCATTGCCGCTCTCGTATGCCTGGTGTGCCTTTGTAACTCCGTTAGAATGACTTCAAAGACGCGGTTCCAGGCGGGCGGGGGGCGCGTACGCGGTCAAAACATGAACCTCTCTTGCTGGCTTCTTGTCGTGCCAGATCGCGCAAGCGGTCGTACTCGGCCTCTGCGCTTGAATTGGTATCGTGATTGAAGGCTATTGGGCGTGATAATTGTCAGTACATCTCCTAATTAGCTAGATAGCTTGGTGGGGGAGCTTGCGCGCATACATACCATTGCCCCCAAGCCGGGCCATTGGGATAGAAGAGGATGCCATATTGGATGCCGTGTGGTGATGCAACCCGGTCGACGAGGAGATAATAGAATTAGAGTCGGAGTGGTGGTGCACTCGTTGGGTTGAATTGCGGTGTAGCTGTAGCTGAAGAGGTCGATGAGCTAACTTTTAGCTTCTTGTGCTCCCTTTCAAGTCTGGGCCTTCCCTTTGTTTTTCCTCCCCAAGTCACTAGTGTTTGTATTACGCGCTGGAATATTTCCGAATAAGCAAAACTCTGGTATCGTTGCGATTCTCTAGTATTAGCAAAATGCTGTTCTTGTATTGCTTGCCTACATGTTGTTCGCGTCGATTCAAAGTTGCCTTCATTTGGGTAAAGAAAGGTTGTTCGTTATGTCGCTACTGTTGCTAGATTTTCTTTGCTGTATCCCACGGCGACTCTCATTTTTGTCGTTGTTTGAAGTGCTTTCCTATATGCTTCGTATATATATCTTGTTCTTGCCCCTCAATTCAGCGTCAGAAGCCTATTCCTACCCATGTTCACTTCAAGCGCGGGGTCGATCACTTTTAGACCTTCATATCAATACTTCATAGCACCTTTGTATACTTATTTTATGTAACACAAAGCTGTACCACGGCTTCAACAGATGGGCTAGTGGTAGTGGTCACGCCCTATTTCAGCTGTCTTGTTCTTCTCTCTAGATCTCTGCTCTGCTCCACCAGCTCTTGACGGCCAATGCGAGTTTGCTAGGCCCTTTAAATATCAATAAAACAATGTGACATACCACGAAGAATCAAGATTGGTATCATTAGAAACATATGGAAGTGTATGTCTTTTCACATATCAGGGAAATGATCCTTCACACTGCCCCTCGTATCAACATGGACCTCCCACGCACTATCAACTCGAATCGCCTGCAGCTTTGCTTTATCCGGCCTGTCTAGTCCATCTATCCCACTAAGCGCCTTCTCACCCTCCAAAACTTCCATTCGAATGACGTCCTTCATATCACCATCCCGAATCAAATCTTCATCGCTACCCCACCTGTTCTTACTACCTCCTATGACGATGGTACGAGATTTCGCCGTCATGTGGGAGGATCTGCGCTCTCTTTCCATGTTTCGTTGTTTGAATTTTGACTTTTTGTAACCGCGGTCTTGAAGTAAGGAGGTGAGCACTGTAGCGTTGGCGGTGAAAGTTGCTAGGAGGATGTCAAAGGAAGCTATTAGGCTACGGATTGGTTGCGCTCCAAGTGAGTGGATTATGTATGGGATTGAATACATAGTCAAGGCAGTGCTGAGGAGGGGAAGGGCGAGGCGGAAGATTATACTTGCTTTCCTGCTTTGCATGAGCATCAACTGCGGTAGGAAGCCGGCGAAGCAACTTACTGTTTTCTTGACAGGCGAGAAACAAATACCGCAGGCAGAGCAAACAGGAACAAAGCGAAGTTTGTGATAACATTCAAGCTCCCCATGGTTATGAGGAATACATAGCCACCTCTGCAGTGCAATCCGGGATCTGGAATCACCTGCCAGTAATTCGCAAAGGGTTGACAGGCTGCAAGGTCACTGACGACTACAGCGACAAAGGTTACGATGAGGAGAGCGTGAAGGAAGCGCATGAAATTTTTGTGCGAACTTTGCCAGAATGATTCTGCGAGACTGCGTATGAACATCAAGGTGCTGTATTTTACAGCCCATAGACTGATTCGGTTTTAGCAAGTAATGCGTTCTTCCGGAAGATACTACTTACTAGGTGGTGTACATAATCCTTGAAACTAGAACGAGCTGACTTCCTATCTCGCGACGTCGTACATCCTCCACTGATAGCTTCGTGACGACGGCATTATTGGTTCCGTACAGTAGCACGACATGAATGAGAGCCATTCGAATGAAAAGCGGAACAATGGCCAAGAGCATAATGCCATCTTCGGTAAATATCTTTTCGGTCCTAACATATCGTCCACAAACGCGGAATAATATGACGGTGACGGCATAGAACGTACACCACCAGCAGACAAGCAATGTTGGCTTGTCGTCTCGAAAGGTCCGAAGTTCGGGAGCCTCACTCACAAGACTTCGAGGTAATTCCATGACACCTGACTACCAGTGGAATCAGCATCATTGCCGTCGAAGATTTCCAACCGAGCCTTGGTGGGAACGAGGAGCTCTTCAATCCCACTTAAAACTCAAATACGGCATCTCACAAGTTTGATGAGATGGGACTCCCAGCTTACTTCTAAATGTGACCTTGTTCGGCCCGTGAACACGGTTGGGTTGGACGAAGGGAACACGAACACCAATACCTACACCAACACCAACACCGACACCAACACCAACGTTGCGGCCGGGAAATTGGAAGAGATACAGCAGAGGCCCAGCCATCAAAAGCCCGTTCGCGAGAAAAGCGAAGTTTATTGCCGAAAAGATCGAAACATTCTTCGGAACGAAAAGAAAGGGAGTGATTGCGAAGAGGTATAGTAAAGTAAGTGCATTGCTCTACAATTTGTTGGCGCTGGAGATGACTTTATCCCCTCGCGAAAGAGAGACCAACAACTGAATGGGAGTAATTTGACCATTAGAACAGGAGGCATGTTGAACTGATTTAAGTGACAGATAAGAAAGAACAAATGAAGTTTGAATACGCCTGTGCGGGAATATAACGTTTGGTGGGGAAGATACTGGAGAGGGATAGCTCACCCATGGTGTAACCCTATCGGTGTCCTGCATCAACCCCTGAACGATATATGCCTGTATCTTACCCCTGAATATGCCTCGAAGTCCCTGCTTAGCTACGCTGAGAGGCCCGGTACAGCCGGTACGGCACGATTGAACGCCCAGTCATGAGGGGACATCTTCTATCAATGTTCTGGCGCTTCCGTCACACATAGGGTTTGAGGCGAACTGTCTCCTGAGAGGTCTTCTTCCCCTCAGATAGATAAGAATTAATCGTCTATAAACATTCCCCTTCGAGCCTGAACTAGTGGTTGGGACCCGGCCGACCCCTGTGATTCGGCAACATCCCGAAGTTTAAGCTACTGTGGGCTGCGCAACACCAAAACGTCACACACGATCAGCAGTCACGTTTCACTTGTGCTACTGATACGCCTTAAACAGCTGAGTCTCTTGAAAGATATGTGATGAGGCACTTTGTGTTGGCCAGTTAAGTATCCATGTCGTGATGTTTCTCTCGTTCTGAAGCTGGATCGATACTTTGCCGCTGGCAAGAGGTGTAAAATCGTTCTTTCATCACCCCTCATGAGCCATCCGCACAGATCACCACGAGAAGCACAATCGTCTTCACGCTCGGCTAACGCTCGGCCAACGCTCTTGCATCTTTTCCGCTGAGAATACTTCATTCCAAACCCTTAATTCGACTGGAAAAACTGCGCGGAGTTTCTCCGGGGAAGATTCTTGCCAAAAGAATTGATTCCCAATTCTTTCTCATTATTGCAGCTACTCGAATCATAGCATACTTTAGATTGTAACTTGCCCATGTATCTCTTCCTTATCTAGCGTGTTGGTCCGGACTCTATTAATGCCTCGTATGCACTTGTCGGCATACACTTGGTGTTTTTACTACTAGTTGAAGGCCTCGTCAACGCGGCGCGCTCACTCCTTGACGACGTCTCCATGGAGCCTCAAGTATCATATACGGGGTCAACATCCACGGTCTTGCCATTGCTGGCGAGACCGAAAGGAGCCAGACTCTTCTCGGCAAAGGCTTTTGACAATTTTCGACGTGGTCCTACTGGCGATTTCCACCCTGCGCTGGGCGAGGGTGGGAGGGTTTTCGACGCCAAGGCTGCGGCATACAATACAGCAAATACACACTTGGTCAGAAGACTGAAAGGTCGACATCTTCAGATGATAGCAATTGGTGGCTCAATAGGTAACGTTGTCAGACCTCAACTCATGGAACCAATCTAACACAAACAGGAACTGGACTGTTCGTCGGATCAGGTCAGGCGCTAGCTACTGGAGGACCTGGGTCTCTTCTTCTGGGATTCATCATCATTGGAAGTGTGCTCTTTTGTACAGTACAGGCTCTTGGTGAGATGACTGTGACTTTCCCGGTGGCTGGTTCCTTTAATGCTTACGCTACTCGGTTTATTGATCCCGCATGGGGCTTTGCGAGCGGCTGGAACTATGCCATGCAATGGCTCATTCTCATGCCGTTGGAGATTATGGCAGCATCCCTCACGCTTGAATACTGGTCTCTGCCTATCCCTGGATGGGCAAGTATCTCAGTCTTCCTAGGAACGATTATCTTCGTCAATCTCTGTGGTGTCAAGGTTTATGGTGAAGTCGAATACTGCTTTTCTATCATGAAAGTCACTGCCGTGATTGGATTCATGTAAGTCTTAAGAAAAATATAGTACTGACTATGCTAACTATACGTAGCATTCTGGGTGTTGTAATTAATTGTGGCGGAGGACCAGGCTCAGGCTACATTGGAGGTAAATATTGGGATGATCCAGGGGCTTTCAATCATGGATTCAAAGGCTTCTGCAACATCCTCGTCACGGCAGCATTCTCTTTTGGTGGAACCGAGCTCGTTGGTCTCGCTGCAGCAGAGACCCATAACCCTAGCCGAGCGCTCCCTACGGCCATCAAGCAAGTCTTCTGGCGTATCGCAATCGTATGTAGCCCTTCTTGTGGTGTTCAACCCTGCTCGCTAACCCTAATGTTTAGTTCTATGTGATCTCGATTGCGGTGGTCGGTCTCATTGTACCCTACACCAGTCCGCAATTGATCAGCCGAAATTCCGTCGACTCCAAAGCCTCACCATTCATCATCGCCATCAAAGATGCCGGCATTCAAGGCCTCGACTCTGTCATGAACGCTGTGGTAATGATGGCCGTCCTCTCTGTTGCTAACTCCTCCATGTACGGCGCAACGAGAACCCTTGCAGCACTGGCCGAGCAAGGCCAAGCCCCAAGAATATTGGCCTACGTCGACCGCAAAGGCAGACCTCTTGTCTCAATCGGCCTTGCGTCACTCGTTGGCCTATTATCCTACCTCTACGTTTCTCCCATCAAAGGCCCAGCATTCACCTGGCTCCTCGCTCTTTCGGGTTTGTCGAGCATCTTCACCTGGGGCAGCATTTGCTTCGCACACATCCAGTTCCGCAAAGCTTGGTTGCAGCAAGGAAATGCACTTTCAGATCTTATTTACAAGTCGCCCATTGGGTCCGCTGGCTCTTGGATAGGTCTGATTTCTCTTACACTCATCCTCGTCGCTCAGATCTGGGTTGCTATTTCACCCTCAGGAGGCTCGCAGGATACAGTGGGAGGGCAGGTTGCGGATTTCTTCGAGGCTTGTCTGGCGATGCCTGTGGTGATGTTGAGCTATGTGCTCTATAAGATATGGTATCGGACGAAATGGGTAAGGATTCGGGATGTGGATTTGAAGACTGGACGGAATGATTGTGAGAGTGACTTTATTCGGCAACGGTGGAAGGAAGACAGGAGTTTGTGGCCGAGGTGGAAAGTAATCTACAAGACGCTTTGTTGAATTTATCTCAGCTGTATTATAAGTTAACGATCTCAAAATTATTAACGTCTACGCCCCATACTCATAAAACAGCAAAACCGGCTCTTCGAAATCCTCGAATAATTTGTTTTTTCAATGTCACCACACAATTCTTTTCAATGTTTTGTTTTCGGCTACTCATTCAGGCCCTGAACCTAGACCTTTGTACAACAAACGATCCACCATGACCCTTTACTCGAGAGACCTATGCGTGGACGCGCAAGCCACCCGAGTTTTGGAATTGTGGCTCGCTGCAGTAGCGATGATCCGATTGGCCAGAATTGCGGCGACGTGCATTGTCACGGTCGTACAAATGGAAACTCTCTATGGATGGAAATGTACCTCTACCTCAGGTACATATCCCGAGGTGGAGTGCAGCTTCTATACGAGTTAAGCTGAGAATTGATTATGCAAGGGATATGTACATACCACGATGATGAAGTGGATGGGATGGGATGGATGAGAAGAAATTGTGGCTGGGGGGGTACTCTATAGAACTGATTTCTACTGCGTTGAAGACTTGAAGTCTTATTCTTTCCAACAATTTCAACGACAATGGGAGATCATCTCGGGCGTCCTACGAAGAAGTCTAGAAATAGGAACGATGGGGGAGCTCGATCTCGACCACGGACTCGGACATTTGGATTCGAACCGAAGATAATTCCTTTCTCGACAGGATCTAGCACGCTTCCTGTCTCTGCGATAGCCACTGAATCATCTCAACCAAGACCTACACCCGAGACAATACCCTTCTCGTGTTTTGGGGACTGCAACCCAAATGGAGGTGGAGCACCTAGTAACACGGCCATCACCATTTCCATATACATATCAACAAGCACCCAGCTGGTGATACCCCAACGCGTCTCAACAACAGAACACGCAAGATCGGTCGTCGTGGTCTCAACTACACCAAGCCCAAATACAGCTACAAACCCAACTTCAAAAACACCAGCAAATGTGTTCTCGTCCGCCCAAGCATCTCCGATATCCAGCTCCGCTTCCCCAGTCGACTCCCTAGCCCCGTCTTCTCTGCCACCATCAGCAAAAGGGATACACACCTTTACTGTACCGGCATCCAATCCCTCCACAACGACTGCAAACCCATCTCGAAGCACCAAGAACAGCACACCGAGCATCATCCAGAAAATGAGCACTGATGCGAAGGTAGGCGCTGTGCTGGGTATAGCGCTGCTGTTGCTCGTCGTCTCGGTCCTCACGATCCTCTTTTGCACGCGTAAGACACGGCAACAGCGGTTGTTGGCCGCTAAACATTCGTCGCTTGATCGAGATCCTCTGGTTGTTCATGAGAGGAGTAGTGGGGAGGGGGAGAGGGGGAGAGGAGGAGAAAGAGAAGGGGGAAATGAGGCTGGGAATGAAGATGAGGCAAGGCGGAGTGTGGATGAAGAGGGGATAAGGTGGCCTGAGAAAGTGCAGTTGAGGGGGGAGGCGAAGGCGATATTCGAGTTGACGCGGGAGTTTGAGGGGGAGTATAGGGGGAGGGAGGAGGGGCCGGTGGTGGGGAGAACGGAGTTGAACGCAAGGGAGCTAGGTGGGTCTTGGTGATAGTCGTGGTGGCGGGTTTACTATTATTTCACCAGCATCGATATTGTGGTAGGGGAGAGGGTTAGCCACATGGCATAGGAAAAGTTGAACACCATAAGTAGAATATGCAAAAAAGGATATATATAATAATAAAAGTTGAAACAATGGCTTCGACCGTGGAAAATCCAGTCATCCATTAAGTTTGTCGGAAGTCTTCCGGTTGCAGTCTAAGCTCAACAACTCGCTCGCCATTACATCTGGTTTTCTTCTTCTTTCTGATTTTGTGTTGTAAGTTAATGTGCTTGTTTTGTTACATATTCGCTATATATCCCTCGGGACCCTTTTGAAAGGAGTAGTTCGTGCGGTACTCCCCGTCAATTCCGTGACCGAGTAAAAATAGACTGCGCGTAAGGTAATACCCATGAAGGCCCCCGTTGTTGTCCCTCTCTTCTTCTTTTGAAGCCATGCGTGATGTGTAATGAAGTCTTATCTCTATAAACGCTGATGGAGCTACGACATACAATAGAAATATATCTCCAAACTACTAATCGGGTGATTTATGAGGAAGCAAAAGGGGTGTTCGCCCTTAGCTTATGACAGGGGATGATAAGCGAGAGCGAGCTACCCCCTACGAGTGGAATTTGCAATGAATGAAAGAAACAAAAGAAACACCGAGCCGCAAATAATGTTAGTCAAAGAGTATCCTTTGCATAGGTAGCATATAGATGCAAGCAAGCTCAGATATGTATCGATTGTGCTAATTACATCAACACATTCAACCTATACTTTACTTAGCAGATATCCTCAATCTTCTGCTCAATGCCATCATGAGCCCCCAGATCCAACTTCAGCGTACGCCCAAACAGCTCCAGCAGAATCTCAAAGCAGATCTTGGTGATAGCAGGATCATATCGATTCTTCGAGAGTTCATCCCTGATAAACGCATCTACACCCCATATCATATTAGCACATCCTCGTTTACACTTCCTATTAAAAAGAAGGAAAGAAGAAGCATAGGAAAACAGAAAACTCACGCTGTGCCCCCGCAACCTCATACCAGCTAAAAATGACCCCCTTCTCCCTCAACGTCTTCCGAATCACATCTCGTCCCTCCGCTGGCACGTGGTTATCGAGCGTGCCGTGGATCATGGCCAGCTCGGCTTTCATCTCGCTCGCGCGGGCGAGGCTGTCGTCCTTTTTACCTAGCCCGAGAGTGGCGCTGTGCAGGTCGGTGGCAAAATATGTTACGGCTGCGGAGATGCGCGGGTCCAGGGCACAGCGGTAGGCGAGGTGGCCGCCGAGACACATGCCTGTGGAGCCGATGCGGCCGGTGCAGGTTTTTAGGGAAAGGAGGGTGCTGATTGCTAGGGCGGAGTCTTCGTCGTAGCCGGCGAGGGTCTGGACAGTGTTAGTTGGTGTGCTTGAAAGAAGGGGGAGGGGTAAAGGGGCAAAGGGGGTAGTAGTTGAGTTGAATAAAGAGGACAGTACCTTTTTGACCTTGTACTCGTTTCCAGCGTCTGTGCCGGGACCATCGTAGGCTAGGGCTTCGGGGCCTGTGAACTCGTGGTAGGAGGATGGTGCTGCTACGATGTATCCTTGGCCGGCGATTTGGCGGGCGAAACGTGCTACTGGGCCGGTGACTGAGAAATGGAGAGAGAGGTAAGTATTGGGTGAAGATGGAGAGGAGAGTAGAAGAAGAAGATAGGTAGTAGAGCTGAGACCAGGATGACTTCTAAGGAGAGGAAACGAAAACGCTTCAAACTATTGACAATATGCGTATAGAGGAATCGTATTGCGCAAGCGTCAAACAGAAAACTATGTTTGCAAGCGAGGATCAAATTGCCCTAACTGATAACAATTCCGAATCTTGAAACTACCCTGCAAAGAAACTGAACTGCCCTCCTGTGCCAAAACATGTAAAAGGTGCCTACCTTGATAAATCTCACTGAAACACACAACACCAGGAAAGCGGCTGTGGGACAATCAGCTACAATCTCCTTATCTGATAGCAACACAACCCAACGCACGCATTGGGATAGTTCGGGATAGAGGGGTGGAAGAGGAAAATCCCTGCCACATGTCAGCCCTATCCTATTGCTGACGAGGGAAACACGTGATATGCCTACTCATAGATCCGTCTTTGCCGTCAGCCTTGGTGGCCACATCTTTATGAGTCTCTTGAATCAACATTATGAGTATTTGAGTTCAGTTTTGTTGTGTTATTTGTCCTTGCACAAATCAATGTTTTTTCTCTAGGCGAGGGGTGGTGTGGTGTGATGTGGTGCGGTGGTGTTGTCGTGAGGTGAAATACACTCAACTCACTCACCCGTACCCGTACCCGAGTACCCCCTGGCACTGATTATGCCATGCCATGCCATGCCAAACCCCTGCTACCTTAATGCACGAATGACGGCGTCCGAAATCTCCGGGCAGCTGCCTGCAGTACTGTACAGTAATGTACCAAATAATTCCTCGCGCACCCAACTCACTCCATTACATGCGATAAGGACGACATCCAACTTGAACACTCTCCTTCGACCATCCCACTTCATCTTCCTCCTTTCTTGATACTCTAATTCTCCCATTCTCCATCCAACTTTCTCCAACAAACTGTAACTCTCCAACCCCGACTCATCAGTAAAGCGGAAACCTACGTGTATACTCATTTCGTCTGCGAAAATTGGACACGCGACAACACTTCTGAACATCTGCGATAACAAGACATGTCGAGCGTGAGAACCCGGCGGCAAGCAGCTGCTATTTCAACTCCTACCACTCCATCGCCCGCTCCCAGAGGAGAACAAGTGGCCATGAATGGCAATG
Organism: Gremmenia infestans; assembly: GCA_032629725.1. Lineage (NCBI taxonomy): Eukaryota > Fungi > Ascomycota > Leotiomycetes > Helotiales > Hamatocanthoscyphaceae > Gremmenia > Gremmenia infestans. The sequence goes on from JAFEVB010000012.1 coordinate 1,116,093, forward strand.
GTTTAGCTCGTGGAGCTACGAGGGAGAAAGAGCCCAAGGAGAACATATTTGTGTTCTGGCCGAACGTTATCGGTCAGTCATTGTTGCAGCAGCAGCAGAATTAAATATCAATACTGACCTATCATATGCAGGATATGCGCGAATCGTTCTCGCCTTTGCATCGTTATACTACATGCCTCTCCACCCGAAAACCTGCACCTTCTTATACAGCGTGTCCTGTCTCCTCGATGCGCTCGATGGTTACGCTGCTCGATACTTTGAACAGTCGACCAAATTTGGAGCTGTATTGGACATGGTGACGGATCGTTGCACAACGTCTTGCTTAATCGTCTTCCTCGCATCTGCCTGGCCTCGATACGCTCTCGTATTCCAAGGGCTTATCTCCTTGGACCTGGCAAGTCACTACGTTCATATGTTTGCTACCTTGAGTATGGGAGGCTCGGGTCAGAGCCACAAGGCGGTGGATGCTTCCAGGAGCAAGATTCTGAATTTGTACTACACGAACAAGGTACGTTTACCCTTGTCATTGCCTTGCACGGTTGCTGAATAAAATACAGACTGTTCTATTCATCTGCTGCTTCCTCAATGAAGCATTCTTCATTGCGCTATACCTCCTCTCCTTCTCCTCGCCTTACCTCTCGCCCTCCCTCCTCGAAGTCAAGAAACCCGGCCAGCCCGGCGCGACACTACAACCGGGAAGCCCATCTGGTGCTTCAGCATCATCACTGATTTTCGCTAATCCCCACAGCGCAGCAGCTTTGGAGCTGGCACGCGCAAACAAGATGGACTCGTTCGTACCATGGGTTGTCGCTGGTGTCAGCCTTCCGGTTATGGCGTTCAAGCAATTTGTCAACGTCGTACAATTGGTCAAGGCTAGCAGATGGTTGGCTGAAGGAGACCGCGAAACGAGAAGAGCTGCGGGTTTGCCAAGGAAGAAGAACTCTCGCAAGATCAAGTGAGGATGAGAGAATCGATAGCGATTCTGGTCATGGGGATTTCAGTGTGGTCAGGTTTTGACGGTGCAATTTATGCATAGTTGATTCATCTCAAAACCCTATAGAGAGGGTTCTATCTTTCATTCATGTACTTTTACTGGGAGCTGGCATGCTTCCACTTCTGCATTGCGTTGGTTTTCTACGCTCGTTCTTGTACTTCATTTAAGTTTTCCCACTGTCAATAGATGGAGGTTTGGCGTTGACGGATGGTGCATACCTACCTACAAAGCAGAAATGCTGAATTTGTTGGAGGGCTGAATTTAAATATGCTGACAATAATAATATTGAATGGCCTTTAAGTACCTGAAGCAGAATAGTCCGATAAAACGGCTAAAGTAGTTCGGTCTGACAACCTTGGGGAATAGGATAGGTACCTTGCTGATACCGATCTTGATCCTGGCTTTCCCTGTGAGACTCGAGCCCCTTTAACGTGGCACCCCACATCAGACTCTGTGTCCCCCCAGGACCCCGCGTTGTTGATTCATCGCATTCCCCCAGCAAAATGAAAGTGAAAACGTACCTGGATTTCCCGACTTGATTCATTTCGAACATTACATTACCTTGCTTGATCATGCCACCTCGTGACAAGATGCTTTCCTAGGAATGTGATTAAGGATTCCCGTAGCTGAGCGGCATATCATATTCAACTCATTGATTACCTTACGTACTGCACTTATGCCACGCACGCTCCACCTCGCAATAGAAAAAGACTTGAATTGGTACTTATCACATGAGAATACAGTATTATATTAAATACATATTGGGATAACTTCAATTATATGTAAAAAGGGGGGTGGTTGAATAGCTAGCTGTCAGTTCCGCTGTTCTTCGCCTTTGGCCGCTTGAGAGCTATTTGTGTCCACGGTCCAATGGTACATCCACACATCCACGCCAGGGCCAAGCTCAACGATCCACAGTCACAAGCGTCACAACCCACATCTGCTGCTGCTTCTGCACTGCACTGCACCCATCCAAACTTTTGATCACAAGCACAATCGTTACTTCCAAGGGAATGCAGACTGTTATTCACGAAAATAGGGATTGAGCATCCCTCCATCAATTGCACCAAACACTGTGTCAAGAATATGCCAGACACCTCGCCCCCGCCATCGTCCAGGCGGTTTACACCGACCCCAGTCGAAACAACGGTCAAGAAGAGTCGACGATTCGCTCCAGAACCCGTGGAAACGACAAGTCGCAGGAGCAGGAAGGAAGATGTGCTCAACGTCGAGGAGGTTGCAACATCAGCATCAGACAAGGGAAAGGAAGCTGCTCCTCCCCCAAAACGCCGTTTCGTCCCGGAACCTGTTGAGACTACATTTAAGAGTAGTAAACACCACGCTACGAGAGCTCTACCTACCCCTGAGTCAACGCTCAACTCGATCCCCAAAACCTCTCCTCCTTCAGAACCCCCAAAGCCCAGGAGAAAGTTTACTCCAGATTTGATTGAGACCTCGCGGAGGTCCAAGAGGGCGGGCGACTCGAGGCCTGCCACGCTGCCAACTGATAAGGTGAGTGGTCTGATGTTATGCCAATATTCACGCAGTATGACTGACTCGTGCCCAATAGACCGATCTTACACCTGGAGTCCCAAATATATACACACGCCCCAAGCGGAAATCTCCACGGCCTCCCGCCGTTCCCGTCCCCGTCCCCTCGGTTCCGGACAATACCCCAACTCCAAGCGCTGCCAACATACACTCCACCCAAATCCCGCCCCTTCCACCTCGCAGACAGCCTTCAATGCGTCCACATCCTAATACAAGACGAAGCACGAGACAAGATTCCTACCAACCAGAGTTGGAAACTATAGACTCGTCTGAGTCCCAAGACCTAGAAGATGGGGAGGAAGAAGATAGCGATGGCACACCGTCTCTTTCAGGATCTATGGGCTCATCTGAAGATTCCATCCAGCGCCTACAACTTGCCCGCACCCGCGAAAGCTGCGATGACCGTTTCTCAGGCTACCTCCTCGCGCTCGCTGCTAAAGCAGCAGAGAAGCAGCTTCGCGAACAAGCGCTCGCCGCCTTTCCAAACGAGACATCCTACGAAATAGTAGAGCACTTTTACAATGAGGAAATCGAGCAGCCTTCAGATGAAGAGGAAGTGGAGGGGGTCGGCCTCCTGAACCACAACCATAAGTCCCTACGTAGACAGTCCACAGATGTGGGCTGGGCCGCGAAGGAAATGCAAGCCCACCAGGAAAAGCTCAATCGGATGAGAGAGGAGGAAACGAATCAGAAAATAGCAGACGAGGCCACGAGACCGACATTCCAAGACCCCTTTTGGACAAATGGCATGACCGCCCCCCCAGTCAATAAAACAGTCAACAAAGCCAAAGAAGCAGAGCTAGAGCGTATGCGCAGCGCTGCTTCTCCACCTATGCTTGGCGCGGATCTCAAATTTAGAATGTGCCCTTCTCCCAAGGCAACGAAATTCGAGTCAGATCAGCGTATTGATGTCCAGCATATCCAGCCCAGGAAAAGCCAAAACGGAGGTGGGCTTTGGGGAGGGTATTGTGTAGCTGATGAACCGGGTCTCATGATCACTCCTGGTAAGCGCGGACCGGCACTTATTCAGACTCCGCATGACGAACGCGATGATCCGTTTAGCTCTGCGTTTGCTTCGGCTTCTGGTGCAAAATCCCCTCGGGATGGCGCAGGGGGTGTGAGGATGTTGACGGGCTTGGATGACAGGCTCAAGGCGGAAGTAGCTCGGTCCAAAGCGGAGGAATCCGTGCTCGCGGAATTCAACGATGCGTTTGTGACACAAGTATATAATTACCTATCGCTCGGCTACCCTGCACTAGCCCGTCAGTATGACGAGGAACTAGCGAGGATCTCTAAAATCGAACCCGAGGAACTCAGGGGCGATGATCATAAGAAGAACGCAAAGGGGCATATCGGCCTGGTCGATGCACCTGGGACTGGGACTGGGGAGGGCGGTGCGGCGAAGTGTAAGAGGTGGAAGGCGCTGCGGATTTATATCCTCGAGTGGGCGCGGCAGCATCCTGATATGGGCGTTGATGGACTGGCGAGTCCTAGCGCGTGGGGTGTGCGGGCGAGGAGGGGGAGTTGGGCTATCTAAGTGAGGTGCGCGTTTTCAGTGAACATGAACAGACAGATTGCAATAGTAAACGAACAGGAAGCGAGCAAGCAAGCGAGGCGTTGGGGGTGTCAGTGTCAGACAGACTTGGCTGGTTAAAAGTCCCTTTGGTTTTTCTCCTTTCCTTCATCCTTCTTTCCGACCATATCTTTAGGGGGTCTTCGGGTCTCTTTCTTTATTGCTTTGCTGTTTGGGATGCATGGCATGAGGCGAGCAAGGGAGAAGAGAGCGAGATAGATAGAGCGTAACGACGTTATGAGGTGGTACTTTGTGGATGTGCGTGCGTATGGTACATATATGTGATGTGAGGGGAATCCTTGGATGGATGGATGGAAGGAAAGGGGCAGGGAAGGAGGGGGTTGTCTATAGTATAAGGGTTTTTGGAAGAAGGGAAGAGAATGAGTTGAAAAGGGAATGAGATAGGGGGTTAGGGAGTTTAAGAGAGAATGAGTAAATGAGACGAATAAATAAGAGAGAGGGTTATCTACATGTCTTTGGTCTTATGTACGTGTGCGTAATGTGACATTATTAAAGCCAGGTAGGTGTTCTACTTTACTCGAAATATGAGATCCTGCAGTGTTATTATTACGCGTCTTTCCTTTATCACAAGTCTTTTACTACAAGCTACTTCTTTCGAGGTAAGAGGTGAAAAGGGGGTAGATCACGTGTTATGAGTGGTTGATTAGTTGATTGTAATGAATCTCTCTTGCTTTGCATCTCTATATCTTTGGTAGGTAACTTCTCTATAAGTATCAAGCTAAGGATTTCCTTTCTCGGCGCCTCTCTTATATGACTGCATCTGAATATTCTTCTTGCTCTTTATTTACTCTAGAGTATTGCTATTTTCATTATGTTTTCACACGTGATTTTGCACGAATTGAATTTTTACGTGATATCTCCGATGATGTCATGCGGGGTTAACAAAACACCACTTGATATCGGATTTACGAAGTGTTTTCGGGGAAAGATGAAAGGTAGTAGGTAGGTAGCTTTGATTATGTTAATGGTATAATAATAGACTAGTAGTATTCATATGTGATACGTTAAGAGTACCTACGGGAAGGAGAAGTGATAATTAGATGAGAAGGTAATTCGTCATAGAGAAAGAGATAGCATTTCCAGAACGCCGAAACTGCCCCGCACCGAATGACTTAAAACAACAACATCCCACCCCACCTCCATGAGCCCATATCAGTAGACACCTCTCTTCTTTTCCTCATACCTACCTAATTCACGATCAATCAATTGAACAGTACCGAATAAAATTATCTAACTCGATATTAACACCAACATCAACATGGCACCCAAAGTCCTCTTCGTCCTCACCTCCCACGACAAAATGGGAAACACAGGCAAGCCAACAGGATGGTACCTTGTACGTCCCCTCCCCTCCACTTCCCTCCTTTCACCCCATCCCAACCCATATCAATTCATGCGTGGCCAATCTACTAACATCCCTCTTCCTTCTCCCCCAAAAGCCAGAATTCGCACACCCCTACGAAGTACTAGCCCCCCACACCCAGATCAGCATCGCCTCGCCCCTCGGCGGCGCCGCCCCGCTGGACCCCTCGTCCGTCGAAGCCAGCACATCGGACGCCGTCTCGGTCAAGTTCCTCAAGGACCGCGAGAGCTTGTGGAAGAATACCGAGAAGCTGTCTTCGTTCTTGGGGCGTGCGGGGGAGTTTGAGGCGATCTTTTTCGTGGGCGGACATGGACGTATGATTTCCCATTTTCCCTTTTTTATTCCTTCTTTCTTTATTTCTCTCTTTGATTTTGCTTTTGATTGTTTGGGGAAGGGTTTGGGTTATATGTGCTTGTGCTTGTACATGTGCATGTGGAATTGATTGTGAATTCCAAGGCTGATACGATACACACAGCGATGTTCGACCTAGCAACCGACGCCACAAGCCACACCCTCATCAACGAATTCTACACGCACAACAAGATAATCTCCGCCGTCTGCCACGGCCCTGCGGCCCTCACCCACGTCAAGCTCCCCAGCGGCGGCTTCCTGCTGGACGGGCAGCCCGTAACCGGCTTCTCGAACGCCGAAGAAGATGCAGTGGGTCTGAGCGCCGTTATGCCGTTCAGCCTCGAGGATAAGCTGAGCGAGGCCTCGGGGGGCAGGTTCGAGAAGGCGAAGGAGTCGTGGAGTCCGCATGTTGTGGTTGCTAGAGAGGGGAGATTGATTACTGGGCAGAATCCGGCGAGTGCGGGACCGTTGGGGCAGAAGGTTTATGAGGCAATTTTTGGGGATTTGAAGGTTTAGGGTAGTGGAGGAAAGTGATGAATTGTGGGGACATATGATTTGGATTTTTGATAGGAATATAATTTCAAAGCACCACCCTTTGTTCTCCGTTGTGAATGAATCAAATTGTTGGAGAGTAAATCTTTCTTTTTGATACTCACTTTTTTTAAATTTAAACCCGGCTTGTCATTTATAGCTTCTCTTCCCGTGCAATCCAGCCAACCTGACTATTCGATTCCTAAGGAATTGCCAATCATAAGTCAAACCCAATTCAGTCCAGTCCAGTCCAGTCCAGCCCGCAAAGACATAATATTTGGATTTCATTTCGGGCCTTGACTAGAAAGGTAAGAAATTACAGATTATCAAAAAGGCTAGGAAGGCATAGAAATTTACCTAGCTAGCAGTTATTAGAAGTAGCTTCTGGCGTGCTGGATCACATACGACATGAAACTCATTGTTTTGTTACACATTCTTGCTAACAACCCAGGAACTTGAAATAAGTAGCAGATTCCCAGATCGCATCCACAAGTCTCGCACTACAGAACCCCTAGACCCTACTATCTAACAAAGGCGCTCTCTCATCATCATTTCTCCCCAAACCCCGTCCCCCAACCGCCTCACCATCATCCCCCACCTCCTCCTCTTCCCGCAAAACAGACTTAACATACCAAATGGTCCACAGCGCCATGAGCCCCGCCAACGGAAAAGGCCCCGCCCACCCCACAGCATAAACAGCAGCAACAGGCAGGCAAAACACAAGCCCCGCAACCAGCGCCGCGAAAATATAAAACGCCAGCATCCACACCACGCTCAGCGTCCAGATCATGCGCCGGAACACCGCACTGCTCGCGTAACGCTGCGTCCACGCCTGTCGGTACTCCGCCCCGCCGTTGCCGTCCACGGCGACCACGTCCTCGACGATGTAATACACAGCTGGGCGGAGCGCGTTCCCGGGCTCTAGACTACCGAAGCGGAAGGGGAGCGGGAGGGCTAGGTGGTGCAGGAGCAGGGAGAGGAGGGTTAGCGTGGCGAGGAAGAACATCAGGAGTGAGGCGGGCAGGGAGATGAGTCGCGTTTGCAGCTCGTGGCTGTCGTGGTCGGAGTCCCCGCGCGCGAGCGCGGTTGTGATGAGTGCGGATATTAGCAGGAGGGAGGCGAAGTAGCCCCATTGGAAAACATCGAGTGCCCAGCGGGGGGAGGCGAGGGGGCGGAAGGTAGACGGCGTCTGGGTTAGTTTGTAAATTCTTTCGATGATTGCGAGGGCGGTGAAGAGGCCTAGGACTGCGGTTGGGATGGTGAGGACTAATATAAAGGGGGTGTTAGTAAAAGTGGAAGTGGAGGTGGAAGGGGTGTGGTCATGTGACTTGCGTTGATTTAGGGGAGGGGGGAGGGGGCCTAACCGGCTATGCGATCCATATGTGGACTGCCATACCAGAGCCCGTAGAATAGGCCTAAGTTTATGAAGATTGGCGGGATGGTGATGATGGTCCAGGCCAGTGCTATAGAACGGTAGCGGCTATGGAGGGAATATGGAAGCGCGCTTTTGACGGCCATGTTGGGTGGATGGCTTGGCGATAGCTGGCTGCCGCTCCTGATCCTGTCTGCTATATATATACGAAAAGAGCTACCAGGTAAAATAAGGTAGGATGTGGTTTGTTTATCCCGTGTCTTGCTGTGAAAGAGATGTTTTGCATGTCCAGATACAGTAGTGACGTGGGCCGGAAGACTCGGGTAAATGACTTGGAACTTTCATCGCTTGAGGTGCCACCGCGCGCAGTCGGAAAAGGGGGATTTCGCTTATTCTAGCGTGTGAGTTTTTGGACGTTCTTAGGATAAGTAAGTAGGGTTTTCTATAAGCTAATTCTAAGATAGGAAATGTTTTAATAACATTGAAAGAGTAGAGCACTTGCTATTATATAAGTTAGGTTCTTTTAACTCTATATTTAGAGATAATTAGAGATATATAACAAGCGCTTTCAAGCCTAGGGACGAACCTCCCTAGAAAGCTACTGAATAGGTAGGTAGGTAGTTAGAAGTACGAATAAAAGTAAATCATAAGTTAGCATCTATAGCAGATATTCTGTACTAGAAGAAATTAATAACGGGGTCTGAGTTTATTTTATCTAATCTAATCAAGGTATAGAGTAAAGAGCAGGGGATCTATTATACTATACGGGGCAATAGAACTATAAATGAGGACTTTTTGCTAGAAGACAATAAGTATCGAATTCAATGTTTTACGTCATAGAAAAGAAAGTATACTAGAGTAAAATCTACTTTGATTTAGAGAATCAAATACGGAGGAAGTAGAAGTAGAAGTGGAAGTGGAAGTAAAAGGTAGAAAGGAGTGAGGACAAATCGTTTGGCTTTATTAATCGCATCTGATAATAGGCATCTGATAATAGTAAACGGGGGTGCTTATTTTTCTTCTTGATACATCTTGTTCCCACTTAACGGGTTCTTAGATGCGGCAAGTACCTCCATACTATAGCATCACAGTACGGAGTAAGTACTTTGTTATTGGTGAGGGGGGTTGCTGAGGTAGGTTACCCGGTTACCCCATATCCCACCATACGGTGGAAGGGATATCAGGTAATAGCAGTATTAATACATGAAACTCTCAACTAAGGTATTGCTCAAGCTGCGATGGATCGCTTCTTTGGATAGAGACAAAAGATGCAACTCGGCAAAGTTTCCATTTGCAAATTTATGTCAGCGGTAGCGGCCGCGCTATCTGATCTGAATGCGGGTGAGCCGAGCCCCATATTTCCCCACGTCAGTTTCGACAGACAGCCCTTTCTTTCGTCAGCTTAGAAGAAAGGAGGGCACCCCGCAGCCGTCAGCTGTACGAGTCCATCAAGCTGTATTACTTACTACCCATTGGCTCAGCTGAGTGGACATGGACGTGGACATGGACATGGAATGTAGGTGCACTTGTACATAGGTACATGGCCTCTCGACATCGAGTACTGTAGCCTTACCTGCTAGCGCTCTCGCGATAGCCTCATGGAAGACCTTCTCTTTTGTCTTGTTGTAAAATCTCTCTTTGTTCACATGTCATGCGTGCCGAGTAATTAGACTGCCTACCCCCACTCTGTGGGGTGATAAATAGGACGGGATGCTTCGGTGTTGGGGATGGTCAGTTGTTCTTCTGCCACACTCTAAGTTAAGGTAGTCATCACTGCTCGCGCCGCAAACTTACGTCGATTCGTCAGCTCGTCATCCCTCTGCTCTTTCCCTATATATTATATATGACAGATAGCCTTCTCCCTGCTCCCTCTCTTTCCGTGTATTCCTCAAAGACTGTTTGTCAGTGCGTCGATCTAGAAGGCGATAAAGTACCTAAGGTATACAGTAAAGTGTTAGATTGTCGCTATGGCTATGAATGTGGAGGATAAAACGGCTATTATCACCGGCGCTGGCTCGGGGATCAACTTTTGCTATGCGAAGCTTCTGTTGAGCAAAGGCTGTAATGTAGTCATTGCGGACCTCATGCTACGCCCAGAAGCGCAAGCGCTGATTTCGGAATATCCGTTGGAATCGAAAGGCGCGAAAGCTGTTTTCCAGAAAACGGATGTTGCGGACTGGGCGCAGTTGGAGACGATGTTTCAACTCGCAACGAAGCATTTCGGGGGGGCGGATATTGTGTGTCCTGGAGCTGGAGTTTACGAGCCGGTACGTATATACAGACCACCCACTCTTGACAGACCTCTCAGCTGACGGCTCTGCAGCTGTGGTCCAATTTTTGGATTCCTCCAGGAACAGGGCCCTCGAAAGATACAATTGAAGGGTCAAGATACGCGGTGTTGGACATCAACGTCACGCATCCGATCCGAGTGACGCAGATGGCCATCTCGCATTTTCTGAAGAGGAACAAGCCAGGGGCTATAGTGCATATCTCTTCAGTCGGTGGACAAGCGCCGAATTTCCCGACGCCTATATATGTTGCCACCAAACATGCGATAAATGGCTTTGTGCGATCCCTTTACCGACTTGAGGATCCCCCGGTGCACATTCCCAAGATTAGAGTCAATGCTGTAGCGCCAGCGAGGATTTTGACGCCGCTGTGGACTGATAACCCGGAGAAGATGGCAATGGTGATGAAGGATAACCCGGGCTGGGTGACGCCGGAAGATGTGGCGTTGGTGATGCTGGATCTCGTGGAGAAGGAGGAGCATGTTGGAGGGACGATTCTTGAGGTCGGTGCTACGGTTAGCCGGGTCGAAACGTTCAATGATGGGGGTCCTGCGAGTCGTGGTAATGGGGTGAAGAATGATCCGGATTACGAGAAGGATATGTGGACTATGATGGAGAAGATTGTGGCAGAGAAGTAGAGATATGGGATACATTAGATTGAAAGCCGTTATTCTATGGAATTTGTATGGCTTTGGTCGTTTTATTGACAAACAAAACGCAACAACTACTAGGTAGGTAGACACCTACTGTTCTCGCGAAAGAGGTAAACCCTCGCTTGACTCCAGTTACACAAGAACCCCTTTCTTCCAAGAAGCTTGGATCTGATCTGTGCTTTTTCAACCCGATCACGTGATAAATCTCCAATTAAATAGAAATAGAAAAAAAATAAAAAACGGAAATTGGCAGTCTAGTATGGCTGGACCCTGTTCCTGCCGGCCCTTGTTTCACCACTTTTCCCTCCACACGCCACCCCGCGTACGGTAGAGCCAATCACGACAGTCTAATTCTCGTACTATGCCGCATGCAGGAGTACGACTACGGCCGTTCCTTGTTTTGTAGTGGAACTACCCGAGCTAGACTGATAGGGAGGTGCTTGGCGCGAGGTTATCAGCGAGCGAGAAAGAGATCTGGAACCTGCAAGCGGAAAGGGAAAAGTGGTGATGTGTAGGACGGATAAAAGAGAAAGTAAAATTGTCCTACCTTGTCTGTGAATACTTTATTTGTTGCCTCGTCCACTTATACTCGTTTGTCTTGTTCTGCTTGCTTGCTTCTGCTGTGCCTTGGATTGGTTGATTGTCTGGTGACTGGCCTTGCATATACCGGTATCCTCATTCCTAACCTCGTCTCTTTTCAAATCCCTCTCCTGTCCGCATCAACAGTCAAGACTGCCACCTTCGTTCGGCTGCTGCTATTGCTTCATTCGTTAGCTAGAGGCAGAAGTAGAGGTAGAGGAAGAGGAAAGCGGACGCGATTGAGAAGAGACGCCAGAGACTTTACGTTCGTTAAAAGAAAAGGAAGGAAGGAGCCCAAGAGTACCATATTGCATTGCGAAGGATATCACAACAACACCACACTCGCTTGCTCAATCGATCGATCTACGCATTTTCATTCCACCAACAATCATTTATAAACCTTCGCCATGTTTGCGAACATGTTGGTCAAGAGCGCGCTGCTTGCGAGCTTCGCGATCAGTGCTACGAATGCCATTGCCACCATCACTACCTTGGGCAACAAGTTCTTCGATAGCGATGGCAATCAATTCTTCATGAAAGGTGAGACTGTCGCCGTGAGCTCTTGGGCAAGGACTTTGCTAACACGCCGACTAGGTGTTGCGTACCAATTGACCGAAAAGGATCCCTTAATCAACACCGACCAATGCAAACTCGATGCTTCCCTCATGAAAGACCTAGGCGCGAATACAATCCGAGTTTACCACGTCGATGCGTCTGGTGATCACGATGGGTGTATGTCTGCATTTTCTGACGCTGGTGTATATCTTTTGGTGGACTTGGATACTTTTAATACTGCTATCAATCCCGTAAGCCTTCCCATGCCCTCCCCCACCACAGCAGCAATGGCTAATAAGTGCAGATTGTTGCTTCCTGGAACCAAACACAGTTCGAACGCTACGCTGCCGTCATGGACGCCTTTGCCAACTACGACAACACAATGGGCTTTTTCGTTGGGAACGAAGTTGTAGCCCTCAACAACCAATCCCTCGCAGCACCCTACGTTAAAGCTGCAGCGCGGGATCTTAAGGCCTACAGAAACTCCAAAAACTACCGCGAAATCCCCGTTGGCTACTCTGCAGCAGATATCGCTGAACTGCGACCAATGTTGCAAAACTACTTGGCTTGCGGCACAAACTCCTCAGAAAGCATCGATATGTTCGGCTTGAATGCATACGAGTGGTGCGGCGATGTGAACCTCCAAACCTCCGGCTACGACACCCTCAACACCTACGCCAAATCCCTCAACGTCCCCATCTTCTTCTCTGAAACAGGCTGTAATACCAATCGACCCCGTACCTTTGACGACCAGTCTGCTATCTTCGGCCCAGATATGAACGATAATTGGTCTGGTGCGATTGTGTACGAGTGGATTGAGGAAGCTAACACGTATGGCCTGATCTCGTATGGATCGACGGTGGCTGCTACGGCTATCGCGACTAACGTCCAAGGTGGCTACTCAATCGCTGGGACACCCACTCCGGTTAGTCCTGATTTCTCGAATTTGCAGGCACAGTGGAAGACTCTTACGCCATCTGGTGTGAAATCTTCCGCGTTCACACCAAGCATCACGGCACCTGCATGCCCTGCTTCTACTTCTGGTGGCTGGCTGGTTGACGGAGATGTGAAGCTGCCTAGTGTGGGCGAGACAGAGGCAACAGGCACTGCGACGGCGACTAGCTCGGGGACTACGAGCGCGACGGCAACTGCGGCGAGTGCGAGTGCTACCGGAAAGAAGAACGGCGGTGCGAATACGAATGGTGGGAAAGAGGTTGCGGGGATGTCGGTTGGATTGGCTGGTGTTATGATAGGGTTTATGTACTGGCTATAAAGTATCAAGCGACTCAAACTCTACGAAAGCAGCGAGGATGAAGAAATGAAGGAGGGGAGAAAGGAAAGTAAGGTTGTAATTACCAGGCAGACATGATTCATTGAGCGCACGATATATGATAGCGCCGGCGTTATTTTATGGGATGGGATCATTTTTTCTTCCCGGCATGGTTTGCAGGGAGGGGGGGAGGGTGACGCGAGATGGAAAGTAATGATAATGGATGGATTGATGGGACGGGATAGACGAACGATAGACGTTGTAGAAACGAGGAACAAACAGTTGATATTCTCAGGGTTTGAGTATTGTAAGGATTTTATCATGCCTTGCCTACTTGTTTGTTTCATAAAACCTTACTTTCCGGTCGTACTTGGTCCTCGATGCCTACCCAAATATTGTGCTTTAATTTACATTACCTCATCCGCTTCTTGCATTATCTGTGTCTGTATCTGTTTCGCAGAGAGCGGTAGATGTGAAGTGGATAATTAAGATTTGAGCGCGGCGTGCGTATTTGCGTGGGCTGGCTGGCTGTTGATTGAAATGAGAAAGGGGGGTTGGGTTGATGAATGAATGATTGATTGGGGAAGGAGTAAGTAGGTATATGTACTTGTAGTAAGTATAATTGGAATATCTATTACACGGGGTAGCTGGGCAGATGGGTTTTGGTCTTCATTAATAGTTTAGTAGGAGGGAGGGAGGGATATTGAAGGCTAGGTATCGCTTTTATGGAGTTGGGTTTGGAGTTGGGTTTGGGTTTCGGGTATGGTTATGATTATGGATATGGTTCTTGTGGTATGATATAGATAGGGTTTTTATATGTCAGACTTGTAGTTTGAGTTTGAGATAATGCTTCGAAAGAAGTGAATGAATGTTCTAGTTTAGTTTAGGGTACGCTGGTTTGGTTTGGGTTGGGTTGGGTTGAAAGAGCTAGGGGTGTGTTTTCTGTTTTGGTTTTACTTTTTTTGCTTCTACAGATGTCTACCTAGCTATAGGTACGCTTCTTGGTTCTGGATATCGGGCTGGGGGCTTAGGTTGAAAATGCTTGTTTTACAGACTCTGGATTGGAGCTGGAAAGTTTTGATTTTAGGGGGGAATGTGGGAAGTAAAAGTGGAAGAGGAAGAGGGATGTCGTTTGCTGGATTTGAGATTTGAGCTTGGGGGGTTGGTTTTCGGTTTATGATTTGGTAGTATGTGTTGCTTCTACCATGCTGGCAGTTTATGTTTTAGTTCTCTTTGTTTGATTCGGCTTTAGTGATTATACTTATTTTCTGTTCCGACTACCTAGGTGGATTTGATCTTCTCTTTCGGCGTTACTGTTACTGGATTCACTGTCACTAGATTCACTGCCACCATCGTGTAGTTTTTCTCTTCAACACTTCGATACATTCATTGTTTCGAGCCGGCCCAGATTTTTGAAGTTACTTGTAGCCTATTTCCTGCTCTCATCTTAGCTGGATATCTACTTGCTTCTTGAAACGCAAGACTATATGTTATTCACCACTTCTTTAACGCATCTGATATCACACCTGCAGATTTACTCTTTTCAGGTTATATCCAACTAGAACTGTCCAGCACAATCCTCCCAAGCGATTCTCAACTCCATTGCAACATCCCTCAACCCAACCATGGACCACCATTTCAGCCCCATGGTTCCCCCCCTCACCATACCACGCTATTCCTCTCCTCCACCAGCGATTTTATCCTTCCCGACACCCCTCCCACCACCACTCAACCTCCCCTTCCGCCTTCCTCCCCTCTTGAACGCATCTTCCACCACCTCCCACATCCTCGACCCCGCAGAAGACGAAAACAGGAACCAGGAAGCATGGAACACCCTCACGCTGCACAAGAAAGAACGCATGCCCCTCGTCATAAACTTCAGCGAGCGCCTTCACGCCATGCTGGGCCTCAAAAACGAACGACCCTTCGACCTACCCCAAACCCCAGCATCCGTGCTCGCAAAACGGGCCTCCCTACCTCCGGCCCAGAGAGCGATATACGACATGCCTGATGTTGCTAGCTCAATGGGTCTAGGTTCAGGTCTGGGAATCAGTCTAGACGGTGCGAGGGGGGCAAAGCGGGATCTAGACGGCACGGGTCCGAAAGTCACCATGGCGCCGAGTGTGGAGATGGAGGTGGATAAAGAGACGGGTAGGGGGTTGAGGGAGTACTTGTTGCTGAAGGGGAAGGAAGGGGGGATGCAGAAGAAGCTTTCGTGTCGGAGTTTGGAGTTTTATGATTTCACGCCTGGTGATTTGAGGACGAGTAGGCCGAGGAATGTGCTTTTGAGCCGTTATGGCGCGGAGAGGGGAGCGAGGGTGGATTTCTATGAGGTTGAGTTGTATGTCTCCGTTCTACCTCCTGACTTTTTCCATGTCCTGGTGCTAATGTTGATGCTGATGGGAGTAGACCGGCTACGCAAGCGGATCCTTATACTGGAGCTGTGATGCAGACCACTGAGACTTGGATCGTAAGGATAACTGGCTCTTTGATTTTACCCTGCCCCCTTCTATCATGTTTAGTCTCATGTACTCCAAGTACTCCTTACATACTTCCTAAAAAGGGAACTTGCTCTTCCTATACTCTCAAAACACTCTTGAAGAGGAAATAACTAACTCCCCCGTGATGTAGTGGTTCTTCCTCTCTCGCCCAATGTTCACTATCTCTACTGCAGACCGAGAAATGAAAACACCAACACCGACACGCCATCCCATCAACCCTACACCCCCCTCGTCAGGCAACACGGAATTCTTCACTCCTCCAACATCGACATATTCCAGCATTCGGCCACAACCACAGCTGCTACAGCGACAACCTAACCTCCCACACCCAACTCCAACAACATGGCTCGTCTTCGCCCTGCCCAAAGCACACTGCACAACCTACCCAACCCGCACCGAAGAGCCGTCCCTGGCGCAAAACACAAACACAAGCACAATCACCAAACGCACCGACCTGGACCTCTCGCACTCCGGCCTACCGATCTTCGAATTTTCCCCAAAACATGCGGAGCAAGAACTCTCCACTTGGTCCGACTACATAGTCGACCTCATAAACACCGTGCACCGCCCACCCAACGCTTCAGCAAAAGAAGCAGACGGTATTACTACCGAGATCGAGCTTCTGGAACGTCTGTACGACGATGGCATTAATGGGAACTGGCTTTCCGTTGCAGGGGGGGGTGGTTTTGATTTCAACGCGGGGTTGGTAGCGGAAGTGAGGCAATGGCAGGAAGTTAGGGAGGCGATGGGGAGGGGCAAACTTAGGATTGTGATGAGGTGGACGGAGAGTATATTGCGGGACGATGCGGATGTGGATATGGATATGGTGGGGGATTTCGAGATGGGTGGAATGGGTATGGAGGATATAGGACGTGGATCCGGACGTATTGGCCTGGAACGCACCACGAGGAGCGAAGCACGCAAGCGGAATGGGGGGCGCGGTACTGGTGATGAGAGTTCAATGCCAATGCCAAGCAGCAGCCTGTTACTCGGTATCGGTATGCCTTCTCGAACCCGAGCAAGAACTGCTGGGACTAGCGCTGGCGGGGGCTTAAAGACAAACATCGCCGGAGGCACTAGTAGACTTGCGGAGAGTACTAGTGTAATGGGGGGGGAGGGTACCAGTGGCGTGCGTTTGGGTTCGAAGAGTCCGGAGAGAGAGAAGAAGAAGCAGGGACTACAGGTACAGGGTAAGAAAAAGGGTAAATGGCGGAAGAGGTAGGGTACTTGGTTGATCGGAGCTTTATTAATGGTTGGTGAGTGGGGTAGTTAAGGCTCGACATAAAATTTATTCTGGTATTGAGCGCAAGGGGGGGGGAAGTGGCCTTGCTTGTATGTGTATATATATATGGCTTAACTTGCAGTCTTTTCTTAGTAACTGCTTGTAACTTGTGATAAGCGCGGCCTTCTCGCTATAGCTTGCTGCCGCAACTAAACTTTAAACTTATACCCAGCGAATATATATCTCCAGCCTCGCCCATCTAAAGCGAGGTTTGTTAGCCGACTTCTTTCTTCCGGCGTGGTAATATTGGTTACTATATATACTGGATTTGCTTCGGAAACCAATAAACGGGGTCCATGTTAAAAGGATTGGGAATTAAGGATCGGAGAAACCTTTATCTTATGTTAGTTTGGTTATAGGAATATCAATAAACGGCTACTAGATCGGCATGTAGGGTAAGTAATAGTTCATCACAGCTGAACAATTCATTGAAGTGATACTATAGCATTATCATAAGTCAAGATGATTCTATGAGAGAAATATGAAGATATCTTTATCTTATTAACAACGGAATAAGTTTCGTAAAGAAATACTAGGTATCTAGGCATGCTAATTGCCTCTTATTAAGTGCTATAATAGATAATACTACTCTAAACCGGTGACCCCGCATATAGCTAGTGCATCAATATAGGAAGGAAATCTAGGAGACATATATAATCTGGTTAATCTAGTTAACGGCATAGACCTTTCTCTAGAATAGGGTATTACTAAAAACTTGCAGCTAGATAGCACTATTAATATTATTTAGGCTAAGAGGAAAAATAAGGCTAATAGGGTTTCTATGCCTCTAGGAGACTTATTATGTCTTATTTAGGTTAACTTGGCATTGTAGAGGAGAAGAGAGACTTAGAAGAGAATTATAGATAGTAAATAGAGTAGGATTAGTCCTAAAATTCCTAAGGAGTTTTAGGCGATAAGGTTTTAGCTAAAGGGCTATTAGGATCTAAGGTTATAGCGTGAGAAAGGAGCGTTCGACTCCTTAAACGGTATTAAGTACTCTGGTTATTCTAGTAATTACGACGTTGTGGTTGTAAATTGGGATCGAGTGGCTCAAACTTCCAATCCGACCCAAGACATCGTAGAGCGTGTTAC
This sequence comes from Gremmenia infestans, assembly GCA_032629725.1. Lineage (NCBI taxonomy): Eukaryota > Fungi > Ascomycota > Leotiomycetes > Helotiales > Hamatocanthoscyphaceae > Gremmenia > Gremmenia infestans. The sequence continues at coordinate 1,134,069 of JAFEVB010000012.1, forward strand.
CTATAACATTATCGTGTTAGTATTCTGGACTACCCTAGCATTCAAGTGTATAGTAGGTAGCTTAAGGCTGTCGACGATTTCTAAAGCGAGAACCATGCATCATTCCTGATCCATCCCCGGGATGGAAAGTAAGGATGCTTATAGAGGCCAATGACTTACTTTAATCACTCTTTACGAGTGTTGTATTGATTACCACAGCTTCCAGGGCATTCCAAATCGGTCTGAAAGTCTCTCTATGAATCTTCTCTTCCCAAAAGAAAGATTTGAACAGGGTCTCGGCATTATCCCAGCAAGAAACACCTAATTGCTCGACAATCTCGATGATTGACGCCATAAAGTAATCTTTGGTGTCTGGATCCCTAACCATTGAAGCGGCGATGAACATAATCCAGAGCGAGTACTCAAGATTCCAGCCACCGGTCTGTCTAATTTCTATCAAAGTGGACTTTAACGTTGCGTCTAGCATGTCATAAAGTGATACTCCTAGGGGACTCATTTAAAAGAGTGACGAGGTATATCAACAAGCCAAGTCGCAGCATTTCGTGGATCAAACTTTCGCTGTTAGTGTTGCTTTGCGGGAGCTTTAAGGAGAGCAGAGAGTACTGAGACGATGTAATGGCCTCTCGCAAGCTTAGGGGGTGTATCTGCGTCTTGTGATGATAAAACATGTTTAAATTAGCCGTTATGTCTTGGATCTGGCAAATGGTCCGAGTGAGTGCTTCATCTAGTTTGATGGAATTTGTGATTCTACAAAATCCCGGTGTTGTTATTGTGGTCATCTGATGATATACTGGCATCGTTGGTAACTCTCTAAGAACATCTTCGAAGTAAGGACTTTGAACAGCATCAATAGATCCACACAAGTCAGCGCTAGTTTGAGATTAGCACAACACTCGAAAAAGGACTAAAGAATCTAACAGAACTAACTCACCGATTGATCTTACTCCGCACTAGTCGGTTCGATTCAAAAGCCTGTATACCTCCTCGATGTCGAAGCATCTGCTTCAAGCCGCGCATGTGAACCATCCAATTATCACGGTTGCCATATAATACCTAAAGCCAATAATTGCTCCTGAAATTCAGATGTAGATTAGTTGAACCTCTGTCTACTCTGAAACAGATTGAGTCTCCATATTCTTATCTGATATTGCCATCTGGTGATCCCGGTCGTGCGCGCGCCTTAGGGAAGTAGAAAGGGTTAGTGGGAAGGGTTGTGATAGGAGGAAGGAGACTATATATGACTAGGGCTGCGAGTGATGAGATCGAGAAATTAAACAGGATGATCTGTGGACGTGGACTGTTAAGAATACGGTCTAAGAGGGGGATGGAATAACAGGTCTAAAGCCTGAATGTAGTCTGTGTATACCTTTGACGTGATTCGCGATGCAGGCCGAAAGGTGAAAGTAGCAAGTAAGATTACAACGATGCAACTTACTTGTATTCACAACGCGGTTTTGGCAGGACCTCCTCTTACCTCTTAGCTAGCTCCCTAGCTTATTATTCTTTAATATGAGGGTATTCTAATTAATTTTATTTCTGCCGTAGGGGATCTCAAAGTCGAGGATAGAGAGAATAGCGATGCACACAGTCTGTGTATGTGAGGCGCATGTGTTTGAGTTCGAAATAGGAATAACAACCAAAAGAGTGCAAGGCAATAGATAGAATTCATTTACGCAATGTAGTTACTAACAACAAAGGACAAAGAACAAACCATAAATAGCTCTCAACTCATACGGCAAATCGGTTATTCATATTCTTTTCTTTCATTACCAATCGTCATTGTCGGCTCACTTGAATTCATGCATCATCTCATCGTTAATCCTCTTCTAATGCATCATCTTCTTCCCAATTTCACTCTCCCAGCCTTCAGCTCTTTCAAATCCGTTTGAGTGAGTCTGGTAATCCATGATCGCTTGGTGAACTTCTGCTTGTGTGTTTAGGACAAAGGGTCCGTATTGGACGACTTTTTGATCAAGGGGCTGGCCTGCTACTAGATCTGCAGTATGTTAGCTCGTCTTCTTTAATAATTGGAGTAGACCAAATGAGAACATAAGTCCATGTATGATCGGAATGAAAAGAAATATCAAGAGGCGGAGAGGGAATAAAATACGTAGGTTTTTTTCCTCTAAACCATGTTGACTTAGCAATGAAAAATGAAAACCTGTAGCTAATGCAACAAGAGACAAGGAAACATTATCCTTTGGACTATATAAAGAGTAACATCTCTTCAGATCAAGGGCGCCCTGATCAAAACTTCAATCTTCTTTATTTAGCTCTCTGGTATCATGATACTAAGAGCGCAGGGGAGTCTCCACTAATGCCGCGAAATGCCCCACAGCTCAAGCTCCCATTGGCTCTTCAACGCACAAAACAAATATTTGACAATCACTAGTAAGTATTAACATAAGCAAAAGCATCTCAACAACAACACACAAGCGTTTGTGGTTTAGTGGTAAAATCCATCGTTGCCATTGGCTAAACAGCTTTCCAAGCTAGTATAGTACATGTATCGATGGGCCCCGGGTTCGATTCCCGGCGAACGCAATATAGAAAGAATATCTTTTTTGGCTTTTTTAAAGCAAAAATAAGAGAAGGAAAAACGGCTTCACTTGAAGCGATGCTGGGCTGGCTAGCTGCGCTTGCAGTGCCTTTTCTTGGGCTGATGGTAAAGCAGCAAGGAGTATTCATTCTAGCTTCTTCATAATGCGGCGTCGATTATCACTAGAAAAACCCTTTGCTAGTTTTCTTTTGAGAGGGGTTATGTAAAATGGAGCGTGGATATTCCTACGAAAATGGGCGAGGATGGGACGAAGATAAGCGAAGACAGGCAGGAGATAGCTTACAGAAACGGCCATTCTCTTTGGCAGATGCGTCCACTTGAGCGAAGATCTCATCCCCCTCCTGCTCAAAGACTACATTGTAGTATTGCCCTACGTTCGTCTGATTTTTCCCAACCCCGAAAGCAGTACTTCCTCCTAAAGTAAAGGCGAAAGCGTTCCATCCTTCTGGGAGTTGTTGAGTGACTTTGCCGCCGGGTTTGATTTCGATATCGAAGATCCAAACTGGAGTGTATGCCAGCTCCTTCACGCTATCAATTCCGTGGCTTTGGCCGCTAATAATCTTGATATGGACCTTCCCTTCATCAACGTCGATATTGGGAATTTCCTTCGCTCGTAGGTCTCGGTATCTTGGCTCGCATTTCTTTAACTTTTGAGGCAGATCAACCCATAACTGCATACCAACAACAGGCGTGCCATCTGGGCTATCCCTCGGCATTTCTGAGTGCATTATGCCCCTCCCTGCTGTCATGAATTGTAGATCACCGACTTCGATGGTGCCTGCGTTGCCGGCGAAGTCTTCATGATCGATCATCCCTTGCAGAAGGTACGTTATGGTCTCTTGTCCGCGATGTGGGTGGTCGGGGAATCCAGACCCCGGTGAAGATGTAAAGTGATCGAGCATCAGGAAAGGCGAAAAGTTTCGTAATTGTGGTGTGCCGATGCTACGTCTGACTCTGGCGCCTACACCCTCGGCTTGTTCGACGGCGAGGAACGCTTTGCGAATTGCTCGAGAAACGGTCATATTCGCTGGCTTCGGAGCGCCGTAGATCGCGCGTGGAATAGACGTGGTGTTCGTGAAGAGGTTGGTGAAAGCTGTAAATTGGCTGGCAACTGTGTCTCGTCCAAACGCGATTGCAAGAAGTGCAATAGTGATAGAGAATAAAAACAGAAGCAATCTCATCGGGAAGTATTTGGGTCTTTATATGAACGAATAAACAAGTAGAAGGAATGTTCCATGGAGAGATTGAACAGAATGGAAATAGATAGAGGGGTGAAATGAAGGCAACTAATACATCAATCAGCAGATACAAATGCTTACGGGATTTTTAATAAGCGCAGGTGCTGTTGGGCAGCCTCGCAATGAGGCTGGGCGGCATCCACCACTTACAAGCTGCTGACGTAATTAGCCTGGATTTCCTCAATCTCACGTCACGGTGGTATAATATAGCACGAACATGTAGAATGCATCATATCTAAGATTATCTAATATGACTACCCACGTATAACCTAGTACGAGAAATGATACATCACGAGTTGCTTACTTAGTATTTAGCCATATACTTACTAATATATTATATAATATAAACAGAATAATCAATTTTTTATCTTTTACATTTAAACCGTATTTATATTAAAAACTTTTACTATACTATATCAGAGTGCAAATTGGGAAGTAGATAAATGTATTTCATAAACGAAATTATTGCTAGCGCTAGTGTCAACTTTTTGTAGGCTGAAAGGGCGAGTATTGAATTGAACATTACGTTGGGTTACAGAAAGCCGAGGTTCAGTGACGATGCTCTTGCTTTATGGCCTATAGGCTCTTAGTTGTGCTTTTCACCTACTGTCGAGGATCGAACCAACGAGGGAGTGCTACCAATACATAGCAAGACATAACAGTCTTCAGCGGTCCTTAGGTCCTAGAGAAATATCCACTGTGTATTCACAGGCCCTCATTTTCAGAAGAACTCATTATACTGCTCTGTCAAATTTGCATATAGCAAACTAAAAAGAACAAAGGCTAGATTCGACCTCTTTGCTGAATCTGTTTTGTTTCTAAACATAATAAGCTATTTTCCGCTAGACAAAGAGAGAGTGCGATTTTTCTTTGTTGGACAATAATGCCACTGTCTGAATACCCGAAACAGAATTGAGGGTTTCTATAGTATATATAGTCTATGAAGTAGGATAATTTGTTAGCAACTCTTATTTGAATACTTCTGGAAACAATCCCGGAATACTCCGCTGGTCCCCAAATCAATTTGAGAATACTGTAGTACATGCCAAAGCTGTCTACAGATATCAAGGTTCTTTCATCTTATCATCCTAAAAGGGACAATTCGATATATGATGTTTTCTAGACTAGCCTCTCAAGGCCGAACTGATCAAGATATTCACCCTAACAGCAGATATCCTCAAATAGAAGCGGATGACAAAACCAGAAGAAAGCTTAGGCTCGAATCATATTACCCCCCAGACATTGGGGAAGTACTCTACTCGCACTGCACTAAAACCCAACTTTCAAGACTTAATAAGGAAGAATTAGCCTTTATGAAAAGTCCTATTTCTAACAACACTGAGCCAACTGCTTTAAGACAACTACTGTCGAAATGGTACATCATATTCGACAAGGTATTTTTCTTCAATAGCCTGCTTAAAGTTACCCGCAGTCTTAGAATCACAGCACCTGTCAAGAGTATGCAGCCATTTCAGTTTGCGGGCCGTTATGACATCTTCCGGAAGCTAATCACCATATTTATACATCCAAGGCGGGCGCTTTTCATAGAGCAGTTTCAACTGAGCTACGGGGAATACTATATATGTGTCTTGCTGCATGAGATGACGCATGCGTTTATCGAAAGGTTTGCCTGCAACTGCCAGAAATGTAGCGATATTGTAAATCCGTAACACTAGGGGGAATTGGTCAAGGCCATGGTCCATTATGGGCTAACGCAATGGTTGGCCTACAGACGGCCTTGCAGAAAGAGGTCCAGTGGAAGGTTTTTTGTTCCATAGACCTCAGTGTAAAAGAAGAGATGCGCGCTGCCAAATGGCAACCGAGTCCTCCTCAGCTCTCGAGGTGGGAAATGCTAAGGGGGTTCGATTGGGATGTGTCGTATCAAGAGCTGCAGAAGCAGTTATTGGAAGGCGAGTGGTTGCTTGATCAAAAGCATGGATTTTACCCAGACCCGAAAGATGATACTCCATTGCCTTTAGTACACAAGCGTTCTCGTACTATACTCAGACAAAGACCTCTTCTTCCTATCCGACGAAAGGACTAGGATAAAGAAGACGAATGATCAAGCCAATAACAATTATGGTTTGATTCCTATCTAGGCTAGACTCGCAACAGATGTCGATACGCGGGTTCTGTAATAATGTTACCATAAACTTCTCTGGGTGCGGATTCTCAAAGTTTCCATTATAAATGATAGGAACGTAGCTTACTTGTTTCTAATTGAGAGAAAGGGCTCTATGTGATATGATCCAAACTACGAAAATATGTGTATATCAAAAGCGGCTGCCTGTTACTGTAGAAGTCACAAGGCTATGCAAGTTGACAGAACAGCTGCTTGATTGGTTCGAAGACCCGGTAACTGCATATGCATCGCTACGCATGTGGTTCGTAGAAAGCCTAATGGGAAGCCTAAGGCTATAAAATCTTACATGATTTCATTGATAATCTGACCACAAATTTTCCCATGAAGACGTTCTGACCACGCCACATTTCTCTTCGTCGCATTTAAAGGCCATGATACAATTATGCTGCCTTGGCCCCAGCTCAAAGTTCGTCGAGTTTGAGCTTAGAAATCCATCCATTGAACATGAATTCATCAAGTAGCGATATGCCTGCTCTCGGGAATGCCACGACTCCCCCGCTACAAAGTCTAACTCAACCAGAAATGGGGCCATTGAGTACAGGAGATAGAAGCGAGTCTTCCAGTAATGAAGATAGTACTGTTAATATGTCCACTGCTCGTCTGAGCGAAGACGATATTACCGCACTCGATATTAAGCGGTTAAATCTGATTCGTGAGGTGGCTCAAATTGAATTAAGCATCGAACTAGCCAGGCTTGCACCTTCAACTACTTCTTCAACACAAACAGACAAACATGCGGATACTCCATTTACAGCTTCACTCAATAAGTTTGTAAGCCCATTAAGCCTTACAATTCTGGCTCTTGTGACTTCGGGGATTTACTTTGCTCTTCAATATGAACTTTCTGCAAAGGCGAACAATCTAGCTCTAAGGGAATCCTGTCGCTCCCACCCAGTAAGATTTCACCTACCAGGAAACAAACTTCAACAGCTAAGCCAATTATCAGAACGACACATATCTCCAAAGTCTGGCTATTTTCAAGATGCCACTCGAAAAGGAGATGTTGATATATATCGGAGAAGTCTAGCCACTTCAACAGTATTGATCAGCAGCTTGACAAATTCTTCCCTTGCCCAGCTCCCAACCAATACAAGCGAAAAATTCAAGCAGTTGCTAGTGTCAGGAAAATATCAATTACGCCACGTATATAACTGGATGACTCATTTCAGTGCCGGATTGTATCCGGGCGAGTTCATCGTGAACTGCATATCGTACTTATTTCTCGCGGCAATAATCTGGAAGTTTATAGGAAAGATTTGGTTTCTCATATTACTATGCCTGCAAACAACTCTTTGGTTGCTCTTATCAATATTCTTCGAAATTCGAATAGAGCCTTCACCACGAGGGCGACACCTTTGGTTCAAGTGGAGGTCTCCGAAAGCTCTGTGGAAGAACCTCTTGCAATTCATCAAAAACAATGTACGCTCTGCCAGTATTGGTAGGGCTAGACATGGAATCCTAGGGTAGGGTGTATTTCAAGTATTAATACTCCACGGTATCTGGAATTGAGGCATTGAGCAACGAAGCAAGGGATGCCAATGCATACGGTTCAGGGCACTTTTTGAACCCCATTTATGTCTGTATATCTTATTCTTACTTGAATCTATGTCTATACGATATCCACTAGCTTCGAGGAATTGCAAACGTCGATGTATTTAACCCGCCGCCAGCATCTATTATGCCTTTGCGCTTTTGCTTGCCCTAAAACCCTCTGTCGTCTCCTTCCAAAAATCCCTGAAGAATCCAGCGGCCTCATAGATCGGTAGAATCGCACAGCTAAACAACGCAAAAAACACCCACACAAAGCTGATCCCGACCCATGTCTTAAAGAAGGTAAGCGAGAATATGTAATGTGACAAGAACATCGGCACTGGGACAATAATCAACATTATGAGCGTGAGGACGCTAGAAGAGATATACGCGAAACGCAGTGCGCCTTTAAGCCGTGTTGGGTCTTCCATAATGGCGGCATCTTCGAGCTCTTCAAGGTCTTCGTGAACGACCGTGGGAAGCGTTGCGTGGGATGGCGCGGGCTCTGAGGGGACTTGCTTTTCTTCGCCTGAGCCGATTTCCGCACCAGACTCCTCATTGACTGAGGGGGGTGCCGAGAGTTCAGATAGATTGATCGAGCGTGTGATCTCCCAATCGAAATTGTCAGGTTTGATGTAAGTAATCACCACAGTGAGGATCAATCCCGTACAGACGCCTGCCATGTTGCCCGCAAGAGTCGGATAGCTTGATCCTGTGCTCGCGACAGTTAACTCACCAAATTGGCTCTGGGCCATGGTGAGCCACGCGATCAACCCTGCTGCAAGACCGCCAACGGCGCCGACCATGGCTCCCCACTTCGATTGTTGACGCCAAGTCACTGCAAATGCAGCAGGGAAGACGGCGCCGCCGATTAATAGTCCCATCACCAGGAAGAGCCATCCGAGATCGATGCCTATTGCATTCCATATGCATGCAAACCCGGCCATGATCAAACCGAACACGCAGATCATGATATGCGAAACCCTGATTAGCTCCTGTGGCGTGGCGTGCGGCTTGATATATATCTTATATACGTCGAAAGTCAAAATCGAGGATACAGCAATTAGCTCGGATGATGATGAAGACGTGACGGCCATGAAAAGCGTAAGAAGCAGCGCGATAGCCCCCGGCTTTCCTAAAAGAGCTACAGCGGCAAAGGGCGCTGATAATCCGGATGAGATCTGAGATGCAGTCATATTATTAGGGTATGTTGGGTATGATGGATCATCGGTCAAAGCAACGGCTGCAAGTCCAAGAGTTGTAGCAAAGCCAAACGGGATGGCGAACCACTTTAAAAAGTTAGTAGAGACCTAAATAAATCACCAATTCTATCTCTTGCTTACCGCCATGCCTCCCATAACATACGCTCGCACTGCAGTTGTTGGACGGCTTGCAATAGCTCTTTGCCAATAGCCTTGGTCGAGGAATACAGTTCCCATTCCCGAACATAGTTGTATTACTCCAAAGATGAGCCCATAGTTAGACTTCAAGGTCAGATAAGAGCCGTCCTGATTGCCCTTGACTGGTCGTGCGATGGACGCTTTCTTTAATAGATCAAACATTGCAGAGGGTGATCCAATAAGAGCATTCGAGGTATACACCGAAAACATGAAGTAAAGAATAATGATCATGACAATAAAAGTGTGTGTATAATCACCTAGTATAGAGTGTTAATATATAGCTATGAGTGGATAAAGTACACTTACATAGGAAGGTTGCTCTCAATCCACCGAGAACAACATATACACAAACACCTAGTGGAATGAGAAACACTGCAGCATACACGTTCATGCCTGTAAGAGCCGTCACAACAGCGCTCCCACCAAGTAGAAGCTGGCTAGCAACTAGGACGTTCGTAAGAAGCGCAAAGAATATAAAAACAATGTGCGTCGCGGTACCGTAGCGTTTCTGGATGATTTCGAGGAATGTATGGCATCTCGGAGCATTTTGCTTCACTTTGCAAGCTAGCACTGCAAACATGAATATCTGGACAGTGGCTCCTGCAGCATCTATACCTAGTCAACAGATTATACGTCTTTATTGAGAAATTCTACTGACACCAGAACGGCCCAGAGATACCATACTCATAAGCCACAGTACTACTTTGCAGTAGTGTCGCGGCCCATGTCCATGCTGAAACTATGCCAGCAGCTATCAACCCTGATTTGATGGACCGGCTTGCAGTGTTGAATTCCTCGCTGGCCTGAGTAGAATACTTTGTGTATTTGTTCTGAATTTCGATTAGATTCTGTCGGCTACCATGAGATGGTGGCTTACCTGAATATATGACAGACCAGCCATGACAACAGCAAAGAAGAACTATCCGAGATTAGTCTAAATTCTATAATATTCAAATGTTGATTCCCACATACCCCGATGCCAACAACAACGCCATAACCAGCGCCGACTGGCAGAATTGGCAGGGCGTGCCCGGAAGACATTATTATCGAAGCTTCAAAGCTTATAGGTAGTGTTCAAGAGGAGGTAATTTTCATAAACAGACCCGTCTGCCAGGATTTATGTACGGATGTCTCGTCGTCTGCTGTGGAATATTTTGCTTGCTATTCGCCATCAAATCGCGAATTCATAGCGGCTCAGACGTGAGCTCTTAAGTAGAGGGGTGCAAGGTAACTTGCCCGGCGCTAATAAGCTGCATACCTTTATCATGACGATACGAGGCATCTCTATTGTTTTGAACTGTGCCTTATGAACGTTCATCCACAGCGATCGAACATGATAGACAGATAAGGAATCGGGTTCCCTTTCCTCTTAGAGATAGGATATGCGCAAGAATTGATGTTATCGCAAGGAGTAGGTATAGAATGGTGGTTAGTGATCTTGTAAGCAATGCAGGTACTTGGTGTACCCTGCGGTCCTCTATCGATCGAACATGATAAACAGATAAGAAACCGGAGATGGAGATATCTTACGCAAGAATAAATATCATAGCCGTGTTATTTCCAAGGAGTCAGCGTAAAGTGGAGAGTGGGATTAGCTGGCAACATCGCGAACAACGCAGGTACTGGACGTCTGAGGATGGGGTGCGGATCTTTGCTCATCACGTACTAGTGAGATGCTTCTCAAAACACCATGGACCCCAAGCTACTCCGCAATCACCTCTTAATAAGATTTTTGAAGATCCCGCGTTGTGGCAAAGTCCACTCTTGACGATAAGGAGCTACTCTAGGTCTTCTCGGATACTATGAATCCTTTTGCGACGAGCAACATCTATAAAAACAATAGCAAATGATGTTTTTAAACGGAATTTGGTAGCCTTTCACATGTTACCACCATAACTTCATCTTCTAAAGTCGTTTTTTAACTCAACTCCTGATAACCACCACAACAACCTTCAGAATGATAGCTTTCAGACGTGCCACGCAATCTATCACTAGGCGAGCCTACTCATCCTGTGCTCCCAGTGCCACCAGGTTCAGCATCAATGGAGACAGATTATGGGTAAAACTCTTTCAGTTGGGATAAGAAGTTTCAGCTCATTGAACAACACAGAATGACATTCATGAAACGGCAAAATGGAGTGCCCAGTCCCCAGGAGGTGTTACTCGTCTCTGTGCAGATGAAAATGACAAGAAAGTGCGAGACTGGTTTCGAGAACAGGTTCTTGCTCTGGGAGCAAGCTATAAGGTGCGTTACAGATGAAAATACCGCAGCAAGCAGCTATGGGCCAAGGCTAAACGGTGCGCAGGTAAATGCCACGGGAACTCAATTCGCTCATTTCGAAGGAGAGGATAACTCCATCCCGCCAATTGCGATGGGAAGTCACTTGGATACTGTAGCAACTGGAGGAAGGTTTGACGGACCGCTTGGGGTAAATCTTATGGAAAATACTGCTCATACTCCAGACTACTAACTAGCATTAGGTTATCGGCGGTCTCGAAGTCTTGCGAAGCATGAAAGAACAAAACGTCAAAACAAACGCTCCACTGGTCCTTATAAATTGGACAAACGAAGAAGGTGCTCGTTTTTTCCCTCTACTCGGCTCGTCTGCTGTGTACGCAGGACAATCTAGTGTCGAACAAGCACACGCATCAATTTCAACTGATAACTCTGCTCTCACCCTGGGTAGCGAACTAGCAAAAATTGGATACGTCGGCGATGGACCTAATTATTTTGACGAGTATCCTATTTCTGCTCACTTTGAGATCCACGTGGAGCAGCATATCGATCTTGAAAAAGCAAATAAGCCCGTAGGCTGGGTGGAAGGATGGCAAGGTAAGGAACCCGGAAGCTCGTGCTTGCCTTGACTGACACTTCAAAGGTATGACTTGGTACAATGTTGTCTTTCATGGCGACGATGGTCACGCCAATACCAAGCCGATGTGGGGTCGTAGAGATACCCTCGCTGCGTCCGCAAAGTTGATTACAGAGCTCGAAAACCTTGCCTATGAGAAACATGGGTATACAACCACGACTGGAATCCATAGCCATCCTTTCGGAAGTTGCAACATTCAATCGAAAACGAAAGTTATTTTCTGTTTGATGCATAAAGAAACAGAAGGCCTAGAAGATATGGGGGAAGAGATTGTCAAAAGAATCAAGAGCATTGCAGAAATGCGAGGCTTGGAGTATGATCTTAAACGGGACATACATCTGCTTCCAGCAAACTTTTGGCCCGAAGCGGTCGACTGGTAAGTGTTCCAGCTATAGCTGTTTCCCGAACGAAACTTCACTTCTGCTTTAATTGAACGTTCCTACTAACTTATATCAGTGTAAAACGCGCTTGTGGGGACAAGGGGATAGGATCAAGGACTGGCACTGGGCATGATAGCACAATGACAACTTTAAAGGTGCCTACAGCAATGGTATTTGTGAGAGCGAAGGATGGTATCTCGCATTCCGCAAAAGAATGGAGCAGCAAAGAAGACTGTGCCGAGGGCGCACTCACGCTGGGTAAAGCAGTTTTGAATTTTGACGAATTGCTAAAGCAAAGAAGTGCATCATGAGCTGGATGATCAAATGGGCTGCAATCAATATCCGCAAGGATAGAAATACAAGTGGGGGCCAATTTTCTGTGCAAAGAGGACTTCATCTTCTGTTGAATTATAAGTTCGGATTAGAAGCAAATAGTCCATGAGGGTTATTTCCGCTAAATGAAAGATCTGTAGTTGTTGTACTTGGCTGAAACCGCTAGGTTCAGGATTTCAAGAATACCTAGCACAAAAAAAAATGACTAAATATCCGTGCCTTCAGCGTAACAAGTGCTTGATTCGATATAGCACGTGATGTGACCAGACTAGAGGAGAGAGCCAATCGGCAGGACGTCGGAGGAACTATAAATATATTTCCCAGATATTAAATGACTTAACTCCAGGCCAAAAACAACTCCTAGTTAAGACTCTTCTATTGTCTGAAATCTAGGCTCCTAAAATTCGGATCGCCCAGGAAATCAAACGTACCCGAGCGATACCCGGCAATCTTGTACCCGGGTCCAAGAAGGTTGAATCTGCCTTCTCATGAAGTTAGTGCTCGACTTCGAGAATATGATCAGATGTCTTCTTCCTTACCGACTCGTTGGCCTTGTAGTCAATGAAAGCATTGACGGCCCGAGAAATATGCCAGAGGTTAGGTTTCATCCCGAGAGCGATATTCTCAAAATGTTCACACAACAAGAGTTGGTAGCGACTTGAAACAAACAATCTTGTTTCTGATGACGAACCCGAGGCATTCTTCACCACGAATGGATATTCTCCGTGACAGCACCAGGAAGATGCCATGTTTCAAGATGGCTTGCAAAATGTTAAGGGATCATTCACATAATCTTGCCTTACAACAGTGCACTGCGGTCGAATGAAGTGTTCAACTGCCGCTGCGACGTGCGAGAAATTGGCAATTAGTCTGAGGAGAACTTCTGGATTTTGATGGCTTGGTACTGATATCGATGGAAAACTGCATTGAGGGATCGAGATAACGTCTATGTCATGGACTTGAAGTATCACTTAACCCTGTCGAACAAAGTTACACTTGCTGCTCTCTCTTGCCTCAAGCCTTGCCACCGGGACGTACAACGGCTTGTAACACAGCGCTCCCATCCTGATAACTATCCAGTGCCTCATTAACTTTCTCCGCATCCAGTCCCTCAATGACCCTATATTTCGGAAGTCTCACCGTTCCGTCCCCTACAACCTTCCCCAACCACTTCCAAAAGGCAGCTGATTCTTCCTTGTCCCAATTGTTCACAGCTCCCATCACGAATTTCACAACCGCCTTTGCCTTCCCCTCCTTCTCGAGTATATCCGCAACAGTAGTTGCTTGATGCAGAGTAGCGACCCAGCTTTTCTTGTCCTTCGGAACGAGGGCAACGGCAAGCTCATACGTCCAACTAACACAATCAAGCACTTTTATTACGCCTTCTGCTCCGAGAATACCCCTCACTCGTTCCACGATCTCTTCTTGAGACAGATACCGATCGATGACATGCGAGGCACCTAGCTCCTCGAGTTCTTTCGCGTTGGAAATGGAAGCAATGCCAACAATAGTCGCAATCCCCACACTCTTCGCAAACTGCAGCGCTAGGCGTCCACAGTTGCTTCCGGCGCCAATAACAACCAGCGTCTCTTCGCTGTAGTCAAAGCTCACAGCTTCCTGGGACCAAGGAGGAGGAAGGGCAAGATGATTGGGGTGGAACAGTGCCGCGAAGGTAGTCACTGCATTAATCGGTAGCGTGGCCGCTCCCTCGTCTCTGATACCCTCTGGGACAGGAGCAGAATTCGAGACAGTGAGGAGTGCGTGTTCCTGTAAGCCGGAGTAGTTCGGGACTGGAGACAGAGGGTTTCCGGGACCGTAGATGTGTGTCCCGAGACTGTATGCGGGGTTGGTTGACTGTACTGTGCCGGCGATGTTGGAACCTAAGACGTAGGGGAGGTGGTCTGCGAAGAAGAGACCCATGTCGCGGCCATATGTATCGTGGGGGAGGACTGAGCTTTTTGTTAGAAATTGGCTGGAGCTCGTGGATGGGAGAATACTGACGGTGAGTTGCAGTTACTTTTATGAGGACCTCGTCTTCGCCTGGTGTTGGGATTTCACGAATACCTGCCGTTACTGGCTTGCCTAATTCGGTAACGAAGAGGGCGTTTTGAGTCTTTGGAGAAGTCATGTCTGGTGAACCTGAAATCTATATGCAGGTTGTGAGGTCGAAAAGAATAGCGTTTTGAACTTGGTTGCAAAGGAACTCTGCCGACTTCTGAAAGTAGATTGGAGTGCTTGATATCATAGAAGACATTTCGAAGCACACGGTGCTGTTTTATATATACTTTTTTTCTGATACTAATCAGACAAGACGTTTAAATACGTATGTCGGCAATCCTTGCATGATGATCATAAGCCATCAGGGACCCTCATAGCGCGACTTCTGCTTTACAAGATCTGAGATGGCTCCAAAAGATTGATAATATATGATCTGTAAGCGTAAAGTAATCATCTTGATACCTTGCGTGCATTTGAAAACAGCTCTTAGCCGACAAGAATCCCAGGTATGAGATTAGTGTATAAATTGGGAAGGGATCGGGGTAGTGTTGAGTAATCCCAATTGACTGCAAGATTGGTAATATCGTTCCACCACAGCTTGAGAACTCTCGATGGAACACGACAGTGATCGATCTTGCCTTATCACGCATTAGCTATAGATGGCAGGAGGTATTAGACAAGAACAGTTGGATTTATAAGAAGCTCTCGTTAGTCTTAGCTTTCGGTTACCTCACTTGACGACATAGACCCACCCTTCAACGCATTAATCCCATTCTGCAATTCTTCCCTCTTTGTCTTCAACGCCTCCTTTCGTTCACTCTCCTCAATTGCCTGGTCTATCATCCTCTCTTCATATTCCCACTGTTGTAATTGGTCTGCCGTCATTGGACTCTCATCAGCTTCAAGATCCAATGCGAAGGCATCTTCTCCCTTGTTTATAACATCTGATCTCGGCGTCCAGTGCTCACGTGGGGAACGAGGTGGAGGGGAATTGTTTCCTCTTGGAGGTGTACCGGGAAGCGTCAGCTCTTTCTCCTGGTGGCTCGTTGCTGTTCGAAACCTGAGTCTAGCTGTCAAAAGAAAGCATGGGTGACAAAAATACTGCAAGTTGATGGTTGCACGTGGTGGAGTGAGCCACCGTAAGGCTGTGAATCCGAGATGTCTATAGATTCGGTGGCCATAATTGGCTAAGTGCCATTCTACTTTTCAGGTGCGAGATAGCATTTAATAGGCCAACAAAGGTGTCAAAGAATGGGTGAATGGAAAAATTATGTGAACAACGCTCTGCAATTTAATGGACAGCCAATAATGATAGCTGCAGCGTCGGAAAGTGGAGAAATTGAGAAATCATTGAATATTGCATTGTCCCACAAAAATGCGGATAATGTACTTCCATAAAGTGGTTGTGCTGGAGTGGTTATATCTTGAATGTTTCGAAAACAGAGAAATGCAGAATTCGAAGCAAAGGAACATCAGGGCGAAAGGAGGAATCCGAGACAGACGCTCATTGCAGTAGCTTCTGAAAAACGGGTATAAATGTACAGTAGCGACTTAGCAAAATAATAGACCTATAGCTCATCCTTATAGACCTCTTCGCTGCCCTCATCGCCCTCGGCCTTGGTCTCTACAGCTTCAAGCGTAGTATCGTCATCCTTTTCATCATTATCCACGATTCCCAAGATTTCCCTAACCTCTCCAGGTGCATCGACAACTTCGATCTTCCAACCTTTTTCTTTCGCCATCTTCTGCACCTCCTTTCGTAGCTGATCCACCATCTCCGGCTCTAAATCCAGCTTTGCTAATTCTGCATCGCTTGCCATCTCAACCTGGCCGCCCTCTGCCTTGCTCTTCGCCTTGGCAATAATTTCAGTGTGGCTACCAAGAGGCTCCTTCCCGAAATTCGGGGGGATTGGCATACGGGCGCCTTCTTTATTCATCCATTGGCCACCTCCGACGACGACTCCGCCGACATTGATTTTGGTCTCTTTCTTCTGCCCAGCGGCCTCAAGCTCAGCTTCTAATGTCTTCAATTGTACCCGGTAATCAATCTCATCTTCCGGAACTATGACCCGACACGTGATAGGGTGTGCTTTGTTGTCTTTCGGTGGCATGAATGCTACATCGTTACACAGACGTGGTGTGTAAACAACCATAAGGTAAGAGCATGTTGTTACCTCCTTAATATAGCCAACTCGATCCGTGACATGTGGGTTGCAGTGGAATTGGACCTCGACTCTTCTTGGCTTACCAGTCAGATCGCATGTTGTGCCCCCTTCCATCTTCTGTACCAAATATCGCGTGTCGCCCTTGACCTGTAACTCTGTGTTCGGCGGCTGGTTCTTTTGACCCTTTGGAGGGTCTAACTGGTTTTCCCATTCATCTGCTTTCACGCCACCTCCCCTAGCTCTACCAAGCACAAATTCCATGGTATTTGGGTCTCTGAGTGGCGGCACTGGTGGTTTACCCGGCTGAGGTGGAAGCTGGTGGAATTGCGTTATATCTGCATTGTAGCAAAAGGCATATGACCACCATCCCGAAATATAATAGAGACAATTCCCCTCCAACTCTTGGAGGAGTTCCCAACCTCGGTCTGTGGCGCGCGCCAACTCTTTTTGCTCGGCCGCGCGGGCTTCCGCTTCCGAAGTTTCATTCCTGGGCGGTGTTTTAACAATGGGAATCGTGCAAAGATGTCGTTCCCCATTCAAGTACATTAATTCGTAACTTTCGTAGGTGGGGTCGAACGGTTTATCATAGTGCGTATGGGGGACACCGCTGGGCTCGATGCTCTTTGTATTCGAGCTTGGAGGAGGGTCCTGGATTGACGAGGAAGCTTGCTCGACTATGTGGTTTGCAGCTGCATCTGAGATGAAGGAATCAGAAAAGATAACTTCATACTGAAGAGGTGTTAGTCCGGCGCAAACGGTGATCAAGAGCTACTTACTTGTGGGAAAGCAAGAATATCATCGTGCACGCTGAACACAGTCTGACTCGCCAGAACTATTGGAATTGATGCCAAAAGGGCTCCATTAATCGGATGCATTTTGCCATATGGAATATGCGAAATGGAGGAGGGGAGTGATAGCAAGATCCCAATGGACGTTGGTAAGAGATGAGATGTTGTTCATCTGTCATCTTAGATATCCGCTCCGCTCCACTCCGCCGTGCTTATCAGCCAGGTGAGGGCGGAGCGTAACGGCACGCATTCCTGCTGATTCATAGACTAGTCACGTGATCCAGAAGTCAGGCTAGATATTGACTAGAATCTCCCAAGCATTGGGCATTGCTTTTTCCATTAACTTGTCCGCTTCCGCAGAGTCTTTGTTTCAAGATAATCTTTGATTGAGACCAAAGTTTCAACTCTTTCTCACGGCACCTCTCGAGTCGAGGCGGGCGTTGAAAAAGCATCGGGCATCAAGAGAGAGAATCTAGGCCATAGGCCCGCAAGACGAGGTCAAGCAAGCTCTCGGCGACCTTAAAGCCGTCTGACTGCCTTGAATTAATGCCTCAAATGCGACCTGCACCTTCAGTACGCCCGACTTCCAAAAGGAAAGGAATGCTATTCGAGTCTGGAGTCAGTGGTGTAGGAACGTCAAGCCGTGGTTGGTGATACTGGAAAGTCGTTGAGTGCGGAAGGACCTCCAGCATGCGGTTGAGCCATTTAGAGAGATGTTTGCTGTGGACGTGACTAGATTATGCCTAAATCCTTTATGCAGACTTTTATTTACTGTATTGGAGAGCTGTTTGAGTTTGCGAACCACTTCCAAAGGTCCACTTCCTCGACGTGGTGCGGCTTACTGGAAGGTGGATACGAGTTGGGATCCTTCCCTCCCACTTGTCGAACCTCTGGCGGCGATCAATCAGAATCGCGAAATTCGGTGAGGCGGACTCGCGGACGACGTGTCTGCCTCACTTTGCTTGGTGGCAGTTAGAGCAGTGCGGTTGGTGCTACCGTGGTACCAACCGGAGCGAACCGTACAGACCACTAGAGAGAGGGTGCGGTGTGATTCGCTGCTTCACTTATTGAGTTTGGAATAGCCTGGGCAGCTTTGCATGGACAGGGTTCACTTTTCCCATGGGCTGCGTGCTGTCCTTCACTGCACCACCACCACCACCACCATATGCAGGTTAGGTTGCGCCCGGACGGTATGGAATTGGGTGATAATCTACTGAATGGCAGCTTAGATGGAGGGGCACGATAGGTTCAAATGCCCTGAAGGGTGACGCCCAAGAGCCTGTACGCTCCGTAGCCAGCCAGTAGAAAACCCCATACAGGGTTTGCTGCCAGCACAATGTCGAGTCAACGTGTTTTCATCCACTAGGAACGCGGAAGGCTTCACTAGATCGCGGACTGCAAGGGAAGATGCCAAGTGCCCCCTATCCTATCCTAGTGAGAGCTCCTAGCATGCATCGAGAAGTATCGCGGCATCCACTCTCATCCACTCTCATCCACTCTCATCCATTCTCATCCACTCTCGTCATGCTTCACCACTCTCCTCGCGCCATCTCTCCACCGCTGCAAGCCTCTTCCCAGCTCACCCAGCCGATCGACACCGAATTTCAACAGAGCCCCAGAATGACCTTTGGCTTTCCGCCAGTTGTGAAATATCAAGTTTGTTCCCTCCTCCATCCATCCTTTCTCTTCCTTCGCCCTACTTTTTGAATGCAAGCATCAGCGTTCAATACTTGTTATTCAAACATCAGAGTGAACTATCATCACCTTCATTGTTCGTGCAATAGCGGAGACTAGCAGTGAGTTGTGTCGATCCCACGGTGCCGTCGTATGGACAGCAAGAACTCGTTCGCTGATATCGTAAGGCTGTAGACGTTACAGCTTGATCGTCGTCCGTCAAGCTTCGAGGCAACTTCTCAATAACCTCCCTATACAAACTACTCAAACCATAGCTGCCCATCATGTCGGCGGAGCTAAGGATAAACACTTCCTTCGAAGCGGACCAGCGCCTTCGACGAATTCAACAACTCCAAAACAGGAAAGCTGCCACCCAGGCCGCCATTGATGCCGAGATTGCTGCCCTCTCCTCAAGCGCTCCAACTCCCTCATCATATCAACCGCAAAACCGAGTACAGAAACACCATCGCCGAAACAGCAATGTCCCCAGAAGTATGTCTTCCAGTGGTGCTACCATGGCCCGACATCTCTCTTCTGTAGGACAATCCTCTGGTTTTTCCTGTACTGGCTCTAATGACAACTAGGATCGAATCGAAGCACCATCTCAGCGACGGACACTCTCCCAGCGGTCAGCACCTCCCATGGCCCGAACGAACTCAAAGGGAACATCCTCGTCTCGAAGCGGCAACATGCCTTTCACTCAGAATGGTGCAATGCCTCCACCACTCCGCTCAGAGCCTCGAGAGAACCCTGCTATGGAGACTTGGATGAAGGACCCCTCCTACACCTTCCGCTCTCACCCATCAGCTTCTCTGCAAAGGTCACCATCCCAACGAAATTATGAACTCGAGCAAGTCCCAGAACTGGACCAAGTCGGAGAGAATCCCCTCGACTTCCTTGCACGCACGATGGGCCCTCCGACACTCTCGCTATCACCGCCATTCTCAACACCCTCATGCACGCTGAATGATCGGCTATCGACAACCTCTTTCAACACCGCAACACCCTCGACTCCTACGACCGATTCGCTTACTACGGCAACTACACTTTCAAGTAGTATGAGTCGACAGAATAGTCTGTGCAACGAGCCTGTGCTCGAAAGTTTTCAAATGATGAAGTTCAATTCGAACAATTCCTATTCTTCAGATGTCAATTCCCCCGATCAAATTATGTATGATCAGTTAAATCCTCATTTTGCATCCCCTAGTCATAATCGTCGTTCATCGAACGAAGAACAATCTCAACTTCTCGTTGGGGCTGGTGCTAGTCATGATTCTCAATTTTCACATTCTTTTTCTTGTGCAGAAGCTTTTGCATCTTCTGCCTTCGGTGAGAAGATGGAAAAATCTCAATCGAATGAAAGTATTTCTTCGAACGCGTCATCTGCTTCGCGAAACAAACAGCGGCTGCAAGCTAGTCTTGCCGCCGCTCGACCGATCATGCCTAAAGGTGGCAGCGACGAAGACTCAATGTCGCGAGCAAACTCATCGCAATCGATGAGTCGCCTTGAATCAAAAGACGGGTCCCATGACAAAGTTGCTATCTCGAAGCCTACTTATCAGCGTCCAAAGCATGAGCGAGTCTTATGTAAACAATGCGATAATCACCCTGACGGGTTTCGCGGCGAGCATGAGTTGAGGAGACATCAAGACCGAGAACACAAGCTGTTGGTCAAAAAATGGGTATGCATCGAGCCTACGGGTCATGGTCATGCTAAACCTGAGCTACCATTGTCGAAATGCAAAGCGTGTGGGGTGCAGAGGAAGAAGTACGGTGCATATTACAACGCCGCAGCACATCTTCGACGTACCCATTTCAAGCCAAAGGCAAAGGGGGCTCGCAAGAACTCCAAGGGTGATGATGGGGAGAAGCGAGGTGGCAAGGGTGGAGGAGACTGGCCGCCAATGTCTGAGTTGAAGCATTGGATGAGGGAAGTGGAGGAGCCGGCCACCGATTACTCTCAGTCACAATCTCAACAAGACGAAGCCGACGTCTCCGATGACGACACGAACGAGAACGAAAGCAACTTCGATGATCAAGTCTTCCAGCCCTCAACGATATCGCCACAGCTCGGAAGCAACAACTTCAACGATTCGTTTATCGCCAATCCTTCGCCAATACATAATATGTATCCTTCAACACCCAACGACATCTACAGCATGCAAAGCATGCCTCTCAGTCTCCCTTTACAGCAGAGTTCATGCATTGATACGTCAATGTATAGTCAGAACAACTTTCATACTTTCTCTCCCGATCTCACAAACGACGCAATGGCGTTTTATGATTCTGTTCCTCAAAGTTTCGACGACCAGGTTTTTGCTGGTCCTGATTTTGTACCTTTCCCTTTCTCTCAATGACTGAGTAGTTTTTCTTGATTTCTTCTAATTCTCTTCTATTTCTATGTCAAATGTTTTTATACATACCGGTATGGTACTTCGAAGGTGCGCAACAAATCTTCTCTTTTCTTCTCATACTATTTATGTTGACATATATCATCATGTATTTGGCGTACTACAATTCATTTTTCGATGAATTGAGGCGTTTACTTTGGGATTTTGGTTACCTCATGTATATAATATGCTACAAACACGCAAACACGACGTCATGACAAATAAGGGGTCACAGGCATGGAGGAGTTCAGAGGTCTCGATACTTCTGGCGTTTAAGGTCTTAAGACGGTACCGCAAGGGCGGGCCATGTTACTATTACAATAATAATAATATTGATCTTACACACTTATAACCTCAGTCTGAGACTCATCATTCTGCCCATCAACCACGTCGATTATGTATAGGTATGGTGTGCATCCCCGATTTCACATACCACGACGTCCAAATCCCAGTTGCAGAAGCCACATTCCCATTCTACTTGCTCTCCCGAAGCGGTCGACTCTTCATTATTAGAATCTCTGGTTTTTTTCTTCTTCTTGGCTTTTTCTTATTCAAATGACAATCTTCTTTAAGCGTCTCATCTTATCTCCCCTAGCAAAAACGCGTCTTTCTCATGCAATAGCGCTAGCTATGCTACTACAAAAAGCCAGCTAAGTGGCAAATAAATGCTAGCGAAAGATGTAAATCATTGTAGTAATCTCGCGTAATAATTACGGAGGTGTGCTAGCTAGTAGTAGCGAGAGAAAGAATCATCCAGCTGACATATTTTCCGTCATTTTAGTACAGTAAATAGATGTATATACCCAGGCAATTTTGGATGCTGTTTGTTACATGTCAATCATACAATGGTATTCCTGCCAAGCAATAACGTGGTGATTTGTATGGCCGGGCCATCTTTCGAATTGCGGGCAGGCAGAAGAGAGTCATGTAGGGGAATACTGTACTCTAAACATTCATCACCTCAAAATGTACAGCTCATGAAGAACGCAAATCTTAGTCAGATCATAGGAGCTATATACATATAACTACATACCTCTTCGTTCTCTATTGGCAGCTCATCTTTTCGAGCACGGAAAACTTAACGGTAAGGGATCATAACGCTCCACCTACTGGTCTGAACTCTCATACACCAACCCCAAACCACCAGACTCTCT
Source organism: Gremmenia infestans (assembly GCA_032629725.1). Lineage (NCBI taxonomy): Eukaryota > Fungi > Ascomycota > Leotiomycetes > Helotiales > Hamatocanthoscyphaceae > Gremmenia > Gremmenia infestans. The sequence goes on from JAFEVB010000012.1 coordinate 1,156,695, forward strand.
TTGTAGAACCTTCGGCTCCGTGGTGGTGCGAACCTTACAATAAAGCAGAAAACTTATTTTCGGCGCAATGTCTGCAAGGCAAGGCAAGGCAAACAAACATTATCAATTCATAAGCACAGAACAAAGACCACGCGGTACAAGTACACGCTTGAAAGAACCATCCCGCCATCCCACCATCTATCCAAGTGAATCCACGCTGGCCGACGCGAAAATGAATCCGCAACGCATCCTACCCCAACTTCCCCAAAACAAGCACTACCCATCGCTAAACAGAAATCCAACCTTCACACTTTAGATTCAACTCACGGATTAACAACAGGCAGATAGGCAGGTAATGCTAGAAAAGGAGACACAAGTAGAATCTGAATCACAACTATCATCGCTCACGGAGGCTCAGGCGAGAGCAATGGATTCACGTGTCGCGCAAGACGACGATGTGCCTCCGTGACAACGCGGACCCGAACCATCGGCATTAATAGCCATGGCCTCATCATCATCATCATCATCATCATCATTATCAAAGCGCTTCACGTCTCCCAAAACCCCGTTCCCCAAAAACCCGTTTCCAGAAGAAGACGAAAAAAAAGGAAAAGAGGAATGTCGAGCAAGGCAGCGGGATCTACGACTCCGTGCGCTGCGTACATGTATAGGTACCCCTCGACACGGGATAATGAGGGAGTCGCCGTGTAGGGCGGAGGGTCTGGTGGGTATTTGTATGCTGGGGCTTGCGGGCATGTGTTTTGTGCTTTGGTTTGCGGGGTATGGTATGATGGTTGGAGTGTTCGGACTCGTTTTGGTGGGGGCTTGGGGGTGGATGTGGGGGTGTGTTTGTGCTTGGTTGATGTGAAGGAAAGAAGGAAGGAAGAGGGGGTGTGTTGTTGGGAGGTGGGGGGTGGTTGTAATGGACTGGAATGGAAGATTGGGTTCCCTGAGTTGAGGGATAGGTATGATGATCTTGGAGGAACAAAGGAAGCGTAAAGGCACCGGTACAGAGGCGAGCAAACGCTATAGGGTCAGATTTTGGGTCGAGACTTTGGGTTAAATTCAGCATAGTATGATAGATACCCATTGCATCCCTTTCATTTCTGTAAAGTTCCCAAGACCCTTAATTTCGGCATCCCATCATCATGAAGCAGCCGCCACAGGACCTTCTCCACCAGGTATTAACTAGTTCAAGTCAGTGATTGTATTCAGAGGTTAAGATCAGACGTACCATGCAGATGTTATTTCCATTAAGCAGGATCTTGGACAGCTTGGTGTGGTTTCCGGAATAATCGCTACAAGGTCTATCAGCATCCAACACAACACACACGAGAGTATAGAAGGTAACATACAACTCGGTGACATCTTCAAGAACCATGTCTATATCTTGATTAGAATATGTGGGCAAGAGCGAGGAGTTGCGTGTACTTACTGACGTAGTCGTCGAAACCCATGAGCGTACCACTGAATTCTGTTCATCCAAACCGTGTCAGTCTACAGACTTGATGGTTTTGAAGTAGGTTAGGATCATGCATACCCTTTTCACCCTTCATAACAACCCAGATCTTGGATCCCACGCATTTGTCAATCAGCTCTAGAATTGGAAGTTAGAGGAGATGAGAGAGCTTTAGCAAGGGCTTGGGGTGACGAACCGAGCGGAAGTAGTTGAGATGTCATGGTAAGAGGAAGCGGCGAGGCTAGAAATTAGATGTCAGATGGTCAGAAGCGTATTTCGTTGGTGGGCTCTGGCTTGAGAGAGCCTTCTGCTCAGCGAGACTCAGATGGCGAAAAGAAGCTTGAGGCAACTTTCGAGGCGGGGCACGTGAGGGTTGATACATGAAGAGTACGAAGAGAATCTTAAATACTCACAGATTGTGGAATAAGGCTCTCTGCAATACAAATAGTATCAAGAAGACCAAGTATCGCTGTCTTTCGTTTTGTTGATCACAGATACAGAGGCTTAGATATTGTTGTAATTCTCGTGATATCAACCCCAAAGGTCTTGGCGTTCACACTTTGCTCGGTTTGCACTAACTGACTGGACTGGATCGACCGTGGCGCGTCTACCTCTTACGCCCTCACACCTAAAATCAACACACGACTCCCTCACCCAACCTATTTATCTATATGCGTGTATTGCTCGCGTCATGCTCCTTTGCCATCATGGAGCATCAACGCTGGGCAACACACTTCGACGACCGATTGCTTACCGAATGAGTGGCGAGATTGCTTTGAGGAATCCGTTTATGACTACAGGCGAGAGGTCGACTCGCGCCAGCATGGCTACTTCGTGAGTACTTTGTTACTGCTATATACTTGAAAGGAAAGCAGAGACTAACATGATCCAAGTAGCCCTAGGGTTCCGACATCAGGTCGTCCAAAGGCCACTCAGCCAAAGACATGGCATCCAAACCACGGCATCCGATTCAGTCCAGGACCTGACACACCTCGGATGAACACTACAGCCGCAGTAGAAATAGAGCAGGATCTCATGCTACACTCAAATATCCAAGACAACTATATACTAGGCCCCTTGCAAACCACATCTCGAGCACTGCCTGAAGAGAAGACCGAAACCCCCACCACTTGCCCCCCTCTCCCAACCGACCTCCCCCCTCAAGACCCAAAATACAACTTCATCCCAACCTCAACCTCTGAATGGAAACCAACAGAAGCACTCTTCCGCGCCGCGAGAACTGCACCCGTTGGAACTCCCGAATCCTACTGGTCGCACAGCCTGTACCGAAACCCGACCGTCCCCACGCAAAAAGTAACAGTTCACTACTGCAAATCCCTCCACACTACGGAGCGTGTCCTACAAACCTACTTTCTCAACGACCCCCTCATCGGCTTCGACATCGAATGGCTATTATCCGCCAACCGCAACTCCGGGCCTAAGCAAAACGTCTCGCTCATCCAAATCGCCTCATCTTCCCGCGTAGCACTCTTCCACATTGCTTTGTACCCCGGCACCTCCCTCGTCTCTCCAACGCTAAAACGCATCCTCGAAGACGACACCGTCACTAAAGTAGGCGTCAGCATAAAAGCTGACTGCACGCGCCTGCGCACGCACCTAGACATCCACGCGCGCGGCCTCTTTGAGCTCTCGCATCTCTACAAGCTAGTAAAATACTCGCCCCTACCCTCGCGCGACATCGCTTCCAAAAAACTCATCAACAAGAAACTCGTCTCGCTCGCCACGCAAGTGCAAGAGCATCTACACCTGCCCATGTACAAAGGCGACGTGGTGCGCAGCAGCGATTGGAGCCGCGCGCTGAACCTCGAGCAGATCCGGTATGCGGCGAGTGATAGTTATGCGGGGGTGCAGCTGTTCGATACGCTGGAGTGCAAGAGGAGAGCGCTTGAGCCGACGCCGCCGCGGCCCTCGCATGCGGAGTTGAATCTGCCGATTCGTGTGGCGGAGGGGTTGGAGATCGAGACGGAAGGGGAAGGAGAGGAAGAAGAGGAGATTGAGAAGCCCGTGGTGGCCAAGAGGAAGTATACCCGGACCGCTGTACCGAATCCTGTCAAGGTCAAGAATGCGGATGCGGATGCTAAGATGGAGGACGCGATGAGATGAGGTAAATTAGGAACGGAACTACCAGGTGTTTGCTAAACTGAAGACTCACGAATTGGGATTTTCATTTAAGGTCTAGCATTAGCATGCATTACCTTGGCGTTGGAAATGGAAATTGCATGGGATGGGATGGGATGGAATAGGATACACATGGCTTTCAACGACCGCCAAAACTACATAGGTGTGCATAAGCATTGACGCATTTCATAGACTGCATGGAATAAAAACATCACTTTATCAAAGACGAGGGATTGAAACATCGTCTATTAGCAAGCGTAAAGAATGTGATTCTATAAACTAAGCACAAATCCTCTGCTCTGTATTTCTTTTTGTCTTCATTTCTTGCTTGCAAACCATAATCATGAAAATGTATTTTTGCCTTTCCACCATGACCATAACCATCTCTCCTGCACCCAGCCTCATTTCATCCCCAGCAGTGCCTTAGCCCCCGGCTCACTACAAACATAAACAACATCATGCGCATCACTAAAGCCATTGAATCGCGTAGCACTGCACTTCGTATAAGCTCCCATATCCTCAAAGTACAGCCAATCGCCCATATCAAGTGTATGATCAAAGCGCACACTCTCTGCGATACGATCAATGCCATCACAAGTCGGGCCCCAGATAGAATACTCGGTGCTTTCATTGTGGTGAGATTGTTGGGAAGAGAGCGCGTTGTAGTGGAAGCGTTGGTTTGCTCCGGTCTGCAGGACATGTGCAATGGGGTTCTGGTGATCGAATATGATGCTTGAGAAATTGCCGTATAAACCATCATTGAGGTACAGCATATAGCTCTTGATGCCGGTCTCAGGGAGCGTGATGGTACGGCGCGCGATGATGTGGCATGCGATGGTAAACGCAGAAGAGACGTAATAACGCCCCGGCTCACCGATGACGTTGATATTGGATGGCATGTAATCGTCCAGGGCAGCGCTAAGAACAGCAGCCATGTCTTCGAAAGTCTCACTGCAGAACCCACCACCAACGTCGAGGGTGTGGAGGGAGAAGCCGTGGTCTGCGGCTTGGTCAAAGACGGTGCGGGCATCGCGAACCGCCTTCATAAATGCGAGGGGGTCGGAGGCGCCAGATCCAACGTGGAAAGAGACGCCTACTACATTAAGGCCCAACTCCTTAGCTAGGGAAAGAAGCTCTTCTGTAGTGTCCATTGCGGCGCCAAATTTCAGACTCAAGCGACATAAGCTGGATGAGTCGTCGGTGCAGATGCGGAGGAAGAGCTCGGCTCCTGGGTACAGCTTCTTGATCTTGTAGAGCTCGTCCGTATTGTCAAATGTCATCTGCTTAACGCCTTGGTTGGCTGCATAGCGCACGTAGGAGTTCGTCTTGCAGGGCTGAGCATAGATGATACGGCTTGGGTCGATGCCTGCCTTGAGGACCATTTCAATTTCAGCCTTAGAGGCACAGTCGAAGCCAGTTCCAAGCTCCGATAGAAGTCGGATAACTTGGGGGTCGGGGTTACACTTGACCGCTGCAAAGTCTTAGCATGAGGGATTTTGCTATATAATAGGAATCTTACCGTAAAAGGGCTTGACGCGTGGGAGGTTCAGCTTCCATCTCATATGCTGCCGATAAACCTCGCCGAGATCAGCTACGAAGAAAGTGTCTTCGTCGCCGGGCTCGCAGATATCATGATCGATATTTTGGACCTTTTCCTTCAGAGCATTTCCAATCAGTTGTTTGGGGGTGTTCACGCCATTGAGCTCGATGTAGGAGGACTTTGAATTCTCAAAGTACCTATCGAGGGTTGGTGTGGTTACAAGAGTTTCAGTGGCGGAAGGTGACATATCCTCGAAAAAGAACGAGGGGTTTGTTTTGTGGTAAAAGCCTTTCACATGTTAGCTTTGATATCATCCAATTGTCCTGAATTGATTGAGACATACTTAATACTCTGAAGGGGTGTTAGGGAGGTCTGTATCGATCAGATCCTGAACTGATCTGACGAGGTCGGCTCGACTCTTCCTCTGCGAGAGGAAGAACCTGTAAACTCGTCCTATGCGGCAGCTGAGAAGTTGGGGATGGAACGGGGGTGTTGTATGACAAGTCGAACAGAATTCGCTCAATTTGCCAAGTGAACAGCAAGAGGAGGGGGTCGGGTGTTGAGGATGTCCCTGTTTGGTCGTAGAGAGTAATCTTGATCAGAGACTAGACTTCCGGCCGCAGGAGCCGTGGTGGGTATGTTTGCCTTTGAGAAGACCAAAGGCAGTCGAGAGGTATTGAGGGATCCGTAGGGATCTGTATTGGGGATGTGTTAGATGTGTATGTGTTCGAATTGTGTGCATGTTGCCGTGACGGGGATAAACACCGAGGGTGATCTGGATCCAGTATGACAATGACACCGCCTTTTCTGGCAGATGGAGGGAGGGGTGGGACTTACCAGAGGCAAGCGGCTGAATGCAGAGACTAGATTCGTAATTCTGGTATTGTTGTAGGTACAGGGTATCGACGACTGGGACGTCTAGGGTGTGCAAAAGTGTGTAGAACTTCGAGATGTCGAAGGGTGTTGAGGTGTTGTGTTGACGAGTGAAAGCGAAGGCGAGGGGGAGCTTGAAATTTTTGCTTTTAGGTGTGTGGTCATCGCTACTCGTACTTAGCAACGAACGGTTTGGGCCAAGAGCTCTTTAGCCGCCTAATCCTTGCAACTGCGACTGCAACTGCAACATGAATTGCAAGAAAATAACGCACCAAAGGAAATGTGCAATACACAGTCTCTTTCTCTTCTTCCTCCTCTCTTCTAACACTGAACTTCTTTCTCCTGATAGAAATGTCCAAATGGGGAAATCTTGGCACATGGAAACAACACAAAAATGCCTCAAATTTCCCCTCTGTACCTGCATTTTGGTTCACATGACGTAATTAGACCTCTTTGAAAAATCCAAATATTGGTCTAGAATCCATAGGTAGAGAGTATCTAAATATGTATTTAATCTACTACATTACCAGTGGTTGCATATTTCTAGAGTAAGAACGACCATGTGACAAGACTAGCAATCCACAAAATCGAAAAATGTCTCACCAAACCCCTCACTACTACGAGTACAAGTAGGTATATGCTATAGCACGTCTGGGGAAATGTGGAAATGTCAATATCTCCCTCCACACATTAACCATCACTTTGAAGCATGCCACGTCTCTCTCACCATCCCCCTGGACATTCTCCAATTCTACACCTCTCTGAATCCAACAGCATGAACATCCCCATCCCCAACCCACCCCACAAAACATCATGTCCTCACATCTTTAGTCCGCCATCCCACAACTCCAGGACAACAGCTCTGAAATAAGACGGAGCCAGCCAGCCAATCTCTCATCCTGATCCACCCCTTCGAAACGCAAAACCTAAGATACCGAAGTACCTCGAGCCAGGTTACTCAGGGAATGACTTGTCAGAGAAAAAAAGGCTGATATCGCTCTTGCGCTAGGCTTCGTGAAGCCATGACTTGTGATCTGCCAGCCATTGAAGGGGACTGTAGACGTGGTTATCTGTTCGTAGCGCGTGGTCGTTCACCTTGTAGGTAAGGTAAGGAAGCAAAAAAAAACATATCTCGAACCTACTTAACCACTGATATATACAAGGTAAGCTAGCAAGAATACCTAAGTATGATTCCTACCCATCCATGGCAAGGTACCTATCTAGGTATTCCAGATCATACGGTGCGGTATCTATCGCATCTATCAGCCGAAGCTGCGCTACCCCTGGTGCTCCTGGTGCGCTGCCCAAGCCAAGTCAAGTCAAACCACAGACAGAACGCCAGCCAGCCCCATCAGCTACCGCCGTACTGCTCTCTAACACCAGTGTACAATCAGCAGTGCTTCATATATTCCCAACCGCGTCGTTTTGTTCGATTCTGGTCAAGTCAGGTCCGGTCGTGCATGGTGCTTAGTTGTTAGTCAGGCGAAAATTTAATAGAGGTCATAGTTATGGCTCGCTTAGTCATCATCGAGAAGCTTAGACCTTTCGCTTCAAAACAAACTACTATCAACATTTGAATGTGGTTTTATTCTATTCTATTCTATTGAAAATTCGGGGCCGATTCTCATTAACACATGTTTCGTTTAATAGCAGTATATTTACATATTCAAATTCAAATACAAATGATAATCACCACCCATCTAATAATCAGGTGAGGAGCCCCTTTCCAAGAGAAGCCATGACCGTGCCAAATCCAACACCTCACCCAATTCTTCTACCCACCCCTACTTCACAACACACCTCATTAATCTCTCAATACCCCGGATCATCCTGACACAAATGCTTCGGACTACTAAACCCATCCAAATTCGCCGCGCTGATAAACCTCTGCGTCTTCCCTAGATCCCCGCTACAAACTGGTCCGCACCAGACCGGTCGACTATCATGTCCGTAATCCTGTAGGATATACGCCTTGTCGAAGTAACTCGAGCCGATTGCGTTGCTTACGTCGCACACGGGGATGGTGAAGGTACCTTCCCATGAAACGCCTTGGGCACCCGGGTTGCGCCAGCCGCCGGATAGGGCGGCTTCGGCGCGGGACGTGGCGGTGCTGGAGTTGTAGTTGTATTCAGCGACGGCGTAGGCATCGAGGGAGGAGTTTATGACGTCCTATGGTGTTTGTTAGTCTATCTATTTAGAATGGAGAGGTGGAGAGGAGAGGGCTAGACGTACTGCAATCTGGATGCCAGACCAGTCACCTTGACCGAGCTGATCGCCACCAGGTGGCATGGCAACCCAGCCCCATTGATGGGAAGTCGTTGACACCACATCATTTTCTTGCCAATAGTATAGATACCACGCTTTGCCATCACGGCAGACGCTGGAGCCCTGCGGGCCCTGACCAATACCTTGGCCATCGCCACAAGCTCCGCCGCCAATGATGAAGATCTTCTGGGTGCGCCAGAGGAGGTTTATGGCATTGCCGACGAGGAAGTTATTCATCACGTCGATAACAGCATTCTTGTCGACGCCAGGGAAATCGACGAACGAGCCTCCCTTAAGGTAGGCGGTGATGTCGCTTCCTTGGAACTGAGAGCCGTGCATGAGATCGTTGTTGGCTGAGGTGAAGGATTTCATGGCGCCAACGACGATCTGACCAAGGATTCCTCCTAGATCAGCAGACTTCTGGAACGTATCATCTTGGCTGTTGTGATATGCTAATTAGAACACGTGCAAGCATGAAAGCAATGAGGAGGTTATACTTACTGCGTACCAACTAATGGACCTGCTGCGCCAACAGCGCCACCAACTATAGAGGAAGCAGCTCCAGCCATGGCACCCAAAACCGGATCAACCAACCCCGCGAAGGAGGCCCCAATACCAACAATGGTAGCCGCCAGATTCAGCATCTCCTTTAGAACAGTGGCACTCTTATCATCTTTATCTTTATAAAACGTCAAAGCCCAAGAGTCCTTGCTCAGCGCCGCAGCAATAGCGCTGACTTCGAAAGACTGGCTTAGCCCAATAAAATACGAATGCAGGCGATTCACACTCTCTGCAACATAGTACGCATTCCGAATATCATCTCCCTTGTCGTTCAAAACCCGATTGTCGCACGGATCCAAGTCGCAGTCACTCGGTGACCCGTCGTCACGGCATGACCAGTCCGGATTTCCAATAGCCCATTGTCCAAACGCCCCCGCGAAGCCTTGGCTGTTAGCGTTAATGTCGGACGTGTGGTTGCTAACCCAGGTGCTCAGCCAGGCATCCGTGTTGTGACTCTGCCAATCTGCGTTCGTCTGGCCGTAGAACTGGGACACTGTTCCACAGCGACGATGCAGACCGAGAGCAGATGTGGTCTCGGTGGTAGGGAGAGCTGAGGCTGAGGAGAAGATGAGCGCGAGGCATGCAAAAAAGAGTGGATGATGCATGCTTGACTGCTAGTAAATAAACGAAAGATAGGACAACAAAGAGAGAAAGCGAGAGTCGATGAACAAAAAAAAGCTTTTCTCTACTCCGTGAAGAACCAAGCCCATTTAATACTTCTCCATCCCGCTCGAGTTGAAGATCGAAATACTAATTTCCCCGAGCATGAAATCCTACACCCCATCAGCACAACACAAACAACACAACCCATCCCCCCACCCTATTTTCCATTCTATACATAGCCTTCCTTCATTCGACCTACCAGCTGGTGGCCTTGTCCATACAAAGAAACAGAACGGTACGGTACGGTACGATACATCATACTCCAATTAACCCATCCACAGCCCTAACCGCATCTCAACACGGGAACATCCCCTCCTACTATCTCCACACTCACTCACTCGCTCACTCGCTGACAGGATAGGGTAGAATCGCAGGATCTGCCAGATATAGTAGGTGGTGTCGTGTGGTCTTCCTTGAATATCATCCTTCGCGCCAAAATGTCCACAACCTTATATCTTGGCACCGGGGCTACTGTACCAGAGCCTCAAAATAGAGTTATTTCGGCAGAGCGCATTGCAGTGCAGTGCTTACTCGAGGCTTGAGCAATGAATGAGCAACCAGCCGTAATTATCCCACACTCGTGTCGTGCTCCGTAGGGTGTATACTCCACAAGGCAGGCAGGGGTTCTCATGCACGCACGAAGAGGCGCCGGGTCTCTGAAACGTAGTCCGATAAGTTTGTTATGTAACTCTGCCGTAGATGAGAGTTGTCGATTACCTATTACCATCAAGTTTTATAAAACAGTACTCCATAAAAGAGCGAAGGATGCCAGGCAAGTGCAGTACCCGAGATCTTATCTCGTATTACTCAAGCGTACATCCATCCCCCTTACCATCCATACATACTACCCTCTCGTAGGCTCCGTAGCTGGTCTTGGCATTGAATCCTGAAGCTTGGCATGCCTTACATTGCATTCGAAAAAGAGAAATGCGATCGAATCTTACCTTGGGCACTTAGGTACTTGAGGAAAGGATGGAACTTGGAAAGCTGTAGGAATAGCTCGCTTATGTACTACTCGTATATCTTAGTTAGAGTGGCCGCTGGATTGTAGATCGTATCGCATACAAGGGATCCCCCCTCCTTTCTTTTCTTCGCGTCTTTGTTCCTTCCATCTCAGTCAGCCTTGGGAGTTGGATTGAAACACAGTAGGTACTTGATAATTATCCTGCATCCCTGCTCGTGCCCGCCCTACCCTTTATACTGCTATTTGCATAAAAGCGCAAGTAGTAGTAGTAGTAGTAGTAGTACTGTAATAGCAACTCATTTAGGTCTATGGAATTAATAACCTAAAGTCTGCAAGGATGGTACTGTTAGACGCAAAGCAAAACAAAGCAAAGCAGAGCAGACTTCGCTCCTTCCCAGACAAGTTCTTAACAGCTTCATTTCGAGAGACATTAGTTTGGAGTGATAGTAATCATGATCTAATATACAGGAGTGGAATACATGTTTTGTATATACTGTACACCCATTTACAAGCTTGGCTCAGATGACTCTTCCTCCTCAACAACTTCCCCCTCAGCAACCTTCAACTCCCTCTCCTCCCACGACTCGTCAACCCACGCCTTCTTCTCTCCCAAAAACACAATTCTCTCATTCCCCTTCTCCAAGCCCTCAACCACATACTCCTGCGCCACATTCCGCACCTGGTCCGCCGTAACATCAAGCAACTCCTCCCTCCTCCTTTGCGCCATCTCTTCATCAACACCACTCAAGAACCTACTCATGCCCTCCTCGGACACACTCTCTGGTGCATCCACGCTTTGGAATACCGATAATTTAGCCTCTTCAATATCCCTCTCGCTCCACTGCTTATCCACAGCCCATTGTCCCGCATTCTGCATGATGCTCAGCGTATTTTGCGGGTTCGGATCACGGTACGAGTAGAAGCCAAAAATGCCTTGAATCCCCTTCGCGTAAGCACCGCCACCGTACGCTCCGCCTTTCTCGCGGATCTCGTGGTGCAGGTGTTTGTGCGTTAAGAGTTGGGCGAGAATCTGTAGGGGCGCGCCTGCTGGTGAGGTGTAGGAGACTGTGGGGAGGGAGAGGGCGCCGTAATAGACTTGGTAAGGGAGGGGGAAGAAGGTTTTCGAATTGCGAGAGAGTTCTGGGACTGGGACCTTGAATCCTGGATTCCTGTTCGTGGGGATGGAGGAGAGGAAGTTATGGAGTTCTGATTCGTTGGTGGCGACGCTTTCGGCGCCGCAGGTTATCGCTGCGCGGAAAGTGCTGGAGGATGAGAGGGCGAATTCTTGGATGCGTTTGAGCTTCTCGATCACATGTTCTAGCTCTGCCATTTCCGTGAATGACGAGAGCTGTGTGATGAGTTGGACTTGGGATAGACCGCCGATTTGTTCTCGTAATCGGCCGTAGTTTGTGAGGCCTGCTTCGGCGTAGCCTCGAGCAAAGCCGTGTCCGGAAGATGCAATGCTGTTCACGGCACCATCAGCGGAACCTTGCAAGAGCTGTCTGATTCGAGCCCCTGCCTTGGGTCCCGTGAAATCTGTTTCGAGGATCAACTTTCGGATTAAGTCATACATGAATGGCACATTGCGATCCAGAGCTGTTCCCGAGAAACTTATTCCTTCTGCACCTGATTTGAAATCATGTGGAGATGGAGAGGCATAATATCCTGTATTCACCCCTCCTGTCTTCAGTTTAATAAGGTCTTCAAGCTGTTCCATTGACATGTCTCTTGTCCCTAAGCGCATTATAGAATCCGAGAACAGTGGCAGGTAAGCTCTGAGCTCTTCTGGCAGGTTCTCAAAGGTGTTGATTGCTCGGAAATAGGTAAGCCCATTTGTCGGCGCTTCTCTCCACTGAACGCTCACGTCTCCAAGCTTTGAATCCCTCACTTCGTGTATCACCTTTTGCCGAGGGATGTCCTTGACATAGACGGTCGGCAGGCAGCTGAGATCTTGGGTATTGGATTTGCCTTGCTCTTCAAGGAGCTCCAATTCACGTTTCTCCAGCTGTGCACGGGCTTCTGCTTCGCCTCCTGCTTGCTTCGTAACTTCAGAGATCTTTGACGCAAGCCTAGTAGCTTCTTCTTGGACTAGCTCATCGGCGTAGGTTGTTGATGGGGTCATCGTAAATGTGAGGGTATTGTCGTTCAACAAATATTTCTCTAGCAGCCCTTCCAAGTAACCTCCTTCAGCCAATTTTGCCTCAAACGCCGAGACGGTATCATTCCAGGCCAAAGACTCAAATGGGTCTACCCCTTCAAACCAGTGAGGCTTAATTCTTTGCATTAGATTCATGCCAAATTTAGCTGTCTTGTGCTTCAAGCTAAGCTCCAGTTGATGCATATATCCATCAATTTTCGATTTGTCAAATCCATTCTTGTGAGCTTCTTGGAAAGTCTTGCTAATAGCTTCTTTTACTTTGGGAACATCGGCCTCTTTGACACCAGTGAGTCCCACTGAGAAAATTGCTATTCTTCCTGAACCATCATATCCACTGTTAGGGCTCCATTCGGTACCCAGACCAGCTTCAATCAGATTTTGATATAATGGCGACCCGTATCCGTTCATCAACAGCGCAGACAATAAGCCCAGAGAGAAGTTTTCAAGAACATCCGTGGTATCCCCCATCAGCCAAGACGTCGATGTTTTGTATTGCATATCCTTGCCCACCAACGGATCTATTGGACCCGCCACAGTAACGTTCTGTGGTCCGCCACTAAGGTCTATAGGGCGGTGAATTTCGAAGTCTCCTTGGATACGGTTGAAAGCACTTAATTGAGCATTAACTTCTTCTAAATGGTCGGCCAATGGCATATCTCCATATGTAAAAACTTTGGCGTTGCTCGGATGGTAATGCTCGGCATGGAACTTCTTTAGTTGCTTGTATGTTAAATCCGTCATTTTTTGAGGGTCTCCTCCTGAATTGTTGATTGCTGGAAATATGTGGTCCTGGAACTTGATGTAATAGAGGTATCCAGCATCCGACATTTGCCCTTTCATCTCATTGTATACCACGCCCTTGAACACCAATTTGCTGTCTTCTGGCTTTGCGGCATCTCCTTCTACAGCAGCCTTGGGATTTTCAGGACCAATCCTCCATCCCTCCTGTGTGAAATCACTCTCCTTCAAAAGAGGGTGTAATGTGGCATCGAGATATACGGACATCAAATTCTTGAAGTCTTGTTCGTTGGTGGTGGCGAAAGGGTAGAAAGTATGGTCCGAGGCAGTGAAAGCGTTCATGAAATTGGAGAGAGTTCGTGGTAGCATCTTGAAGAATGGGTCACGAATGGGATATCTAAAATCATTCTCAGCATTAATCCTTGGAAGGGTTAGAGTGCTAGCTACTTTTCGCTCCCACATAGTGTTGTATGCTCGAGTATATGCGGTACTCCTGTATCATCTGGCGGATTCGTCTTGAAACCGATGGAGAAGACATTATTCTTGTCTTCTCTGGCTACATGCAAATAGTCTGCACCGGTCTTGTCATGTTGCAGATGTAGAGCTGTCAACTCGAGCTCCGGGACATGTTTCGAGCGCACGAGAGTGAAGCCATGGAGTTTCTCCCCTGGCTTTGGGTATTGGGCGAGCTCTGTGACTGCTTTCCGGATGGTCCCCTTGGATGCGTTCCGTAACATCCTGTTTGACGATAGGGGATACGAGTATATGGTCGAGATGGAAGATAGGAGACGGGGAGGTATAGATGGTGATGCAGATCCAGAGATTTTAGATGCAAGGCCAGCTCGGAGCCTCGCGTAGCAGCATACAGTACGGACAGAAATTATTCAGTAGTGCATAAAACCATATAGGTTAGGATAGGCCAATCAACAGCGTTTAAAAGTAAATCGTATTGCATGGGTCGGTCTTAAACTCATAAAAATCAGTACTTTACACTATATCAATCCTGTATTAATAAACATAAAAATATACTTTCGAAATTAACAATCTTTCATTTCGTATTTGGTTCCATTCCCATGACATTATTATATAAGTATTACTGTATCCCCCTTTCCACGATACCGGGTCGAGCCTCCTCATTTGAAACTTGAGCCCGCTAGTCTCTATCTGTCTTACGCTCTTTCCGCAACAACTTCACGAGAGGAAACAGTAGAGGGCAAGCAGGACGAGCATTTGGGAATACAAGCAATCAGAACACAAGGACGAAGCTGTTCCCGAGTACACACATCTTCGCCCAGCAGCTGTGCTTGCGCCAGCTAGCTTCGATCACCCACCCCGAACAAACGACCCAGCGATCCATCCCAAATGCAACATGTCGACCGCCAATAATCCAACTCATACAACTGTACCTGCGCCCTCTAGAGCCTCCTCGATTCCTTCGAATCATACTCATCCAGAGTCTGCCTACACAAATGGCAACCACCACCATCACCACGATGCTGGTATCACCCACCAATCCGCGGCGGCAAATGCTGCGAAGAAGGGCAAGCAGAAGAAAGCGACGGACCCGAACGAAGCCTCCAAGTTGATCGCAGCGAAGATCTCGCAATTGGAGCTAGGAGCTGCAGAGGATAAGGAGCAGGAGGCTGAAATTGGTTGGTTATGCTCATTTCCTTCTCGCGTTTGAATTTTTGCTGTGAAGTTGTCTGCCGGACTTGGTTTGCCTCGAATGTTTGCAGGACGAAGAAATATGGTAATATTTGCTATTATATACCTGTCTTGAGGGCTGTTGGAGAACTCGCGATATTATACGCCATCTCGACGATGTATAAATGCCATAAAATCCGCCAGACCTATCCCCCGGAGCATAGCAAGGCGCAGAAAACTTTCATTTTGCCATACACGAGGAGTGTATCTATAGACTTGCACCTCATGATCCACCAGTCTCGGAAATAAAAAGCATAAGGAACCATCTCACGATTTAACGGCGAATTCGAGACAAACATGATCTTGTAAAGTATACCGAACTTCTCCGTCCTCTATATGGTCTTGGACAACCCACGGCAATCGGGATGATTCAGGACACCTACTCGGTCCTCTATGGCAAAACCGAACGTACGCCCGCACAAGACCGGTTTGAGCTACCAGAACGAGGATGAAGCGACCTATTATAGATTTTTATTCAGATTATTCCGCATTTGCGCTTTGTTCATTGGAAACCTATGAAGCTCTCCGCAGAACGCCCCCACTAACAAATTTATTCTACAGAGCGAGAGGTCAAGAAAGCAAATCGCGAGCTGAACAACCTTACCTCGAAGATGGACGACTTGGGGAAAATTGATTATCTACAGAAGCAGGTCACAGAGCACCTTACAAATATGAAAAGGTGGCAGCGCAAGAGTTCGAAGAATCAGAAGCGCTCAGACGATTTGCAGAAGGAGAAGGATCAGAGAACTAGCGAGCTCACCAAGCAAAGTGGCATGCGGGAGAAATTGGAGAAGCTTTGCAGGGAGCTACAAAAAGAGAATAATCGACTCAAGGTCCGCTTGTTCATCTGAAGTCGAATTAGGTCGTAGAGTACTGATGGCTCAATATAGTCCGAGAACCGAGATCTGAAAGATTCTGACAAGAGTAATCATGAAGCGTGGGATGATAAATTCCACCACCTTTTATGGCAGCTACAGGAATACCAAGAAGCGAAAGATCACCCTCAAGCTCAGGTTGTCAATATTGAGGTGGAAGAATTGTTCGTTTTCACTCCCGATTTCTATGGCGTTTGCTAATTTCTCTAGGTTCAAACAACGTTTCAAGTCCTTAATTGAGCAATATGAATTGAGGGAACTGCATTTTCATTCAGTAATGAGGTCAAAAGAACTGGAACTTCAGTATCACATGGCCAGATTTGACCGCGAGAAGAAAGCTGCAGAAGCAGAAGGCACTCGGTCTAAGGCTCTGAATGCCCAGGTTCTGACATTCTCAAAGACTGAATCAGAATTGCGCCATCAGTTGAACATCTATGTGGAAAAATTCAAGCAGGTAAGGGCAAAACATTTGATTATAATTCTGCGATTAAGTTCGAAAACATTATATATTTCTATTTACAAAGTCATCAAATCTAACAAACCTGTAGGTGGAGGATACACTCAACAATAGCAACGACCTTTTTCTAACATTTCGAAAAGAAATGGAAGATATGTCCAAAAAGACCAAGCGGCTGGAAAAAGAGAATGTGACTCTGACGCGGAAGCACGACTTGACAAACCAGAATATTCTTAAGATGGCTGAAGAGCGTAAAACCAACTTGGAAAATTTGGAGCAGTTGCGAAAAAAGAATGAGAAACTTACAAGCATTATCAATCAAATGCAAAAGCAGGGGAGAGGGATGCCCAGCGGAATGGCAGGAATGGCCGAAGGGACTATAGAGGGGGAATATGCCGAGGGTGATATGGAGGGTACGGAGAGCGAGTATGAATATGAAGATGAAGATGCTGAGGATGGTGATGAGGAAGGGAGTGAGGAGGGAGAGTATGATGAGGATACTGAGGAAGAGCATGTTGAAGGTCCCAAGCCCTTTGGTCCTCCTCCGCCGCCTACAATGGCTGCTGTAAATGGGGTTTCGGCCGCTGCGAATGGTATCAAGCAGCATTGATTATTTTTGGATAGCCATGTTGTTGAAAATAATGTTACTCAGTTCCCGTCTTGTAACAGTACTTATCCAGCGTTTTTCATTGGCTTCTATCCTAGGGTAGAATGATTTCAGCTTTAATTGTCCCAAAGCTGAGACATTGAGGGCGACATTCATGTTTGGAGAAATCATGATTAACCATGCATTTACTCGTAGTGAGTGAGGGTTTACAAGTAAAAGAAACTGAAACATCTTCGCAGCCAGCGTAGCCTTGCCTTCAGCCTTGTTCGGACAAACCTTGGCACGCTTGCATACGGGCCCAAGCGTCTCGGAATCTGGACGACTTCCGCTGAAAGTGTTCCAACTATACAATAACCCTCACCCACCCCACAATAATGTTGAGCTCTGTAAAACGAATATATTACCAAGCTGCAACCCATGCCATCGCATAGACACCATTACCCTCCCAAAATCACCAAGACTTCATTGATGTCTCTCCCATCAAACAATCAGTGAACTGATATAAAGACAAACCAACCGCAACGCAACCACCCCCACAATGGCACCCCTCCTCGAAGACCCTCGATTCCGCCAAACCTGGAATCAATTCTCGCAGAATGCAGAGCATGCCACCGAGTCTGCGGCCGCTGGCATCTGGACCTTCCAGCACCGCTATCTAAACCCATGTCTCTCCTCCGTCTCATCCTCCTTCACACACTGCACTGGCCATTGTTTCTCCGATCGATCAGCGCGCGGTCGAACGCGCGGGCGCGCGGAACTTAGTTTTGATTTCTACGATGATTGGGATCAGGAGAATAATGGTGGGGAGAGGCAGGGATTGCTTGGGGGATGGGGGAATGATGAGTTGGATCGTCTGCTGGCGGGGACTGGGCCGGGGGATCAACCGCGCAGGAAGAGGGGTATGAGTTATGGAACTGGTGGTGCTGGTGGAAGTGGAAGGCCGAGGAGGAGGAAGAGTCAGGATTTGAGGGAGGACCCGACGGTTATTCCCAGCACGAGCGCATTGGGGTTCCTAGGAAGGTTGCCGTTCAAATTGGGAGGCACACTAAGGTATAAACCCAGTGCAGCGGATTTGCAGGAGCATCCGGGGGCAAGGAGTGGGGGTTTCAGGGCGGTGGGTGAGGATGGGGAGGATGAAGAAGGCGAGCCTTTAATCACGGGTGAGGATGATGAGGGGGAGGGAAAGGGTCATCAGAGACAACGGAGCTCTACTACTAGCTCGGAGGAGACAATGGATTCATTTCGCTCGAGAGGAGATTTATTCCCGAGTGATGGGGAAGACGATGCGGTGCCACTACCTGACGAATTCGCTATGGTCCTCGAAAGGAGGACAACCATATCGAATATGGATGATAGGAGTAGTGGGAAAACAAGGAGCAGTAAAGGGAAGAGACCGGCTGGATCAAGGACCACTTCGCGAACATTATCTAGAACAGCAGCTTCCTCTCAATCCAGGCCATCATTAGACGGCCAGCATACGAGTTCAGGACCGCAAACCCCGGGTCTATCGTCTCCAGATGTAAAGATACCGTCTTTAACGGACTTGCAACAAGAAGACGAGAGACTTCGATTGGAAGAAGACGCAGAAGTAGAAAGGAAGCGAGAAGCTGCTGCAAAGTTGGCTGCGGAACGTGGGCTGAGAAAGGATGATGTCATTGAGGCCATGGCGGAGAGCAAGACTGATTCATCTGTGGTGGAAGACATCCCTCCACCAGAAGATATAGACATCAAAGAGGCGCAGGCGAGTGGTGAAGTGTCGGCTAAATCACGGGAGAAGGGTCCAATGAGCGAACCTCCACCGAAAGAACCCCGGGATCAGGAATTCGTGCCTGCTAGGTTGCCGAACTTTGGTGAAGTTGTATTTCTTGGTGAATGAACAGGCAGGCATAGTCATTCAAAACTTGGGCGGGACGAAACAGATGATTGGCGTTTTACACAAGCATGCGAAGCGCTCGCTGCTTCGTTTGGGTTGAAATGGGTTAGGTTATTTAGAAGTGAATACTATATCTTCGATTACTTGAGTATCGGGAGCCTTGTGTAAAGATAGAGTTTCACGATACCTTATATTGGCAACGTAACAGTAAAGTTACTCTGGTTTTCTAGGATGTATCTATGACATCTACTTTTCATATCAAATATCCGCTGCCTTTATACAACGCGAGTGATTGCTCAAGGTATGTGATATTGCAGTCATATATTCAGCGGTAGAAAGGCAATTCAAAATAAAGCATCAGCATACTTCTAGTTCCCATAGATATATTAGATAAGTCGCAACGTCTAAAGTATAGCTGGAAAGAGAATGATGCGGAGATTTATTTATACAGAGAAAATATACTTAAAATGGTACTAAATGATTTTCTTTTTCATGACGAATATATGGTATGCTTATATGGTTGTATTTGACTAGATCCTCCGTCTTACGTTCATTGAAGGCTGGGCGGGACGGGCCTTCACGTAAAGCTGCACTGAGGAGGTGGAGGGCGAGGTCACGAATGTAAGAGTGCCCATTTCTTGGTATGATACAGAACAAAGTCGCATTTGGAAACTGGATTTTTGTTGTTATTTTCTTAGCTGTCTATCTTATGGTGTTGAGACACTTGTGACTTGTCGTACGAACCATGTGAAATGAGCTTCATTATTGGGTACTTGGAAAAACTGCAAATTTTATCAAAACGAGATAAAGGTATCTTATTAGGATATAACTTATAATCTGCTTTTTCCGCCCCCCAGGAAAGTTTCGCCCTGTTTCAACATATCAACAGCTTCTTCAACCATTTCGTCCACAATCTGCTTCGCAGGCTGAATATTCTTAATAACTCCAGCGACTACTCCCATCAAATGAGGAATATCCACATCATTGCCAGCCTCCATATCAAAGTCAATAGGAACAACACCCTTCTCAGTCAACTCCTTGATCTTTTGAGGCTGCTGCTCCCATTTATCAGTCCACTCATTCCTCCTAACTCTCAACGGCCTCCCACTAACCGTCAAAGTCCTCAACGTATCCTCAAACTCGGCCGTAACAACACTCTCCTTGTGCATCTGACTACACCCCGCCTCTGTACTCGCCACAAACCTCGTCCCAACCCAAACACCTGCCGCGCCCTGCATCAAACTACTCGCCAGGCTCCTCCCATTATATATGCCCCCGGCCGCAACGACCAGCGCCGTCTGCCCGTTCAGCATCTTAGGCCTATAACCCTGCGCCACGTCAACCACACTAGGAATCAGTATCGAGTTCGGCACGTCCCCCGTATGTCCCCCGCCCTCTCCTCCCTGCGCACAAACAATATCAACACCAGCATCAAGCGCCTTCCTCGCATGCTTCGGATGGCCCACCATATTCATAACCAGAATCCCCGCGCTGTGCAACCGCTCCACGACATGCGGAGGCGGAACGCCCACCGCGCTCACAAACAGCTTCGCGCCCTCTTCAATCGTCACCGTAATCAGCTCGTCGAGCTGGCCATGCGTGTAATCGTGATTCGTCTTCCTCGCCCCCTCGCCGACTTTCGGCAACGCTAGGTCGACGCCGAAGGGCAGCGTCGGGGACTGGAGGTTGGCTTTTAGGGAGTGGATTATCTCGCGTAGTTGCGTGGGCGTATAGCCTAGACCGCCGATACAACCTAGGCCTCCGGCGTTGGAGACGGCGGCTGCGAGGGGCCCGCCTGAGGTGCGAGCCATGCCGGCGAGGAGGATGGGGTGTTTGATGCCGAGGAGAGTGGTAAGGGGGGTAGTTATTGGGCCTTGGGATGACATTTTGGGGAAAGGGGTATGTGTAGTCTACGTTGGAAATGGATGTATGAAACTACCTGAAGAAAGAATAATGTATATTCGGGGGTAATGAAGAAGAATCATCTGGAGTGAGTGCATTATCTGGGGCAATACTCGCGGTAGTTGGTATCCGTGTGGGGAAGTCGGGGCGGGCCGAGGTTCCCCAGTTCCGAACTGCCGCCTCGTTGTGCTACGTGAAGAACTGTATCACATCAGGTTCCACGGATGTTTCGGGATTCCCTACTATCGATATATCTCTCCACCTAGACGCGTGTAATAGCAAAGTATATATATGATGGTGCTTGATGAGAAATTGTAATGGCGGGGGTCGCGAAGGATGTGAAATATAAAAGCTAAGCGAGATAATAGGGGAGGGGTTAGGTTATATCTATTATGGCATGTATGTACTTGAATTATGGTCTGAAAACCCTAGTTCCACGATCATGAAGATTTACGCATAGAAGTTGAAGCCGTTATGTTTTTCAAGTTTTTAACTCAGTTTGAAAATAACTTTGGCAATATGGTCGATAGATGCTGTAGTCGTAATTTTCAACCCTTATAACAACCAAAAAATATTCAAATCCTTCCGAGATCTTCCACTTGATACAAGGATTGATGGACGATTAGGTTGTGGGTGCTTAAGAAGCTACAGCCGGACAAAAGGAAGTTAATACTTTATCTCCATTGATACTCGGTAACTTGGGGATCGTCTGATTTCACTATATGAGTCTATCCAGTATAAATGAGCTTGCTTAGTATTAAATGAATAAACGCCTAAGTTGTATTACTTTTGCGAGGCCGAGTCGCATTTTGGCTTAGCGTTAAGTGCTCAATCTTTACTTATGTCTCCTTTAATCTTTATTATATAGTCTGTAAACGTACATCTCTGGTTTACTTCCACCTCATGCTTAAACTTTTGTGATACGGTCAAGATTCTCTGTGTAGGGTTGTTACGCATAGACGTGCTACATGATTGAACCTTTCGAGAAATCGGATTTTGAATCTTGAACAATCAGGAAATGTAGCTTTGTGAAAGGTGAAACAAGAGTTTCTCGATAGTTAAAATATAAGGCGGTATATTGTGTGCTCGCTGCTCAGAGATGAAACTACATCAGGGCCGCTTGGAAGAGCATTTGGTGGTAGTGATGCTTCTCCTGCAAGAGGAGATTCTAAAACCCTGGAGCCTTATATTAGTTGGCAGTCTGATAAGTAAAGTTGACTTAGTCAACCTAAAATATCACATGAGGTGAGATATACCACTATCGTGTATGCCAAAAGCCCTGTTGTGTGAATGCCATCAGATATGGCCACGATGGAGGGAGGTATGGTGCAGGGCTAAATAATCCGCCAAAGGTTCGCTGAGCAGACGGGGCATGAATAGGGCGAGAATTTCCACTAGTATTTATTTTGTGGCGTTGTGAAGATTGTGAAATTGTGAAGACTCAAAATTCCAGAGGAGATAAGTTCATCGGCCGAGCGGGTTTAATAAGTTCTCCTTCTTGTTCATGATAAACCTATTAAGGGTCGCTAACGTCCCCTATTTTAGAGCCATACCAAGCTAGATCTTGGTTATAGAGCTTTAATATGGTACGGGACGGGAAAGGACACGTGCTGTCTTGACAGCTCTGAGTCCATGGCTCTTGCTGTCTTGTAAGTTTTCAGTGAAAGTTTGGATTCGATAAACCTGTGATGGCTCTTTCCACCCACGAAGACAGTTACGATGAAAACGGAAACTACCCACCCTCTGACCTGTTGCCAAGTGCAACGGCTTCATAAAACCGCCTTCCTTTCGTCTTCGGTCTTCCTCCTCCTTAACAGTCAACATCCATCCATCAACACCGCAAAATCACGCACAACGAGTATAAGATTATCTTGGGATATCAAGTACTTATCAATATCATCAGACCGACGATCATCCCGGTATAATGAAGATCTCTGCACTCTGCGTTCTTTCCGCCATCGCTGGTGTCTGCCAAGCACTGCCCTTCGTTGATCCCATTCCATGGACCGTTGAGAACTTCAGCGTTTATCAGCAGAGAGACGGCTCAGGAGGCAGGCATGTGAACCACTCCTATTCCACAAGATATACTGCTAACTATATTGTCTACGCCAGGTTGAAATTCAATGTTACAGACTCTTCTCCGGGGCCACAGAATTTCAACACAACATGCGCCGTAACGGTCCCTCCTCAACCCGCTGCTTTACCGGCCAAGTATTACCCATGTGAGGATACCACCGTGGACTTTGGTGTTGTTACGGTCCAATCATTAAATGGGCTATGGTTTGTCCTGCAACACAACTACCAAAGTTCCAAATGTGGCAACCAAGAACAGTAAGTCATACGACCTGTATGGATGAAACATTACTAACGCATTGGAACAGCGTCGATGCCGATATCCCTTGCGCAGATTTCGCAGCGACGGATCTATTCACGTATGACTCCAGTGAACCACCACTAGACGGATCCGATAATGATGTAGACGAAATGCTTGTCTATCACTTGGAACTCATGATCCTTTACCCTGTTCGCAACATGAACAGTTCATTGTCCGTGGAGCAGTTGTCATGGACGTAAGAGAAATGAGGCGTGGAGCTTTTTCTCCATACGAGAAGCCCACATTTGTATAGTCATGGTGCGAGAAAGTCAATGAATTGGCAAGATCGGGATCCATTGTTTTGAAGAAAAGGGAGTTCATAGAATTGGCAGAACAGGATTCGCTTCCAGTGGTATCTTTTCTTAGGAAGGTCTGTGGAATCCATGAATTATTGGTAGAGGCGTATATACACAGACCAATAAACACTTTTCTTAACGTGAAATGTCTTTGAAATCGTGATGCTCTTGGAATCGTCTGAAGAATGTGCCCCTGTGACCTAGAAGGATGTTGAAGCAGATTTTGAAAAAGAAGATGCGAAAGATATAAGTCCATTGAAGAAAGACAAATGATAGAGATGTTCGGATAGGGGATCCTGACCCTTCGAGTACTTGCGAGTGATTTAATAAACAAGATTTCGAGGGGATCCGTGAGTGTGGCTGATGGCCAACTTGCAGAACACGAGCAGGCATAGAACTTGCAATGAAAACGTCCAAGAGAGTCAAGCACAATTGCAACACAGAACTACTTCAAGGACCAGAAGCACAGACCGAGAAAATAGTCAAGGAAGATACGTCGATATCCATCTCTAATATCATACACACATCACCTCGAATCCTACTCTTCCATGCTTTTCACATCCATTCATAGACTATACACCCCCGCGTATTCCCCTCCCTCTGTATCATACACCCCCTCCCAACCCATCCCAGCTAATGACTCAACGTACTCCTCTTCTTAGCCCTCCTCCTCTTCAACATCATCCTCCCCGTCCGACTCTTCACCCGCGCCAAGAAGCCATGTCGCCGCTTCCTCACAAAATGACTCGGGTTGAATGTGTTCCGGCCCGCGCACCGAATCTGTGTCGAGTTCATCGATGGGTGTGTTGATATGGGTAGGATCGCTGTTGCATCTAGGTCGGTTGTGGTGCTGCTTGCTGTTGTTGTGGTGGGATTGGGGCGTAGGGAGAAGGATACAGATGATGGGATGATGGTTGGGCGGAGGGAGGGGAGGGATGTGAAGGTCCTAAACGGGGGAGATGTTAGTTGTGGTTTTGGCAGTGGGGATGGGGATGGGGGGAGAGAGAATTAGGAATTACCGTTTTGAGGAGGTGGCTAAGGGGGTTATGAGGTGCGCTGTTCGTGATGCTGATGCGATGGAGAGTTTGGAGAAGGCATTCAAGCCCCTCGAGCAGCGGAGACACAACATCTTGCGGCGTTTCGGTGGTCAATGGCTAGAACGCGAGCTCGAGGTTGATATCCGAAGTTGTCGTTCCAATATGGAATTATAAACGCTAGCGGCCGCCTCGACCAAAAAAAAAGATCTGGAGCTTGATGTTTTAAGACTGTAAATCACGACGGCGCATTTATTCAGATACTGTACGAAAAAGGCAAAGCAGTTGTTTGAATTAAAAGAGCAATAATGTCGGCCTTCCCACCCCACAAATCAATCCCCTCAATCCCAGTCTCCCAAGAAATCGCCCTCAAATACCTGTCCTCGTACCTCACAGCAACTACCACCAAAGCGCATCTCCTGCCCAACGCGCGCCTCGAAGCGTCCGGCCCAACAGCAGGCTCCAGCTCCTCCGTCACACTACACAATCTCCAGCGTGTGGAAGCGGGGCTTAGGGGCGAATGGCTAGCTCCTACGTTGCAGTTGAATGAAGGGGATGGTGAGGGGGTCGATGTGGAGATTGCGGGGCAGGGAATGGATGATGGGACGGCAGTGGGAGCGGCAGAGGAGGGGTGGCAGGATTTAGAGGAGTATCAACGGGAGCAGAGTATTGAGGTTGGGAATGTGGGGGGTAGGGATACGAGTCGTACGGTTGAATTGGGGAGGGATGAGGAGGTTGAAGCGCCTGGGGATGATTCTGAGGTGGATGTCGAGGCGCCAAAGGCTAAGAAGGTTAAAACGAAGCATGAGCCTACGGATAAGGTGGCCAAGTCGGTAGACAAGGACGCCAGGAAGAAGGAGAAGAAAGCTAGGCAGCTGGAGGAGAAGAAGCAGAGGACGGCCGAGAAGTTGAAGAAGGCGAAAGCTTGAACTTTACGGATCCAACCCGACACAACGATACAAGACACTACGACGAAACATTGGAGGGAATCACTTTATTGGTGGTTATACATTTTACAGCTCTCTCCCACTGGCCTTCTCAGTCTTCTCATCCTTCTCATCCGACACCACATCCGTCTCGTCTACCCATCCAAGTGCACCCAATCTCTCCGACAAAATCGGATGCGAGAAGTGGTAGCTAGCATACATCCAATCCGCATCCATCGTGCTCAGATTCTGGATCTGGAGCTTGATCAAAGAACGAGCCAGCTCTGTCGAGTATCCCAACCCCTGTGCGAATTCATCAGCTTGGAACTCGTATCTCCGGCTCAGGATGTTCATCAGAAGCTTGATGACTGTGTCCATTGGCGCAAGAGCATCCGAGAACAGGATGAAGCCGATTATGATGGGGAATTCATTGTAGAAGCCAAAGGATTGGTAGAGGGACTTGTTGTTAATGAAGACGGAGAAAAGGGAGAAAATGTAGAAGAAATGAGCCTGCAAAGTCGATTAATAGGAGAAGCTTCAACCCAATTCACGAAACTGCATACCTGGGAGATTCCAAACAGCCTTGTAGTGTGACCTAAGCTCCAGTGACCAAGTTCGTGTGCAAGAACAGCAACAACTTCCTGTGTCTCGCTCTTTTCAATCAAGGTATCATAGATGACAATATGCTTCTTCCACGGCATTCCAAAGAAATACGCATTGCTATGCGCACTCCGCTTGCTACCATCAATAACATATAGTTCATGCAGCGGGAACTTCAACCTCTCAGCTAGTGCTTCAACACCAGTCTTCAAATCGCCAGGCTGCAGTGGAGAAAGCTTATTGAAAAGCGGCAAGATCGTAATCGGGTAGATAGTAATCATGAAGACCTGTAATCCAGCACCAAACATCCAAAGGTAATAAAAGAAGCTATTCCCAGTCTTCTGCACAATAGCCAAGAAACCAGCCAAGATCGGAGGAGCCAGAACAAAAGCCAGCATCTGTGACTTCAACATATCCATAACAAAGAGCTTGGGCGTTTGCTTGTTGAACCCAAATTTCTCTTCCAGCACAAAGGTATGGTAGATGGAAGTCGGTAGCGAGATGACCTGTTGGATGACGATGAACGTGAGGACGAAGACAATGGAGTGCGAGATTTCGCCGCTGAAGCGTGCAGGTGCGTAGGATAGGAGCCATGATCCGGTCAGGGCCCAGAGTTTGGGGAGGATGTCATAGTAGATGAATGCAGTATTTTGGATCTGGCCGAAGAGGCCGCTGAAGAGACCGAACTTGGCTTTTGCGCGGCCGTATGCTTGGGATTTGTCGAAGACTTCTTGCGATACTTCATTCTTCAACACCTTGGGCGGTTTGGTCTGCTTCAGGACTTGGTATTGGCGGAGGGAGAGGAATCCTTCGAAGACGTATTGTGCGAGGGAGAAGCCGATGATGAGCTTCTTCCAGGGGAATAGAGGCCTGTCAAGGGCGCGGGCGAGGCGCTGGAACTTGTTAGCTGGGTCGCGAAAATGCAAGTTTGAACGGGGTGGCATACTTGAAGGAAATCCATCTTGTTGCCGGGAAAGAAAGAAAGAAGAGATGGAACTTTTACAAGGGAACGTCGATGTGAGATCGTCACACAAAGATGTGTCTTCTGCAGGCTCGCGCAGCGTCTATCAAATAGCCGCGCATATCAAACTCCACTTCCCTGCCGATCTCACTTCAACTGTGTCAATATAAAACCTTCGCGTAGAAGTAATATTACAATCTATCTACCATCTATCTCCATGGTGATATCTTCATTTTGCTCCATTATTAGTTTTGTTTACAACCGACTTCGAACCTCTTCCATGAGCTACACCATTTAAGCGTCCCATTGGACCTTGAGCCCAGGCCCCTCAACGAACGAACATCTAAGACCCTCTCTGGTAAACAAGATTTGGTTGCGCCGGATTATGCCCAGGTTGTACCTATATTGTGTTTGCTAAAGAGGCCCAAGAAGCGTTTACAAGCGCCCCCTTCTGTAATTTTCTACGGCTCCCTTCTTAACCCACATGATGGTCTGACAGGAACGCCGACCATCATATCAACAATATCGTGAGTATTCCTACTGCTGTAGTGCACGAGCTACATACTCCAGGATTTCTCTCCTCCGCGCGTTTCTCGCTGCTTCGCTTACCAGTTTGCTTCGACAATATGGGCACTTAGCCTTGTAACCCCTTTGTCGAATCCAGACATCGAGGCAAAATAAGCCAAAACTATGCCCGCATTCAGTTGTGACTGCGTACGTGCAGGCCTGAGGTATAGCTCCTTGAAAGGCCCTTTACTGGGAATAGATGATCGCAAGTTCGCGAATGAAGCTTTGCATTACCCCTAGGAATTTGATATCCTCTCTTAGTTTGGCTGAATACGTACTTCGTGCAGCCCTCCATCACATGGATTATTGGAGACCGTTCTGTTTCCGGGGCGGTCACAACATGTTTTGATACCGAGAGTATATATGCTACCTTTTTGAATTGTTCGCCCATTGTCTCCAGGCAGATGACACAGTCGTGTCCCGATACGTTGGCTGGGGTCGCTGGGTTTAGAACGATTCCCAAAGAACGGCATCTTGTTTAATTCTGTTGAAACTGTGATTGCGACTGAGAGCTATGTTTGATGCTGTTGGAATTCCAACGTCTCCTGGGTAATTCCCGCTGTCTTGAACTAGCTCCCGTCAGAATACCGGCTTTGAAAGGAGCGGTTTCATTAGTACATTAAAGGGGTCCAAAACCATGAGTTGAGCACTTCTAAGTCTGCATAATTCCTAGATGACGAAACGTGAGCTTCTGGGAAACCAAAATATGAATTCAACTTCAGCGTAGCACTCTATTCTTTCTAAGCTGAAGAGCTCATTTGACAACTCTTCTGACTCTCCTAATATGCATCTCTTGCAGGTCGCAGCTTCCAAAAAGACATCACAATGATACTGCCCAATTCCAAAACGCTATTGAACTATACAATGCAAATTGAAATCTGTCACTGAAACATGCAAACATCCTCCCTTACTAACACACACCCTAATCCAACGCCGGATCATCTTTAATATTCTTCCCCTTATTCGCCACAATCTCCTTCAGCGCTTGATCCGCAACCCTAAACCTCTTATCCGTCTCCTGCTTAAGCAACGTAATCAAGTCCCTCTGCTCCTCCACATCCCGAACAACACCCAACTCCGTCTCCCTCTTGCTCGAGAACCGAGCATGGTCCTCCGCCTTGCCATTCAGCACAGCCTGCACCCTCTCGCGCGCAGTCGCAAGCGAATGCTCCGCCGATCGACACAGTACTTCAAGCCAAACGATTAGCGACAGCTGCGCCGTCTTCCGAGCTTGCGCTGCAACGAGCCAGTCCGAGAGGTCTTTGCCCTGGCGGGAACTGGCTTCTATGTCGAAGTTTGCGTGGATGAGTAGTGTAGCGCTCGAGGTGTATTTGCTCAAGCGCAAGACGGTCTCTTCCGCCCGCGAAAGCTTATAGACCCATTGTTGGGCGTGCGAATAATAATTATGGAATAACTCCCACCTGTACTGACCCAGTAACTCATGGTGTGCTTGTATTTCCTTCGTCGGCGTCCTAGCTTTCGCGACGGACTTTTGGAAGGTGTCGATCATGCGGAGTATTCTGCTGGGGTTCTCCGAGAAGACTTGGTCGGCGTGGATCTGGCCTAGGAATCTATAGTCGCCCAGAGCATTTTCTACACTCTTAAATTCGAGTTTATGGACCTTATTTGCCAGACGTAAAGTTGCGTTTCTGCCCTTCAGAGTTTGTTGGGCGCGGTGGAACACTTCGCGGGCGACCCTGACTTTTGCTACGAGTACAACGAGTGGCTCATGGTCCAAGATTGGTTCGTAAAGGCTGAGTGCCACGTTGACCAATCTGGGGAAGATCTCATTCTTGGATGCCGGGGCATGAAAGTTCTTGGGCTCCGTTTCGGAATCGATACTCGCTAAATTTGTCGTGTAGGACTCGGATTTTGATTTTGCGAGATCTGCTGGCGTGAAGATGGGTCTCTCTGTTGACGGCGTCTCTTGCGCCGCGGTTTCTTTCTCCTTCGCAGCTGCCGCCCTACTTGCGAGGAATTGTTTCACGTTCAGATTCCAAGTGGCCGTGATTGTTTTTACCTCCCTGGTGGGCTTTGTCTGTCCAAGTACATATCGTTTAACATTCAGGTCCCATTCCCTGACATCAAAACGATTAATAACACTTTTGATGACCTCCTTTACATTCGAAGTTGGCTTAGCTGGAGACGTCTGAGTTGGTTGCGCTTCGGATGTTTGCTCGTTTCCCAGACTAAACCACTTTTTTCGAGCAGGTATCGTGACCTCTGATTCCGGCGTTTTCACAACTACACCCGTGGTCACTCCAGGGTCAGGGCTACCGCTATTCCTTCCATTCTCAAAGAACTTGCTAACCCAAGAATGAGCAGGCTCGCCAACGCCATGGGAGCCAGCGACCCACTGATCTTTATCTTTGAACGTGATGCCTCTGGGTGTTTCCTTCAAAGATAACAAGAATAATATCATGGCGGATATGAGACTTGCGAGATAGGCAAACCGCCAGAACTTGTTCCAGAGACCTGGAGGGCGCGGAAAGGTGGGAGAGCCGGGAGCTATATTGATTGAATGAATTAGTGAGGAACTCTTTTGTTTGGAGTTTTAGAGGGCGCTTACTGTGGCTATAATGTATTCTTCTAGTAGAAGTCGCCACCTGTGAGGTTCTCAGATAGTTGCGAGGATCATGTAGACTCGCAATATCTTCAACTGGTTGTGTCGCTTCTGGGAATTGCGCATGTCCGACATCAGCTCTAAAGACTGATCTTGCGATTTCCGCATTCGATGGCCCACTAGCCCGCTGTGCGAACCTGGATCGTTGAGTTTGGGTGCCCATATTGTAGTATTATAATTTGAGCATGTAAAAGAGGGCTGGTAAATCGAATTTTCAGCGCGAGATAGGAAGCCATTGGAGTTGGAGTTTGGCTGTAAAAGGTATTGTTGAGGAATAAAGAAAGTGAGGGTACGACTGAACCCAAACTTCGATAATATTTGATACCATGGGAATAAAGAATTCTGCTGCAATCGTTATGTCTCAGTTGAATAAATGACGGTGTAGGTCGTGGACTCAGGGGCGTACAGCTCGCTTCGCGTACTGTACAGTAAAGACAAAGAAAATTTTCGCATCCGGCAATAACCTAATAACCTGAGTTGCGACTTGTAACCGGAACATCACAGATATAACGAAAAGTTACCATAAATGAAACGCAAATTGACATAAAGTAATCGCTTCTTGCACCTTGCGATAGCCCGAGATTACAGAAAAGCATTTAGTAGCTAAAACAACAAGATTTTCAATGTAGTGATGATACAAGTATTCGTGACTTCGGATCTGCAAGGGAAAAGACCGAATAAAATGGATCAACCATCACTTGATAGAGCAAAATGCAAATACATCTCGGAATATTGGTTGCTGTAGATTAGAGGGAAATTACTCATCTATATGTCTCATAACTAATCTCCTCTTTAATCCTGGCTTCCACTGCCTGAACCGTCTCGGTATCATACAGATCTTCGGGGATTTTTGCACCCCGAACAACTTCCCTCTCATGCACAGCCGCCTCCTCTTTAGTCATACACACCAGGTCCCTTAACCTGACCTTACTAGTCTTCTGGCCCTCAATACCAAGGTCAATTGTAGACCCCTCAACCGGACTTCGCCACCTCACCAGCGCGAGCCTCGTCGAAACCCCACTGATCGCACTCCTCCCCTTGTAAACCTCCTCAACCACATAGCCCACATCACCAGCCGTAACCCCTAGCTTCAATCCCTGCGCATCCTCCCCAGGAGTCGTCGCCCTCGCAAGTTTTTCCTCGTAGCCCTGCAACTGCGCCAGAATGCCATCATACATCTTCTCTCTGCCCTTCGCAGGCACATACTCCGTCGGATACCCCGTCACATTCAAAATAACATGATTCGCAACCGCGTACCCGAAAACCGCTGGCATCGTTCCTAGAACCGGGAGGATCCTAACTCTGAAATCCGGCAAAACGCCCAAATCTCCAACTGACCCCTTTGCGAACTCCTCTTCAGGCAAGGGCAATAGTTGCGCTTTTCCTGGGCCTGGTTTCTCGGTGGAATATACGACTGGTATGCCAGACGCTATGCCGACGGCACGTAGACGGCGTCTGGTGGAACGAGATAGAGGGTCTTCGGTACTGGAGGATATATCACCGATGAATATGCGTGTCGGGTCACTCTTACACCCGGCCCCCATACTTGAGATGACCTTCAGGTTATTCTTATAACAGTATTCTAGCAACGCAACCTTGCTCTCGATGTTATCAATCGCATCCACTACGAAATCAGGCTTCCTGCCATCATACCCGGGTCCTAGCAACGTATCCGCTGCCGATTGACTAAATAACTCGTTTCGGAGGTCGAAATGCACCCAGGGTGTAATCTGCTGTAGACGCTTTCGTAAACAGGAGACCTTAGGTGTTCCTACATCCGCGAGTGTAGCAACCGCGTGGCGATTTAAGGATGATAGCGTCACTTGGTCGAAATCGATTAGGCGGATGTGAGAGACGCCGGAGCGGGCGAGCGCGGCGGTGCAGTGAGAACCCACACCACCGCAGCCAACGACAATTATAAATGCTGAGCGTAGCTTGGACAAGCCTGCATCGGTGAGGAAGACCCGGTTACGGGCTAGTTGTTCGAGGACGAGTTCTATGCTTTCTGTTAGTGGGGCTTCTGAAGAGGTGTGAAGAGGGAGTTACCATCATCATAATCCCCCTTCAGCGCACGTTCCGCGAATATTGCACTCCTCTCATCCTCGTTACTCATTGCCGTAGCTTTCGAAGCGGCGCCATAATCCGGAAGCTAGATGTATCTTTATTAACATGATTCCCCATCAGTGTTCCCCCCCAGAAGAGCAAACCCACCTTGTCAACCTCATGCCCATCTCCCAATTTCGGCACACTCCTCTTCAGATGCTCTACCCTTTCTATCCGCCTCACATGCTGATACCCTAATATAGCCCCTGCGACAACAGCGCCTGATACGACAGCTGTGGCAGCTAGCTGGATACGCTCGCGCGAGAACCAGGTTGTCATAATGCCACCAGTTTTCTTTCCCTCGTGCTCCTGTTCCTCCGCTTCTTGCTCCCAGGGAGGGTATTCGTCTTCGTCCGAGTAATGGTGATATGGATCGCTATAGCGCCTGTCCATTTTGCAGGGTACGCATGATGCGCGTTGTATCCATTGTATATTTTGCGGTGGTGTTGAAGTGTGCTGCTTTTGTAAAATCTGAAAGGTTTCGCGATTCCATGTTTCTCAGCCTCGGCTCGTTTGATTGGTCGCTAGATCCAACTTCACCCCTCTTTTCACCCCCTACCTCCTCTCAGAAAATCCGCACTCCCTAAAACAATAGTGATCATCTTGCAACCCAAATAGTATACCACTTAGTGGACAAAGATATCTTTAAAGACACAAGAACTCAAATCCAAGGCTTTAGATGCTATGGATAGTAGTGTGTCTGTATTGTAGGAATACAGATTCAGATAGAAATCTGATTAAGTCTACTTCCCCAGGAACTAAATGCTAAATTAAAATCATCATATTAAATTACAGCTAGATAACAGGGTATATTGCTATGTAGAAAATTTAAGCTTATTTACTTCGTATCTCCAGCAACGCCATGCTAAATAATCAAATAATTTCTTCCAATCATAAGTCGTCTGTCTGCTGTTTGTTGGAAATTTCCGCCGTTTCCTTCATGTTTCGTTTGATCATACTAGGGGGTCGGATGAGTGCTTGTATCCCATCTTGACTTGCGTGTTCATTTCGCTGTGGCGCACATGGGATTTGGCTACGGACGAGCCTGGTAAGAAAATAGAGCCAAGGTCAACTGCGGTTCAACTCTAACTCAACCATGACAAGACTGAGTACAGGATTCAACTTGGACTGGCTGAAGCTGATTATCCGATACACTGATTCGATAAGCCTTTATATGACAGACTTTAGACACCGCCCCGAATTGGTCGTCCATAGAATAGTGAATCACCGCTACTCTAGACAGAAGCAGGTATGTGGGAAGTCCAATACTAGGACTCTAACCCCTCGAAGAGATCCTAGCTTTGTCACTGGACCCAGACGTTTCAGGTGGTCATGCCCAGCATGATCTTACTATCGTCTTGACTACTTCCCCAGAAAAGGGAATTATCATGTTGACCATCATACACAATCCTTAGGGTCATCAGGCCTCGATTCGGAATCTTTCGTCTCATCGGTCGTATAAGTACTAGGCTTCTTCGAAGGCTGCTATCAAAGATTAGCTTAACACCAATTAAAGCTCACAAGCACGCCAATTACTCACCCCCACACCAAAAACAGCCTCCTTCTCCTCTCTTAAATGTTTCTCATCCTCCACCATCCTCGTCTTTTCTTCAACGTGCTCAAGAGTCCTTTCAAGCCCTCTCGGCCTCTCTATATGCGGACTTCCACCCTTAAGAAACTTCTCATTCGCTGCTGTATTGGGGCGCGAAAAATCATCTCTAGACTCGTCGTTTGGCCAGAGAATGCGTTCAGCTTCTTTAGAAGACATTGGTGCTTCGGGGTCAGTAGTAACTTCGAGGTCGATAGTAGCTTCGGAGTCGGTAGGTGAGTATGATGAGGAACTGTCGTATAAATCTTTGCCAGAAGTATCGATTGTAACTTGTGGGACACATCGACCTTGAAGCTTGTCTGTGTGAAGCAATTTGGAGTCTTCGCTCTTGGTGTTGGTGGATACTCTCAGGCCATTTGAGTTAACAGCACCGGAATTTCGGAAGACTAGAATCTCAGGGCTAATCTGTGATATTGTCCTTCTTCTTTCTGCTTTCATAACATTCTTCAGTAGTGAAGCTTCGTTCCTCTTGTAGGCGCTGTAGAAGGTCTTGTCGATCATCGCAGCTGAACTAAGATCTTCGAGGTTGTCAATCTGTGAGAGAACCCGCAGACTGACGCTTTCGTTCGACGAAGATCTAAACCATCTCGCTTTCCTCGGAGAGGGTAGTGGTGCTTCCGGCTCAACGACATCTCGAGGATTGTCATCATATCGATCTTCCGTCGAACCAGCATGCTTCGACAAAGCCCAACCATTTCGACCAGTAACATCTCGTAGAGTAAATCCAGATATACTATTGTAGATATCGCCGATTGCGCATCTGAAAGCAGGTGCGTAGTCGCAGATCCCGCTGTGAACTTGAGGAGCACTAGGCATCAGTCGCAAACAGTCGACCAACTGCTTCAAACTTCGCTGAGGCGATGGTGGGATATTATGGAAGCCAGTATTATTCATAATGTTCGGAAGCATCCGCAGTTCATTGTAGACTAGCATTAGCCATCCTAAATTCGTTGCATCGCATAAATGTGATCCTCTAGGACAACGTGGCTCTGTTGTCATCACAAGTGATCCGAGACTTGCAGTGCGGTTTACGTGTTCCAAAGGTGGTCGAAAGTAATCCTCGATGGCATTCGTACAGCACTCGTGAATCTGCGCAAGCTTTGCGGCGCGGATGGCCTTGATTCTATCTCTGATAGCTTGGGGCCAGAGTTCTTTGCTCTGGATCTCTGCGTCGCTTACGGCGTTGAGAATGGCGGTTTTTGTTACACGAGTGAAGATCCTTCGAATTCCGAATGCGTAACTAATCAGTAGAAATCCATCCGGGTTAGGATCGGCTGCTTTATGCACCCATTGAGGGAGCCATTGATATTCCACTTGTAATTCTAGAGGTGATGTACACTGATATTTCAGACACACTTCTGCAATGCTCACAAAAACTGGGTATTCAATTTCTCTGGGGACTTTTGCGTTGTGCATATGGGCTGCATGAAGAAGTATTGTGAGAGCTTCATTATGGTTGAGTTCAATCTGAGGCATTCGATAGACTTTGACTTCCATACCATCCTTACATATCTGCTTGGTAGGTGCTGGAGGAAGTTGATTCATCAGGTCAAGCGAGAATCCTTTTCCTGCTTGATGAGGCAAAATCATTTGCGAAAATATGGGAGACGATTCAGCTAAGAGATGTGAAGATACGCGGAACCTTAGTACCGGATGAGTTTCTGATACGTGTGGGAATTCCAATAT
Organism: Gremmenia infestans; assembly: GCA_032629725.1. Classification (NCBI taxonomy): domain Eukaryota; kingdom Fungi; phylum Ascomycota; class Leotiomycetes; order Helotiales; family Hamatocanthoscyphaceae; genus Gremmenia; species Gremmenia infestans. The sequence goes on from JAFEVB010000012.1 coordinate 1,192,231, forward strand.
CATATCTCCATTTTGGGCAATCACATACTCGCGGATGGTCAAGTTCTCGGAGGTGCCAGTTTCCGCCACTTCGAAGAGCTTCTCAGTAGCTTGTAGGTCAAGCTTTAGCCGATCGAGATTTATGGATCGTATTTTGTATTGCTCCCAAAACAAAGGTTTCTCTGATTTCAAAGCATGAACGCTGGTATCTCGCCATTTCGAAATCATATTTCTCTGGATCGTCTTGTCTGAGAGGAAGGTTTCTAGCTGTTGTTCAGATACTTCGGGTTCGTAGGACTTATATATTGCCAACAGCGAATTCCGCAGATTTTCCAGCATTTGTTCTTGGGTGGCCTTGTATTCAAGGATTGCGGCCCGCCAATGGTCGTTGACTTGGAATGGCAGAGAGGATTCGGTGCTGTGAGATGATCGAGTATCCAGTGGCCCAATACTAATGTCCATGGGAGCATTACGACCAGTATTTTCTGCAGCCTGTCAGCATCCGTAACCCCACAATATCCGATCCGCGTAGAACCCACGAGACTTGTGTAGCAAGCTTTGGCACAACTGCAAATTTTTATCTTTCAATTTCTTGTAAACCTCCCATACATGATCAACCTTCTTCGGATCCGACCCAAATGGAGCTTTGCGAATGCGCCTTATATTCTCTTTGAGGTGCAGGTATTCGGAATCGTGTGTAGCAGCAATATAGGGATCGGGTGAAGGAAGGCCACTCGATCTCGTCAACTCAAGGTCCGGGAATAGAGAGTTTGGAATTTTGTCCTCGCTGTGGTTCGGCTGGACGGTATCAGCATTGTTTGAGGGCATCAGGGATCCAATGCTACAGTACCTCGACCTCTTTATGATTATCCCCACTGATTGTATCAGTTGAGAATACGCTCGGAGATATTGAAGCCCCCCTTTCTCTCTTGAAGAAGAATCGCGAGCGAGATTTCGGGCTGGAGGTGGAATTGGAGCTGCTTGCGTGTGAAGGGTGGCGGATCATCTTGGACGACATCTTGCGAGTCTTGACCTTAGTCGTCGTACATGAGTGAGGGGTAGAGCGGTATGTTGCATCGACCAGACATCATCTGAGCAGCATCATGACCGGGAGTCTGAAGGTAATAGAATGGATGGGATGGCTGACAAGATGGGGTAAGGCTGTTGTGATGCCAAGGCTTTGACAGATGGCGGGGGCGGAAGCTAATCGATAGGTAATAGGGTAGGGGTTGTTTTAAGAGGAGCCTCGACGAAGATATACAAGAATACGAGAATGTGTGACATGCTTCTTGATGGTGGAGGTTTATAAATGTTATCTAGAATAAATAAATCGTTTTTAAAGCGAAATACTTGTGTAGTGGAACGTACAAAGTCAATTCCTAGCTATACGAGTATGTTGTAATTGGTGCAGCTTACGATCTTTGCTGACGCAGTGACGCTTCCACAGGTGAGACGGACATTCCCCACCCGCTGGCTTTTGCCATTGAAAATAGTCACAGCCTTCTCGCCGACGTGACTCACGATTAAAAAATACATATGCCTAAACATGCCCAGACATTTTCTTTCCCGAATCCAGATAGATCAACGTTGCCTCACTCTTCGCAGAAAGGTACTCGACTTGTACGAGTATCACTAGGTAGATACAAGTACTGCCTGCAGATCCGGTACTCCTGCAGATCTCGCAAGGCTGACAGACGAGGCCGCGAGACACACGCGAATAGGCAACACCTAGAATCCCACCTATGTGAAACATTCCCGACATGCGAGTCCAGCCTCAAAAAATGGTCCAGCTTGACGGTAGAACTGGGGAAGGCGGGGGCCAACTCGTGCGATTGGCCATTTCACTCGCAGCTATCACGGGGACGCCCGTAAGGATAGAAAATGTCCGCGGAAACAGGTGCTTAACATGACCCCTGGCTCACATGGAATGTATCCTAACGCGTTGTAGGAAAGGAGGCCGTGGTGGTGGTACCGGTGGTGGTGCGAGGTTCCTTTTCTTCTATAATTCTCACTGTTAATCATATACCTAGGGCTCAAAGCGCAGCATACTGCGTGCATTCAAACTCTTGTGGATGCTACCGCAGCAGAAGTCACAGGCTGTTCTGTAGGAAGCAAAATTGTGGAATTTAGGGCAAAGCTGTCCCCTGCGGATCTGGTTAATCGAAAGATCCAGGTCAAAGCAGATTCCGCTGCCAGTATATTGCTCGTCTTCCAAGCACTTCTTCCATTCCTACTTTTTGCTGGGGACGATACAGGCTCTCCAGTCACAGCCACCATCCAGGGCGGAACCAATGTTAGCTTTTCTTTATCATTCGAGTATCTGGACCAGATTCTGTTGCCATCACTCGAGAGATTCGGAGTAAAAGTCGAGCGGAAATTGGAGTATCGCGGCTGGTCTCATGGCAGCCGTCAAATTGGCTCAGTGAAATTCAAGGTCACTCCTCTTCCACCTGGACAATCACTTACGACGCCAGAATGGCCATTGGAACGTGGAAATATCACAAAGATCGACGTTTCAATAATAGTTCCTCGTGCTTTACATGCAACCCTCAAGAAAGCCATTCTTTTCGAACTAGGACTGGTCTTCCCGGATGTCGAAGCAAATTTCGTAATAGTCGAGGACAGCAGACACGACGCGCGGATGTACACCCTTCTTGTTGCTCATACCTCAACTGAATTACGATTTGGACGAGACTGGCTCTATGACAGGAAGTCCAAGAACAAATCTCTGGACGATCTGAGTACAGAGATTGCACAGAAAGTTGTCGACGAACTGGACGCAGAAGTCAGGAAGGGAGGGCTGGTTGATGAATATCTCCAAGATCAGCTTATTGTTTTCCAAGCACTTGCAGAAAGGAAGTCTAGCATTCCAGGGTCAAACGAAACTGCCACATCAGAGCCGAAGCGTGTGGAGAGAATGGATGAGCCTTTTGGCGATGGCAGCACGCATACAACTACTGCAAGATGGGTAACTGGCCAGCTGCTTCCAAATGTCAAGTGGATTGACAAAGGTAGGATATGTGAGGGAGTTGGGTGGAAGTCTACACCTGGAGATCATGATTGCGTCCGGACTTCTTTGGAAGCAAACCATCTCAACAATTGAGGCTGTGAGTTGGGTGTTTGGCTGTGAAGTGTACCTCGTTCGTTAGCCAATCAAACATCTACAATACTCGTATAGCCCCCGAAATTAAACCGGTCGATGCAAGGCTGAAGCCAAGAGGCTACTGTTACGTTACTGTACTTTGCCGCAACGAAACTTCAAGCAAAGGATTTTTGTTTTTGCTGCTTCTTCCACATTCTTCCACTTTTTATACCGGAAAGACCAGGCTCAGTGCTATGCATTGCTGATACAAGCTACAGAAAAGGTACTGGTACAAGTCTAAGTTGAGGATAACGCAGTGGCTAACCTTTGTACTTAAATTTAGCACATCCTGAAAACCCCCAAAACCCCTACGAAATGTCGATCGTTCTCGACGTCAATTATATACCCCGAGCCAATAACTGGCCCACTGGTTTTTCTGGCTACATCTGTGGCACCGTCCCCTTCGACGACGCGCCCTGCGCCTCCGACCCAACCCTCAGTAATATTGGCACCACCCAACCCTCGACCTTTACCCAATGCTGCAATGGACCCATCATCAACATAACCTCTCCCTCCACCGCCCCTTCCGACCCCTCCAACGGCGCCTCGTGCCTCGCCTACTGCGATGTAGATTTCGCACGCACAATCGATAACGGGACGGGTATCGGCTTTGGCGATTACTGGGACTGTTTGTCAAACCAGAATGCCGATGTTTTTGGACCAGATGCTGTGACTGGATCGGTCACTTGTGGGTGGGTTAACACGAGCAGTCATGAGATGTGCGAGATTAGCGTTAGTGTGGAGCAGAGTTATTATTCGCTAAGTACGGCTTCGGCGGCGATGGGGAATGCTACTGCGACGGGCGATGCCGCTACTACAGCTACTGCGTCGAAAACCTTTGCGTCTTGTCCGGCTGAATTCACACCGACAGCGACTTCGAGTCCTGCAGCTACGGCAACGGGCAGTAAGTCGAATGCGGGACGCGTGAAGGGAGAGGTGGGGATGGTTTCAGTTGGGACGGGACTGCTAATGCTTGGGTTTGGGATGCTGCTCTTCTTATAAGCCTACAGACCTTCGGATTTTCTTTTCCCAGCTAGAGAAGTCCGGATTGGCGCTACTGGCAGTATATCATCTCGGCCTACTTACGCAAGCCTGCATCTTCCGGTCCATACGCCATGCTGCCGAACTTCAAAACAGAATTGGAGTAAGATCCCGTATATTGCTTAGGATAGTCGGTTCCGCCAAGGCAACTGATAAGGAGCATTGTCATGTCTCTGGGTGGCGGTGCAGAACTCACAAATGACTCGGATTGTTTGTAGTAACCTAGCGGTTGGCCGGTCGGGGACAAACACGGTATTCGGATTGCAAGCATGGACTCGAATCAACCCACCTGGTCATTTTCTGAGCCCAAATCATGCAGCGCACCAACTTATCCACTTTCTATCCCAATGTACCACACGTGCAGCTTGCTAGTCATGGAAACTACGGATTTGTCAATGCAGTTGAAGCGGCTTACGTTGAAGACTGGTTGCGAAAAATCAAAGTAGCCTAGTGCTGAGGATGACAGAATGAAGCGGACTTAGAACATCGACAAGACTTTGAGAAAAGTTTCAAGTTTGACATGTTGTAATACTCGCTCGGCGGCAACTCAAAGACACTCATGCTTGTAATGGCAAGTCCATTTGAAGCGCATCCGGATGAGATTTTGATGAGGTTGAGGTCAGCTCAAAGGTCCACGTCTAGGTGAAGGTCTACAAAACTTATATAGGCACCGCGAAAGGTCAAAAAAGGTCTATGAGTGGTGAAGAATGACATAGCATTGTGCCACGTTGAAGATGACACTGTGACAATGTCCAAGCAGTTCAACGCCTTACTCAGGGCGAGATTGACGACCCCTGCCACTATCTGGTGTGCATGTTTAGGAGATACCGAGCTAGAGGAAAATCGGAGAGAGAACTTGAGACATTAGTCGAACAGCAAGGACTGGTGGTGTTTATGTCTCCTTCAGAGTTCCTGGAGAGTTCCGTTCTTGGGCAGGCTACAATTCCAATGGAATTTTGGGACATGCTTTATGCCCTAATCGGGTTGATTACATCTCAAAAGAATATAGCCTCGTCCTCATCAACATACCCACCTCGAGATCATGCACATCAATGCGTATAAATCTTTCTCCCTATCTACAATCCCCGGATCAAGTCAGACTGCCTGCCCATTTGAATAAGAACAAATCTCCAGTGAGGTGCCAGGTTACTTTCGCACCCTTTCGCAGAACCTATCAAGAAGCATTCTCTTCTCTTCAAAGCAAACATTTATCTGCATCTTACACAAATCCCACGCGTTAAGACTCAAGCGTCCCTTGGTAACTCATTCACTGTCAGATACTAAGTTGCAGTCATGCCGCGCTCTGCTGTCATCAAATCTCTTCTCCACACAAGCAAAGCACTCTGAGTAACATCAGCCTCATATTTCCCTTCTGTGGTACTAATAACGCATACACAGATAGATATATGTGGCGCCGCCGTTCGCATGAATATCACTGATAATAGAGCTGGATGCCCTTTTCTGTCGATATTTTTGTTTGCTGTATCTGTGATTTGCCTTGAGTCCAGACTTGCCCTTGGCACGGAATATTTGCTCTGTGTGGAGTGGCGTTGGTATAGTAGGGCTTTTCTGTTTTGACTATGTTAAAAGCCGAGTTGTATTTTGAATGTAAGATACCCAGTATAAAAATCTGTCAAGATATGTCGTTTATCTTTTATGGGGAAAAGGGCCAAAAAAAAAGGCATACCATTTGGTGAATCATGTCTGCGAAGTGGTTGTTGTTCCTTAGGAAGTGGAATATACTGTGGCTTGAGGGACGTGGTATTATGCAAAGTTGTGGGTTGAGGTCAAAATATTGCGGTTTCCAAAGACGGTAGGACGATTGTGTTCTTTGCTGTCAATTCCATATTACATTCAAACTCAAATTCACATTCCTTACCATTATATTCATATAACACATATCCTCTCCAAATAGAGCAAGTCTAGATAAAATCCTGCTTCCGCGGACAGAGTAAAGTGTGTTTACCATGACGCAGAAAAAATGAGTCTATCTGAAATTTGGGTCTTGAAACCGACGGATTTGCATGCTTTCTGGAGATTCCAATTCTGGAATATAGAATTCATATTATATACTGGTTTTGTATTTCGAAGTTGTATCTAATCAGAGGCAAGTGTGCAAGGAGGGGGTTGAAAGAGAGGCGATTTCTTTAGCGAATATGAACGTTTCTTTCATTCTACTACAAGAACCGTAAGATCATAATTCTGGGGGGGCATATTGTAGTGTGACTGTCTGTGGGCGGTGGGATACGGGGAATACTCCTAGAATATACTTAAAGTAGAGTTAATGTTTGGAAGATATTCATGTTGAACTATTGGACGGTGACTAAACCAGTTCTCCGAGATGATGGAAACATTGAAAGGAAGCGTCGTTCTACTAGAACACGGGACAGTGAGAAGACTAGTTGCTTTTTATCAGAGGGAATACTCCCGCATATAACACTTTCTTGTCTTGATGACAGCATCGCTGAGTATATTATTTTAAAAGAAGAGGGTTTAAATGAAAGTCAACATATCACGGCTCAAATTTCGAGATACTGCAGCCAAATCTTGGACCCAGTCGTTGTATGGCGATTTAAAGGGGGAGAATGGTGCAACCCAACCATCACGTGTTCCCTCTCCTATTGATGCACGGCTTAACTTATTAGCCGTCAAACCCCGCAATCCATATCCATATCCACTCCACTCCTCTTTCCCCGACTCTTCTCCTTACCTGCAAAAAGAAACCCAAACGCAAAGCCAGTATTCCCATATTCCAGCAATCATGATTACAGGCATAGCTCACGTCAATATCCTCGTCCCACCTGGGACGCTCGAGCAAACTGAAGAATTCTACGCCGGCACTCTGGGCTTCAAATCTATCACCGTGCCAGAAAGACAGAAAGGGACTCTCAAATGGTACTCCTTTCCCCTCACCTGACCTCACCTCCAAGCTCTACCGTTGCTTCTTCCAGCTACAAGGCCCAACTAAGAATAACACAGGTTTGATATTGTCCCTGGTGGCCAGCAAATCCACGTCGCCTTTGGTACCAACGAGACCAAGTCCTCACGGCACCCATGCTTCAAAGTTGAGTCACCTGACGCTTTGTTGAAGCTGCAGACGAGGATCTATGAGCATTTTGAGAGTGGGAATCAGGCGGCGCCGTTGGAGGCCGATAAGCCGGGGAGAGTTCTGGTGAGTTTGTGTTTTTGGGGGACAAGTTTGAAGAGTGGAGTGGGATTGGCGGTGCTGACTCATGGGACAGGAGCCGTGGGTGTGGAGTACCCGTCGAGGTTTTTTGCCAGGGATTATGCGGGGAATAGGTTGGAATTTAGTCTGTGAGAGATGGAGGGTTGAATTGTACAGAGTTATGGGAAGAAGTGAGGCGAATGTGTGTTGTATGGGAAAGAGGGTGTTGAAAACCTCGATGACCCAATCGTACATGAGAGGTGAATAGAACAATCCCCGCTAAGTTGCGGCACACTCATCGAGCTTCAGTAAGTTCTACGGAAGATTCACCCCTTTTCCTCAGCAATTGCCAGCGTCATGAATGGAAGCTTTGGTAATTCATCATACATAACGTCTAGTTACTCATTTTACTGTCAATCACCGTGTTGATTTGGTTATTCAA